>OZ005599.1:1202500-1925000 GCA_963930655.1 Myrica gale
ATCAAAGATTATAGATCTATTACTAAAAAAAATTATATATTATCCGCATAATAATCTTTCTTTTTGGATTAATTAAACACTCAATATTTTTTTCCCATAAAATAGTAATTTTGATTCAATATTTTTCTGTTGCTGATTTTAGGAATTGCGGAGCACGAGAGATTTAAGAGATATAAACTAAAAATTGAAAAAATATTTTCGGGGGAGGGGTACTTTACACGTGTTTGCCCAAGAAATGGAAGAGCTTGGGAGCAGCCTCTTTATAAAATGATTTTAAAAAAAAAATTGGAGGGGCTATGGGTCTATGGCCCCTGCCCGCCCCCTTGTAATTTCTGCCACATTTTGAAATAATCTTAATAAAATTTGTCATAAAATAATTACAGAAAAAATAAAATAAAATTAAAAATTGTCATGATAATTAGATGAACATCAAGTCATGTTTTATGAATTTTTTATCAATTGTTTACACTTTTATTTATTTGTTTATACTCATTTGCCGTTTAAGTTAATGAAGTTATCATATAGAATAGTTTGTGTAAGACTTGACAATACAAAGTACTTCCTTTTTTTTCCTTAAAAAAAAAATCCTCAGGGGATAGATCATGGATCATTATAAAGTGAAGCTGAAACCCGCCACCATTTAAATTTAAGAATTTTACATAGTGCAAAGATCAACAGAGCATAATTGGACTACTATGATTTGAAAGCTTTTGGGTCATAACGAATTTATATTATGCATGCATAATATACGTTTCTTTTTGAAAAGTCTGACAATAATATACACGTGTGACACATTTTCTATCATATCTAGGTATAAGAACTGTAGACATAGGTTATAAGTAAGTACAAATGAGGAGGGGTGGACGCTCCGTTCTAAGAGTAAAATTTTGTCAAGTCTTAAGAAGCGGTTCACGTTCAATCACTGCATTAACAATTTCTATTGACAGCCCAAATCGAGTAATCTAAAAGATAGTAGAAAAAAATATAGGGACTGAACCCTTAATACACTAACCGACTCAATTAATTGGCATGTTAATGTATTAGGACATATTAGTTTTAGGACTGAATTTGAATCCCCTACAAACAATTATTACCGTGCATAGGTAGGAAAATTAGGAATTTTTTTTAACAAAAAAATAATCAGTGACCTTTAAATAAGATGAGTGAACTTTGAGTCATAGGTCCTTTTTTTGGGTGGGGTTAAATGTAGTGCTACGTTGGGTTTGCACGCTCATTAATCTATTTAAAAAAGATTTTACTATGTCACGTGGTCTATATATTAAATAAAGTTACATTAATTCTTTAATTTCGGCGATGAGTTGCAAAATGAACAAGAGAGTTAATTACTAAAAATAGTAATTTGGGACAAATTATTAAACGGCTGGTATTTGCCTCTTTTCTCGTGACTGACAATCTTGGTTATGTTCGTTTTTGAGTAAAAATTATAAGATTTTAGAGAAGTTAAGAATATTTATGTTAAATAATATTTTATTGGTGTTTGTATAAAATGAAAAGAGAAATGATTTGATGTAATTGTTTAATAAAAAAGTATTGAAGTTATGTGAAAAAGTATATAGTGAGAAAATTTATGTTAAATAAAAAATTAAAAAATTGTTAGAGGTAAAATGTATTGATATTTGTGTTTGAATTCTGAATATGTTTGTTAGTAGTAATGAGAATATACTTAGAATCCTAAAAAAAAATGTGAAAACGAACTTATGATATCTTGCTAAAAAAACATGTTATCTTGTATTTTTTCTAAAAAAATAAAACCCAGATATACAATTCACATTATCATAACAATTCTAGAATTTTATTAAATAAGGAGGTTCCAAAACCTAGGTTAAGGGTATGTCAGACCCTCCGAAGCGACAGATGAACAAATTAGGAGGCCTAATGACCATAAATACTCAAAACGTACGGAGCGTTGAGATGACCGGTAAGAGCGGCAAGCTGAAATCAACAGAAAAGATAACCGAACGATGGAGTAAAATAGCAGAGGCCGCGACGGTTGGAGAAGAGGGGTCAGCCAAGCAAAATGGCCCGTGTACGTAAGATGCATGTGAAGTGGCATCAATGCCTACAGAAGTATCACTACGACACACTAGCCACCTAATTATAAGTTATGACTAATTACATATGCACTTGAAATGGTTTGTTTCAGAAACCAGTCAGTCCAGTGAGATAGCAAACTACACAAACAAAAACAGAGTAAGCTCTGCAGATGCAGAACTCCAGAACTACATTCTGCAGACATTAACAGCATCATAGTTAACACTGATCTCCAAAGACAACCAGAAACAGTAGAATAGGCAATGCGGGAGCCAGTATATATATATATATCAAAGAAGCTACAACATCCATAAGCCAACTCCTCCAAAAGGATTATGAACAAAGCTCCAACCTTGTACAAAGCTGCTTGCTCATAGTCGCATTGTACTTTAAGCTCTCTGTATGTATATATATATATATATGTGTGTGTGTGTTTGTATACTTTACAAGGGAGTGGTTATGGGGCACCGCATTGAGGCCTGGTTAGTTCAACCCCAGCGACTTCCTTCGGCATCTCATTGAGCCAGTGACAATCCTCAAACGAGCATCGTGGCCCACCTTTTGGCCACTCGACGTCAGCGGGCTTTATATACGTGGGACTCCACGCAGGTGTCCCATCCTCGAACGAGTTATGAGTTAGTCTCTTCAGATCAGAGCCGTCCAATTTCATCGTGAAGATCTCACCATATGGCTGATAATGGTGTGGGTTCGAGATTGGCTCCGCCGATACGGCCCCATAGTCTGAAGTAAACGTTATGCTTTGCCCGTCAGGACTGAATGTTGGGTGGTTGGCCCTTCCACCTGACCCGCTTCGAAACAACTTCTTCAACCCGGTCCTATTTGGGTGGATCGACTACAGTTCGAAGCTCCCACTACCCGGGTTCTCCCGATCCGACGCAAACGCAATCCAATCACCGTCCGGTGACCAACTGCACATCGTGTCGCTCCACGGGCCCTCTGTCAACCTGTGGAGAGCACCTCTGTCCCCGTCCACGGCGTCCATTATGTAGAGGTTCTTATGCCCCGACCGACCTGACCGGAACACGATCCATTTACCATCGGGTGAAAGGGAAGGGAAGGCGTTGTTTTTCCCGTCAGTGGTCAGCTTCTTGAAACTAGCTCCGTCGACCTCGTCGATGTTGATGGAAATGATATCTACCTCGGCGCTCTCCGGAGCAAAAGTGGGTCCCGTGCTAGTGTACACAATCCCTTTTCGTACCGGATCCCAGGCGGTTGAGAATGAGGTTTCCGGGTAAATCTGACGCCGGTCAGAACCGTCCCGGTTTACAACGTAAACGCCGGGGAAATCGACGTACGCGATTCGATCACCCGTTGGTGAGAAAGAAGGGAAGGAACCGTCGATTCTGAAGAGTGAGAGCTCGGGTATGGGGCTCAGGATATTCTCAAGCAATAATTGGGCGCTCTTTCTTCCATTTCCTTTGCTTCTGCACCTGTGGTACCCGATCTGCGTCGAGTCGGGAGAGATGAACGGGTTGAAGTGGTGAGTCTGGGGCGACACGAGGCGGGTTAGTTCATTAAACTCGTTCTTAACCACGTCAAACAGCTCGATGTGGCGAAACTTCGACCTGGGTCTCCTCGTAGCCACCGCAATGAAGTTCTTGTTCCCTGGTGAGGAAGCTGGCGTGAACGTGTGGAGACCCGGTGGGGTGACTCGCTCAACAACAACTGACTCGGTAGTAATCTGTCCCTCAATCGGTAACTTCGCTCTGTAAATACTCCACCACTTATCATCACCTCTCCTGTGGAAGTATAGAGTCGACTCGTCTACCCAGCACGGCCACCCACCATGTTCAACCACCTTGACACGTTGGGTGCCGTCCCGAGTCAAGTAAACATAGATGTCCGTGCTGAGCTCCTCGACCTCACCGTCCCAACCCTTCTCCCCATACGAAGCCACCGCTGTCCAAACCCCAGACGGGGACACCGCCGGGCTAAAATCCGCCACGCCATAAGGGGTCAGCCTCTGCGTAAAACCAGTCGTCAACTCCGTCGAGTACACAGCCGCCCAACTCGTCCTTGGCTCGCCCGTGTCTTCGTGGGTGGAAACGTACACCAACATGCCCTCTCCAGTCAAGCTCGGCTTATCCTTCATCGAAATCCGTTGCTTGCCCTGTACAGAACCCAACAAAGGAATTTGAACCCGTTCAGAAACTTCAAGGGTTGACCGTAATCTGGGGCTCCGTAGACCATCCCCATAAACTGCATCGTAGTATATGTTCGAGGTCCCATTCCTCTCTGTAACGTAGATGAGCTGGA
This sequence comes from Myrica gale, assembly GCA_963930655.1. Lineage (NCBI taxonomy): Eukaryota > Viridiplantae > Streptophyta > Magnoliopsida > Fagales > Myricaceae > Myrica > Myrica gale. Next base: position 1,206,830 of record OZ005599.1, read on the forward strand.
GAGAAGGCGTCTCGGTCCGGACCCTGGTTTGGATGCCAGATTGGGTCAGTAAGGGAGAGAGGAGGGAGGAGGAGGGAGGGAAGTGGCCGTTGAAATTGACAGATTGGCCGTCAGTGATTCGGATTTCATCGGTGACTGATGGTGGGTCCAATGCTGGGAGCGCGAAGACGTCGAAGGCATAGTCCAATCTGCCAAGTGTAGCGAAGATGATGCTGGAGCTGCTTGGGAATTCATGGTAAGCCCCTGCATATACCAGGAGTAACGAAAAATTCAGCAAGAAACAGAGAGGAAGTAGGAGATGCATTTTTTCGTCGACTTGAGTATACGAAGTGATCACTCTATAATTAGGGATTTTGTCTTCCGATCCACCTCGTTTGGGGATTAGAAAGCTGTGGTGTAAGATAGGAGATGACTGGGCGCGAGATGGTTGGGTTTGGTGGGACCCAACTCTTCCACACGTGTCGTTCGGTGAGAGACGAGGAACGGGATATCTTTGCTTTGGGTGGGATCACTGTGAGGTTGTCTTGATCCGTGGCCGGTCAATTTTTATCATCGCGACTGGGCGCGAGATCGTTTGGGAATGAGGTTCGGTTTGTTCGTTCGTTCATTTGTCTGCGTCTCTGAGCACTTTCTAGATCGTCAGTCCTCAATAATGGAGATAAGATCCGACTTTCTTTGATTTTAGCCTCTGCACGTAATTAATTACCCAACGAAGTGCTGTCCGATATTTCTGGCACTTTGATATAATTACGTCATTTTCCACCTTTTGTGTGTTTGTTTATTATCTTTGCCCTTTACCCTTTTTGACCTTTTTCTAAAAAATATTCGAACTGTAAGAGCACTTAACCTCGTCTGTAAAGAGTTTTCCTCTGTGATTTCTTTTGTAGAACTAAAATTGTTTCTAGTGAAGATCAACTTGGGTTTTATCTTTTGGCTACAGACTACCTCAAGGACATGAAACTAGAACCGGGAAAGCCTAATTGGAGTGAATATTGGCACTGGGACTCCAACCCAAAAGTTCTGTAGGTCTTGCGTAAGCTTAATCCACCCTCCTTATTAGAAACTAATCAATATGGCCTAAAACAGGCCAATGTAACGAGGAAATAAATTATGCTTATCGTTTCTTTGTGACTGCTATGGGTTGTACTGCTCTCTTTTAGAGTATTCTTAGCAGCTTATTTAAATTTAGATCTATACTTTAACCAAAAAACACACATCTTTATTTTAATTACAAACTTTTTAAAAATATCTACAACAATTTCTCTATTTTAATCATCTGCTTTTACTAATTACTTTAAATATTATTTTTCAAAGATTTTTTTATTCTTTCAGCTTGTCTTCCCCTATAGAGAAGTTGCTATCCCATGTTGATTTCTTAGTGTGAGCCACATGAGCATGGGGTTGGGAGTGAGCAACTGACATCAAAACTTGTTGAGATTGATGTAGTGAGAGCATTCTTGTGTTCCCATGTTGCAGCCTGGGAGCAAGTGAATGTCCACTCTCCGCCCGAGCGAGCTAGTTGCCTTAGTCCCAGAGGGGACAGATGGCAGTCGCGTGTCATAGACATTCTTCTGAAACTTTTTGCTGATATTACAGACAACATTCATGAAGAATTGTTTCCACTATAAAGAAAGCTGAGAGACCAGGGAGAGATAGAGAGAGAGAGCGCGAGAGCTTAGAGATTACCTTATACACAGTAGACTAGAGAGAAAGCGTGAGAGCTGGGTGCAACTATCATTCCCACGTTTTCAAAGATGGAGATTAGAGAGAGCTCACGTTGGGAGACTAGAGAGGGGGAGTGTGAGAGCTGGGAGAGCATAGAGGGAGAGAGTGAGCGGAATGAAGAAAAGAAAAGAGATATTATTATAAGATAGTGAAGTGAATAGTAATTCTCTAAAAATAGCGAACTATTATTCACATGTTAATTTTTTTTGGTTAAAAATTGTTAACTATTAAAGAATGTTTTCACGTCTTTTTATTAAATTAATTTTCTATTATAATCAAAATATTAGAATAGAGACGTGGCTAAAAATGCTCTCATAGACAGTCCCCTGGGAAAAACTCCTCACGATTTTCGGCTGCTAGCTACCACCCATATTGGCTGCTTGACAGTCGCAAAAAGCTGCCATGCAAATCGACTATGGTGTTGCATACCAACGCTTTTTGCCTTGCTCGAAGAACCCGCAACAGAAGGTTGCCGGATAGTGGATTCGTTACCATGGTCCATAGACGTCATATATAATCATGGTCCCGGGTGTTTCGAATTCAATCTCTTCTTGTTGGTTTATTGGACCACTTTTTTATTTTGTCTTCTCCCAGCTTGGAGGACCATTTATGTGGTTAAGGCTACTTATACCAATGCTTCTGTCGTTTCTTCAAGTTCACGACGTGGTTAGACTTGTTCGGGCTTTGGGGTTTCGGCCTCTCTCAGTTCATTTCGGTGGGCAGATGTATAGTGAAAGACAAGATACCAAAGTGAAGCCCAAAATGGTTTTCCTAATTTAAATCCTCAGCGTAATTGCCGTAGCTGCTGCTTCTGCTCAACTGATAAATGGGGCGTGGCTCCGCTATATTGACATTCATTTTAGAGTTTCAAAAGCGTCCTCATCTAAACCATTTCTCAAATTTTGTAAAGTTGAAGGAATTGGAATCAAAACCCAGGATTTTGTATCAATATCCTCACCAGAATCACCTCCACGTGAATTTCATGTGGTGTTTTGGCGTATAAGAGGCTTCCCAAATGAGTCGCTCATGCATAAAAATCACCAACAGCTAAAAACATACCTTAATGAAGAACATATTGTGTTTGAGGATTTTTTTTTCTTCTAACATTTACAATATTACTTCTTGTTGACACATGGGGAATTTTAGCACTGGCTTAGGTCTGGAGTTTAATGAATATAGAAAATAATGGTTATGATTTGAAAGCTGATATTTCCGGAATCTTGTTTTTGGTATACAAATAATGATTAGGACCGCGAAATATTATTTAACCGAATTACTTTGAGAAATTAAGTTTAGATATTCAGATGCAAGTTTCTATGTATTTCACCAATTATTCAGAACTGGTGTGATAACAGTCCTATCGAAAGGATGGAGAACATTAGATACATGCATTCTCAAATCTGATTAAAGTAACATCGTTCCAAGAATTGACAGAAGATTCCAGATACGTTTATCGTAGTCCATAGCTACTAGACATTTAAGGAAATATTTTACCGAAAAAGGTCTGTGTTGTCCCACATAAATGGAAACTTAGTCACCAAGGAACATTGTACTCAAACGTCAAAACACATTCCCATTTCCACCAATCATTTCTGACTCTCTCTCTCCGCAAATTGTCTTCATTTTTGTGTTTGTATTAGTTATCTTAATTCTTAGCTTTGTGGGTTTTAGTCGTATTATTTCTTTGTGCCATCAAATTCCTGCAATGAGTTTCTTGAGGCCCTCTGCGTTGTACCAATTTCTTATAACCCATCCTTCGCTCCGGTGGATGCCATGCCAGAGTTGGGAGTTTCTCCGATGGCCGGGGCTTGATGGGTTCATGAGGCTCTTGGTGGTAGTGCTTTCATGGTCTACTTTTTCGGAGATTCGGCACATACCCTCTTCTTCTATGTACCCTACTCTTCGTGTTGGTGACAGGATCCTTGTCGAGAAGGTAAAGGTTTCAATTTTATGCTACTGGCTTGATTTATCTATATTGACTAGTAGTGGTAATTTTCTTGGAGGTCTTTGGGTTGCATTGTCTTCTATGGTAATGGGAGTGAGTATGAACTACGGAAATCAAAGCTTTGGAACTTTGATGGATGATTCCAGCTCAATTGCCCTATAACCTAATCAAAATTTGGTAGGAGTTAGAGATTATCTATCCCACTCGAGGAATACGATAAATGGAATACTGCATGTTGTCTCACATGTAGGGCGTCTCGCAGGTAGTGTTCTATCTTCTAATGAACCACAATAAACTCCATGACTAGATTGTAAATGTCGTTGTGTTGTATTGATCGATATGTATTTTAAGCAAACACCATAATGTGCACGCATCTTTCTGTGTGAGCCAATGGTTGATCTTGCAAGTCACTCCCCGTTGTGGTGGTGGGCACACTAGGCTACTCCCAATTACCATGATCTGATGTCGAATTTTTATTTTTTATTTCTTTCCTCTGCTTTCCTTCTCTTAGGCAGTCGCTTCAAATGCAGCTCTGCTTGTTTTTTTAATACGATCTCCACCATCATCATAGTCATCAACTACCATTGTCTATATAGCCACTAGCATCTTGGAAGCAAGAGGGATCTCACACACATACTGATGGAAAATATCCAGATGCATTTATCCGCTGCATGATATTAGTGATCAATTTAGAGCTAATCATCAGTTCAAGGGTGTTCCAGTTTGGAGGGCCATATTAAACCTAAACTTCATTCTTTGATGATTTTAGCTCATATAGACAAGCTAGGAGTACTTCATCCATCATTCTCTCTAATTTGAGTTACCTTTACCCTTGCCAGGTGTTCCATATCTCATTAATCAATCACCACCCTGTGTCAGTTGGATATCTCAACTTATAGTCCCTCGAATATATTTTAATAAAGTTTTAGGTTAGGTTCATCTTTCTTCAACTTTCTCTCGAAGTGAATATATTCAAACTACCAAGTTCCCTCCAGTTAGTGTAACTGGAAAATTTGAGGTCTGCTGTAGTTGGGACATAAAGGTTTAGTATATAGTGTTAACGTATCTCTTTCTCTTCTCTCTCGGCACAACCCTGTATTTTTAGATTTAAGGAGGCTCCGATTGTCATCAGAGGTGGGTCACAAAGAATTTTTTGCAGTATTTACAATGAATTGTTCTCTTGAATCAATGTACATTACAAGTCAGTAAATGTATGCAGATCTCACTTGATGGGATAATTTGTTCACTAATTGGAGGGTCTATGAAATTTGTAGTAGCTATCTTCTCTGTGCTGCTAGTTCATGAGTGTCACTGCCAAGAAGTTGATGGGATTGTTAATGAATCCAAAGCATGGCGAACAGAGTCAGAAAAAACAGTTTCACAACCGTTTGATGCTTAAGTGTTTCAAGTAGAGTCTATTTATGTTTTACTGACTCGGTGGAGTTCTGGTGTTCTCCACTTTGGGTGATGTTGAAAGCAGCTACCATCTGTGTAAAGATTCATCTTTGGTTTGGATGAATCTTTGGATAACATGTTGGAAAGTGCTTATCTCGTCTTTGAAGAAATTAACTCTTTCAAGGATCTCATGTTAAGACTCAAGTCGGTTTAATATTTGATGTTTTTACTTCAAATAGCAAGTGGGTCCTTGCTGAGGCTGGCTTGGCATTTGTTAGGCGCTATGTTCCACAGTTACCATTCCTCTGATCCTCGTTGTAGTTGTTCAAGACTTTACGTAAATATCAGCACTAGTTGGATGGCAAAGGACGTTGAGAGCCATTCAGATATACGAAGCAAACATCACTTGTCACATAGCATTTTGGTATTCTATGATTAAGGCCATCAGGAATTCCTTTTGAGATTGACATGATGGTTGATCTCTGACTCCATGCCTCTCTGAGAATCATTCTTTTTTCCTTTTTTTATGATCATATAGCTTGCACATTCTTTTATTCCTGTTGTCAAAAGAGGTTTGGAGCATTATCTGTCAATGACTAAATTCTTGCAGTTTATCTAAACAAGGGATATATAGTGAGCTTTCGACTTGAGTATGGGCCTTTTACTAACTCTTGTTTTTAAAAATGTTGAAGTTCAAATTGGAAAAATGGAGTCAACAGAACCCATCGGTTCTTGTTTTATTTGAACAGGGAAAATGACAGAAGAATCAGTCTGTTGCTATACGTTCTGATCATGAATAATGGTGGTGATAGTATGGTACTATTTTCAGTAGTTCTTGTAACTGTTACTATGCAGCACTTCTAAATTTGATCAACATTATGTTCACTTGATAACTTCTTCAGGTGTCATATTATATTAGAAGTCCTGCCATTGGCGATATTGTGACATTTCGGGATCCAACTCAGGTGTGTAAATATGGTACAAATATTGCTACATGCCTACTCTTTTTTGCTATCTTTTAGTTAAGTTCTGTTAGTCTTGGTTTGTCCGTAGCAACCTGGAGACGAGCAAGGTGTTTTCATAAAGAGAATTGTTGCAAAAGCAGGAGATTTGGTTCAGGTAGCTGGCTTCTAGATGATTGAATTGTTGCAAAAACAAGTCATGCACAGTATGATTGAATTGTTGCAAAAACAAGTCCTTGCACTTTTGTGCTTGGGTAGTTATATGGTAATTTAGGTTTGGTTACTATGTTAATTTGGAAAACCACCAATGCTTTTGGTCACTCTTTCCACTAGTGCTGTTTCATGTGACAGGTTCATTGCCGACTAGTCAGTTGGGGTTAGACATTACACTATATTCATCTCTCGAATATCAATCTATACATTGACTACAACCTAGGGTAGGAAAACTAATATCCAGGTTCCTAACACCTTGCAGATCCGTCGTGGATGGCTCTATGTCAATGGAATTGCTCAAAAGGAAGAATTCATAGCAGAGCGCCCAACATATAAATCCAATTTAACGGTATGTCCCATATCTGTAATTCCTTTGTGTTCTTCCATATACTTGCAGTCTTTCCATCAATTTCCTATTCCAGAAGAGGGGAAAACTGGTAATGAATCACGAGGGGGCTAAGTATCTGATTAAAAGAAAATTTAGTTTGATTTTTAAGCTAATGATATTTCGCATATTAATATTAATAGTTTCATGAAATTAAAAATATAATTCCCTTCTTTGAACATGATGGAAGAGTATATTTTGATTAAATCTGTTTTATAAAAACAGATTCATATGTTGATTAGAGGGATGTGGCTCAAACAAAGGGAAAGGAAAAATCTGATATAAGTTTCAGCTACATCAGCTGATGAAGTATCCTGTTACCATAAACAAAGGACTTGAGCTTGAATTCCCCCTACACCAGGGATTAAGGAAGGGAAATGGTTTTCTCCATGGTATTGTCCCCTGGCCTCACGGGCCTCCAGTGGGTCCAAAATTAGACAGAAATAAAAACTTAGCTTTACAACTGTTAATGCAAGTATATGATGCAACTCATGGGCCATCTTCCTATTGAATGCCTGCTCTTATTGTTGGAAATGGAATCTAAATCAGTTCTCAAATCTTGGGCTGGGCATGTAGTCTCGCCCATGAGCAGGTCCTGGTCTTCGACAGCATTACAAGTTTACAGGGTGGGTATTGTGGGGAAAATGAGTCCCATTTAAATCAGCCCAACAATCAATGATGCTCCATTTTTTGTGTGTGTGCCGATGATGCTCCATATGCAATTTATCTGCCATGTGGTGAGATAAGGTAGACAATGTGAGCAAGAGAATGCATGGAAGGAAGTCTTTTTTTTTTTGACATCTGACTAACCAACTTCTATGCATAAACAAATAGAACACGCCCCTCTATTTGGGTTTTTTTCTGGGTTTCATGTTGGGCATTATATGCTTGTCTGCCTGTCTTTGTCATTATTGTATCCCACGGGGCTTGCAATCAACAGTAGTTACTCCATACCTAATTTCACCTCTGCCTTTTTGTGTGTTTTGCAGTATGTGCCTGAAGGTCATGTGTACGTTTTGGGTGACAACCGAAACAACAGTTACGACTCCCATGTTTGGTTAGTACACAAGCGCCTATAAAATCTTCATTTCTTTTCCTTTTCCTTTTTCTTCTATTTGGTTGGGGACAGACAGGAGGAGGTAGGAGGGAGGGAAGGTGTAGGTGCTGATATTTCCCAGCATTTTGTTTGTAGCTTTCTAGTCTGAACTGGAAAGACCATAGAATTCTCGAAAGGAGAATGTCCCTTTCCATGGGAGTTCCTTCTTGGATGCTGATCCGGCAAAGCACAATAGATATATATATATATGAAGTATATATTTTCATTTTTTTTCTCGATTATATATATATATCTTAATGTTGAATTTACACCTTTCTCTGATTGTTTGCCTAGAAAAAAAAAGTTTTTATATTATTTAACGCATTGATGTCTGATTGATGAACAGGGGACCCCTTGCCACTGAGAACATTGTAGGAAGATTTGTTATGCGTTGGTACAGAGCTTCAAAAAGTTGACTGCACGATGATGGAAGAAAGGCTACAGCCGCCTTTAAGCTCTGGCGTGCAGATTAATTGGGGTTCATTTTTAAAGGCGATGATACATGCTTGGAGTTCACTACGATCAGCCCTTCAACAGCTTATTAATGGCTATGGAAGTTAGCTTCTTTAGCCCCATTCAGACATATTTATGTTGTTTCAAATGCTCATTGAAAATACATGATTTAAGCTGCTGGAAAAGAAAGGGTCAAAAACTATTTGAACGTGCTATGCCTTGAAAATCGTCATTTATCTTAAGGGACTGCAGGGTTAAACAATGTAAAGGGGTTTCTAACTTCTTTGAACCCATGAACCCATAAATCGCAAGGGATGCAATATCTTGTTTCTTCGTTGATGTCCCAGCTCAGACTCCTGGGAGGTAGCCGTATAGTAGTTTTCTTGAAATTGATCTTTTTTACCTGTTGTTATATTGTGGAATATTCCACTTGCCATTGTTAGTTAGAAGGGGCATCACGAGAACTTTTGGATCGAAAAATGGGGGTTGTGAAGGGACGGCCTCAATCCGTGGAAAAGAAGCCGACCAACCCTGTGATCTCAAGGTGGTCAGTTAGGCCCAAAAGCCTTTATCTTGCTTTCTGGAAGGTAAGCAGCTTGCATGTTCTTTGGATTCCACTCAGGTAGGAAAACAAAAAAGCGACGCAGACCAGCACCCACCTAGGCAGGCCTTAACTTCCCCAGTCCAAAGCTCCATGCATATTGCATACTAGGGGTGTCCAACATCCGGACCGAACCGGCTCAAAAAAGCGACGCAGACCAGCACCCACCTAGGCAGGCCTTAACTTCCCCAGTCCAAAGCTCCATGCATATTGCATACTAGGGGTGTCCAACATCCGGTCCGGGCCGGTTCGGTCCGGTTTGGCCGGCCAACCCGGAACTTTTTCAAAGCATATAGACCGGACCGGTCCGGTCCGGTTTCCGGTTTAACCGGTCCGATCTGGGTCGGTTTGGGCCGGTTTGGGCCATGCCATTTTGGACCGGTTTTGGGTTGGGCCATGCCATTTTGGGCCGGTTTTTGGGTTGGGCCTTGCCATTTTGGGCCAATTTCCGGTTTGGGCCGGTTTGGAGAGGTATACTCCGGTCCGGTCCGGTCCCGGGTTTTCATGAGGGTAACCCGGAACCGGACCGGAATACACCGGTTTACCGGTCCGGTCAACCCGGTTGACTAAAAGTCAACCAGTTTGGGTCAAAACCGGTCCGGGTCGGTCCGGTTTGGCCGGCCCGGCCGGTTTTTTGGACAGGCCTATTGCATACTGCATGCATCTGAAGGAGGTGCGAGATGCAGCATGCGGACACTGCAAACAAATAATATCTCTTGAGAATCTACATGTTAATTTGTAAAGTATTCAACAAAATTTATAAAACGAACATCTAAAATCTCAAATTTTTTTACACAGATATCAATACATTTTACACAAAAAGTATACAACTTTTCACACATTTAATCTTTAAAAAAAATTATAACAAATCTTCTATCTCCATACTTTTTCACCTAACTTCAATAGTATTTTATTAAACAATTACACCACATCATCTCTTTCTACACCTTTTTACAAACTCCAACAAAAATTAAATATCTTTAAAACTTTTAACCAACTTTTATACAAAAACCAATAACACTCTAATCTACATAAATGTTCATAGTCATATCAAAATCCTAAAATCTTACAATTTTTTACAAAAGGAACATCCCGGTTGAACTCGAATTTTCTAGATCTGGTTTGCACATATGAATAGCTTTTCATTTTATCTTGAAACTTAGTTAAAAAAAAAGGATAAACACATTGTTCACCCTCTAACTACGAAGGTCTTGACATTTTGTACTCTCATATATTATTGGGGTAATGTCATTGTGCGCCCCATAAGTATGGATCAATTGCAATCGAGTCCCCTTAACTATCAAAACGGCGATTTACGCCCTATAAGTTTCAGACTTTTGCAATCTCCGCCCCCGTCCAATTTTTCGTCAAAAGTAATGGTAGTCCATTTTTTTTACCAAAATACCCTTCATATTTTGTCGTCGCGTCTATCCAATACGAGGGTATTTTGGTAAAATGCCAAGGGGTATTTTGGTGAAAAAACCTGAACTACCGTTACTTTTAACAGAAAATTGGACGTGGGGCGAAGATTGAAAAAGTTCGAAACATATGGGGCGTAAATCGCCGTTTTGATAGTTAAGGGAGCTCGATTGCAATTGTTGCATACTTATGGGGCAAACAATGACATTTCCCCTATATTATTTTTATCACATTGCACTTATAAATTATTAATTTTAGACATTTTACATTTACATCCTCCAACTATGGGAGTCTTGACATTTTGGCCTCTCAAATTACAATTTTACCTTCATAAAATAGTCACGGTTAAAAGAGATTGTCATTTCATGCTCCAAAAAATTATTTTCCGTTCAAGTTAATTGAAAATTTCAATGGAATGCAAAGTGTAAATTAATAACTAGTTGATGCAATGTGGCATAAAATAATAGATGATGGTGCAAAGTGTATTTTTATCCCAAAAAAAAAAGACCTCCCAAAAGACCTCTAAGTTGTAATTTTTCTGTTGCATTTGGCTTGTGCACGAGTCTAGATGGATCTGGTCTCACTGGAAACACACTAATTGCACCAAAGAATAGCAAAAGGACAGTCAAACTAATTTCACAATCCGAGTATTATAATTTATCCAAATACATTCTTACATGAATTATTTTTTTTCTTGGTTGAATGCAAATTAATTAGTTTTGCTTATGTGATAATGAATTGGACTTTGGGCTCTCAAGATTGAATTTCGGCCCACGTTTGCCAATCAACAAGATCCGATCAGAGAAAGCATCTTCAGGCCATATCGAAATCTGCCAAAAAGATAAATACAGAACAGAGAAAAATGAAAACAATAATAATGCAAGTCAATAATGCAAAACATACATCACGCATTCTCATAAAAAAACATACGACAAACGTGGTGGTGACTGGTGATGGCTCGTGGCTCGTGGAGCCCATGAAAGACAGGTCTCCCAAGTGGTATCTCCACCCAACCACGCCGGTTCGCCGCGTGAACACGTGCGTCAACCACGCCGGTTTCTAAGTGAGTAGTATCGTTTAAACAAAATCTTCGAGATTTTTATTCTCATAATACAGAAAATTTTACAATCAAACATTATTTTTAATACTACATAAAAATAACTAAAACACGCATACAAATAAATAACTAAAACACGCATACCAAACATTATTTTTAATACTACATAAAAATAACTAAAACACGCATACCAATAAAGTTAACATCACTTAAAAATTCTCAAAACACAAAAAATTCTCAAAAAACCTATCCGAACACCCTCTTAAGAATAAGAATTCTAGATAGTCTTGTAGATAGTCAACGACACAGATCTATTTTCGGCAACCAATATTTTCAATATAGATAGTAAATCAAATAACAATTTTTTTTATAACTTTTAAAATTATGAAATTCTTAAGTACATAAAATGAAATTTGAATAGGTACTCAACCACATATCTGTTTTTATGGGATTTATATCTTTTAGATCTTTTTATATAATAATCATATGATTAAACTTTAAAAAATTTGTTTATTACTTTCAATTAAAGAATATCCTCAATAAAGTTTTTGGGGAAAAAAATGTATTTTGAAAAATTGATACCTACATCGGAACAAAATCTACCCTCAACGAATTAACTAGTGTTATTGCTATTGCGACGACATAAGAAAATACAGAGAACAAGTTGCCATCAATCAGTGAGACAGGACTCCCTTTTTTTTTTTTTTTTTTCTAAGCGTGAGACAGGACTCCCTGGCTGTGAGAGATGCGGAAAAGCAACGCCACAATAATAGACAGCCATAGCTGACCGTCGTACCATTCAGCTTTTCCCAGTGTGGTCCTATGTGGGTCCTCGGATAATTTAGGTTGACTGTTTATTTACCGTCCAACGAGGACGACAAGTTGGCCGGTTAGCAGTGGCGGATCCAGGATCCAATTTGAAGGGGGGCGAACACATAAGGCGAAATGACAAATTTTTTTTCCTATGTAATGTAAAAAAATGTCCTAGAATTAAAATATCGAAAATTAAAGATTAAAAGCATTAAAAATGACGATGTAAAAATGAAATTGCGAAAATAAAGGTGATCTCTGACAAAAGCATACCTTAATGATAAAGAGCCATCGTTTGATCTTTCAATGAGTTCAAGTGGAACTGAACCAGTGAGCTGATTTCGTTCTAAGTTTCTGTAAAATTAAGAATGTGATTATATTCCGGCTTTTATAGCCAACAAATTTGTAGTATGAGTTTTTTTAGTCCACGGAACTTACAGGACCTTCAAGTGTGGCAATTGTGAAATTTGTAGTATGCTTAGTGAAATTCTTAAGATAAGTGGCCGCAGCAACTTTTTGACCTTGGTTTTCACCTCCTGCAGACAGGAAAAAAACAATAAGCCATGGAAAAAAACACATGATTCCGAGAATTTTCGTATTTCTAAAGTCAGCACGGTAGTGAACAACAGCAAACCTTGACCGACAAAAGAATCAAACTGAACCTGAACCTTAAGGTCAAGTTGGCTGTCAACATGAGAAACATGGTTCTAGATTGTGCTTTCAGTAAGAAATATCCACCTATTAAGTTGCCTAGGATTCCACCAGCAGCTAGAGCCATGAATGCATAAGACTGCAGGCCATTTATTTTGTGTTTTGGCCATACTCTGCAACAAGGGCATCTTTCGCAACTTCTGTAATGGATTGCTCCAAGATTACTGAGAAGAACACAACCCATAATGGTTGGAAGCGATTCACCAGCCACAGGGATCAGTGCTAATGGCCCCCAAGACAGGACCTGCAAAAGAACTGAAAAGTTTGCATTCTGTTAGTACCTTTCATCAAATGAAGCTTTAACTGTCAGTAATGTTTCATGGTATCTACATAGGATATATCTCCAACTTGAAGCTTAGCTGTGGGTTAACAAAGAGATAAAATTGCCATCCAACAAAAATTCCTCCAACCTCTTCTAACAATATCGGTCAATTTAAATTGCTTATGGAATTCCATTACAATTGTTAGCCATCTAGAAAGAACATAGCCTTCCGAGTATGGGAGGCACGAGAAACTCAGAAATATTAGATATTGAAGTGATTTTTGCTTCTGTTGCCACATCCCAATTGATTAACTGAAATTCTCCCAAAAGTTCTCTATTCTGAGGAATGTGTGAATCTACAGCCAAAGATCATTTATATTCTCTGTCAAAGACCTAATGCTGAAAAATCGAATCAAAGGTAAAGTTAACTTGGGAAAACTAGCAATAAAGCAAAACCAAACAAAGAAAAGTATAAAAAGAACAGTAGGATATAAACCACCACCTTGAAACTGGAAGAACTTGTCCAAACTCGGCTGCAAATATCAATAACATGACTTCACAATAAGAAGACTCATATAAACAAAACTAATCCATAAGGCAAAACATTTAGGAACAGGATAAAATCAAAGAAAGCAAAGCAATTCGAACATGGCAAAACTCGGCAACAGAGATCTAACATAAACTTCGAAAGGTATACCGGACACCAGAGCAAAGAGATGCTAAACTAACCTCCAATGGATACATAAGGTATTCTGCGAGCACCACCGATATATAAAGCATCGGACAACACTCCATACAGAGGCTTAGCCACCATGGGGAGGTTTCCAGAGTTCTGCACTGCACCAGCTGCAACGTCGAAGGGTGGAAGTTAAGATTGTGTGACATGTGAAAGTTGAGAGCCATCAGCCAGCCACGGGAAACACCTGAAACCCTGTACCCAATACCCAAACCCTGAAACCCGTCAACGTTGCCATCGGGGCTCTGCGTCTCGCTTAGCAACTGAGCAATTTGAGCGCCTTCCATCTTTGTTCTTCAAAGATTTGGGGTTTTGGCAGAAGCCCTAAGAAGTGAGTCAGCCAGTCTCCACCACGGCCTCAAGCCTCCGATCTCCCACTTCTCCATCTCGTGGGGCCGAGGGAAATATCTGGAGCGCCTGGGCCAATGGGGGTCGGGCTCCCAAAGGCCCAGGCGCTCCAGGGTTGATAAAAAAAAAAAAAAAAATTTACATGTAGAATTTTTTTTTTTCCGGTCCAATGGGTGGCGGCCGCCCAGGGCCGCCCCCCCTGCATCCGCCTCTGCCAGTTAGGATGTTCAGGTTGATATTTTTTTACACATTTAGACTAATTTTAGAGTGTATGGAATCTCTCGTTTCATATAAATTGAACAATTATCGAGCCAAAATCTCTAAGGGTAGCCTCAAAGAGTTGATCTATAAGGTTTTGAACTTAAGATCTGAAAGGGAATAAACCACCAAGACTCAACCCTTAACCATCAGGCCAACCTCTTGAAAAATTAACCCCCACATCAAATTTGTTTCCCTTCCACAATGCTTTAGAATTTATTTTATTTTGCATCATTTTTACATGAGTTATGTTTAGAAATTGTTAATGATTCATGTGGGTTAATTTTCTTCAAAGAGAGAAATAAACAAAATATAGAGAGCCTTTTTACATATTTGGTTAATTTATGAAAAATACCTATCTAGAAATATAAACTTCACTGATTTATTCATCTGTTCTATGCCTCCTAGCGAGTTCTTGCAAATAACAAATTATATCAAAACTTATATCATAATTCTTAGTTGTAATTGTGCAGCTAGCACACGTGTTTAGGTCGGCACGACTGGAATTAGAAAGTCTAGTGCACAACTAACCAGTACGGGGAATGAAGAGCGTGGTAAAAGGTTATTGATCATTTAGGAGTATGAGATCTGTTTCACAATAATAATATGAATTGTCAATATGTGATTTATATGTTTTAAGCTCTCGTTTCCTCTTGAGCGATTTTTGGAGATAATTCTCTTAAGGTTATGTTTGTGTTGTAAAATTTTTGGTATTGAGTTTAGTGTTGGTATTGGGGTTAGTGAAAAGTGAAGAGAGAGATAATTTTTTATAATTTTTGTAATTTTTATATTTTTTGATGGGAGAGAGAGATTATATTGTAATATTTTATTGGAAGTTGGTGAAATATTTTGTGAAATATTTGGTGCAAACGCAGCCTAAGACATATAACATCAGCTCAATAAAAAAAAAGAATTTATAAAAGAAACATAAAAAATAATATATATATATATTTATTTATTTATTTATCTAAAAAAATCATGTATTTATTAAGCCCTCGGGTGTATTATAATTGCATGTTTTCAACTCTTCCAATATAATAATATGTAATGTGATTCCTTCTCCACTTGGGTAACGCTAATCACAACGATTTACAGCTAGCACTAAAAAATTCTTAGAACTTTTGCCTTTTCAAACCAAATGTAATAATTTTCAAAGTCAAATTTTGTTGTTTGCAATCCGACAGGTCACATGTGAGACCAGGAATAACTCTTCTCCTGCAGGGTTTTGAGAATTAATTTCTTAAGCTCTAGAATAATTTCAACACGCATGGTACATCTGAAGCTGAAATGCTTAATTAATTACCTAAACAGACAATTACCAAATTATTTCCAATCTGCGGCTTCTGGAGAGATTGAATTCTTCCAGTTAATTTCCTCGTTAAACGATCTAAAGCTTACTTGGAGTACAAAGATAGTTTACTTAACGTCTCACCTTAAGAATAATTAGAGTTTTTATCTTTTCGAGTTGGACTTGAGATTAGACACTAATTAATGAGTCTCATCCACACTTTACTTTCTTCAAAACCTAATCCATCCCCTGTAGCTTTTCTTCAACTTCGGGGACTCGATTCCGTCTAGCTAATGTCCTTAATTTCCTACCAAATCCATATAAAACCAATATCCATGCATGTGAATACGTAAGAAGTTGGACCTATTAAAGCCGTAGGGTAACTTTTTTGTATTTTAAAACAATCTTGACACACATCTCGGGTTTGTCTATTTGGGGGGGGGGGGGGGGGGGGGCTTGAAACTCGATAGCTTTAGCAAATTTGACTTTCGATTTGAGTGAAAGCTCATCTCATACTTCATTTTCCTCTCTTTTTTTTGCCGGACTCAAAATTTTCACTCTTTTTTTCGATGCGGCCGGTTTCCCTTTCTTCTTTTCCTCAAAACAATTGGGTCATTGTTGTAACAACAGTCAATTTGCATTATTGATCATTTCAACGTCAGGTAAGCAACTTTCTTCATTAAATTACTATAGTGTTTCTTTTCATAATTATTACAAGTGTAGAACTTTCAAGATGAGGAAAATATACCAAGTTTTTATTGGTCAGGGCTATTAAGTTTGACTATTATAAAGTACCTAGCATATATAACCTAATTACATTCATATAATCTATATAATTAATAATATATCCAGATTACTAATAAGGTCAATATAACGTGAAGCAAGCAAGGCACTTTTTGCCTCAAAGTCCACATACTTGAACACACGGGCAAGCTTAAGGCCTTGATTTCTGCAATGAAATAATAGAGCAGAATGGGCCCTTCTAAATGCACAACTTGATAGCAGTCTGTTTAGTCGCCTTCATAGCCGACAACGATCGATCTCTTAATTAATTATCAAGACCACAGAAATTAATGCTTCCAAAAAAAAAAGACCACAGAAATTAATGCCATTTTAGTAATGTGGACAGTTTTTCATCGTAGGACCTAGCTAGGTTAACAACGCCTGTTGGATCTAAGGATCTCTTTAGAGTACTTTGATGAACTCGAAATCAGTGTTTTTATCGAAACTACAAAATATTTTGAGTTAAATATTTAAAGGATATTTATAAGACTCTTTAAATATCCCTTTTATATATTTTGAGTTAACTTGTAAACATGGTATCTACTCTACATAGGAATGATGTTTCCGTATACGAAACCTTAGAAAAAGAGACGTTTTTCTTGGTCGCGTCCTTCTTCTTCACTTCTATATTTCAATATCCAATTAATGAGTACTTATCTCTCACATATATAGCCAAAAGAATGACTGTCACACTGCACAGATATCCAGCTATATATGTACGTATTCTTTGGAGGACATAACTGTTCGTGGGTCTTCAGGGGGTTATTTTATATATATATATATATTCTTAAAGGGCAGGAGTCCGGCCTCCATTAGTCAAAGGAGCAGTTTCATGATCGTAGCCACGTTTGCCGCTGTTCTTGACACGAGGTTATCAAAAGAAAACAACAGTTTTTGTCAACACATAAAACTATAGCCCGACAAATTAATAACACTTAATATTGTGTGCGTATCATGATCTCATCAATCTTCACCATCCAACCAAGGTATTTCACAAAGAATAATCACTTCATTAAATTTATATTGCATATTGCAATAAGAATAAAAATCACAATTAACGGTGCCGGTAAATGCACTAAAAAACATGAGACGATAAATTAATATGCTGGATAGGAAAGAGAACAAGTGGATAGGTACAATATTATCCTTTGTAGATAAAGCATGCATCTATGGAATATATAAAAATCAGAAATAGACTCGAATTGATGCTCGCGAGCTTAGTTTATCTATTATTTATACATTGAAAAGAAGGATGGACATTATCTTTCTCTTTCTGTTCTTTTAGCTTATTATTTGATGATCTTGATGTTAACTTCTGCGGATCCTATTTCAATCAGATGAATTGATTCACGATCTACACGTCTTGCTTTTACAATATTACATGATTTAACATTTACAAGGAAATTAATTGCCTAGTTTTTGCTTTACCTATATATCAAGAGTAATTAGCAGGAAGAACAGTTGCAATATCCTGGAAGCGCGCTTATAAAAGCCGGAACAAGGTCGTGAATTTCTTATTGTTTTCCAGAAAAATAAATTGGGTAGATGGTATTGATATCCTGCCATGCAATTTGTTTTCCTGTGGGGATTTGCATGGGGGATGAAGAATTGAATAACAATTTCTTAGGCAGTTAAAGGCGCTTGAAAGGTACCTTGCTGGAGATATTTCCCCCACGCTACTTTCGGAACTTTCAAAAGGCACCTTATTCATGAGAGCAACCACCTACCACCCTTTTAAAGTCTCGAACGACTCGTGGAGATTGTAGCCTCCTAGAGATTCTAAATGGCTTTGTGGGGGTTTCCAATTTAGAACCTTTTTCTTCTATCAGAAGTGATTTTCTATTTGTCTTGAAGCTTTTCATCAATTCGTAGTTGCAGCAATACAGCGCGTAAAGGGGAGAGGGACGAGAGCACTTATTCTTATTCTGCTTTTGGAGAGAGAGCGAAAGAAGTCACTCTCTAAATCTCTTAAGGGGGAGTTGATTATTCAAACATTGCTGCTTGCTGAATGCCTTTTTGACTGATCAGCTGAAGTTGGTCCGATTTTTCTATCTCAAAAGCGATATCTTAACCGGAGTTCATGCATTGGCACTATCACACAATTCTGCAGAACTATTCGATATACTTCTGTAGCTGGTATTCATGAATACAATGATCTCCCAGACCAACTTCCTATATTAATTAGCTGTACACCTGGACAGATTAAAGTTAATTAAACGGTATATATATGCCAGAGATCATACGAGAAACTGACAGAAACTTAGAAAAGCATAAAAAAACAAAACATGCATTATTGGGGTCTCGACTGAAGTTGAAAATAATTTCCAGACACTCTTCAAATATAATAAGGTCAACAGGATGATATCATGATTTCTTTAAATTTGGGCCAGTTTTCAGGGCTGTGGTTTTCTGCTTGATCATGAAGCGGACTAGTACTCAATGAGGTTTAATGTCTATTAAAGTTTATTATACTTGATTCCTGTATGTTCCTGATAATTAGAATTTATTCAATCCTTCCTTAAATGTCGTTGTACTGTGGCATATATTAAAGTTTACATCACTGGTGTAGATTGGTGTTATCCTGATATATCCATTATTCCCTAATACTTTTGTTCTTGAGTTGTAGTCAAGTTTGTGACAGCAGGAACAATAAACATGATTAAAATTCCTACAGTATCTCGTATCATGTTCAACAAGACTTCCAGAAACAAAAACACGTACATGATCATCTCTGTGCGTAAAAGTTTTGTTTTCTTTCTCTCCTTTTCTTGTTTTTATACATATTATTTTACCTTTATTTTCTTTTCGTCCAGTTTGATCTTTTTTTCGAACGCTTCTTCTGTCGTCATCCCACCTACCAAATGAAGTGAACACTCAGCACCGAATCTCGAGACTAAAGTATGAAAAATACGTCTATCAGGACAGAATGCTAAGTTTGGCCTAGCAACATGTATATATCTACTTAATTGGTTGGCATATGTTGTCTCAAATATCAACCAGACACAGATTTATTTAAGAAACAAGACGATTCTTGCTTTAAGATTAGGGAGATGCTCCTAATTGCGATAACCAGACATACAGCTAGCTAGTTCACTCATTTGTTTCTAGCCACGTGAAAATATTTTAATGCAACGCTACTTTTTGTAAGTATCAGTGTAGGAAAAATCGTTCATGAACACCAATTATGAGGATGAGCACATGGAAATCATTCGTAAGATTAGAGTGTGATCAAAACAATAAACAAGCTCCTCATCACCTAAATTTTTTGAATATAATTGATAGATAGATTCGCTTAATTACAACTGTGATCTCTATGGTGTTGATGTTTAATAAATTAGTCTCTAGTTAGGTTACAATTTTGAATTGTGGTCTATTTTTCAGACATATAAATTCTTTAGTCCACCAAAATTTAACTAGCTAATGGAAGACCGATATCATGAGATCAGATAATCTATCATAATCTTATCTTAATTAGCGAGCTAACGTTTGGTGGAGTACTCCCAACCGTATATGTCTGAAAAATAGATCACATGGACCAATAACACGGAACTGTAGCGATAATAATTAAGCCTAGATTGGTAATATAAGTGAGTTCTTGATCGTTTGGACCCAATTTCGAAATTGGCATCTAATCCTTTTTCCACTCTGTAATAACTTTTCTCTAGTGAATCTACCACTTAGGGAGGTGGTTAAAGCTCAAATCCAATTCATCGTGGTACTTTCTTCTACCCAGTTGTGTAACGACGGCCAGCAAGAGCACCTCTGTTTATATTCCAGGTCAAATCCAAATCGTCCACAAAGGGAAATTAAAGATCAACAAGCAAAAATCAAAATCAAGTAGGTAAGAAATCATAACATTGCAGGTTAAAGTAACATGATGAGCCCAATAAAAAATGATATCTAACAAATTGGACTAATTAAAATGTGGGATCACATAATTAATGGGTTCTTAGTGATGTTAAATCTTATCTAGGTAAACCAGAAAATGCTCAACGTGGTTGTTGCAGTTTCCACCACGTGTACTTGGTGAAATAAATAATTCTCCTCATTAATTACTTACTTTAATCTCTGAAGTGGAGTAATGCAATAATGAAGAATTTAATTGATTAATTCAACTAATTTAGGTTGTGTTTGTGTTGTAAAATTTTAGTGTTGTTAAAATTTTAGGTATTGGATTTAGTGAAAAAGTGAAGAGAGAGGTAATTTTTTATATTTTGTTATAGTAAATAGTAATGATTTGATGGGGAGAGAGAGATTATATTATAATATTTAATTGTGTTAAAATTTTAGAGGGAGTAAAATTTTGGTACACAAACGCACCCTTAATCTCCCAGATCCTAGTGGGGCGCGCCCGCGTATATATATATATTAGCATCTTGCAATTCAGGAAGATATATAGGTTTCCCATTAAGAAATAAAGAAAGAATGCTGCCCATCTCCTCTGTTTGATACTGCATTTTACGGAACCCTTTTTAAGAAGATCCAATTAATTGGCATTTGATCAACATACTACAAAGTTAATTATACCTGATTATGGGTATAGTTTTAGGGATATTAATTAGTTCTGAGTGTCCCAATTAATTTCCAGCCTAAAAGCAAGTTTTCTATGGAATTTGGTACAATATTTTGGGTTCTCCTTCATAAGATTAAGAACATGAACTTCAGACTTGGTACAATACAATTTGTTCATCATGACAAAGAAGATAGCCCAATAACTATATTGCCAAATGGGGAAATAAAAAAAAAATGACAGAATTTAAAATAGATCTCCCGGCCGATTGAGTGGATCGAAAAGAAGAGAATTCGAACTTCTAAGATACTCTCTAAGGATTGAAGTGCCTTTGTCTAATAACCTTTCTTTCCTCAGTCATTGGGACCAAAAGATGAGAATATGATACCGCTTGTATCCGCCTATCAATTGCAATTATTTCTTCAAATAATGATGGTCATAAGAGTATTTTAATGCCAAAATAAATTAAACAATAAAACATTTGACTGATTCAGTTGATTTCCTTTCAATGGCCGGCTTATATATGCCTACTCTTTGTGCATATGGGAATGAATAATGAGGGAACCATATTCTCTTTCAGCAAGGGTGGACGAGAAGCCACACACGTGAGAATTTTTTGATAAATTCAAAAGTGGGCTTTTAAAGAGATATTTTAAATTAATATTTCCCTGTTGTTCTCAGTTTGCTATATATAAGGAGGAGAAGTGATTCAAGAGAAGCACAACCAAGTAGCCATTATCTGTGTTCCCTCTAACATGTACCTCTAGTTTACTTGTGGGTTCCATCCATACAGATAGAGGAGTTTTTAGAACTAAGAAGGATAACGAAAGAGGGGAGACAATGAAGGTAAGAATTTTAACAAGCTTTCTATTTATTAATTGCTTTCTTAACTATAATATTATATTGTTGGCATTAATCTAAAGTACTTTCCTTACTTGGAAGTTTGAGTATGTTGGCTGAGACTCTATATATTAAGTAGAAAATATTAATTTGCTCCTTATTGATGATTATGAGAGCTCGATCCTCTTGCCTATATACATGGACTGACTAATTTTATCCTATGCTAAATTTGGTTGGTTCAAAACGCTTAAGCTAATTCTAATTAGACTCTAAGCGTGACCGTTTAAGTACAAACGAAGATCCGAGGGTTTAATATTGTATGTTTAAGTGTGGATCAAGATGGCTTTATGTTCCTGTCTAAGGGCAAAAAGATTAAGAAAATATAGAATCATGATTAATAAAAGTTGTCACAATCCTCTGAACACCCAACAAATTAAGAAAAGCTAGCTCTACATGATAGTAGGAAGCCATGGTAAAGGAGATTAAGGAATCTCACTTTAAACGCAAGCTTCTCTGTGTGGATGAAGAGAGAGAGAGCCAAAGGACAAACTTCGATAATGTACTCGGGTGAGTGATAAAAGCTCTCACTTAATTTAGACTAGATCTATGCTTGGACTAGGCAAAATAGAAAAATCCGAACGGCCGTAAAATCTCAAGCTTTTAAGGGATTAATTAGTAGCAGGACAATAGTACTTCCTACTCACAAAGTTGTGGGAAGGATTAATTGTGTTATTACTGCTAGTACTCGAGCCAGTTACCAGTGTCGTGTACTTAACACGGACGTTAGAATTTATGGAAGGTCTTGGTCCTGAGATATCTTGGGATCAGAAAAGAAAAGAAAGGAAAAGAAAAGAAAGGAAAAGAAAAGAGAAACTGAAGCCGGTGGGTCTGTGTTGTGTCATGAACACGGAAAAAGGCGTCGGCAGTTGACATAAGCTAGCGCACTCTTCAAGTCTTTTAGGCCACGTGGCTCTGTAAAAGCTTTCCTACCTCTCGCAGCAGCTATATATACCCCACTTCCATTCCCCAAATTCAATTCACTTCTCAACTGTCAAGAGTCTCTGAGACACAAAAGAGAAGCTCCTCTCACTCTGGTTTGAAGCTTTGAAGCCTCTGGGTTTCTGTGACTCTTGGGGGGCGTGTCAATCTTAGTGCGAGTTAATAGCTGCGAGAGTCAAAGCATACAACTCATAACTAGCTAGCTTTAGGTTTGTCAGAGAGAAAGACCCATTTCTTTCTATCTTTCGCTTCCCGTTTCTTGAGCTCTCGTGCAACTTCATAGATTTTGCATCTTACACAGTGCACAGGCTCCAATTTACTTGAAAAAAAAAAGAAAGACGTAGGGGTGCTTCTTACGTATCTCACACAAAAGATTTTATTGTGTTGTCCTCTTTCATAATCAAAGATGGGTGAGAACACTGCCAAAAAGAACCTGGTTCCCCACCACCAAGTTTTCGACATCGACGTGCCCCCACAAGGTGGCTCCAAATGCTTCGACGATGATGGCCGTCTCAAGCGAACTGGTAAATTGCTTTTGGTATAAGCTTTGTACAGAAGTACTCCATATATGCCATCTAACATGAATTAGCATGGTGTGAAATGAGTTTGTTATTAACTCTGTTCTTTTCACGCGACTTCTTCCACCAGGGACGGTTTGGACTGCTAGCGCTCACATAATTACAGCAGTGATTGGGTCTGGGGTTCTGTCCTTGGCTTGGGCAACTGCTCAGCTGGGATGGGTTGCTGGTCCTGCTGTCATGTTCTTGTTCTCCTTTGTGACTTACTACACTTCAACCCTCCTGTCTGCCTGTTATCGTTCCGGGGACCCTGTCAATGGCAAGAGAAACTATACATATATGGACGCTGTGCAATCCAACCTCGGTAATTTTTTCTTAATTTCCCGAATTCACTTTAGAAAAGTGGTTACTTTTCTCGAGTTTCTAATTCTTTTTGGTTTCTGATTTTATAGGTGGATTTAAGGTCAAAATATGTGGGCTAATTCAGTACCTGAACCTTTTTGGGGTTGCCATTGGCTACACAATAGCATCCTCCATAAGCATGATGTAAGTTTGAAATAATATATACCTGAGATTCTGACTTCTTGTTCCAGTAGTGTTAGGAACTTTTAAGGGGGCTAATTGGTGATTCTGGATTTTCTACAAACAGGGCAGTCAAAAGGTCTAACTGCTTTCACAGCAGTCAAGGCAAAGATCCTTGCCATCTCAGCAGCAACCCATATATGATTGCATTTGGCGTAATTCAAATACTTTTCTCTCAAATTCCCGACTTTGATCAGCTGTGGTGGCTTTCCATTGTGGCAGCTGTGATGTCCTTCACTTATTCAATTATTGGCCTTGGCCTTGGTATCGCTAAAGTAGTTGGTACGTACTAACTTCTCTTCTGTCTACTTTTTTCAATGGTCGTAATCTAGCCTTGTTTTACGACTTGGGTTTTTTTTTTCCTTGCTCTGTTACCAGAAACTGGAAAGTTCAGGGGAAGTCTGACAGGAATAAGCATTGGCACTGTGACTCAAACCCAAAAGATATGGAGGAGCTTCCAAGCACTAGGGGACATTGCTTTTGCATACTCGTACTCCCTCATCCTAATTGAAATTCAGGTATATCTTCGTTTCAAATTTATCAACTGCAATTTTCATTTTCTTTTCGATTTGAGTAAATATGTGGAACTGACCAATATGGTTTAATACAGGACACAGTTAGATCCCCACCATCAGAGTCCAAGACAATGAAGAAGGCAACTCTAGTTAGCGTTGCAGTCACAACCCTCTTCTACATGCTTTGTGGCTGCATGGGTTATGCTGCTTTTGGAGACCTCTCCCCCGGAAACCTCCTTACTGGTTTCGGCTTCTATAACCCATTTTGGCTGATTGACATAGCAAATGCTGCCATAGTAATCCACCTTGTTGGTGCATACCAAGTTTATTGCCAACCCCTTTTTGCCTTCGTTGAGAAAACAGCAGCAGAAAGATTTCCCGATAGTGAATTCATCACCAAGGACATCATAATCCCCATCCCGGGTTGTCGCCCCTACAAACTCAACTTCTTCCGTGTGGTTTGGAGGACAGTTTTTGTGATTATGACCACTGTGATATCAATGCTTTTGCCGTTCTTCAATGACGTGGTTGGACTTCTTGGGGCTTTGGGATTTTGGCCTCTCACAGTTTACTTCCCTGTGGAGATGTATATAGCGCAAAAGAAGATACCAAAGTGGAGCACAAAATGGCTTTGCCTTCAAATCCTCAGCGTAGCGTGCCTCATCATTTCAATAGCTGCTGCTGCTGGCTCAATTGCTGGGGTGGTTCTTGATCTCAAGTCTTACAAGCCCTTCAAGACCAGCTACTAGGTTGAAGATCAACGCTGTCACCTCTGAGGCAAATGATTTAAGGAAAGAAAGAATTGGTCTTTAGGATCTCAATTCTCGTTGATGTTCATACCGCTTAAATGGGTGTTTCAATTTTTATGGCTCTTCCTTAGTAAACTTATGCTTGTTTTCACTGTCTTCAAGGAAAGAAAGGCCTTCAAGGAAAGAAAGGCGGGATCCTGTATGTATGTATTTGGAATTAAATCACGAGTTTCCCAAATATTTACAATTGTCTATTTTCGACTGCTGGATGAAGTAAACTCAAACAAAGCTACTTAGGGTTCATACTTAAGTTTTTCACCAATAATCTCTAATTGCCTAAGTATAAATTATTCCTTTCATGAAATGAACCCTTTGGATCCGTTCATTACAGTAAGTATAGGTACCAAGATTATGAGGAATATGATACTGATTCCTGCTACTAATCGGTGTATGGTGATTAATTAATCGAACTGGTTCTTGAAGTAATCGAATGCGCACAATATGCGTCAGTCAAGGCCCAAAAAAGTCCTATTCCATGGTCTACAGAAATAGACAGATGGCAGAGTTGATACCTTCACAAGGACCATTCGAAGTGCATACGCTATATTCACCAGCCTGATAAAGGGAGATGGCATGGACAATCAAGACCATCCAATGCATAGCACCAAATCTCGAACTAACAAATAGAAAGTCAAGGATCATGAGGGCAGTGGAGAATTGATCTGACGGTGGGGGATGAGCTAACGAGGTTGAAATCATGAAGTACTACAATGGTGTCTTTTAAAAGAACATCCAAGTATGGCTCAGTGGAAAAGGTATGACAAGAATTGAGATCCTAATGATCAATTCTTTCACTTATTCTGACCTATAAGCCAATGGGTATAGCTTCCAACTTCAACTTTTACTAGATGGTCTTGAACGTATATATCAAGTACTACCACAGCAAAAAAACAAAAAAAGTATTACCACAGCAAATGAGTCGGCAGCAGCACTATGGCTATTGAGGCACGTGACACTAAGAATTTACTTCAAAAGCCATCTTCTGCTCCAATTTGGTCTCTGATTTTGCACTCTATACATCTTCACAAAGAAGTATACTGGGAAAGACGGGAAGCCATATGTCCCACAAGAACTCCAATCATCGTTTGATCACAGAGTTGAGTTTGTGGGGGCAGAAACCCAACATCTTTATTATGATGTCTTCGGTTATGATTTACCTACCTGGGAATCTCGCTGCTGTGATTTTCTCAAACTACAGGCCAAAAGGGGGTGGGAATGAACTTTCCATGCACCAACAAGGTGGCGGATATTACGGAAGCACTTGTTATGTCCAGCAACCAATATGGGTTAGGGGATTCGAAACCAACGAGGCTGAGAAATTTTCCAGGACGTCTCTCCAAAGGCAGCATAGCCCATGCCGTGCAGCCACAAAGACTGTAATACCGGGCTGGCGGGCTGTGACTCCAAACGCCAAGTAGAATGGCCTGATTGTCTTGGCCTCTAACGGTGAAAAAAAAAACTGTGTCCTGTTTTAAACCATATAATGCTGATTCCTAGTAACTGTTGGTTTGTGATGATTCAAGAATCCAACTGTTCATTAGAATAGCTGATTGTGATCAATATATTCTGTCATGTAAAGCCAAGAGTTTCCCATCTCATTGCCAACATAAGCATACACGTATGCCAGTAATTTGTACTTCACAAGCACCATTGAAAGTGGATGACTTTCTTCGACACTACCTAATACAGGGCAATCGCATGCACAATTGAGACCATCCAATGCACAACACTAAAGCTGGTTCAATCTATCAGAAAGCGATGGATCATGAGGCAAGTGGACAAATGATCTGATGGTAGGGATGGGCTAGCCAACTTGAGACCATGAGTACCATTATGGTAAGTTGATAGCTTCTACGGGACTATCACAGAAGTCGTGAGTGGTAGAATTACTAACAGTGAAAGACTGGTCAGCTTCGACATTTATTAGCCATCCATCTATCTGAGAAGCCCCACCACCATTATGAATAATGGTGGTGAAGAAACAAAACTTGAAAATGAAATTCATAGGTGGAAAACAGTACGCCTAGAAAATTCTTTCGATTTGGGGGATAAAAGATCGTACCCTCTGGACGATGACCTTCATTTAGTAATAGCAGAACGGCTTGAAATGCATCGCTTAATCGGGAAAAAGTAAACCAAAAGGGAAAGAAAAGAAGCGACAGAGGAAGATGCCAAACAAAAAAGCCATTAACACGAGTGCTGGATTTTGAAACATGTATGGGCAGCAGTAGCTCACTCAATTCCATGTCCATAAAGGTTACAGGTTCGAGCACCTGGCTAGATGATATATATCGATAAATCATGAAATTCATGATTGTATCTAATGCCATGTAGAGAAAATGTTTTGGACCAAATGTTTCGCTCTTTAGCATATCTTCTGTCATTTTTCTTTGTTCACCGTTAAGATCAGAAATGAGACAATTGGATTGAAGAAAAGGATTCTTTACATGTAATGACTTCTGAAACACTATCAATTGGATTTGCAGGTCCACGAACTCTTTCTAGTTTTCAAATCTGCACCATTTGCCCCGTCTAGTCAAACAAACTGAAGTCCCTTGTAAGGATAAGACTGATCTCTGCCAATCACCATTGGGGAGCCAGGGCAGTAAGCACACCCCATTTTGCACGTCGTTCTGCACGTTTCTCACGCACTGTAAAACGAGTTCCTGAGGATACAGGTCACACTGATATGTACATGATCTAGGTGATAAGGTGCTTCGCATAAACAATTGGAAAGGAGGATAAAGGAAAACTAGGAAAGCATATGTAATCTCATCAAATATCATCCTTAAGATACGCCAACCAAATATTCCTTTTTGTCATGATTCTACCAGACATGCATGTGCTTGAGCTGCGGTTTTTAACCTAACTGGAAGAAAACAAAAAAGAAGAGAAGGAAAGGAACAACAAACAAAGCTGTACTGTTACTTTACATGATATGTATGATACTGTGATAAGGCAATTTCCTATAAAAAAAAATATAGGAAGGAGAGGATGGAAAGAAATCAGGAATACAGAGAGTCATCAAATGTAACCCTTGAGATACACCAATGAAATATAGCCTTTCGCAGAGTGATATGCATGTGAAAGAGCTCTGCTTTTTAACCCATTAAAGAAAGGAAAAAGAAACGGAAGTGCTGTATATCACGTAATATATAAATGCCCAAATGGTTAATTTAGGACCTATATAGTCATAAGTAATTTGCCTTGATCCTGGTGGAAGAGGCGGTAGTGGGATATGGCGGCCAGCGCCTCCGCCACCGAAGGCTTATGGATCGTAAGTGGTGGGCCTCAAAATAGCCATCATTGGTCGCTGCTAAAGAATTTCTTAAAGTACTTTTCTTAAGGTCCAAGCCCGTGAGCACTAGTGGGTTGTTGGTGGGGATGAACTCTCTAGGAAATACCTCCCCTCTTTGCCTCCCAAGATGAGAAACGTGTATTGTTTCTCTTTTGTTTTGTCATAATTGCTTATTAGTTAGTGGAGAGGAAAAGAAGAATCTCCAAGATAAAGGGAAAAGTGGAGATTCTTTCCCATTTTTACTATAGAATTTGACTTTGGACATGTTAATGCTATAATAAAGACAAGGCACAGATCATGATGATCTATAAGAAGCCAATTTTAGCTCTTATTTTCTTTGCCTTTTTTTTTGTTTCTTATCAAGATAGGGGCACAGGTAAAGAAAGTGAGTCTTAATCGAGTATTTGGTTGAATATGACCACTGGATGATGCAACATAATGTCATATATGCATATCTAAGCATCATATTGATTAATTAAAAAAAATAGTTATAAGAATCAGGTTATAAGCTGCGTTCAGCAAATAAAATTTTGGCTCTCTAAAATTTTATCATTATTACAAAAATTTCCTTCTCTTCACTTTTTCACAACTCCTATAAACTTTTTTACTTTTTCACATCTTTTTCGCTTTCTTCACTTTTTCATCAACTTATATACCCAAAATTTTAACCACCCTAAAATTTTGTCACTTGAATTTTGTCCTATATAGAGTTTGCTATAGTTATGATTAAGGTTTTATGTGCCGGTGTTGGTTGTTTAGTATTGCATCCACTTATTACCTATTCTCCATGTCAAATTTAGAAAGAATTGAGTGGTTAATATGTGAGATGATAATTCAGAGATTACTCATATTCATGTACTCGTATTTTATATTTGATGAAATTGTAATCGTTTTTCTTCTTTATTTGATGAAAATTTCATTAGATAAGACTTCATGTGTTGCTATTTTCTCGTCATTTATCTTGAAAGCATAAAATATAACCCCGAGGGATTAACCTGGTGACCTAAGTGTGGACTTGAAGTTTACTCTCCAAATTCTCAAGTTCAAAACTCTCGAGCACAGCTATTTCAATAATATTAAAACCTAAGGCAAAATTTTAAAGTGAGGCCTTTTTATTTTTTAATATAATAAAAAATAAAATTTTAAACTAGATATTTAGACTTAAAACCCCACTTTAAGTGACT
This sequence comes from Myrica gale, assembly GCA_963930655.1. Classification (NCBI taxonomy): domain Eukaryota; kingdom Viridiplantae; phylum Streptophyta; class Magnoliopsida; order Fagales; family Myricaceae; genus Myrica; species Myrica gale. The sequence goes on from OZ005599.1 coordinate 1,236,532, forward strand.
AAAATCAAAATAATTTATTTAACAGATGGGAGTTATTTATAAACTTTAAGCATGAAACATCTTTGGGCCTTGATACTAAAAATAAATTATTTCACAGTTTATATATGAAGTATAACCCTCCCTCTAAAGATCACTTTTACTGGGACCTAGCTTTAAGGTAAAGGCTGACCTTGCTACCCAGGACCACCCTCAGGGCCCTGCGGCTGGCACATTTTCTCCATAGCATTCGTGGATTGGCCAGGCCATCAAACTCCCTCCTGGCCCATGGGGAGAAACGATTACCAAAAAAAAAAGAGGAACAGGGCTAGCTGATCGATTTCAATCTTATCCTTGAAGTATTGAGCACTTCAATTGACGTTTTAAGGACGAATTGCTTTTACCCTTATCGCTGATTCGCTACACCTCATATAATGCTATCTAGAGATTTACAGCTCTGCTGATCTTACAAAGAAAGGAATCGCAGCAAACACGCATGCACACAATTCTACCCAAAGAACTATCGAGTGTGATCATAGGAACACCACTGCTGTAGAATGTATGATTTAAATCATAACTATGCCCATTGGACGAGCCCATCACCTCAGCACCAACAAAACCATCAACTAAGGCCAAGGATTGTAAAGAATATCAACGACATTTCATACTAGTACACAAAATCTAAAACGTAAATCTTACTCAACAACTAAGTACAACATGGCCAATAAAATGCTGGAACTATGAGACCTGTTGAGGCAACAAACGGTCCAAGTATCAAAAGAATTGGGATGGCTATTTGAATTTGAGTGGGATGTGCCCATCAAACCTCGTATACCCTGCAAATTTCTGTCTCAACGTTGCTTTACATGGCTAAACAATAAAGACTTACTTTACATCATTTATACCTTATCAAACGTCCTGCAGGTGGGGAAAGAAGCTATCTTAACACATGAGAGTAAGCAGAAGTCGCTCACATATTTTGATATTGCAGAGTAGCGATTCTTCTGGGAAAGCACATGGCACCATCCTTGAGAAGAGGGAAACTTGAAAGTTCTGACCAAAGTGTTTTGATAGCACAAAAGGAACAAATCGCAGAGGTATCTAAGAAAGTTCCTCCACATTGAACTTCTTCCAAGCTCCCTGTTTTAGAATTGAAAAATCCGGTCAAAAACTAACAGAAATCAAACTAAATGAATAATGAAAACAAGCACATAACTAGCTGCACAATAATTGTCAAATTTGAACAACGGAAGAAGCTATTAACTTTTTTATACCTATTTGCACTGAATGAATTATTGTCAGATGAAGAATAATGCAACAGCAGGAAAACAGTAACAAGAGAATAATATTTGGATCATGTGATGACCACTTTCTAAATATTTCAGTTTTGGGCTGGGGTATGTGGAACACAAGCCGTTGATATTGATAGTCAAACAAAGCATTCTGTACCAGTTTCTCATAAAACCGGATTACCGGGGACAACCAGAGAAGTTGACATAGAAGATAAAACAAAAGATGACAACATGTAATAACCAGCAAGCAACTAGAAACCCCACCTGGTAGCTCCTTTTTCAGCTAAACTAACTCATGAAAACTAGGTCCATTCCATAAACTTTTTTGAAACCCACTTTAATGGACTCAGGATTATATAAACAAACAATGACTACGATTGAATTGGAAATACTAATGACAATACTGAGTATAAACGCGTTTGGTTTCCACTAGAAATGATGAGTTTAGGAATGTCACAACCATCGACCAATTTTATTCATTGTCCAATTAACCACAAATCACTTAACAATACCAAACGCCTGACATTAGGCAATGTTTGTACATTCAATGAGAACACTAAATCCATTTGTTCTTGGTAGAATTTTTTTTTATAAGCTTGTTCTTGGTAGAAATTAGAGACGTGTGTACCATCTGCCATCTATCACCTAGAGTAGAGGTTAACTGATGGTAAAATCTTTCACTTCCTATTAGCAAACCGCCAAGGGGGAAACATTAGAGATAATCCAATTAGTTACATGATTTATGAACCATCCTTCAAGAGCAACAGCAAGATCAACAAAAGCTGAAAAAGAGGCTATCCATAGATGGGTTAAAAATAAAATGTACACAATGCTTCATCTGACATCAATTTCACCAATATTTCTCTTCTCCTATAAACTGCACTAAGAGTAAGAACCGATGCCTATGTAATGAATCACTGAGCTCTGGTATTCCTTCGATAGATGTGAGAAAAACTGATAAGGTACCTTAAGGATATCAAAAACCTTCTCTGCAGTATATTTTTGCTCAAGACTGGCACCTCTCTGCTGAATCTTATCAGGATGGATGCATAAAGTCGCCCTTCTATAAACCTTTTTAACCGAAGCAGATGTAATGATATCTGTCAACGACACTGGCTGCCAACCGCATTCAGGCCCAAGTACCTGAATATCATTCCAAAGACAGAGCAATACTTATCTACAGATTATTTAATGCTTTTAGTTAGAACCATCAAGTATTAAAATACCAAAAAGGTTAAATATGGGTCAAGTTCATTCTAGCAAAAATAACTCATGGTTTTCATGAAAGATACTGCTTGCTACTATTCTGTACAGGAATTCTGAGAGGCAGGCATCCTCTCTGAATTTTATCAATAGAACAGGTTTTAACCTAGGGTATTGAAATCGAGTTTGACCAACAAACTGAATATGATGACGACTTTATTTCATATGTTCTAACTTTTAAACTTTATCTCCGTACAGAAACCACTACGATGTGAAAAGTCGACTATATAGGAAGGTAACAAAATCTACTTTAAATTGCGAGAATGGAGAAAAACCATTAGTTCTTTATTTAACTCTAAGACAAGTAAGAAACCAAATTTCTAATACTGCGAGACCGTACATTTTGCAGTGATGATAGTAGTGCACGCATATTGCCTTCCCTCCCTGCTGCCCACCGCTTTATTGCAACGTCCACAGTCTCAGCAATCCTCTATCCACATTATATAGAGAAATACTAAGTAGCGAGAACATAAATAAAGTTGATGAGAACAACCAGAGCAAAAAGTACCAGAACATAGATAAGGATAGCATGTCAACTACGTTTAAGATTGATTGGAAGAGGTGTCAATGAATAATTTGAAAAATCATGTGAGCTTCCCTCCTTATAGCTCTCTACACTGTCGCTTTCTATTATAGATCCTACATGATACATCAGAATTATGGCCCAATATAGGAAGCACTCACATGCCTCTCTTCTTGCTCCTGCTGAGTTTGAAGGTCACGTTGGTTCATATCAGCCACAGCTTGTGCCTGAAAATATAACCGCCACAAACTATCAGACCATCCGCAGCCGCAGAGGTGTAGACAAAAATAATCTTGAAATCAATAAGAGACAGTGTCACAGTCAATCCAGAGGAAAACTGATCGTTGATCGTACAAATAAAATAAAGGCCATGCAGCTAACTCTGAAAGTCCAGAGGGTAGTTAACTGGGCTGCCTAACAATTAACAGAAGCTTGTAAATCCCCAAAAAAAAATCACACGCGGTTGTGAAGTTGTCAACATCTGAAGTCCAAAGCAGTACAAGCGATAGATTTTTTTTTATAAGTAAGAGAAGTTTTATTAAAAGAGAAAGGAAAATGAAACAGTACAAAGGCTGTACTGAGACAGCTACAACAAGCAAGCTAGGAAACTAATGAAATCACTTAAGTCTACAAAAGGGGATCCCAATACCCTTTAGCCCACAGAAACAAGGACTGCACCAGATTTCCCTTCAAACATTCTAAGGACAGTCCCACATCTTCAAAGCATCGTCCACTCCTTTCCCTCCATAGGATCCACCAAATGCATAACGGAATCATGTTCCACACAGCCAACGCTAAAGGATTGTTGAACTTTCGCTTCCAAGCGAAAGATTGGCAACAAAGAACCTCAAAGTTTCATTATTTTCAGGATACTAAATTTATGAAGGTAAGTTGCAGAAATAACAAGTAGTGGACTGGACATATACAGCACAAGAGATGGTCATAATTGTTTTTCTTTAGGGCCTTATGTTTCTACACTCACACATTCCCCTTCACGCTTATATCATACAAACTTACAGGATACATTAAAGTAAGAAAACAGAGAGAATCAAGTCACCCATCCAAGAGCATAAATGTAGCTGCATAAAAGAAGAAAAAGAATACAAAAGAGTTAAGGGGGGGAAAACACAAACCGCACGCTTCTGAGTCCTTTGATGACGTTCCCATCTGGCTCTTCGTCTTTCTTCAGTTTCACCTTCAACTTCCTGAAATTCTCCAAATGATGGAGCAGCTTTTGCAAACAAAAATCATCAAAGGAAATACCTTTAGAAGAGATACCAAAAGAATATTTGCCATGAAACAAAAATCACATATAAACAAGCTATTACCTCCAAAAATTGAAGAAAGGTCATCAACTATGAATGTCGCAGAAGGAGATTTCTTTATGTTGGCTGATGCCTCAGAAGGCACCCTCTGGGGCACTTCAGATCCTCCCTTGTGAACTGGTGCAGAGTCCTGAAACAAAAATGTGTAAGCGATTGATATGATATGATGGGTCCTGAAACAAAAGGTCATATTTGTCACATCTATGGTTCTCACAAAAGTTGTAGCCCTTGATCTTGGTACACTGTTTGATCTAGGACCCACACCGAAGAAGGATTCTAGATCATCTCCACCATTTTGCAGATTGTGGAGAGAAGCATCTTCGGCTTCATTGTACCTACTAGATTTGGTGGCTGAAGGCTTTAGCATCCTCTCACTGGTGCGTACATGTGATCGTTCACCAGCTTTATTTCGCACCGTACCCATGGCAAAGTCCTCGAGTTCATCAATTGAAGACACACGAGAGCTTTTAACTGCATCAAAAAGACCGTCTATGATATTGAGGTTCTGAGTAGACTGAAGGAAAGAGGACTACATTTTAGAGAGAGAAAAAGGAACCTTTTTCTGCCTTTGGAACTTGTGTTGGTTTTGGAGGGGGCCTTAGTGGTGGAATAGCACTAGAGGAAGCACCAAGTCTTTTTCCTCTAGAGTTATTCGACTTACTGATATGTTCAAGTGGGTCTGAGAAGACATTTGAGGAGGTATATGCAGACTTTGAAATTGATTCTAATACCGCAAAGGGGTCTTCTAGAAAGGGATCTTTGGAAGATCTAGTTGAATGAACTGGTGCTTGCTGAGGCTGATTGGTCGTATTCCTAGCATTTTGTCCATAAGAAAGATTATGAAAATAACAAGAAGTCCCCTAGCAGATTAACAACACAAATTAGTTGAAGTAGCTGAGTAGTAACATCTGATAGAGGCAAAGGGTCACCTAATATATGCATCTTTTGAATGACATGCACACATAACTCAGTTAAACCCACGAACTCAGAAGTTTCATAGACAGATCTCAACTGGTTAAGTAAATATAAATAGCAACAGCAATAGTAGAAGTGGTAATGTTGGCAACACCACTTATCATAAAATCACATCGTAAGCAAAAGCACCACATTCAAGTTCCAGACCATTAACCAGCCATCCATAGTAACTCTTGCACACAGGACACAAGGGGAAAAAAAATCTCTCCTTTAGTTGAAACCACAAAAGAAACTTGAAAGCATGTTCTCCAACAAAATTCTGGAGTGGAAACCACTGCTCTCCCGAAGACGTAGGCACACTGTCAAACCACGTAAATCTCTGTGTCCATTTTCTCTCTCTCTCTTTCGATTGCATATTATTCATGATAGGTGCTCACATAACTTCCACACTCAGAGAAGCAATCAAATTGAGTGGAGGGTTTAGGGTTATGTGCACCAAAATAACGAAAAAAGTGACTAAATTTGTAAATATTCATTACTAAACTCCAAAAAATCAATGTTCGAGAAGAAAAGACAACATTATTGCCTGTGTTAAGAGTTCATACTACTATCCTTTTACCCGCAGGAGCACAATTTAAGCAGGTTAATGAAGCGGATGACTGCCTATTGACTTCTACAGGATTAATACTTTGTGTACCAATATCTGCTTTCTGACATCTAACGTTAGCCACTCAGTAAACAACACTTTCACTAGAGATAACCATCCAAGAAACATTACTTTGAACTCAAGTTCAAAATCATAAATAAAGTCATCAATTTATTCACATTCCTCTCAAATGACCTCTTCGACGTCAGTTGCATTATTGACAGAGCCACACTTCCCAAGCACAGAGGAACTCAACAATTTGCCAAAGAACGAAAATTACTTTATAAGGTCACACTAGAACGACAACTGCTGCTAATACAGCTATTTCTCAAAAAAGCGTCAAAATTACGACTGAGAACAAAATCAGCATCCTTGCAATTGTGACTACTCGCATCCTACCAATGAAGTTGACCGAGCAATATTCTTTCGCATATTTTTACATACCCGTTATATAGGGAGCTGCTTCCGCCAAACCCAGGAATCAAATCATCGAAATCGCTTTCACTCTGCACCGATCCATTCCGGCTTGAACTCTTCGAGTTTGCCTCTCTTCCACCCAAATTCCCCAACAGATCCTCAATTGGAGCACTCTGTGTCGGCGGCGTGGCAAAAGACGCAAACACATCGTCATTATTCACAGAATCCGACCTCTTCAGCCCAGGCATTCCACCAAATATATCGTCATTATCATAAATAGATGAAGGCCTCGCAGTCGAATTATTCGAAAATATCGAATCGTGATCGAATAAGTAATTGGATTGCTTCGTAGACTTACTGGGCCCTCCAACTAATAAATCACTGTAATCATCAAACCCTCCGAAGTTCTGGCTTATAGTACTTGAATGCGGGGAAGATCTGGATGAATAGGAGGACGATTTGGGATTCAAACCCGAATCGAATCCAAAATTCGGGCTTTGGACATTGCTTGAGCTGGTGGGTCCTTTTGACGCAGCCATTGGAGCAGATTTACCTTGACGTTTCAAACCGAACCGTTCAGTAAGGACTCCAAACTCGTCCATGTTTCTGTTTGTGGAGTCGAATTCTCGAGACTTGGAAGTAAAAGGAGGCTAAATTGCAATGGAACGATCTGTATTCACGTGAATTAGACAAACGGGAGGCGCATGTGCAATGAAAAAAGCTAAAATTACGGGCGTGATTGATCCATGCACATAGGATCTGAAAAAGAATCGCAAATCTTGATGAACCTCCAGAGAAAAGGATTTTGGGTTTAGCAGGTGAGGACCAATTAGAGGAAAGCGGATGATGAAGAAAGCTAGGAAAGAATAGAATTTTAGGAGAAAATTCGATCGGGTATAGCTCTCTCGCTCCTTGTCCCTGTCTGTTTTTTTTCCGTCCGTCTGTTTCGTGGTCTCTGTTTCTTTCTATTTCTCCCTCTATGAGAGGCAAAGGGGAAGCTCGAGCAAACGTGGATCCAACTCTACAACAACGGGTAGTGCCCCTAAACATGTGGCAATGTTTCCGAACATCTCACGCACCTTTTCTTTTCTCCACACATTTTTAAAATAGTTTCTTTGTCGGTGAATTCTAATATCAATCTCTCTCTTCCCTTAATTTCTCTTATAATAATAGTGAGTTTTACTGTTAATTGTTATTTCACTATTTTTTTTTCGAAAAATTACATTTATCATACTCAAATTAAAATACCTTTTTCACTTTGCACCAAAAAGTACTACTTTTGTGACATTTTACTCTCAAACTATCATACCCAACAATTTGTATCCTCCGTCTATAATTTATGTCAAGTAAAACGGAAAATCAATCATGTGCTTCTCACGTGACTTTTTCTCATTTGATTTTCTCTTTTTGCCCAAGTGATAATTATACTTATCACCCTCAAACTACTATGTTTTTTTTTTTTTTTCACTTTGCACCCTCAAACTACCATGTTTTTTTTCATTTTGCACCCTCAAACGAAGGGAAAAATGAAAAGATCATGTGGGAAAAAGTCACGTGAGATGCTGATGCACCTATTTAGTTTTCCGTCTAAATTGACAGAAATTATGGACAGAGGGTGTAAACTGTTGGGGCATGGTAGTTTGAGGACGAAATTTGACAAAAATGGTACTTTAGGGTGTAAAGTGAAAAAGACATGATAATTTAAGAATGATAAGTGTAATTACTCTTTTCCCGTTACTCTCTCCTGTAATATTTAATTTGAATTGTTGATACAAGTCATAAATTAAAAATAAAATAAAAACAAAGCCGGCGTCAGCTGCAAAAATGGCTCTTTTGCCTGGAATGTTGAACTTTGACGAAGATGTTATTGTTTCAAATGTTTTTTTTATAAAATAAAAATATTGAATTAGATAAGAAGAATAAAGAGAGGAAAAGATATTTAAGTGATTGTCAGATACTTATATTAATTACATAAAACCATAACAACTAATCTTTGATGTTTAACTTTTACATTTTTACTTGTACATTAGAGTGTTTATTTATAGGCTAAAATCATCCATTAGTCTCTGGGTTTAGACTTTTAGCAGTTTAGTTCTTAGAGAATTTTTTTTTGTCCCAATGGAATGATTCATTTTAATAAAATTGAAGGCCAACCCTAATCACGTCACGATAGGCACATGACATGTGTCCATTAATCTAACATGCTCCAGAAGTCTGCACCAAAAATCTATAAGGACCAATAATTAAAAAAAGTCTAAACTAAGGATTAGTGTTAAACTAGGGGAGGACTAGTGACAAATGTTCTGGATGTCGGATCTTATGATCCGAATATGGTGTTTGCTGGGTCATTGGACCCGGTTGGGTCACATGAACCTTGTGCCCGGTTTAAATCTTGTATGGGCCCATGAGCCCATTAGTCCGGTTGCTCATCTTGTGGCTTTTCCTTCTATTTTGCTCTTGACTGAAATATCAGAGTATTAGCCAAATCTTTTAGCTTTTGGTCCAACCTTGCCCAATAGCGCTGTTCAAATTGAACACGGATTTGATTAACTAATCTTATTATTATTGTTTAAATCCACCGATTGCGTTATGTAGAGGTGAGCTTTGAAACGTTATTTCTAAAGCCATTAAATATGAACTTTGGTGCCCATGCCAGCAGTTTATCATTGAAGTTTCGTGGCTGGTGACCGGCGGGTACAGTAGGATATGTCAAAAGTTGACTCAAAGAACATTGTGAAGACACCTGTGAAATTACGCAGAGTTTGTTGGCCAGCAACAGAAATTACACAGTGGGGTTTGAAGTCTTAAAGCAGATGCCTTTTTTTGACTGTAGAAAGCCAGCCAGCCTATGTTGATAGTTTGTGCTCGAAGCCCGATTCTGTAAAGGAAGTATTCCAACTCTTCATTGACGCTATTTTCACAGTAACACGAAGCTGAAGGATATGGCCAAGTCCTCCCCATTCCCTTTCCTTCTCTTCCTCTTCTTCTGCATCGTTTTCTCAATTGGTTCAGCCACTTCCTCTTGTCCCATAGATCTCAGCTATGTAGAGACGTTCCCATGGAACACGACACTGTGTCGGACCCCCAGTGTGAAACAGTGCTGCCAGACGCTTCTCAGCCTCTTCGGCATCGGACTTGCCCAACACCTCAAGGACACCTCGATGTTCCAACTCCCTGATGCGGCTACTTCATCTTCTTGCCTTTCCAATTTCCAAACCAAGCTCGCCGCCTTGTCAATTCAGCCATCTTTGGTCACTGACTGCTTCCAGAATTCAACCCAGTTCGTTGCTAATCGCTCGAGTTGCGCTGGAATCCTTACAACCCAAGATTGGACTGAAAAGCTCGGACCAGCAACTCCATTGAACGCATATTGCCAAGGAGACTTGACAGGACTGACTCGGTGTAGCTCATGCGTGGATGCTGGAATGAGCGTGACTTCCCAATTGACAGGTTTAGACCCGAATGGCACAAAATGCTTTTACTTCACAGTTTTATACGCCGCAGGAATTGTTAACCAGTTTGGCCCAAAGGATTCCAGGACTGCTGCTTGCATACTAGGCCTGCAATTGACTAGATCAGCAGACAAGTCATCGAGCCATTGGAGCAGAAAAACTGTAACCAAGGTAATTTTTGGAGGCTTGGGTGCTCTTCTTGGTGTTCTTCTCGCTTTTGGTGTGGTTATCCTGTACAGGAAATTGGACAAGAAAAAAAGGCAAAATGCTTTGCATGAAGAATATGTAAGCAGTTTCAGAGCCAGCGTGTTACCCAGTACAGGTGCAAAATGGTTTCGTCTGTCGGAGCTTGAACGAGCCACAAATGGATTTTCTCACAGGAATTTGATTGGTCAAGGTGCATATGGAGTAGTGTACAAAGGAACTCTTTCAGACGGGACTTTTGTAGCGGTTAAACAAATTCTTGATTTGGACTCGAAAGGGGACGAAGACTTCTGCAATGAGGTTGACATCATTAGCAAAATAAGGCACAGAAACCTTCTCCCTCTTCGAGGTTGCTGCGTTACAAGCAATAATCTGAAAGGCAAGAGGAAGTTTCTGGTTTACGATTTCATGTCAAATGGTAGCCTTAGTGACCAATTGAGTACTTCAGGAGCTCAGGAACCTTGCAGGAAGAAATTGACATGGCCTCAGCGCAAGAATATAATACTTGATGTTGCCAAAGGGATTGCGTACTTGCATTATGGAATCAGACCCGCTATTTATCACCGTGACATTAAGACCACAAATATACTTTTGGACTCCGAAATGAAGGCTAGAGTGTCAGATTTCGGGTTGGCCAAACAAAGCAGTGAGGGCCAGTCTCATCTCACCACCAGGGTTGCTGGCACACACGGTTACTTAGCACCTGAATACGCTCTCTATGGGCAACTAACAGAGAAGAGCGATGTTTACAGCTTCGGGATTGTAATCCTTGAAATTCTAAGTGGAAGGAAAGTGCTGGACACATCAAGTTCTTCAGTCCTATTGATCACTGATTGGGCTTGGATGCTTGCAAAATCAGGAAGAGTGGAAGAAATTTTCGAGGAGTCAATAAGGGAAGAAGGGCCAAAAGGTGTCACGGAGAGGTTTGTTCTTGTTGGGATGCTTTGTGCTCATGTTATGGTGGCTTTTAGGCCTACCATAGCCGATGCACTTAAAATGTTGGAAGGTGACATTGATATTCCTAGTTTACCAGACAGGCCTTTGCCTCTGAGTCACGAGTCATTTAGCTCTTCCCTGCAGCATAGCATATCAGCAAGCGAGAGATCAAGGCTCAGCTCAAGCAATAGTACAGTGTGGAATGGGTCTTTGCGTTAGGATGGAAACCCTGCTATTAACAATCTCGGTTTCCGTCCCATTGACTTCCACCAACCTGCCAAAACATGAACATTCAAGTTACATTTCCAAAGGTAGAAGATGTTCATATATATGTAATGTAATTTTTCACTTAATTTCCTATTTCTTTCTTGAGTATTCGGTTTATAGTGCTATGCAACTCTGAAATACACAAGGAGATGTAATGCTAGATTGAAGATTCTTGCCGAGAAAATGTTGGACAATGAATTAAGTAAATCATATTCAACTCCACATTAGAGGAATGTTTTCTTGTACTCTTGTCATTCATTGAAAACAGATTGTCCTTGCGTTTTCACTAGCTAATAAAGTAATCCAACTATACCAGTGTCCAAATTTCACTTATTATATCCTAGATCGCCTTCTCTTCTCCTGTATTACAAATGTCTCATTGAAGTCTTGTTTACTCTGTCATTGATGCCAAGGGTGGAAAAAAATTTCTATGGATACCGGAATTTCGGTTCCACATCTGTTAATATTGGAACCGGATTGGATTTTTTTAAAATTTCAGAACCGGAAAATTCTAGAAAAAATTTCGGAAATTCTAGCTCCCTTTTTAAGTTTATTTCCGTCTACTCTTCCCACAACTAATAATTTGGCTTGAAGCTTTAAACACTCATTGACCGATATCTTGTTAAAATCTTAAGATCATGCAAACTCACTTCGTGTTCTTGACATCTAATTTGTGGAAGATCGGTCTTGCTGATGTTGAACCGAATCCAAAGAGATTGCTCTCAGTCTCGGAATGGACTTATCGGAAAAGCGGTGAATGCAGATGGAGAGTAATAATGGAGCCGAGTATCTTACTCAACTAACATCTTTTGGTTAAGAAATTTTTTCAATTTTTTAAGAATTTATTTTTAAAAGTTAAAATTTTTTATATCAAAATCTCAAAATTTTCACACAAATTTCAACCTATTATAACATTAATTTAAATACTTTATGTGATTGAGAAGGCATGGCTAACAGCATATGAAGACTAGAGGTGCTTATATCACTCATCCAGGTGGCCATGATCAGATGTTGTAATACTGGATACTGCCCGTAAACAGAACAAATGTCATGTTTTGCCGGTAGTTCTTCCATTTTATTCCACCCATAAATGTGAATTATTCTTTTTTTTTTTGCTTGGCATCTGTAGGGATTATCTGACATTTGATTGGGTTGCGTTAATCCTTTTCATTTGAGACTTGAAAACAGCAGAGAACACAACGCATATTTGAATAATATAGTCAAGATCGGGAGTTATTGTTGATTACTGAATATATTTTGACTCCCGAGATTATCCTAACAATGGGAGCTTCCTTTACCAGAGCTTTGTTGATGCCCCATGGAGGACATTGCGGGGTATGTAGTTAGTCACATGGAAGGAGCAGTAAGCTATACATTTGAACAAACTAGAAGAACTTCTGAACCATAGCGAGTGGATAAGACTACGAAGTAGCCTCTGGTTTATCCTTCATTAGTAACAAAAGGAACGTGACACACTTGATATGTAAATTTGTGAGCTATGTAGATCTGTACTTTTAGGTACATGTGATCAAACAACTGGGATTGATCCTTTATTTATTTATTATTTGCTGTCTTCGTTTCCAATTGATACTAGGCGCCAAAATTAATCTCTTCATACGTATGAGAGGGGATCTGCCATTCCTGCGAGAAATATTGCAACTCGATTTATTTGGTTACTCTTAGTCGGGCCGAAACATAAAGGTTATAAATGACAACCTCAAGGTTTAAACTTATTTCTGAGTCGGGCATTAAGCATGCTGGTTATGACGCTTAATTACATTAAAACAAAGGTTATAATAAGTAACTTCATCAGCCTCATCAAGTATCCATACTTAAACGGGAAATAAGCGAGAACAAATTGTTGTCCCATAATCTTTTGGCACCTATGAGCAAAACATGGCCATTGTTGATAAATATCTCAAGCGTCTCTAGATTGTACTCTCCTGCCCTTTTGGGTGCAATGTCACACGATGCTTAAAATCAAAAGAGAAACAGCAAAATTGAAACATAAGATCATTGAAACCCTAATTCAACTGATTCTTTTTGTTTTTGATTCACTTCTGGAGGGAGTCATTGTGGAAAGCTTGTTGACCTCGTACAAAAGTCCAGCTGAGAACAAGAAACTGCATCGAGATATGAAAACATAGAAAATGTCATTAAAATAAAAAAATTGGGATATTAGAACAGAATTGCAATCCGTCATATTGATTGAGTACGGATTAAAAATTTTATCCCCTTACAGTTCTCGTAAATTTGCCAGGCCAAAAAATTCTGATGGATATATTGCAATTGTTAACACAATTAAGTGGGTATCCATCTCCCTCACCTTGTTTTTAAGCATATGGCATACCCTAACCAAAAGACAGGCCTGGAGAGATTACATTGTTGCATTTACAAGGACCTCAATCTGTTTCTTCCTATGGATATGTATCCAGGAAAGGTCATCTCCTTCACCTTGTTTTTAAGCATATGACATACCCTAACCTTTTTCGTTCAAAAGACAGGCCTAGAGAGATTACTTTGTTGCATTTACAAGGACCTAAATCTGTTTCTACCTATGGATATCAGATGTCAACTTCAACAAAATCAACAGTCAACAATTTCCGTTGCTCACAAAAAAAAAGTCTGACAATTTCAATGTTGGAGGGGTCGTTCATTATTTTTTTCTACCATAATTAATTCTATACGATAGATTTGTGACTTTAGCACAAAATGACACTGGTCCAAATGTCAAGCTGCTTGTTAATCCTAAAAGGCACTTGCCCAAGATGTTTGTAACAAATGCACGTGTCATTACGTAATTAATGCTGCTACGGCTTTCAATCATGTCGTTTGTTTAACGCATCCATAGAATTAAATATAGAAAAGTAGAAAAATCCTTTCTCATAGTAATTGCGTACCATGTTGTGATACAAACTCGATGGACCGTGCTAGCAGCGATCAGAGCAACTGCTTCTGCTATAATGACTGCAAAAGAGAGAAAAACAGAATTGCTTCAGTTTTTCTTCATTGAATCTTCACATGATATATCAAGATTGCAAGAAGCCAAGGTTCCAACAAGTTTCAGAAGCTGTTAAGAATGCAAAGAAATGACAGCAATTTGGATGAAGTCCCAAAATTTTGATGTTCATTTTGAACAGATCTCCAGTTGCTATGAATGTGAATGTGCAACACATATATGTAAAAAGAGCACAAACGATTAGATAAATATTGGCCAAGCCATGATAACGTTCATTACCAATCTTCTCCATTTTTGGACAAATTCTTGCAGCAGCTTTCATATTTTTTTACAAGAGGGCCATACTTTTTTTTTTTTGATGACGAGGAAATTCCCCAAAGCCGGACCCTTCTGGCCCAACCCTGAAGTACAAACCCCGGCCCCCTGGACCGACCCCACAACCCAGGGAGCAGGTAAGTCAAGGAAGATAATGGGGATGTTGGGGCTCGAACTTGGGACATGTTAGAACCCAAGCCGAAGCCTTACCACCACACCAAACCCTTGGGGGTTACAAGAGGGCCATACTAGAAAAAACTTATGTGTTTGCCGATGCTATATAGGACGGCCTTCCATGCATTGAAAAGTCTCAGTAGTCTGTCCATATTATTCTTTGTTAACTACTCTATAGAATCAAGTTCATCGTCAACAACCTCCCCAAATACGCACAAAAGATAGTATGATTCAAGAACCACAAGTAGGATGATGAAAGTGAACCGAATGTAATGGGCAGGTGAGAGAACGTTTGGTTGTATTGGCTAGATAGGCAAAGACATGCACATCCAGACACAAAAAAGAGGCTTATGATGGTGGATCAAGCGTCCAAACTCGAGCACTAATAAACCCTTGGGTTGAGCAGTGGACTCGGCAAACATGGTAAGTACATGCACCAGGCTTGCAGACAAGCATGTGTGATGGCTCAAAGTAAGACCATTTAGAAAACAAGAAAATAGTGCAATGGTTGTGAAATCTGAAAACCTCCGATCAATATATGCACGTCGACTCTAGTAACTGTATACCACGGACAATGAAAACTGTTCAAACAACATATGAAGCAAGACCACACTCACCAGCACCCCACCCAGTCTTCATCCCACATGTTTCCTGAAAATTCCCAATGAACTGCAAGAACAACATCAAGCAAATATAATTACCATGCTCAACCAATTATACGAGTCATACACAATAAAAGTCAACGCAACCTGAGGATGTTGTTTGCAGCAGACTACAGTAATAGTTACCGACTCATTGTAGAATGTCCACAAATAATTATTCACATAGAGGAAAATATAAATACACGCATAGAAACTACAAATTTTCCAATCAAGAATCGCATTTGAGATCAATCTATACTGTTTATCCAGACATTCAAAATTTGGATCAAAATTAACAGATAAGCAGTTGAAGCATGTTTGGTGGTGGATGCACTAACCTGTTAAAGATGATGGTAGATCTGATATATCCATATGCAATACCCATGACATGCAACCCCCCCCCCCCCCCCCTCCCCCCAAAAAAAAGAAGGAAAAATAATCTGCAAAGGCTGAATTGAAAACTTTCTAGTAACGAGGACATTGCAATTCTGATTAGATAGCTGCAATTAAAACTAATTTCTTAATGAGCATGAATTGCGGAATAACAGACACAAAAAATCTAATTTGGAAAAGCGGCCGTGTAAACAGTGATGCTGGTGGAAAATGAATTTTCTTTCCGTTTTGACTATCCCAATCTAGCTTATTTGCATTAATCGATATTAGATCGTCACACATGTAACCTGAAAAACCAAAGACAAGGTTCGGAGCTCACTGCTAGCATCACAAGAAATAGAAGAGAACTGCTGAACCCCCCGAGAATGGTAAATAGCTCCGACGATGCTAACTTTCCTCTATTCACTTCTTGAAGCGAGAGAATGACCGTGAATAGAAGGAAGGAATACAGCATGGAACCCCCGGGCCCCGCCATGAACTTCAATTGCAAAGACAATTACAAAGTAATAGCGGAAAAATTAGCCAATAATATTTCTAAGTAGCAGAAGCAGCAACCACATTCCATAATCCCATAAACAACCCCACAAAATATAAATCATTTTACACAATTTTCCACATTTATAGTAAAAAAGGCAATCGAGTTCTTCCTCAAAGGCACTGGAGAACGAAATCTCAAGAATCACAGCACCAATTTACCCTCATACTAAATATTACTAGCTTCTAGAATGAAAATTCAAATTTACAAAAGCTAAACAAGCTGTTTGATTGACAAGAGAAAGCAATTTTTTTAAAAGGAAACAATCTTCATCTTAGGCCCAATAGAATGCAGGAGATCTGAGATTCCACACACTCCTTTAATTGGTAATGTGAAGTCTGTTCCGTTCTTACAATTTCTCGGAAACCAAACAGAGGTTTAGCTGAGTGGGAGAGATCATACCCTAGATCGCCTTCTCTTCTTGTCAAACGCATGCTTGAAGTCTTGTTCAGTCTGTAACTGATGCCTACCATAAGAAGGTCCTTTCAGTATTGAGAGAAATGTTTGGGGACAAATACGTCCAGCCATCATAATCTAGAGGGACGGCGTCGTTTTGGGTAATGTTTGCAGACAGTTTTTTTTTTTTCTATTCCAAAATTTCCAGGCGTGAAATTTTCTCTCAAATTATCAGCTACTGTTTTTGTCTCTGATCAACTTCAATTTTCACAATATTTATTTAACGCTCCAACCACTATCATTATTCTAAAAAATCTATCACATTTATTACAATATTTTATACTAATTTTTCATAAATAATAAAAGGGAAAAATACACTTTTCACCCACAAACTACCATAAGTTTGACACTTTGCACCCCAAACTACCATCTTTAAGACATTGCACCCTTTAACTAACAATTTTTTGACACTTTGCACCATTTTTCAAAATTTGAGACTAAAATGACAATAATGCCCTTGACACATTTTGTATATAGTAAAGATATTATTGTAAATTTATTAATTTATCAAGGGTATTATTGTCAAATGGAGGGTGCAAAGTGTCAATATTGGTAGTTTAGGGTGCAAAGTGTCTAACATTGGTAGTTTGAGGGTGCAATGTCTTAAAGATGGTAGTTTGAAGTGCAAAGTGTCAAACCTATGGTAGTTTAAGGGTGAAAAATGTATTTTCCCCATAAGAATAACTTTATTTTATCTAAATTTCCAGAATATAACCAAATTCTCAATGCTACGAAAGTCGTACCTGATGACTATTAGTAACGGGATCAAAGGGGCGTCGTGCTTTGCCTGATTCCTGATATTTTCGCGAGGTTGAACTGGTTATGACCTATGGTGATTGAAGGGGACACATAGTCTATCGACGGAAAATTGCCTACACCAATCCTCTACCCGTGAGTTTAGAGAGAGAGAGCCTTTGCCCTCTCTCTAGATTTTTTCCTCCTTCTTTCGCCTGAACCCCTTCCCTTTCACTTTTCAAGGTGGCGGGAGGAGCCTCTGCTCCTCCCGCCGTCCCCTTCCTCCCTCTCCCCCTCTCTTTTGGTCGGTTCTTGCCAAAATCTCCCTTTCTCCTCCTTGTTTTGGTCTCCCTCCATGACGTTTTTCTTTTGTAGATCTCGACATTTCAAGAGCTCGTCGGTGGCCACGCGCATGAGGGACGGTTTCAGCTGCTCACGACGTCCGACTCGGGTCCAGTCCGGTCGCCCTTGGCCGGCGCGTGTCACCCCGTGCGCGTGTGACCCACGCGCCTCCCGTTTTGTGGATCCCCTTGAGTGGTTCAGCTTGTCTTCTTAGGGACCTTTTTGTTCTCTGATTTATGGCCTATTGTTGTTTTTTTCTTTGGGTTTCTGTTTGTGTTCTTAGGGCATACGTGAAGTTTCTTTATGCTAGTTTTTGTCATGGATCTTGGTATCCTTTTGTGTTGTTATGGAGACTCTTTCGAGGAAGTGAGTGTGAGGTGCATGACAACCTCCTCTCCCGGACTATGTTTGCCATGGGTCTGTGGACCCGTTTAGAATCTACAGACCTTTGGGTCTGTCTTGTTGAGGTCATTATGGCCAGTTGGAATCTGGTCTTTACGACCATGAAATGTCTAGCCCTTAGGGCTTTTCATGATGTTGTTCTGGGTGTTTCTCTGTACTCGGGTTGTTCTTTGTATCCGGCCTTGGAGGGCTCTCTGGACTCAGCACCCTTGTTCTGTTGTGAATGAAATTCACGTTTGCTTAAAAAAAACTGGTTAAGACCTTCTGATGGAATCGTCGGAGTGCCCGGTGTGCCTCGAGAGTTATGACGGAGCTTGCGCCATCCCCAGCGTGTTTGCGTGTGGACATACAGCTTGCGAGTCCTGCCTTGGGAACCTGCCCCAGAGGTTCCCTCAGACCGTCCGCTGCCTGGCGTGTAACCAACTCCAGGGGCGGGGGGGGCAGCCGCCCCCCCTCAGTTCTAAAAAAAATTATTTATGGGTGGTCTTATGGGGGTTTCTGGCTCTTTGTTCAGCGTGGTTCATTGTATGCCCCCCCTCAGTGAGGTAGTTTTGTGTAGTTTGTGCTTGAGATCAGTCCATACCCCATAAGTGGATTACAATTGCAAACTTTAGTCTGTGCTTCCTAAACTGCTGTGCGACCTGCTTGAGAAGCTTTAGGAATACCTATGGCATTGGTGGGGAATATATATATAGTCTCTTGTTGTGTCAGACTCCTTGTTTTGAAATATATTTGCTATCCTAAGGTGCTGTTACATATTGGGGTTTATTTTGGGCCTGGATTGGGAGATAAGTTGTTCTTCTCTGAGTGTTATAGTGGATAGCATCGAAATTGTTGAACCTTGTCCACAATTGTATTCTCTGTTCTGGTGTCCTCATTTTCGAACTTTATTGCTTTGGAGGAGTAGGATGGCTGGTGACTGTAAAATAGAAGTTTTGGCTTTAATTTGTATGATTTGTGTGTGATAGACAATGTGTAAGGAAGTACATTTGTAGCATCAATGCATATCCTGTCACTTACAGCTTGGGCACATTCTTTTTGCTCATTTCAATTGTGAAAAGCGTCCATAAATCAAGAGGTGTCACCGTGTCAGATCATGGAACCTATTGGTATTTGTTTGATCTGTTATGACTCAATGGTTCATTTGGGCTTAATGTTGCTTCGTGGTTTGAGGTCAAGGGATTATATGATTTATATCCCACCACGTGTGGTTACATTATTACCAAGCAAAAAAGATGACACAACAGACTCGCATGAACTTTATATACTGAAAAAAGATGAACGCAAAGTGCCTGGAGCGGATTTTCTATTCTTTGACCACAATATGCAGCGCAAAGAATTGCGTTTTTACAGAGGTAAGAAATATTTTCTTGGAGGAAAAGGGTGGAAGGAGTTTGTTGATGAGAAGATGCTAAACAAAGGAGATATCGTCAAGATTTTTGAGTTGAGGTGCCAAATATGTGAGGAGATCAGAGGCTGCATGATTCAAGTTGAATACAAAAAATTAGATGGTTTGACTTCTGGTGTTCATGGCTGAATGCTCGCTTCATTT
Source organism: Myrica gale (assembly GCA_963930655.1). NCBI lineage: Eukaryota > Viridiplantae > Streptophyta > Magnoliopsida > Fagales > Myricaceae > Myrica > Myrica gale. The sequence continues at coordinate 1,256,252 of OZ005599.1, forward strand.
GCCTTTTCTCAGCTGTCTTATTTCTCTTTCGATCTCTTTCTCTAAATTGTCTTCTTGCTGGGGTATATGTATTGAGCTGCTCGGAAGATTCATGCTGGACAAGTTGCTGGATTTGTTTTCTTACTAGTATTTGAAATAAGTGAGTTTGTTGAGGGTGAGCAGAGTATTTGAATTTTACTGCAAGGTCACTACATACGCAGTTATAATAAGCTGAAACAGTTATATGTAAGTTGTGAGTGTTATTGCATATGTTATAATAAGCTGAAACTATTGGGAAGTTTGCATCCTCATCCTTTTAATCTGTTAATAGATGACTTATCATTTACCTAAAAAATAACAAAAAAAATAATTTTATTCTCAACCCAACAAGTCGTTTAAATTCTACTGGTTTGTTGTTCTTCTTTCAGTGCAACAAAATTATTCTTTTTAGTTTAATTTGGTCTTCCCCTTATAAAAAATCCTTAGCACATATACAAAATTCCTGCCCCCCTATACAAACTTTCTGGCTCCGCCACTAACCAACTCGTTAAGTACCCAGCCCAAGGACCCTCGGCTCTACCCAAGAACATCGACCTCCTCCGTCTCTGTAACGCTCAAACCACTAGGCCTAAATCCCGAATTGAAATTAACGAACATTCATCAAATTACGATGAGCACCATCAATTCTTACCTCGATTTTGGTCTGACGAGTTCTATTCTCTCTAGAAGGATTGGATCCTCTCTAAAGAATCCGTTTTCGTTGAACTAGATGCTGAAGCTGAAGACGAAGAAGAAGAAGAATACAAAGTTCTCTGTGCTGTGTTAGGTGGGGGAATTGCCTCTTCTTCGTTGCCTGTTCGAGCTGGTTTCAAAGAGAACCAAAGGGCGAGTCTTGTACGGCTTGTTTCTTTACCTTCTGTGAGTGAATCCTTTGTGATTAATTATAGCTATGTTGCGCACATTATGAGATGTTTGAGTGGAATGGAAGAGGAGGAAAGAAACGAGCTGGGCCTAATTATGAGAGCTTAATTGGGGCGACAGAGGGGTAATTGTAAAGTTTATGGTTTGTGGAGTGATTTGGAAGGTAGGTTGTTGCATTTAGTCTGTGAGAAACAGCGGGGGAGTTTGTTGGAGAAGTATGGCGTTTCGACAAATGGCTTGGATGGTGGGGACGGAAAGGGTCCGAGAAAAGATGGGATGTCTGGTTTTGCGCTGATCGGTGTGGAAATTTGTGAGGCAGTGATTGCTTTGCACTTGGAAGGGTTAGTTATGGGTTATATGGATCTTTCCTGCTTTAGTTTCGATGACTTCGGTCATGTTCACGTTGATTTCAGCGGGGTGGTGGTGGCAGGAAAGAAGGAAGGTCCGTAGGAGTGTTTTCGAAGCTGTTTCTTTTTCTTTTTTCTAAGTAAACAGGGAGAAACATTAGACAAACGAACCACCCCTGAGTGAAGCCTCAGAATCGCTAATGATATGGGGTAGATCAGTGCTAAGAACATCCCCAACACTACGAGAAAACAGCCTCTATTTAGCCACATTATGAGCCAAGACATTAGCACTATGAGAAATCCAAGTAATCTGCCACAAAGGATGCTGAAAAATAATCTGTCTAACAATGGTGATTTCGCCTTCGATAAGCCAATCTGCGCAACCTGCATGTCTTTAATTTGATTAATTAGCCCAAGGGAATCGCCTTTCAGAAAAATATGTCTCCCTTCATAGTCGGCAGCAAAACTACAAGCCAGGCTCGCTGCTCTAGCTTCGCCTTTGATAGGCCCCGTACCCAGGAAATGAGAGATACGCACCTTAAGGATCGAGCCCTCTGAATCACAAACGACGGCAGCAACACACATATTTTTATGCCTTACAGCAACATCAAAATTAACTTTGAGCATCCCTTCAGGTGGAGGCTGCCAGTGAACAAATTTAGCCTTAGTATCCTTCCATGCCTCCCTATGTGCTATATATCTCCTGTGAACTGAGCGAATAAGCTCCATTATATCAGGGACTAGCCCTTCATGCGCACATTTGTTTCTAGTATTCCAAATAGTATCCACCGTGAGAGTAGTAGCCAAAATCATTTGCGGCCATGAGTCCTTGTTAGCTTCCAGCATATTTCGTGGGTCTAAAAGAAATTGAACCCACATTTCGATAGGGGAATTCACAAACCGATTTACATTGATTGGCCATGGACCATGCAGCCATAAAATGGAACTAATAGAACACTCCAAAAATAAATGCTCCATAGTTTTAGGATAGAGTTTACAGATAGGGCATAACATGGATGGTAGTACCTGGGGACCACTCACTTGCCCCATACAACCCCGAAATGGTAATGCATGAGCTGCCACCTTCCAAAATAATACTCTTAATCTGTGTTGCGCCTTTATCTTCCATAGCCATTTCCAGACCTCAGGAGGAAGGTTCCCATGGACGAAAAGTTTTGCTATATTATCATAATGATAGGCATCCTTCATTGTAAGCTCGCCTTTCGGGTCTAGAACCCATTTCAAAGTGTCAATTTGAGGAGAAGAAGGCAATGGAATGTTAATAATTGCCTCAGCCGATCCGGGCTCAACAAGGAGTGAATCAGGCTAGTTCTCCATGTATGAGAGAAGGGGTCAATAAGATCTTTAACAGTATTTATCGATCGATCCACCAGGACATTTGGTTTAAGAGAATGAATGAACCCAGGAAGATCGGGCACCCATGGATCACACCATAAATTAATGGCGGCGCCGTCCTTGACACACCAACATAATCCCGCTTTCACAAGCTCCTTGGTCTTCATAATACCCTGCCATATCCAAGATACCCCTGGAGGAGCCAATGCTACCATAAATTGCCGCCCCCTACAATACTTTTCCTTGAGCCCCGACACCCATAGCCGGTCACTATTTGAGGCCATTTGCCACCCCAATTTAGCCACCAAGGCGCGATTTAACTCTTCCATCCGACGAAGCCCTAAACCACCACATTCTTTGGGCTTACAAATATTATCCCAAGATTTGGGACGAAAACGGCGTGACACCCATCAAAGCCCCACCAGAAATTTTTCATTTGAGCATCGAGCTTCCTGCATACTTGTTTGGGCAAAATAAAAACAGACATATAATATGAGGGGAGAGCCATTGCCACAGATTGAAGGAGTACAGTACACCCCGCTTGGGATAATGATTGAGCTTTCCAACCTGCCAAGCTTTTATCCATTTTTGCTTGAATCTCAGAACATGCTTGACGACGTGACCGTGGCACTTCAAGTGGAAGGCCCAAGTACTTACCCGAAACTTGTGCAGGTTGTATTCGAAGAAACTGAGATAACTGCTCCTTACGTTCAGCCTCCATATTGGAGCTAAAATGCACAAAAAACTTCGAATAATTGATTTCTTGCCCCAACCAATCTGCAAACATGTGCAAACAGCGCAGGAGATGTGCCACCTCATGAAAATTAGCCCTACAAAAGAGCATTAAATCATCTGCAAAAAGGATATTAGAAACTGGAGAAGCATGCCGCGCAATACGAATGCTATGGATATTGCCCCTAGTCTCCTTACGGTTAAGAAGTCGAGTTAAAACTTCAGTCACCATAACAAATAAAAAGGGAGAGAGAGGATCTCCTTGACGTAATCCTCGTTGTGGCCGAAAAAAACCATAAGGGCTGCCATTTAGAAGAATGGAAAAAGAAACCGTAGAGATGCATTAGTGAATCCAGCGGCACCATGTTTCCCCAAAGCCAAAACACCGAAGAATTGCCATTAGAAACTGCCAACTGACTCTATCATAGGCTTTGGACATGTCTACTTTGAGAGCCATCAAGCCTCCCCTCCCTTTCTTCCTCTTCAAAGTATGCATAATTTCGTGAACTATGATCAAATTATCTTGAATTTGGCGAGATGGCACAAAGGCCGCTTGATTATTAGAGATCAACTTGCACATCACAGATTTGAGCCTAGAAGTTAAAATCATTGAAATAATCTTATAACTCACATTGCACAAACTAATCGGACGGAATTGAGAAATTTTTTCGGGGGCATCTTCCTTAGGCAATAAAGCGATAAAGCAATGGTTAAGTTGTTTGAGTAAGAAACCACTTACAAAAAAGTGCTTAACCATACCCGTAACTTCAGATTTGAAAAAATAACGTCGTAAATCCGTCCGGCCCCGGTGCTTTGGTACTCCCAAGAGATCGCAAGGCATCCCATATTTCGATATCATCAGGAAGGCGACTTAAGTGCTGATTGTCCTCAGCAGTGACAACCGCTGGGATTAAGTCCTCTAGATTTTGAGGAAAATTACTCGTTCTAGCAGCAAAAAGCGACTTGAAATAATCTTCGATGTGGCGCCCAATCTCTGCTCTACTGTGCATCCATTGACCCTGATCATCCTGCAAAACTTCAATGCCATTGCGTCTTCTCCGAATAAGGGTGGAGAGGTGAAAAAAGCGTGTGTCCAGATCTGGAGTTTTCAATCAAGTAATTCGAGCCTTCTGTCGCCAAAGTTCTCTGCGTTGAGTCTCTAGCAGTAAAGCACTAAGTTCGCGTTCCCTTGCCAACACAACACTACTAACAGGGGCCTGTTGAATCAAATCCAAATCAGCTTTCAAACACCGAAGACGCTCCTGGATGTTCCCAAATTCCTCTTTGTTCCAACGTCTTAAAGCCGCCTTTGTAGCCTTAAGACATTGACACAAGGAGTAGGCGGGTGACCCTCTGATATCATGCTGCCATGCCCTGGCGATTACTTCCTGACATCTTCGATCCTCCACCCAAAAAGCTTCGAAACAAAACGGTCGAGGATTCCGATCCTGGTCCCCTACTGTATTCAAGAGAATAGGGGCATGGTCCGAGGCTAGGCGAGTTAAGTGAGAAACTGTCGCTCTGGGAAAAAGACTACGCCACTCCTCATTGGCTATGCCTCTATCGAGTCGTTCCATAATAAGCCCCTGATCCTCCCTGCCATTTGTCCAGGTGAAACGATTTCCTGAAAAATCTAAGATCCACTAGTCCTGCCGACCACATGAAATTGTTCATATCATTCGAGCTCGTAGACGAAGCTATTGATCGGCCTCCGTACTTGTCATTTTGGTGAACCACTGCATTGAAATCACCAAAACACATCCATGGGCCATTGAACTCGTTACCATGCACATCCAAAGCAGACCAAAACGATTATTTATCATGCCATCGAGAAGGGCCGTATACAAGAGATAACAACCAAGGTTGATAAGGAGGGTCAGAATTAATAATAACATTCACAAAATGAGGACTAAAATCACAAACATCCAAAAAAAACACCCTTATTTCAGGCAACGACCATACGCCCTCTCCTGCCTTGTGGAGGGACTTCAAAACAATTCTCGAAACCCAAGTGCTGGAGCTTAGCGTCAGCACCCATAATTTTGGTCTCAGCTAGGCAAATAATGTCAGGGAGGTTTTGTCTGATTACCTCCCGTTAGTAGCGAACTGCCATGGGGCGACCAAATCCACGATAGTTCCAATATAGCAGCTTCATGATTTGGGTGGGGGCAAGATAAGGCCCGCCACCCCGGCCGTCGATGCAATCACATCCTTCCTGTCTGCTACCGTTCCCATATCTGGCTTCAGCGTCCCACCATTACCAACTTGCTTGCCTTGTCTAACTTTCGACTTCGCTGTCGTATAGCCTCGCCCATGTGAAATCAGCACACTAAGAGGGCTTGAAAAATTTAACTCCCCAGTTGCAATTCTGGACGTAGAAGCCCGCTCAAACTGCGCCCCTGCCTTGGGGTCCAGACTTATGCGTTTGCGTTGGTCACCAACCCCACTGGGCCCTATTGTGAACCAAATGGCCTGCTCCCCTTCGCGTTTCTTCAACATGGGTTTACCGATTCAAACAAAGCTCTGGATGGAAACAGGTAAGGCAACTGCTAAAAATGGGCTCGCAGTGTCACTCAGCATGTGAGTTGGGCTTTGAGATGGGTCCAAAGTGGCCCAAACTATTGGTCTCCCTACTGATCCACCCATGACCTCCTTTTCTGAGTGCACCTCATCGGTAATGCCTCAAGCCAACAATTTTGAGGTTGGATTGGCAGATACGTTGAGCACCTCGTCCTGTAGAATAGCCAGAGGAGAATCATTGGTAATTGCTCGGCTTGTCTCATCTTCCTTCTGCAGCTGCGGTAACAGATCCTTGCACGGCAAAACCAATGTACAAAAATCGAGAACTGGTTCTGGAGCCTCCCAAGTATCTTCAGATTCCTCATTGACTCGTCGTGTCTTCATAGCGCCTGCAGCAGGTGCGTCAGAGTCGGAATGAGTACTGCAGTCACGAGACCCTAGATGATGGGACATAATACGTGGCATATACAGGTCGTGGGAAACCGAGTCAGCTGGTTTCCCATGGTCCGCCAACCCCTGTGTGCCCTCTATCACGGACGCCCTTGCAACCATCGGAGCCTTGCCTTTGCCTTCGAGCTGCAAGCCACCCACCAGCGGAGGGATAACCGCTACAGGGTCAAAACCGTGTAAATGGGTTTGCTCAGAAAAGCGCAAGCTGTAAGGAAACCGTGAACTCCTTTTCTCATGCTTCAAAACCACCCTAGAAGAACTGTCACGCTGAGAAACTAGCGCAGCGGTCATCCATGATCCATAAGTGGACTCGTCGTGTCCTCCCTCCTCCGTCCAACATGAAAACATGACCCGAATGTATGGAACACACCATACATTCTTATCAACACGCCCCTCCATCTCAATCACTGATCTAAGGGCGTCGCCCATAAATTTTGCACGAAATTCATTAGAACGCTCTAGTGGGAATCCATGAATGTGGGCCCAACCCGGACACAAGGACAGATTAATCTCCCTCCAAGGGAGGCTAGGGGCCTAGCCCTTCAGCACCAAAGCATATCCCTTCGCAGACCAAGGCGGGCAATTCAATACTTTGTTCCTTTCCTCCGGAGAGCTAAACTCGCAATAAAAAACGTTCTGGTCGACCTCCGATATTTCGAGACATTTTTCAAGAGGCCAAGCACGAGGAAGGACGTCACGGACTGCAACTGCATCTCGCCACGATGCTGGAGATTTGATGCCCCAACTCAGGGCCTTGATCTGCTCTATAAGCTGCTCCAACGATAGTTCAGTGCAACCAGGATCCATAAGCATGAGCCGGAACGAGAGATAGGATGAGAAGAGCAGAAAGGGAGAAGGTGAGGTAAACGGAGAACCAAAAAGAGAAGAAGGCGAGCGTGAGAGAAAAACCTACAAGAGCAGCAAAAGGTATTGTCAGGCGGCGCCTCCCAGTCATGAAGGCTGTCCACTGTCACAGGCGACCACCGACAAGAAACAGATAACCTTTGCATAGGGAAAAAAACCAAACGTCGTCTGCGCAACTACAAGGACCCTCGAAACGGGTAGTACGGAGACACTCTCTCTCAACGAAACACATCCTCAAGAAAGACGACTCACGTTTTCAAAGCTGTTTCTGATCGGTCAAGAATTAATATGGACTGCTTGGGATTGGTATTTTATAGTTTGTTGAAAAGAGAGGCTTTCTTGAGCCCTGAGCTACTGCTTGAGTTGTTGCGGAAAGAGGGCATTGCAGTAGAATGTGGAAGCTCAAGTTACGCAGTTAGTTGTAATTCGGATGTTTGGTCATTAGCTTGTGTGCTAATGAGGCTAATTATTGGGAAATCATTCACCGAACAGATTTTGGAAATGAGTGTAGAAGGTTCTGATTATTCTACTTGGTACCTGAGCTGGGTGAAGAAAGTAAGTTCTTTGTTGGAGGCTATTTTGGGTTCGGAATATGCCTCGTCAAGTCAGCTCCTCTGCAAATGTTTGAATTTGGATCCAGGAAGTTGCCCACTTGCAACTGATGTAAGAAGATGCTTAAGGGAATTGCTAATCAAGCCTTAATTTGATGCCTTGGGTTCTTTGGAGGATGTCAAGGTGGAGAGCACATGGCGATGCTTGATTCTTGGGAAACTATGTCAGTTGCCTACCAGAAGAGCAGAAATACAGGTATAAGTTGGTGGAGCAGATATTGATCGAGTTGACAAAAACTTTGTTGAAGGACTCTCAGAGGGAGTCATCAAATTTAAGGATCTTCAAGGCCATCTTGATTGTATTACAGGTTTAGCAGTTGGAGGTATTTAATTTACTCGCCATCTCAAATTATATTTTCTATATTACAGATTAATCCGTAGATAACCATTCAGTTAATTTTGGTGGTTATAATGGTGTCAAAAAAAATCTGAAACTTGAGATATTATGTCTCATAGTGGTCTAGAGTGTATGCTATTTAAAGAATAGTGGGAGAACCTCAAGACTCGGTGTAGGAGCTTGAGGGGTGTATGTAGGCAGGTTTGCCGAACCACCTAAAAATCACGTGTTTTCTTCTCTTACCCTTATCTTTACATTCAGCTCTTATTTATACTTGTTGCATATATATACTTGTGCTAAAGTATTATTTACTTGCAACATTGTTTTAAAGGTTAAAAGCGAAAAGTTTTAGAATCTCAATTCACCCCCTCTTGGGTTGCCTTAATCCTTGGAATAACAGGTTTGACTGACGCTCGCGTTCAACTCGCTCTCAACCAACGCTCAAGCGACATCTGCCGAATTTTAGAAACAACTGAATTTCTGGACTTTTCCTGTGAAAGTTTGGGAAACCCTACTGGGTTTCGTTAGAGGGCGTTTAGAAGGTTATTGAGGCTATTATTGAGATTACTTATACCTCTTTTTCTCAGAGAGAGAAAAACACCATAAGATTTATGCCTTCATCTTGATCAGTTTTTCTCGATTTTCAATCACCATTGTTGTGGAACCTTCATAGTGTTGAAGATGTGCTGAAGAACAAGGTTTGTTTTTGAAGAATTTATAAGAATAATCTCAGAGGTCTGAGGTGAATGCCGCACGAAACGGGTCTAAGTAGGGACGCTTAGATTATTGCATCAGGGTTGTCAGAGTCAAGCAACTGGAGTTGTCAGTGTCTGAATTACTGTTTGTAAAAAAAATTTCTTAGTGGATTTTAGGAAACTACTAGCCTGAAGTGGTTTTTTATTTGAATGGTATTTCAAAGGTTTTTTACTTCGTCACCAAATCCTTGTCTCTTTGTGTGATCAACGTTTGTTTTAATTTTTCGTTGCTTATTTGTTGATTGAGTTGATTATTATGCATAACATGTTTTAAAATTATTATTGATTTTTTGATTAGAGGGAAAACACATATTCACCTCCTCTAAGTGTTGATAAGGTCTAAACCGAATTTTTCACCGATCATTGATAAGTTCTCATGCATGGTTTTTTAGCGGCGGTTATGGTGACCGCTGGTGAAAACCTGTGGCCTGTAGCCGCGGTCATGTAGCGGCTGTTTAAACCGCCGTTATATGCCCAAACCGCGGTTTAGGTTTTCCGCGGAAGGTTTTTAGCGGCGGTTATCGGACCGCTGCTACAGTACTGACCGCCGCTACAGGGTTGCTTTTTTTTTATTTAATATTCGAATTTTTTTTTTAATATTTTTCTGAAATACTAATTTTGTTATAGATTTAGTTGATTAATGCAAATAAAGAAAAGTGGGTTGACTTTTTTATTTTGATTTAATATTCGAATTTTTTTTAATATTTTTCTAAAATACAAATTTTGTTATATAATTTAATTGATTAATACAAATAAAGAAAAGTGTGATAAAACATAATATATTTCGTTGTAACCATATCTTGCAAGTTTTGCATCAAACAAAAATAAGTTAAGGGCATTTTCTCAATAGTCTAAAACCTAACAAGTCATGACATTTAACAACAAATAACCATAAATTTAATCATCTCCACCTTCATCAGCACCATCTGCTCCTTCACTTTCTGCATCATCGGAATTGTCTGCTATTGCAATATTGAAAAATTAACAAACAGTAATGACATGAACAAAGATAAAAGAGCTTCATACACACTTAAAATTAAATTAATGACAGTATTAATTTATATTAGTATCTTACCAGCACTCGTTTTCTGACTTGCATGAGATGATCTATGAATTGCTGGTGAAACATGATTGTTATTGGCAACATCTTGGTATTGACGTTGCTCCTACAACGATTAAACAAACATTATTTAATTACGAAATATACATAAATAGAATCAATAGTAATATGTGAGGATAAATAAATAAAACTTTTACCCAAGCTTGTGCCATCATTTGTATTGTAGATTTAAGCGATGCTACTTCAGACTCCAACGTTTGAACTCTATTTTCCATATATATCGTTCTCTCGTTACTAGAGGATGCAGACTGACTGGATCTTACGTTGGCGTTGACAGGATGCGATGAAGGAGTTGGTCCTAATCCAACGCCGCGAATGCGACCATGTCGTTCTGGACCAATCACTTGTGCATATCGGTCAGATGGTGACCAACTGATGCTGCCATCCACTCTAATTTGGCTCAAAGTTTGTGAACTTCCTGAATCGTTCAGTCCAATATCCTCCATTTGCCTCTGAGAGAATACAACATACAATTAAATTTTGTATAGACATTTGCACATTCAAATCAAAATTTATGTAATAATGACATACTATTTTCTCTGCTACGTCCGGATTTATTGGAGATCCGTCAGAACGTATATGGACGACTTTATATAACTCTGCTCGATCGATTGGAACTTGTTTCTCTTTTTCCTGCATCACAAAGACGAATTCGTAATGAAATTTTAAATTACAAATAAGAATGGTAATGACAAGTACTATATCATTAAACAAACTAATGAAGTACTACATACCAATTCGTGAGCATAACGTGCGAAGCTCTTTGATCCTGCAGTGTGGACTGTCGTTTGGACCGATCTATTTTGTTTTCCAGCATGACTTCGACGCTACATTAACATCAAGACATTTAAAATTAATAATAAGTTATATTCATGAAAAATATAATACAATTAAATAATGTCATACCCGTCCTGCATTAGAATACCAAAAATCGACTAATTTGCAAAATTGCTCCAAATTAACGTCTGTTGGAGCATTACTTTTCACATACTGAGGCGTAAAGGCCTCATCAAAAAATTTCTGTTTTAAACTACACTTGTAGTTTCTCCATTTCTCTCCTAAATCTTTGAGGAACCAGCTCTTGACAATATCCCCTAATGGAGGCTCGGGGATTGTAAATCGTTTCTGCAAAATATACCCTAAGAGTTAGGTGTGTCAATTATTAAATATATACAATTGAATAAAGTGTTATGAATAACTAAAATTATACCGTCATGAGGCTCCAACAATCCTCTTTTATTGACAATGAGACTTTACGCCATACCCTTCGCCTTCCAACAAACACCAACATCTCCAATAAACTCCACAGAACCAACAACAAGTAATAATTAGCCCTACCCTCCGCCTTCCAATCAAATCCACAAACTCCAATATCCAAAAAAAACAATAGTAATTAATGAAGAGAGATTCAAAATACCACTGACCTGTGAAAGAGTAATATGTTATCGGCAAGTCGCCTAATGTCCCTCAATCACAGTGAGAAAATACTGTAGTTGAGACTATTGAGTTCAACTGTCAAAGAAAATTGAAAAGGATCACACAAAACCAAAATTTATTGGTAGAAAATTTGAAATCACATTACTATCAAACTAAGAAGTTTAATAAATTTAATCATTATCAAAACTTATTAGTTTGAGAGATAGTAATGGGTTTAGACGGTTCATGCAAATGCTAATAGAATTATGTTATGTTAGTTTCCTGTGCAAGTGAAAGTTCTTCCGCTACTTAACAATTCCGTTGACAGCAATATAGCTTCCATCTCATGGAGTTTTTGTATATAATTGTCAAGTTATATACTAAAAATGAAATTAATCAGTGTGACACCAATTGTTTGGTGACACTTTTAGCATCCTGCATAGGCTCATTTTACACATGTGGAACTTGCACCAAAGAACAGGAAATGGAAACTTTTGTGAAGAAACAGAGGCTATATAACTGGGGCATATGCCCTAAATGGTGACTAGTTTCCCAGTATCTGTTGTCGTTCAAGCTCAATAACATGTTCAGTTAAAGGGCTTACATTGCCATCTGTAGTCCCATTATTGTCTCTGCACAGCTGCAATTGTGCTCGGTATCATTGTAAAGCCGCCACTAAAAAGAACTCTCTTCCTGAGAAAATAAAAATGAAGGCATTGATGGAAAACGAGGTTTTAGTATCAACAATACTAGAATAGAAGAGCTAAAAACTGTAGATGGTTGTCGTTGCATTGGGGCAGGCTCCATCTCACATAAGCGTCAAATTTCCAAAGCTAGACTAAAAAGAAGATGAGACAGCTCTCCAATTCCTTTCTTCTTCTTTTTTTTTGGAATCAATAGCTTCATATTTACCTGTACGCATAATTCCCAATAACACCTACAAGCACAATCCGTAAAAGTAAGACCCAAACCATATCCTGTTTGAGCATGAACTCAGCATCTTCCTGACCACGGGCAAGTTTCTCCACTTCATTATATTCATAATTTTAGGGTATAATTACACTGGTTAAAAAGTTTCAGTACTGATACAAATTGGATTAGACCAAAATTCATTAGGCAAAAGTTATTGTGTGAGTGTGTGAGTGGACGGATGAGATTAGAAGTTGGGAAATCTAACGGCTGAAAAAATGACAAGTCAATTAATGAATCCGACCCACGAACCCGACCCGCACAACCGACCCGGTTTTCATTAATTGACGTGGCATTTTGTCAGCCGTTAGATTTCTCAACTTTTAATCTCACCCGTCCACTCACACACTCACACAATAGCTTTACTCACACAATAACCACCCTCCCACTATTAGGCAAAAATTATTGTGTGAGTGAAGCTATTGTGTGAGTGTGTGAGTGGACGGATGAGATTAGACGTTGGGAAATCTAACGGCTGAAAAAATGACAAGTCAATTAATGAATCCGACCCACGAACCCGACCTGCACAATCGACCCGGTTTCATTAATTGACGTGACATTTTGTCAGCCGTTAGATTTCTCAACTTCTAATCTCACCCGTCCACTCACACACTCACACAATAGCTTTACTCACACAATAACCAGCCTCCCACTATTATGACAGTTGTTCGTGTTCAAGTGAATGAGATGGGTTCAGGTACCCATTTTTGACGGTCAATATTTGTTTGGCTTTGTTAGTTTCCAACCAAAACCTTTGCTAATTGGCAGGGAGGAGAATCTCAAAGTATGGGGCAAAGGAACGCCTGCTTTGACTTTGTCCCCCCAGGATCCACAAGAGGTTGGGTCTGAGACCATGTGAGGGGTGACTATCCAGCACTGTTCAGAGAGCACCTTTAATCAGTAATTGTGAAAGGAAACTCCCCTGTCAAGCAAGAAAGAAGCGGCTCTTCCCATGGCAAAGTCACCACTGACTGTATTTATTACTATCGTAGATCACTGCATCAAGATGACAATCTGAGATTTTGAAGTGGGTTTGATAAGTCCAGCTACAAGACTTGCCTTTGGCTTTGGTCTCATAGGTGTATTATGATACACTTTCACGCAGAAAAATCATTTGTTTCTTTCTTCCTCATCAACCATGACAAACTAATGACACAAAAAATCCAGACCCAGAAAGGAGAAGGGCTGCTTGGCTGGTGGTGAGCATTTGGAAAAGTTGGGATGATCGGGTGTCTTCACTGAAGCAATGATACAGAAGAAGACGGAATGAGGTGTGTTGGACAAAACTGGCTCATAAATTATCGAAGGTGAGACCATCAATTGTTAAGTCTACATACTATCACGAACTGACAACTTTCTGTTCCAATAAAATATATTAATGTGCAAGTTCAGCAGGCACTAGTCACTATTGTCATCACAGCCCTAGTTTTACAATACCTATAAGGGATGATGACGTGGTCACTACGAAGTATCATCAAAAAGAGCACCAATTTGGATAAACCTCCCCCAAAACCCTTTTAAGCATCTAACCCGACCACTAGTGAGAGGATTATTTAATAATCTTGCTGCAGGACCAGCTCATTAATTCAACCAACCACTTCCATGCTATAGAGACCTCAAAACGGAGTGATTCATAAGTGTGAATTTCTCGCCAACCACTCAAGCCACGATTGCAACAAGACCATTCATTTCAGATGAAACAGCAAAAGGATCCAAGGGGCAAAATTCTTTCATTCTGATCAATTAACCTCACACATATCCAAGATTCCTTCCAAAACTACTCCTAGTTGGATTTAGAAAATACTATAAACAGGTTCCAACGATCTTTTATGCAAATACCTCCACACTCAAATGCTATAACATGGAAAAGAAAATTCAATCAAAAGTATTGAAGCCTATTCTCTAAGTCACATTACTATCAAACTAATAAGTTTAATAAGTTTAATTAGTCTAAACCCAATCAACCCTAAGCATTTAGCTATTCGAAATATGAGCAACCTATAATGAGTGACAATTCCAGAATTTTAACAGAGGGATCCCATGGGGTACGGAATTAACAGAGACTGAGAGGGAGGAAGGGAGGCGGCCGGGAGCACTGACCAGTGGACGTTCGAAGGAGGGGAGGCAAAGTGAGAGTGGGAGGCTGGCGTCGCCGGTGGGAGGCAGCAGGCTGGCGTCGGGACTCCGGACTCAGGAGGTGAGCAGCGCGTCGGGAGAGAGAAGGGGGAAGAAAACGGAGAGGGGTTTCGGGGAAATCTTCCCGCGTTCTAAAGGCAAAAAATTCTCCGGCCCAGCGCCTGCGCCTGGGTCTTGGGGCAGGCCTGGGCCTGGGCCTCGATCTTGGGCCGGGCCTGGTTTGGGGGGGGCGGGCTGGGCTTAACATATGTGAAAAAAAAAATTATAATTTAAAACTATAATGTTTTCTTTTACAACATAATTGTATTGAAAGTTTTTATAATACATGATATGTACTTTAATTACATAAGTTAAATTCACAATATCTACTTTAATTACATAAGTTAAATTCACAATATTTCTACTTTAATTACATAAGTTAAATTCACAATATCTTTTTTTGAAATAAATAATATGTCCTAATTAATTAGTCTTATATTACAAATTATTCAAATATAATTTTTAATTATAAATATAATAATAAATAATTTCTAAACTACTTAGATATAATCAATAAATATTTAATTACCATAACACCTATGACTAGATATTATGTTATGTATTTTAATTGTATAAGCTAATTAATCTTACAATATCTTTTTGTTTGAAATTAAATAATATGTCATAATTAAATAATATTATATTATGAATTATTACAAACATATATGCTCATTAAAAGCATACGATAAATAGATGTCTAAACCACTTAGATTTAGTCAATAAAAACATAATTACGATAACAATCATAGATATAACTTTCATAACATTATTTCTAATTTCATATCACAACTTCAATTTTTATAAAATACCTTTTTAATTCCATATTATATGAAGTAGGTCTCCTAAATTTTTTTTAAACATGTTACAAAACAAATGTATGTATTAAATATAATTTTCGATTTTTTAACATTTTTTTTGAAATATACCTATAGCAGCGTTTTGGCAAAAAACGCCGTTATAGATATACCTTTAGCAGCGGCTTTGTTCTAAAATCGCTGCTAAATATACGAGATATCGCGGCGGTCATAATGACCGCCGCTGTAAGTACACATTATATAGCGGCGGTCGCTATATATTCGACCTATAGTCGCGTTTTCGACGTGGCCGCTCTAAAGGCGGTATTTAGCGGCAGTCACTGACCGCCGGTAAAGTGACCGCTGCTATATGTCGTATATAGCGTCGGTCAGTGACCGCCGCTACATAGACCGCTGCTATATGTGCTATGTAGCGACCGCCGCTACAGGTGTATTTTTAGCCGCGTTTTAAATAAAACGCGGGGATATGAATTTATAGCCGCGATTTTGTGACCGCTGCTAAAAAGACCGCCGCTATAGACCTGTTTTTTTGTAGTGTTACTTGGAAAATAATTCAAAGATCAGAAAATTGGCTATGCATTAATCCCCGTTTTTTTTCTTAGTACTTTTCAATTCCGATTATTTGCGGTTGAGTGCTAATTTTTGGTTGAAGATGCACTTCGAGATGCTGGTAAAAGCAGATCAATAGAGCCGCTGGCTTTTGCCATAACACCAGATGTCATGCATTTGATTATTTCCACAAGCAAAATGCATTAACACGTTCATTTTGTAAATAGGAGCTGATATACCGTGAAAATTATTGTTCATACAAAACAAAAATCTGTACAAGATGTCAAGATAGCTAGTGAAAATATTGATGTATACGAGGACTGATATGAATCCAACATACAATGTTATCACACATATATAATTGGACCAATGATTTTTTTAGGAGTAATGTCATAATTTGCCCATTAAGTATGGGGTAAAATTAATTTCACCCATCTAACTATAATTGGACCTAATGATTTTTTTAGAGAACGTATATCGTCATTTTCATAGTTAAGGAGGCGAGATTGATTTTGCTCCATACTATAAGAGAACTATGACATTACTCTATCTTTTTGGTTTTTGATATTTTAGTGAGGATAAAATTATCATGTTAGAGTCCAAACAATTGATTTATGTTCAAAATAATTGAAAATTGTAATGAATAGTTTAAAGTGTCTAAAATCAATAATTGATAAATGTAATATAATATAATAAAACAAATAGTTTTGGATGCAAAGTGTCAATTGACTCGTGATCTACCTATCTTGAACGAGAAAATGAAAATTTGCTAATCTCAGTAAATAAAATAGTAAACACGTACCTCCAAAGCATAATTAACAAGGAATTATTCTTACTGATAGTTTTTTTCCCCCTTATAATGTAGACTACAAACTATAGATGAGAAAATAGTTTTAGAATAAAACGTACAGCATCTAAAATACTTCTGAGGTATCAGAAGCATGACCTTATTTTATCATACTAACTGAACAACAACCTTCGATTGACAAGGAAAAAAAAACTGATAATCCAAGTACAACTACTAACATCATCCTCAAATCGAGCAACTTATAAAAAACCTCTCAAACAACCAGACTAGTCTGCATATGAGTACGCCATATAAGATCACGAGCTTCAGTTTTGGGGCAAACGTCCTGGGTGATTCCACCACTGGGTATGGTAATCGGATGAACACGAAGATGTGTCGGAGAATGGTACAGCCAGAGGCTCATGGGTGTCGCTTATGAAAATGTTTGTGGGTGGAGGGGAATGATACAGATTAAATGATTCTCGAGTTGGAAAAGGGGTACTAATCCATTGTGAGAGCGAGGGGAAGAAGAAGAGAGAAAGAAGGGGGAGAATCCATAGGCGATACATAGAGTAGAGGGAAGACGGAGAGAAACAATACTCGGGGAGGAGAGTGGGGAGGAATTGTTTTTCAGATGTTGAAGGTTATAATTATTATCGTCGCCATGTTCTACACATATATAAACTATAACAGTACGGTCATCTCGGAAAATACTAGAAGCCATTGATCTCAAGAGGCACTGCAATTTTCTTATTTCCTGCTGTTATTTTCCCGGGCAGAATCGAGCATTCTGCCAAATTCATAATTTATTGTTTTATGCAATTTGCCACTTTATTTTAGGATTAACTACTCAATTAGTACTTGAATTTTGCCTTAAATTTAAAATTGGTCCTAAATTTTTCATTTTAATCATATTCAGTCACATAGTTTTCAATAAATATTAATCATATTCTGTATATCTATAGTCAAATAATTTAGCAGTGTGTCATATAATAAATAACTAATAAATTGATGACACCTGTCCTGCTTAACTACATCATATCCACATGTTCAATCAATGCCACAAAATGGTGGTTGAGTGTTAAAATTTTAAGGTGTTGGAGTTGATAAAAAAATGAAGAGGGAGAGAAGAGTTACGGAGTGTAAAAAAAATGAACTGCTAAGAAGGAAGTCTAAAATTTCTTCGAACGTTTGAAAGATAAGACAGAATTTAGAAAAGAAAAAGAGAACCTGCGATCCCGCCAAGGCGCCAAAACTAAAAAAAAATAGAGGGAAACTAAAATTTTGCTCTGTGCTTTTTTTTTTTTTTTTTTACATTTTGCTCTGTTTTTTTTACTTTCAATAATCTCGATATAAAATTTATTTTGAAATTACATCTTAATTACTATTTTATTTGTAATTGTAATACACTGTATATTACTTAGTACGTACCTAAAATAACTCAATAATACTAGTAATTTGTAATTTATAATAGTATTTAAAAATCTTATTACTTAGTATTAAATACATAGTATATTATTTTTGCACTCTTTTTTATAATTAATATAGTAATCTTAATTAAAATAGGTTTGTAATAATAATATCTAGTACTTTTTTAATAGTAAGCTATGTACATGTTAAGTATTTTTAGTAAATTGTAATAGTATTTAAAACTCTTTATACTTAGTATTAAATACATAACATATTATTTGACACTCTTTTTTATAATTAGTGTAATAATCTTAATTAAAACAAGTTGGTAGTAATAATATATAATATTTATAAGTTAATTAATCTCACAATATCTTTTTATTTAAAATTAAATAATATGTCATAATTAAATATTATTATATTACTAATATTACAAATATATATGTTCATTATAAACATATGATAATATATGTCTAAACTACTTAGATTTAGTCATTAAAAATACAACTACCATAACAATGATAGATATAACTTTCATAACATTATTTCTAATTCCATATAACAACTTCAATGTTCATAATACTCTCAAATTCCCTATTTTATTATGTAGGTCTCCTAAAATATTTTTTAAACACGTGACAAAATAAAATTATGTATTAAAAGGAATAAAATAGTCAATAAAATAATTATTAACATTAAATATAATTTTATTTTTTATTTTTTTCCAACAATACCTATAGCGGCGTTTTTGTTAAAAATGCCGCTATAGATATACCATTAGCAGCGGTTTTTCAAAAAATACTGCTAAAGGTACACTCTATAGCGGCGGTCATACTGGCCGCCGCCGAGTGACCGCCGCTATAGACCCCCCTTTAGCAGCGTTTTTTTAAAACGCCTCAAAAAAACCATTTAGCGGCGTTTTTAGCTACCGCCGCTATATACCTGTTTTTTTGTAGTGTTAATATACTAATAATCTGTATAGGATCCATCACTATCTCTCGGTTGGCTCTAAATCTGTAAGCCTAATCTATAATGTCCATCCTCACCGCTAAATAACTCAGTGACAAGTGTATCATTTAATTCTAAAAAGAAAGGCTTAGCTATATATCGTTTTTGGTAATTAATTACGTGACCGACATTAACTGCTAAAGAAGAAGACGACGATGTTGGACTCGTCATGATCCATGGTTATATGGTCCACCGTACCAATCACGAAAGGTCCATAAGTGGTCATGTGGGCCAATTGGCGATGGTCCTCCGTCCTCAATCTCCTACTCTGTGGTTCTCATTATTAAAAAAAATAAAGGAAGAAAATTGGGTTATTGAAGTCATAAAATCCATGAATTCGACAGGCAAAAATTAAGAAAAAAAAAGGGTTCACGTGAGGTAACCTAAACCATTTATGACTGCGACAGGCAAAAAGAAGACGAGGACGTCCAGCCCCCAATAACCCAAAATCAATTGGGTTGTTGAAGTCATAAATTGGGCTGTGGGGGCTGTGAAGATGGAAGACCATCGTAATTGGCCCTCACAGCCACTCACGGACCTTTCGTAATTTTTGTCTGTCTCATTCATGGACTTTATGACTTCAACAACCCAATTTTCTTTCTTTATTTTTTTATTTTTTAAATAACGAGAACCACAAAGTAGGAGAGTGAGGACGGAGTACCATCGTCAATTGGCCCACACTCTTTCGTAATTGGTACAGTGGACCATATATCGATGGATCATTACGAGTCCAACGTCCTCGTATTCTTCTTTAGCAGTAAATGTCGGTCTCGTAATTAATTACCCAAAACGATATATACCTAAGCCTTGCTTTCTAGAATAAAGTGATACACTTGCCACCGAGTTATTTAGCGGTGAGGATGGACATTATAGATTAGGCTTCCATTATTATAGTGACGTACTAAGCCGTAAGATAGTTAGAATCATCGTCACTGGATTAGAATCTTCTATAATTTTATGTCTGAATATATAGGTTTAAACTTTTAGGTTTAGTGATATTTGCATACTATATCGGAGCAGATGACGGATCAGGTGAAGATACTCTAGAGGCAGAAGGGAGTGAGGTGTGCAAGACGAAGTATGTGCTAGATCCTAGGGAGACCCAAGACAAAAAGGGCCTTTTGGATCAGGGCTTCCATTCGAGGTAAAACGAAAGGGGAAGCAAATTGTGCAGTCGCAAGGTACAAGATGGATCCAAAGAGGGGACCAAGAGAAAAAGGGTAGGATCAAGATGCTTCTATTCAAGGGGGAGTGTGCCGTGTGGTATGGTCCACAAAGAGGATCTGGAAAATGAGCCGGATTAAAAAAAAGGACTTCCGCTTGAGGGGAAATGGATTATTGTAGTGATATACTCACTCGTGAGAGGGGAGATTGTTGAATATACACGTGTGAGAGTAAAAATATTGTCACACATTGAAAAGAAGTCATAAGCGTGGGTGGTTAATAATCTTAATTTAGTATAGTTGGACAAAAAATTATATACTTAAACTTTTAGATTAAGTGATATCCCTACATATAATATTATGATATAGATAAAATAGGTAAATCTCTATACCATTTGATGCTCGTCATGTAAAATTTTGAATAACATAAACTTTATTATAAGATTTACTTATCTAGTTAGGTGTCTATCTCTCTTTAAATAAATAATACAATTTATAGAAAATTGATTGATTTGCTTGACTTGTACATTTTCTTTTAATTTTCCGTACAGAATCCTTGTCATCGAATAACATACACCGAAAAATCCATTTATCCCAATACGAGGACTTTGGACTCGTAATGATCCATCGATATATGGTCCACTGTACCAATTATGAAAGATCAGTGAGTGGCCGTGTGGGCCAATTGACGATGGTACTCCGTCCTCACTCTCCTACTTTGTGGTTCTCGTTATTTAAAAAATAAAAAATAAAGAAAGAAAATTGGGTTGTTGAAGTCATAAAATCCATGAATGAGACAGACAAAAATTACGAAAGGTCTGTGAGTGGCTGTGAGGGCCAATTACGATGGTCTTCCGTCCTCACAGCCCCCACAGCCCAATTTATGACTTCAACAACCCAATTGATTTTGGGTTATTGGGGGCTGGACGTCCTCGTCTTCTTTTTGCCTGTCGCAGTCATAAATGGTTTAGGTTACCTCACGTGAACCCTTTTTTTTTTCTTAATTTTTGCCTGTCGAATTCATGGATTTTATGACTTCAATAACCCAATTTTCTTCCTTTATTTTTTTTAATAATGAGAACCACAGAGTATGAGATTGTTGACGGAGGACCATCGCCAATTGGCCCACATGACCACTTACGGACCTTTCGTGATTGGTACGGTGGACCATATAACCATGGATCATGACGAGTCCAACATCGTCGTCTTCTTCTTTAGCAGTTAATGTCGATCTCGTAATTAATTACCCAAAACGATATATAGCTAAGCCTTTCTTTTTAGAATTAAATGATACACTTGTCACTGAGTTATTTAGCGGTGAGGATGGACATTATAGAATAGGCTTACAGATTTTAGAGCCAACCGAGAGATAGTGATGGATCCTATACAGATTATTCGTATATTAAGTTAATTCATTCTTTATGGATCTCTCATATAGAATTTCTTTCGTAACTAACCCAAGACAGTCATTTTTGGTTGCTACATATAACCAACATGTCAACCTAAAGTTATTTGCCGAAATGATTCTCAACGACAGTCGAGTTCCTAACTTAACTGAGAAAGCCTTGAATTGTAATTTATAAGCTTTCTATAGGTTAAAATAAAGAGTTAAATTACTTATTTGGTATCTAAGTTTTTGTCTTAATTCAAAATCGATCCTTAGGTTTTCAGTTTGATAATTGGCAATCCTAAGATTTTTCACAAGTATCTGTTGGAGTTTCATAATAACATTCTTTGCGAGCACTCACATAAAAAAAATTAAAAAAAAACAAACAAAACCAAGTACCAATAAAACTGAAGAAAAAAAAATGCACAACCCACATAAATTTTAAACAATTATTGTTTAAAAAAAAACCTTGCAATTTACATACCAATAGACCGTAGATCTTACAATTAGGGTTAAATAAACTTTGCCCCTTTTATTTTTTGGGGTCATTTAAACTTTGCACCCCAATGTATTCTTTTTGAGAAATTGGAACCCTTAACTTACACATTTTTTCAATTTGGACCTTGTACCTATATTGTCCGTCAATTTAGACAGATTCCGTCAAAACGTGGGTACAATGTGTAAATACCCTCAAAGATAAATGAGGCAATGTGTACATATCTCCCTTCTGACTCAATTGACTTAATTTGTACAGTGAATGGGTTGTTGAAATTACATACCAATAGATCGTAGATCTTACAATTAGGGTTAAATAAACTTTGCCCCCTTTTATTTTTTGGGGTCATTTAAACTTTGCATCCAAATGTATTATTTTTGAGACATTGGACCTCTTAATTTACACATTTTTTCAATTTGGACCTCGCACTTAAATTGTCCCTCAATTTAGACAGATTCCGTCAAAACGTGGGTACAATGTGTAAATACCCTCAAATATAAAGGGTACAATGTGTACATACCTCCCTTATGACTCAATTGACTTAATTTGTACAGTGAATGGGTTGTTGAAATTACATACCAATAGACCATAGATCTTAAAATTAGGGTTAAATACACTTTGCCCCTTTTATTTTTTGGGGTCGTTCAAACTTTGCATTCAAATGTATTATTTTTGAGACATTGGACCTCTTAACTTACACATTTTTTCAATTTGGACCTCGCACCTAAATTGTTCCTCAATTTAGACAGATTCCGTCAAAACGTGGGTACAATGTGTAAATACCCTCAAATATAAAGGGGGCAATGTGTACATACCTCCCTTATGACTTAATTGACTTAATTTGTACAGTGAATGTGTTGTTGAAATTACATACCAATAGACCATAGATCTTAAAATTAGGGTTAAATACACTTTGCCCCCTTTATTTTTTTGCGGTCATTTAAACTTTACAACCCAATGTATTATTTTTGAGACATTGGACTCCTTAACTTACACATTTTTTCAATTTGGACCTCGTACCTAAATTGTATGTCAATTTAGACGGATTCCTTCAAAATGTGGGTACAATGTGTAAATACCCTCAAAGATAAGAGGGGCAATGTCTACATACCTCCCTTATGACTCAATTGACTTAATTTGTACAGTGAACGAGTTGTTGAAATTACATACCAATAGTCCATAGATCTTAAAATTTAGTGTTAAATACACTTTGCCCCCTTTATTTTTGGAGTCATTTAAACTTTGCACCCAATGTATTATTTTTGAGACATTGGATCCCTTAACTTATACATTTTTTCAATTTAGACCTCGTACCTAAATTGTCCGCCAATTTAGACGGATTCCGTCAAAACGTGGGTACAATGCGTAAATACCTTCAAAGATAAGGGAGTCAATGTGTACATACCTTCAAAGATAAGGGGCAATGTGTAAAAATTGTGATGAAATCCGTCTAAATTGATGAGCAATTTGAGTACGGGGTCCAAATTGAAAAAATGTGTAACTTTATTGGTCTAATGTCTCAAAAATAATATATTGAAGTGCAAAGTGTAAATGACTCCAAAAATAAAAGGAGGTAAAGTGTATTTAACCCAAAAATTTAAAATTTAAAACTTGAGTCTCAATTTTAAAAGTGCATGAAACTAGTTATGTATTTTATATTTTTTCCCTTTTTTTAAAAAAAAATTGGGTATAAGTTTGCATTTAATCTAAACTTATGTTGTTTATGTTTTGTGCCTATCCAAACAAACATCTATGTATGTGAATGTAATTTTACTGGAGTTATAATATTATGATGTATAAGGACTTCGATTTTATTAACTAATCCCCTCGTTGCTCGTTCCTCGAAAAGTCAACAATTTAGGATATACATGTCTTAGGGCATATGTTCTTATTTTTATATCTATATGTTAATTCACTCACTTTTCTTGTTCTTAGATCATCCACCAGACGTTTTAGTGCTGACGTAATGGTGGGACAAAGCCAATAATTGTAAAAGCATTTATTTCGGAAAGAAGCGAAAGGTTCCAAATGCTCAGAACGAGAAAAAGGTTTCCAGATTCACGTGTGCATATGTTTTCAAAAGCAGAATTACATTTGACACCTCCTGCAATCATAATAACAAAAAATAAATAACCATAATACTTTTATGTAAATGTGTATCACCATCTAGAAAAAAAAAATGTAAATGTGTATCATCAACTAACTATAAGTCTATATATGACCTGTGTAACTGTGTTATAGAGGTATGTTTCTCCTGAAATCTAAAATTCGAATCTTTTATGAGGTGTAAATATTTTTTTGGAGTTACTTTCACAATAAAGTTACCACTTCCAGTCAAGGTACTTAATTTGTATATACATGACTACATTATACATCGGACAGTTAAAATAATCAAATATGATATTTTTTCCTTAGCTAATTTGGAGAAAGGAAGAAAAGAATAAAAAGAGTTATTAAATTAAATACTAGTGTAATATGACGTTGTAAAAGAGTGATACTAATTTTGCGGCTTGAAGGGTATTTTCCCATTGAAAATTGACATATGTTTGCTTAATTTTGGAGTGTCAATACTGTAGAATACTGGTGGACCTTAACTTGTAGGTGAAATTTAGAAAAAAAGAAAAAGAAAAAATAAGTCCACCTTCGTTATAAAAATGAAACTCCGCCACAAGTTGTTGCAGGACTAGGAAGAGAGAAATCAGACAGATTGTATATATTGTCGTAATTGGCCGGCCTCGTTTGCTGCTAAACAGGCTGAAAATAGCTCAATTTCTTGCTGCTAGAAATCTGATAGTAAGTGTTGTCAAGCATCTCTATAAAATATTCAGCGTAGAGTTGTAATTTTTACCTTTTCTTTTGCCATTATTCTTTCATTAGTTAAATATTCGAGGCCATGTTTGGAAAAGGGTGTCTGGATCTGGTTTTAGTTCGTGTTTCGACTTGAAATTTAAATTTCACCAATTTGGTTTTCAAACTGGTCTCGAGTCTGAGTGACGTTTATCTAATTACACAAAAATTTCCCAGCTTTTATAGGAATTTTTCTGTTTTTCAAACTTTTGTTTCCAATCGTGAAGGCCGAAGGGGATAGGAAAAGCTCTCCAGTCTCCCCTCCATTTTTGCGCTCTGACAGTGGGCACCTCAGCATTTTGCCTCTGCTGAGATTTTTTTTAAGTGAATATTCTATAATAAATATATAAAGAGCAAATGGCCTCAGCCCCTCAGCCCTGCTCTCTTTGAGCGGCAGAGCCGGAGAGGACCTCATCCGGTGGTTGTAGGGCCCTCACGATGTCACGTGACTGTGAGGCCACATGCAACTGAGGCCCAACTGCCTTCACGGTTGCCTTGTCGCCATCCCGGTGGCAGCGAGGCTTCGCATGATGGCCGCCTTCGTTGGGTGGAGACACACCCCCGCCAGGGGTGGACGGCGGCCACACCGTACTGGGGTGCCGCTCGACCCGAAAGGATCTCATTATACCAACTCAATTTGTTGCTCATATGTCGCCCAGAAAAAAGTCAAATAAAAGTTGCTCGTGTGTTAATTTTCCTTAATTAAATGTTTCCACGAAGTTCAGAAATGGTCTCTGATTCACGGCCTGTTGTCTCTGTCCCATTTATCACAGAAGAAAGGAAAACAAAATGGAGGAGGATGCTGTCAAGGGAAAAACATGTCTCATCAAAGAAGACAACGAAATGGTAACAATCCCAAGGAGCAAGACTTTTACAGCGTCCGCAAAGTTACTTGAGGGGCCATCCTTTTGCATGCCTCAAGAAATTAGGCGGCCAGTGGCAGGGACATCACAACAAGAAGAGGTGCAGATAACTCTGGGGGAGCGCGAGTCGGATTTGGCAAATGAAATTAATTACAGTTAAGTACACCTCTCTGAGCAAAAAAACAAAAAAGAAAAAGAAAAAGAAGAATTACACCTGTCTGCGCAGGGAAAACAAAAAAAGTGCCCTCTCTTTCTCTTCCACACGCAGTCTGATCTTAAGCACTTTCTGTAGCTGGCAGCTATGTTAATGTTAGTTTTTATTGTTATTTTTTTAAAAAAATTTAACACATAATTTTAACATTTTTTTTCACTTTAAATATTCCAATAAAATGTTAAATTTAATTTTTGTGACAACTTAACACCGAAAACAAATTAATTTTTTTTGAAAAGTCATAAAACAAGTACAGTACCTCTCACAAAATTTTTACTGGCAATTATCATATAACTTTTCAATTTTTAAGAAAATATGGTTAAATCTTTTGAGAAGTAATGCTGTGATGAGAAAAGATAGATTATATTGTAATTTTTTATTTTGTTAAAATTTTAAAAAATATAAAATTTTGTTTAACAAATATAACTACATACCCTATGATTTTTAGTCTTTTACAAACACAAACACAAAAAAAAACTATTTTTTTTATTATTATTACATAAAATTAAAAAAGATTTTCTCGTCAAAACATTAAAAGAGCAAGAGATATTTGTGTTAATAGTTCATACCTATGGCTTTATACTTCAGCCCGTGATGACAAAGAATTAAGAGAACTTCGTACCCGGTATGCTCCCCTCCTTCGAGCTGCCCTAAAAGGCGATTGGCAGGCTGGTGAGGTTTTTCTTAAGGAAAACCCACGTTGCATTGCACTTCCCATAACAAGAGAGAAAGGAACGGCTCTCCACAATGCCGCAGCTGCAAGACGCACGACTTTTGTGAAAGAACTGGTCAAATTGATGAGTCCATCAGATTTAGAATTTCAAACCGAACAGGGAGCCACGGCCCTTATATTCGCCGTTCAATCAGGAAGTGTAACGATTGCTAGGGAGATGGTGGAAAAGAACAAAAAACTACCATGCATCAGTGCGGAACTTGCGGGTAACAAAATGACACCACTTGGCTTTGCAGCTTGGTATGGTCCTCGACACAAAAAGATGGTGTCATATCTACTTTCTGTGACCCCTAATGAACATTTGACAGCTCCTGAACGCACCCGCCTCCTCCGCGGTACAATTTACTCTGATATGTTTGGTATGGTTCTTGTCTCAATAATGTGGTGAATTAATATCATGCACGAACGAATTAGTTTATTAATTTTGCAGCGCAACTACTTTAATGTGCTGTTTTTTTTTACTGGACAGACATAGCATGGAAAATTCTGAAAATGGATCCAGAGTTACTACTTGCTGAAAGTGAAACTCCAATAGTTTGGGAAGCATTGAAGATGTTGGCCAGTAAACCTTTGGCAATTGGCAGCAAAAGTCGGCTATCAATCTGGGAAAGATGCTTAAACGCTTGTCAGTTTGCCTCCAACCCAAGCTTTTTAAATATACACAAAAATATACGTACATACTCCTTAACACATTTCTATAACTCCTATAAAAACACCTACACTTACACTCCGCAGTCACAATGCATAATTTATTTATAGTGGCTGTTTTATGTCTTAATCTGTGGGAGTGCTAGCGGTAGCTATTTCCGTTACACCTCGAATCTCACATGAAGTGGGAGAAGAGAATGAATGAGAAATGAGTTCTAGTAAAGTTCCACATTCTAAGAGGCTTCAAAAACAACATTAACTAGTCAGGTTGAAGTCAAAGTGTAAATATAGCTAGCACAAGAGTATTTATGTTTTTTTGTTGAAGAATTGCAATTTTTAATTTTAACGTAGATTTCAAATGCATTGATTTTTGTATTCTATTTAATTTATGGTGTCATGCACTTAGCATGACATCTAACGTGCCAAGAAAAGTCTTAAATTTGTCTCTTCGTATTGAATATCTGATCATGAAATTAAATTGGCTCTTAACATAGTGAGTAACTAATGTCTTTTAAAATAAAATCCATTATCATACTGTCACGCTATATATGATCATACATGTCACTTGTAGAGGAGTAGTCCACCTGAGCCCATGAGATGTGATCCAACATAAGAACTCGGTGACTGATATCGATGTGTCACTATATATAAATACAAGCTATTAAACATTTGTACTCTAATATTTTGCATCAATATATTATATATGCATGGACTAGTGCTGTGATTACAATATTGTCTAATAAGATTCAAAAGATTAAAGTTAATTTCTGGCTAATGCAAAGACAATTTAAACATATCCAATAAAGTGTATCCAAGGTACTTAATATTTCTTTTCTACCAAATGAGTTTGAGTAGCCTTTTTTCCTTAATCCTAGGTTTCAATTGGTTCTGTAACAAAGCTTTGATGCGAACATTAGCCCACCGATTGGTCGAAAATCTCTGGAAATCTGCAATATTGGCTGACGAACAGTTTTCAAATAAGGCCATGGCTGACAATCTTATGGCTTTACTTGCTGAAGCTGCAAAAGTTGGGAATGTTGAATTTCTAGTTATACTTATTCGCTCTTCTCCTGATCTCATATGGCAAACGGACAAAAGATATGGGAGTTTATTCCATATTGCTATTAAATATCGTCAGGAAAAGGTATTCTCTCTAATATATGAGATAGGCTCTCTCAAGGACTCCGTGGCATCCATTTGTGACGGGAAGAAAAACAACATGCTGCACTTAGCTGGAGAATTGGCTCCTCGTGAACGGTTGGACATCGTCCCAGGAGCGGCCCTTCAAATGCAACGAGAACTGTTGTGGTTTAAGGTGGGGCGTTGATAGTATTCCATTTATTTTTTTAATTGGTCTTTCGGTTCCACATGTAATAATCTCACTTTAGCCTATCCATTATCACAATTGGTTATTGTAGGAGGTAGAAAAGATTATTCGACCTTTATATGCGACCACGAAGAATAAAAAGGGTAAGCTACCTAAGGATTTATTTAGACAGAACCATCGAGCTTTACGGGCAGAAGGTGAAAAGTGGATGAAGGACACGGCAAACTCTTGTATGCTCGTGGCAGCATTGATTGCAACTGTGGTGTTTGCTGCAGCCTTTACTGTGCCGGGTGGTAGCAAGCAAGAAACAGGCACTCCTATTTTTCTTGGGAACAATTGGTTTACGGTGTACTTCGTATCAGTTGCAATAGCTTTGTTAGCCTCTTCGACTACGATATTGATTTTCCTATCAGTTCTTACCTCACGGTACACGGAAGACGATTTTCTCAAGCGATTACCCAGAAGGTTGGTGTTTGGACTCTCTACACTTTTCATCTCTATAGTAAGCATGGAGATAGGCTTCAGTGCTACTTGCTTTTTGGTCTATAACAGCGAAAGCGCTAGTGTTCCGATCATTATATTAGCTGCAGCTGGTATCCCAATTTTTCTATTTATTGTGTTACATCGTGACCTTTGGGTTGATATAATCCGCTCAACATTCATATCTAGGTCTCTCTTTTGCAATAAACATAGGCTGTTCTAGCTTGGAGAAGATGATGACTGGGTAATTCTTGGTAATCGAAGCCCAAAGAGTTATGAATGAGCCATTGACAGAGCAAAAGGAAGGAGAAATTGTCAGAGGTGATGATGATGGGATTTAATTTGAGCATTATGAAAGGGTAAAGAAGCAGTGAGCAAAACAAGTTTATCCTCAGGAAAACTTCGCATGATCTTTTTTTATTTGGGTGAAAGTTTGCATTTGATCTAAACTTCTGTTGTTTTTGTGTGCGCCTAGACATACAAACATTTATATCATGTTCATGTAATTGCAGTACCGCAGCTATTATGAAGTTTAAGGACTTCGATTTTATTAACCAGTTTCTTCGTTCTGCACCTGATCTTTTTTAATATTCGGCAGTTTCCGTAATGCATATATGTGAGAGGAAAAGTCACAATTAAGCTATGACTCTTCTCTTAACTTCTATATATGTAATAAATATTCATAGAGTTGCCTCCTGGCCTTATCCTTTCCTATTGCATACACATATGTAACTCCCACAACAATCTAATTATGCTATAATTCATTATATGATTTCAACTCTTAATTTGTAACAAATTATAAGAAGTATGATATAACGCATGAATTCTTCTTCTTCATTCATATTTTTTCCTCGCACTAAACAATTTATTTTATATCAACCGGGCAAAGGTGAGTACAACAATTATGGGCCGAAGATGTCCTGGCCAATCGATTAACAATTTACAAACAAGAAAGCACTGCCCTAACAAATTAGAAAAATTGCGGAAAGGCCTAGCTATCTGCCCTACAGAGCAAGGGACATCAACCGAGATGTCACAAATATTTTTAAATGAAATTTTAAAATATTTTTAGTAATTTTATTTTGGAGGAGCATTTTGGACATTTTACATGTGATTTAGAGATCCTTTCAAAGAATACAAGAATTGATTTTGACCTATAATTAAGGGGTGTACGGTAATATTAATCTCAAAATATAGTACACAAATTGAATCATTTGACTAGTTGGAAATAAAGTTTTACTTCAAAGATATTACTAAAACTAATGGCAAACAGGAGGCATGCCATACATCACAAATTTCTGTTCAAAATACCCAAGTTCGTAAAAAAATGGTGATGTAGTGCTGATTGCTGGTACTCTCTCTCTTCCCCTGCTTTTCCAAAACACAGTCGTGCAATGGAGACGAGAGGAAGAATATTTATAGCAAAAGCACAAGGAATACACGGAAAACTCCACCTGGGCTTCAGGCCAGCAGAAAAACGGCCCTTTTCTAAGCTCCTAAGCATCAAGTTTTTTGTTTCTGCGAAAAAAGAACATTAATGGGTCTAGTCAATTTCTCTTCTAATCCAAATTATTGATGAGAAGAAATAATATATAAATTTCGGATATTTAAAGGTATTTCTCATAAAAAGACGTTAACTCCATTAGAAATTTTAATCTCGACCAGGCAGGCTCACTTTGCCCATGCGCTTGGGCCTAAACCCCGAAATTTTCTTCGACCGTTCCCGAGAGGAAAGGAGAGAGCGCACGACACAGCCGTCAGCCAATGAACAATCCCAAAACCGAAGCTAAACGCCTGCGTGCATGCGAACTGTGAACAATTCTTGGATGTATGAATGCTAGCTTTTAAGGTTATTGCTTGATATAGCACATTGAAGCTCCCAAGAAAGAAGGAAACAACTCCATACTCATGGCCACTGTGCCTGCTTCCCTAAACCCCTCTTTCCTGGCCCCAAAAGCTCCCAACCGGACAACCGCTTTCTCCCTTCCAAAACCATTTCTCAATCTACCTCATAGTTCATCTTCTTCGTCTTCTTTGTGTCGACTGCGATGACGTCGTTTGGCACCGACACTTCTTGCCTCGTACGTGAAGGTTCTACTCTGCTCGATGCTCACCAGTTGTTTGAGAATGTCCTTGTGTTTATATTTTCACTGCTCTTCCCGTTCTGTTTAGGACCATTTGGGACGTCTCTGTAAGACGTGGAGTGATGTCACGAGCTTAAACCACTGGGTAGTGCGCGACTATTGCCGTCTAGTGAGCTCCGTGAACGCTCTTGAGCCACAGATTAAGAGGCTCTCTGATGAGCAGGTTTCTGGGTTCAAATGGTTTCATCTAGGTTCTAATTTTTTTCCCTTTGTTGGGGTATTTTTATATGAGGGGGTTGTGTTTGTTGTTATAGTTGACCGCGAAAACTGAGGAGTTTCGACGCCGATTGAGCCAAGGGGTGACCCTTGGCGACATTCAAGCTGGTTAGACTCCCTTTTTCTTTAGTTTAGTTTAGTTTTCTTTTTCTTTTTCTTTCAGTTTCACAGTTTTAGGCGACTGCATTTTTTTTCTTCTTCTTGAGTATGAATCTTTGTTTAACTATAATCTTGCAGAGGCATTTGCTGTTGTTCGTGAAGCAGCAAGGAGGAAACTTGGAATGCGTCATTTTGATGTGCAGGTCTCTCTGTTATTCTCTCACGCACATGACATACACTAAACGGGTAAAATATTCCAATAAGTTTGTACATGTTGCACATTGCATGGTAGATTATTGGTGGAGCGGTGCTTCATGATGGATCTATTGCCGAGATGAAGACGGGGGAGGGAAAGACACTGTTATCCACATTAGCAGCATATCTTAACGCCTTGAGCGGTGATGGTGTTCATGGTATGTGTCTTTTATAACCTGCTTGGTAGATGGTTTTAGTTTCCTTTGATATGTAGATTGTAGTGTTTTTCAGGTGAAAATTGTTTGAATTTAAATGCTTGGGAAAACCAATAGCAATATTGCTGAAACAACAACAACAATCGAAACAACAGCAATAATAATAATAATGGGCAAAAGACTATGTATATGGGTGTTTGTACTATCTGTCATCACCCTTTGGGGCTCCATTTGGTTTGCAAGTGACCTTTCCTGATACATAACCTATGGTTATTTTTTTTCTTCTCCTTCTTCAACAAATTCAATTGATATAACTAAAAAACTGCATCTGAATTAATTCAGAAACTTTATCTCATGCACTGAGAGTGTTTTCCTCTAAAACAAGACAAAAGGAAGTTGCTTCAAATAGCTGCAATTTTAGTGATTAAGGCATTGGAATGTAAGCTGTAAAAGTATAAAACGTTGTCCAACTCTTTGTGCAGGAATCGTAAATTTTTGTATATGCTTTGTTTTTCTTTCAATGGGAAAGTTTCCCTCAAAAGCAAGGCAAACAGCAGTAGCTTTGATGATGCAAACAATTTCCATGTATTTGTTGTCTCTAGGTGATGCTAACATCGTTGCTTTTCCTCTCCACAGTGATAACTTAATGATTATTTAGCTCAACGTAATGCTGAGTGGATGGGTCGTGTTCATCGATTCTTAGGTCTTTCTGTGGGCCTTATTCAGGTAATTTATTGTGAATCAAACAAAAACAGAAAGATGTGGTGATTGGCTATGTGTAAGCCTAAATTCTCAAATAGGCGTAGGAGCAAGCTAGGCTAGGATGTGGGTCCTAATGATGTAATGTTGGGGACCTAAGGGCTGGGCCTAGCTCCCAGTAAATTTCTTTTGCAACAAGGATAATTGTAAATCACTTGTCAAATGCACATGTATATGTCAACCAAATATAGCTTTGATCTTTTGTTGCTTGCATATATAGAGGGGGATGCGAGCTGAAGAGAGAAGATTCAACTACAGTTGTGATATAATATACACAAATAATTCAGTAAGTAGTATCCACTTTTGTGTAGTACAGTAGTGATTTTTGCTGGTGCTTCATGGCTAGGCACAGGTCTATCGACATTGTTTTTGAAACTATTTTCATGCAGTTGATTGAGGACCTGTATAACCTTTATACATTTTCCTTCTGTTTTTTTAAATGTCTTCAGGAACTTGGTTTTGATTATTTGCGAGATAATCTTGCTGGAAGTAGTGGACAACTTGTAATGAGATGGTATATTTTGTGTAATTAAGTAAGTTGCATCTGCATTAATTTTATTGAACTAGAAGTGATAAGCTCTGCAAAACAGGCCAAAACCATTTCCTTTTGCGATAGTTGACGAAGTTGATTCGGTTCTCATAGATGAAGGAAGAAATCCTCTGCTAATCAGTGGGCAGGTAAGGCTGGCCTCCTCTTGTTGCGGTGGCTATCTAAAGTTAATAATTGTAACATCATGCTGGTAGAATTTTACAATTTTAATGTGTATAAGTAGGCTATTGAAAGACTATCCTTCCTTTTCGGTTCTTAAGGCTAGTGAAGATGCTGCACGATATCCTGTTGCTGCTAAAGTAGCTGACCTGCTTGTGCAGGGCCTTGTGAGTTCACCATTTTGGCTTTTATGTTTGGTTAAACTGCAAAAGTATTGTTCTTGGGCAATTCTGCAGACTTAGAGTTTGTATTTGATAATGTTGTGTAAAGAAATCTGTTCTCTAAAACAATTTTGCTGTTAGCACTACAAGGTGGAGCTTAAAGATAATTCAGTGGAATTGACGGAGGAAGGGATTGTACTTGCGGAGATGGCTCTTGAAACAGAGGACCTATGGGACGAAAATGACCCCTGGGCTAGGTGAAGATCTATATATCTTGCTTTTGTTGTCAGTCTGATATTATTATTGAGTCTAGCAAATACTGCGTAGACTGCAAAAGTAACTCCTGTATATCCTCTTTCTTGCATCTTCCTCTGGGTTTTTCTTTTGATTTTTTCTGTCAAGTAATTACAAAGCAGTTTTTTCTTTTCTGGGTTTTCTGGGAATTCTGTAGAGCTCGTAATTTGTTTGATACACAATCCTTAAATGATTGAAGTGCATTGAATGCCGCATGATGGCTGCTTTATGAACAGCTATCACGAGTTATTTTATTTCAAGTTTTAACTTGTAGTTATTGGATTATTACAGGTTTGTGATGAATGCTTTGAAGGCTAAAGAGTTCTATCGGCAAGATGTCCAGTACATTGTTAGAGATGGGAAGGCTCTCATAATCAATGAGGTACTACTCACATATTGTCAGTTATGGTTGTTGTGAAGGTTTTGCAGTAAAAGTTCAGGTAGGTTATGCCCATATTATTCTAGCTTTTGCTCTGGCGCAAATTGATTCGAGTTTCTGCCCGGTAGGGAGAAAATTATAACGAAGAATGATTGAGAATCCAATTTCACTTCTCAAGGGCCCTTCCTTAACTGAAGTCTACATGATTTATGCTCATTCCGGCACCAGTCATTTGCTGTTGGGACATGAAAATCTCCAATATTAGATGTAAATGTTGGGCATCCGCCTGGTTTTTAGATCAAAGAGTAGCAAACTAATCAAATCTAATTTTATGAAATAAATTGCTGAACAACTAGAGATGAAATGTATAACAAGAAACAAAGTAGGCCTGCTAAAGCATGATTTTCACTTTTGTTCCATCCAAAATTGAAGAGTCCCTTGAGTTTCAATGTTGTTTCTGTTAAGGAAACTACGATTAGGGTTTGTGTTATTATGGAAAGGATGTGGGGGGTTTTATTGTCGTTGATTTCTATCCTTATTTACATCACCGTGTATTGTCCTATATTTATGGAAGAGGGAGGAAGAAATATAACTTTTCTCTTCTCTTCTACTTGAAATCCTAGTTTCTATAACATGGTATCAGAGCTCTAGGGTTTTACCGATTCTCTTTCTCTATCGCTTCTTCTTCTTCTCTTCTTTTCTACAGTCTCTTCTTCTTTTCTCCTATGGTTGTCTTTTCTACTCTGGTTTCATTGACGAGAGCAACAGCACATTCCTCGTGTCATTGGAATGTGGTTGTTGTCCCTGTGTGTGGTGATACGGTGGTTGGTAGACCTGATTGAACAACTGTCATTGTCGGTGGTGTTTTGGTATGTTTGTTGATGGGTTTTGGTGGTTTTGACGATCTCTATGATCGTTGACGATGGTGTAGAGTCTGTTCCGTCTTGGTTTTCCTCTTTCCGGTGTGTTTGTGGTGGTCGCTGGTAGTCTGGAGTTGCATCGGTGTTGTTTGTGGTGTTTGTCGGTGGTTGGAGCTCTGTTGGGTAGTATTGGTGGGTTTCGGTAGTCGGTGGCTGCGGCAGGTCGTCTCTATGGATTTATTCCACACGGATGAAGGAGATACACCTGAGTGAGATCGGGTTGCATCGAATCGGGGTTGAAGTGAGTCAGCCCAGACTCGTTTGTGTGTGGGCTTCCCTGTTTGGATCGGGCTGCCTTCATTTGGGTTCCGATATGGGCTGTTTGCAAACCGAAGTTAATTGGGTTATGCTTTGACTCGTGTGGTTTTAGCCACGACCCGTCCAGATCTATTATCGGAGCCTACGTGTTTCGGCCAACAGCATTGTCTCGGCCGGTTCAAGCAGATTTCGGCCGGTTCTCAAGGTTTTCCGACCGGTTCTTGGTGTTTTTCTGCCTATTCTCGTGGATTTCGGCCTCTGTTTGGTGGGTTTCAGCCGGTTTTTGCTCTCTTTCTCCTAATTTGTGGTGTGCAGGTCTATTTCTGGTGTTCTAAGTTCGGTTTTCTCTTATTTTTGGCATTATGGAGTCCAAACTTAAATCTACACCTCAGGTTTCGGTGTTTAATGCTCCCATGACCTCGATCAAGCTTAATGGGAAGAACTATCTTTTATGGGCTTGCTCTGTAGAGATCCTTTTGACCGGTAAGGGTCTTGTTCAACATTTGACTTCTGATAAAGGTGATAAGACATATCCTTGTGCTTCCCTTTGGACACAAGAGGATGCTCAGACGATATCACTTATGTTGACTAGTATTGAGCCCAATATTAGCTCTACCTTGCTCTATCAACAGACTGCTCATGCTATTTGTGAGCGTCTCCAACAAATGTATTCTGGATCTGAGAATCTCACACGCATATATGAAGTGTGTAAGCAGTACTTTGGTTTGGCTCAAAATAACCAAAGTTTAGAGGAATATTATTCTCACGTTATGGGTGTTTGTGAGGAGCGAAACATGTACCAACCCCTTTCCTCTGATGTTGCCAAGATGCAATAACAATGTCAGGATATGGTTGTCGTACGTTTTCTGCTTGGCTTGAAATCTGACTATGAGCCCATTCGTGCACAGATTTTAGGCAGCTCTGTTCTACCTTCCCTTCTTGAGGTCTTCTCCCACCTCCAATGTGCTACTTTGACCGATGGCCTGACTCTTATTCTCTCGGATCTGAATGGAAATCGATCTACTTTGGTTGCGTCTCATGCTTTGTCTGGTGGTTCTCGTGGTGCCTGTGGTAGTAGAGGTTTTCGTGGTGGTAGAGGTTTTCGTGGTTCCCGAGGTAGCCGTGATTCTCGTGGTGGTGGCCGTAGTGGTGGTCAGGAATCCTGCAAATGTACTCATTGTGGTCGTTCCAATCATTCAATTAATTTTTGTTGGGATTTACATGGTCGACCTACTGGTTCTGCTCATCATGTTTCGGGTTCTCAGCCTGAGTCATCTCTATTCTCTAGCCCTTCCATTAGCCTCGAACCCTCCTGCTGAGTCTAATATGGTCTTTATTTCCCGTGATGAAACACTACTTTCCTTGCACAACAGCGAGCTAGTTCATCCTCTGTAGCTACTCTTTCTCAGTCAGGTACTGCACCTACCTGCCTTTTATCCTCCTCTCAGAATCCCTGGATTATCGACGCTGGCGCCACTGAACATAAGACAGGTTTGTTTGGCTCCTCATCTGATTATGCTCCTATCTCTTCCCCCAGAGTGTTAACCTTGCCAATGGTTCCCTCGCTCCGATAGAGGGTTCCGGCAACACGTCTCAGTTTATATCAACTTATTATCTGTTCTTCATATTCCTGGTTTTTCCTTTAATTTGTTATCTATTAGTCGGCTTACTAAAACTCCCTAGTGTTCTGTCACCTTTTATCCTTCTTTGCGTCTTTCAAGATCTCAAGACGAAGAGGATGATTGGTATGAGGCATAAAGTGGGTGGTCTTTACTACTTGGATATGGCACCTGCTCCTCCTCGCGCTCTTCAGTCTTTTCTTTCCCTTCTCTAGTGGCATTACCATTTGGGTTATCCTTCTCTTCCAGTTTTGAAGCGCCAGGTTGAGTGTCTTAGTCATGTGTCCTCTTTACCTTTTGAGGTGTGTCAACTTAGTAAGGATTGTCGTTCGTGTTTCAAGTCCTTTTGAACTGGTTCATTCTGATGTATGGGGTCCCTTTCATATATCCTCTAATAAATATCGATATTTTGTGACATTTGTTGATGATCATTCCCGTATGACTTGCCTCTTTCTGATGCAATTGCAGTCTGAAATTTTTTCTGTGTTTAAACTATTTCGCTAAGAGGTCAAAACTCAATTTGGTCGTCCTATTTGCCTTCTTCGGTCTGATAATGCCAAAGAATATCTGTCTCTTCCTTTTTCCCATTATTTTTCAAATAAAGGGATTATCCACCAGACCTCTTGTGCTCGCACTCCTTAACAAAATGGGGTTGCTGAGCATAAGAATCGTCACTTGTTAGATGTTACTCGGGCTCTCATGCTCTAAACCCATGTTCCTAAACGATTTTGGGTTATGTTGTTCTCACAGTCTGTCATCTCATTAACTGGATGCCCTCTACCTCTTTGGATGGTGCCTCTCCTTACTCCATCCTTTTTCCTGCCTCTCCTGTTTTTCCGGTCCCTCCTAAGATTTTTGGGTGTCTGTTACGTGCATCACTTGGGTCCCGGGTTTGACAAACTTGATCCCCGGGCTACTCGTGTTTCTAGGTTACTCTCGCACTCAGAGAAAGGTTATCGGTGTTACAGTCCCATTCTTCAGCGCTACTTTGTTAGTGTTGATGTCACATTTGACGTGTCTACCCCATATTTCTCTCTTTGTTCCTTTTCTCCTGCAGGTGCTCCTCCTTCCGTTCCCGTTCCGCTTCCGTGTCCTTCGACACCTCTTCCTTCTTTGCTTCCGGTTCCGCTTTCGCCTCTCTCGCCTCCTCCTGATAAACCTTCTCCGGTTCTGTTACAGGTGTATTCTCGTCGTCCTCGACAACCACCTCCTGCACCCCCGCCGTCTCCCTCCGATTCTTCAGATCTCGCGTCCCCTGCTGCTACATCCTCTCTGGCTATTGCCTTTTGAAAAGGTACTCGTACGTGTGTCACCAAACATCCCACTAGTCAGTTTGTTTCTAGTCACTCTCTCTCTCTCTCCTTCTCTCTCCTATT
Source organism: Myrica gale (assembly GCA_963930655.1). Lineage (NCBI taxonomy): Eukaryota > Viridiplantae > Streptophyta > Magnoliopsida > Fagales > Myricaceae > Myrica > Myrica gale. Next base: position 1,294,872 of record OZ005599.1, read on the forward strand.
TACTTCACAACTTTCCCACATTTCTATTCCTAAGACAGTGCAGGATGCTTTGTCTGATTCGAGTTGGAGGACAACCATGGAGGTTGAAATGACGGCTTTGCACCAGAATGGGACTTGGGACCTTGTTCCCCTCCCTTTTGTAAGCATGTTGTTGGTTGTAAGTGGGTGTATACTGTCAAATTTAATCTCGATGGCTCTTTTGAGCGCTTGAAAGCCCGATTGGTGGTTAAAGGGTATACTCAGACCTATGGTATTAATTATGACGAGATTTTTTTCTCCAGTTTCCAAGATCTCTTCTATTCGGATTGTTCTTTGTCTAGCTGCTAACCTTAATTGGCCTTTATTTCAATTAGACGTTAAGAACGCCTTCTTACATGGTGACTTGCTTGAGGAGGTCTATATGGAGCAACCTCCTGGATTTGTTGCTCGGGGGGAGTATCGAAATACTGTGTAAGTTGAAGAAGGCCTTGTATGGCCTCAAGCAGTCTGTTAGGGACCCCGGTCTAGGCCACCATAACATCCGCCAACTCCTCTAAGAGATCTGCTCCAACACCACAATCGATCCTCCCGAACCGTTTCAAGTAACACACGAGCGTTGCAAATAGGATCTAACACACATAAATGGAGAACACTCGAGCTATTATTATTGAAGAACATGAAGAACGTGGTCAAGGGTTAATTAGCCCAAAGACCACAAGAATAAAGAACAATCCCGATCAAGGGTTAATTAGCCCAAGAACGGGTACCCAAACTAGGTTATTAGCCTAGAATGAATCTCAAGTGAAAAGGTTATTAGCCTTTTTTTTTTTTATAAGTAAGAAATGTATTATTAAGAAGAAAGGCGATAACAGTACAAAGATTGTACTGAAATCACTCAGAACATACAAACAAAAAAGCTAAGGAAATCAAAATAGTCAAGAAAACGCCCCCCAATATAGCAGTAGCCCAGAAAAAAAGAGATTGAAAACGCCCCCCAATAAAACATCTTCTATTCCGCTCCCTCCAAAGACACCACCAGATACACCCTGGAAGCATCCTCCAAATCACCTTTGCAAAAGGGTCCGCAAACTTCCGATCCAACACGAACAAGACCGGATACCTGGAGGATAGGTGGTAGGGGTGAAAACCGGAAATGCGGTCCTCTAATATTATAGGACCGGACCGGACCACTTATATGTGGTCCGGTCCTGTTTTAAGAAATACGGTCCGGTCTGGACCACTTAAGTGGTCCAGACCGGATTTAAATTCTTTCTAAAAAAAATATTTTTTTTAAAATAAATTTCGCGCTTTTTTTTTTTTTAAATTTTTGCGCAGAGCTTCTACTGCGAGCCTAATGCTCTGCGCAGTGCGGTAAAAATTAAAAAAAATAAAAATAAAAATAAAATTATGAAATGCGGTCCGGTCCGGTCCGGTCCGCATTTCAAATATGTATAGACCGGACCGGACCTGATAAATCCGGTCTTTCAATCCGGTCCGGACCGTATTTTTAAGATTGAGACCGGACCGGACCGCAAATCCGGTCCGGTTTTCCGGTCCGGTCCGGTTCTGTTCAGCCCTAATAAGTGGTCAACCAGTTGATGTGCCCGTGGATCCTAATCTAAAGCTTCTGGAGGATGATGGTGAAGTATACCTGGCAGGTATCGACGGTTGGTGGGTAAGCTCAATTATTTGACTATAACAAGACCGGATATTTCATATGTTGTGAGTGTGGTAAGTCAGTTTTTAGAAGCTCCTTGAGTGCCTCATTGAGATGTTGTGATGCGTATTATCCGTTATTTGAAATAGACTCCTGGGCTTGGCGTATTGTATAGACCAATTGAGCATCTTATTATAGGGGGCTTTACTGATGCAGATTAGGCAGGTTCTCCTTCTGATCACAGGTCTACCACTGCGTATTGTTATTTTCTTGGAGGTAATTTGGTAACATGGAAAAGCAAGAAGCAAACAGTAGTTGCAAGATCTAGTGCAGAAGCAGAATACAAGGTCATGGCTCACACCTCCAGTGAGCTAACTTGGATGAAACAGTTTACTCAGGAGATTGGTTTTCCACCTACAACTCCAATCCCATTGCACTGTGATAATCAAGTTGTTATGCATATTGAAGTTGATTGACATTTTGATCGTGACAAAATAATCGCTGGAGATATATCCACCCAATATGAATCTGGAGATCAATTGACAGATATATTCACTAAGTTTCTTTGTCGTACTCGGATAGAATATATTGGTTCCAAGTTGGGCTTATATGACATATATGCTCTAACTTGAGGGGAGTGTTAAGGAAACTACGATTAGGGTTTGTGTTGTTATGGGGTTTTATTGTCGTTGATTTCTTTTCTTATTTACATCACCGTGTATTGTCCTTTATATATGGAATGTGTGAGGGAGGAAGAAGTATAACTTCTATCTTCTCTTCTACGTGAAATCCTAGTTTCTATAACAGTTTCAAATGAAACAATACTTATATAACTTTGTAGAAATCCCGAGTATCATGGATGAAGAAATTATGTGTGATTTGGAGGATCTCGAGTGTTATGGAATGAATATAATATCCCGGATTACATGGGGTAATTAAGAAAGGCAATATTTGGAGATATTCGGTTCTTGATTTAGACTGATTTTCTGAGATTAATTCCTTATGTATATACCTCTCTATGGTGTTATAAATAGAGGTTCATACCTGTAAGAATTCTCATTCAAGAAATACACAGAAATTTATTCTTCCTTTATTTTCTTCATGGTATCAGAGCCAGGTTCCGGATTCTTAGTTATCAATGTCTGAATCCACCGTTGATAGCGAAGGACCGATACCCTCACCTAACTCCACTCCGGAAACACCATCGCTGACCACCATGAGCTCCAATGGACTTGAAAACTCGTCCTTCCAGCTCACGGTGGAAAAGTTTATTGGTAAAAACTTCCGTGAGTGGGCTCAATCCATCAAACTTGTTATCGATGGAAAAGGAAAATTGGGGTATCTCACCGGCGACACAAAACAACCACCATCGACTAGCACTGCCGACCTACTGAAGTGGCAATCAGAAAACTCGATGGTGATTGCATGGCTGGTGAACTCCATGAAATCCTTCATTGGCAAAACCTATATGTTCTTACCAACGGCGAAAGATGTTTTGGATGCCGTATGGGAGACATACTCAGATGCAGAAGACTTCTCTTAGATCTTTGATCTCAAGACCCGACTGTGGCAGATGAAGCAGGGAGAGAGAGATGTCACCGAGTTCTTTATGGAGATGCAGACCCTCTGGCAGGAGCTCAACCTGAGCTGCGAAGAGGAGTGGGCGTGTGCTGGCGACAGCGCCAGGTACCGGAAGAAACTCAACACGGAACGGGTCTTCGAGTTCCTCGCTGGGTTGAATCGAGAGCTCAATGACGCGCGAAGCAGAGTTCTCAGTCGACGCCTCTCCCATCCATTCGTGAAGTGTTTGCTGAAATTAAACGTTAGGATCACCGACGGAAGGTGATGCTGCAGGAGTCTTCTTCTAACGGCTTAATGCGACGGACGGGTCAGCCTTCACTTCTAAAGGCCCACGGTCTAGGCCCGGCCCCAAACAGAATAAAAGCAAGCTTTGGTGTGACCACTGCCGGAAAAATGGCCACACCCGAGATACCTGCTGGGAAATTCATGGGAAACCTGCTGATTGGAAACCACGCCAGGGCAGCCGCGGCTATTAGACCACTTTCACAATCTTTTCCAAGGTCTAGTAAGAGGAAAACCTTCTAAATGCTGGCCAACCTGTATAATATAGGATGCACAAAGTTATTCCTTGTTTCTACAAGCATGAGAGTAACATAATCCACCTATAAGTCCGAGTCAATAGTTTCATGTAATCTTCCAGCAAAGATTTTTTTGCTAAGAATGAACTAAAAGTTTGTAGTGTTAGGCTCATGTGAACCCATGTAATGAGGTCTTCTTCTCTCCTGATGGGCTTTACATTTTAGCTATGGATAAGGGGTATATGTCATCGTCTGGACCTTGCCAAGGAAGGTGTGTGATTTTTTGAATGAGAGGGACAGAGAGAGACAAAAGGAGAGAGACTAGATAGTACAGCTCTTTTGACCAGCTCTGTACTTTCTAGGGTAATGGGGTTTTGGGCAGACTATATATAACCATCGGGTATGAGTTCCAAAACGTCTTGTAGAACTAGCGTGATTAGATCATTTTTCTTTGTAACCGTGATTATGTTCACATCTTATTTTTTGGATGTTTCTCGAGGACAGAATTAGATCATACTTCTTTGTAGGATATTCGATCCCAGTCCAGTTTTTAAAATTGGACTTTTTTTCGATTCCCAAAGTAAGTTATAACGACTTAAGGAAACTGCTAGCCACATTTGCTTTTTGACTTCAAAAGAACTAGTCAGTGTTACTTTTGAATCTCCTTGGAATCATTATAAGACCTAGTTCTCATAAGTATCATTTACTTAATTGGGAGAAGGTATGTTCTCCTATTCAATATGGTGGTTTGGGACTTCGGAGGTTATCTATGTTTAAAATTGCTTTGTTGGGTAAATGGTTGTGGCGTTTTGGGCAGGAGAGAGATAGAATGTGGAGAAGTGTTATAGCAGAAAAGTATGGTGTGCAGGAGGGTGGATGGTGTTCTTTGACACCGAGGGGGCCTTTTGGGGTGTCTCTTTGGAAACATATTATGAAAGTTTGGCATTCTTTTTCTGCTAATATTCAATATGTGGTGGGTAATGGTCAGCGGCTAAGTTTTTGGTATGATAGGTGGTGTGATGGCAGAATTTTGAGTAGTGATTTTCCGACAGTATTCTCTTTGGCTTCTTGTAAGGATATGATGGTGGCGGAATGCATGGCGGGTGGATCTACTTCTCTAGTTTGGAATATTCAGTTTGTGAGATCAGCAAATGATTGGGAACTTGAGGAGTTTGCTGCCTTTTTTTCTCTCCTTTATGAGCAGCGGGTATATCCAAGTAGAGAGGATGAGATGGTGTGGTTGGGTGCTAAGCGTGGTATTTTTTCGGTTAAATCATTCTATGATTATCTCTCTGCTGCAGTGAATTCTGAGATTTTCCCATGGCATGGGATTTGGAAGGCTAAGGTTCCTATGCGTGTGTCTTTCTTCGTTTGGGAAGCTACTCATGGGAAAATTTTGACAATTGATAATTTGAGAAGAAGGGGTGTGTGTATTACTGAGTGGTGTTATATGTGTAAGGGTGATGGGGAATATGTAAATCATTTATTATTGCATTGTCCGGTTGCTAGAGATCTCTGGATGTTTGTTCTTGGTACGTTGAGTGTTCATTGGATTATGCCGGAGAGGGTGGAGGATGTTCTATTTGGTTGGGATAGGAAATTTGTGGATTCGTCAGCTACTACAATTTGGAGAATGATTCCGGCGTCAATTTGGTGGTGTATTTGGAGGGAGAGGAATAGGAGGTGTTTTGAGGACTCCTCTAGGTCAATTAGGCTTTTGCAGGGTGATGTTTTTTATTCTTTGTTTCTGTGGTCTAATGCTTTGTTGGGGGGTCGCTTTTTGGATTTCTTAGATTTTCTTAGCTTTTTTATTTGTATACTCTGAGTGATGTTGGTACTAATCTCTCATTTTTCTTCTTCTTTTATTTATTAATAAAATTGTTCTTATTCATCAAAAAAAAAATTATAAGACCTAGTTCTACCAAGTAGCATCCAATGTGAGACTTGGCTTTGTACTATTCATTTATCATTCATTCTCCTCTCTCACTCCATGTGGGACTCGGGGTATTACATAAGTAACTTTATTTTGTGGATGCATGTATACCTTTCGCAGAATTTAATCCTGTTGTGACCTAGCTTGGACATTTAAAGCTTTCCGAGAAGATGATTGTGATCATATTCGGTGGAATATTTCAAGGGCAAATATATGTTGAATGAAAATTTTCAAAAATTTAACTGCAGCTGACAGGGAGAATTGAAGAAAAAAGAAGATGGTCTGAGGGGATTCATCAAGCTGTAGAGGCAAAAGAAGGTCTGAAGATTCAGGTATATCTGGATCTTCAAGTGTCTTATAATGAAGTTTGTTTTCCACAGTATCATGATTTATATTGAACTGGTTTGATTCAAGATGAAAATTTTGTACACTTTTTAGGCGGATTCAGTTATCGTGGCACAAATCACATATCAATCATTCTTTAAGCTTTTCCCAAAGCTGTCGGGGATGAATGGGACTGCAAAAACGGAAGTATGGACTCTATAGGGATTGTGACATTGTACTTTAAGCTTTTTTGAGCTAAATGCTTTGCTAGAGTTTGTATGATACAGTTCTCACAAAAAGAGTTCCTTTTCAATCGTTACAGGAGAAAGAATTCTTGAAAATGTTCCAGGTGCCAGTCATTGAAGTGCCCACAAATCTTCCCAATATTCGTAAAGATTTACCAATCCAAGCTTTTGCTGTAGGGTGTTCAACATTTATAGTTGATTTTGTTTTTTGCTTGGTTTGTTTCAACTCTACTAATGCTTTTCAGGTACATGTTGTTTTTAGACTGCTCGTGGAAAATGGGAACATGTTCGTCAGGAGGTTGCATACATGTTTCGACAGGGCCGTCCTGTTTTAGTTGGAACCACTAGGTAAATCTCTGGTTCACCTGTCAATAGACCTTGTGCTAGGCTTTAGTTGCAGTTCATCTAAGCTGCCCCCATGTTGTTACATCCTAATGTTTCAGAGCTCATAATAACTTGACTGCAGCACAAGATATTGCTTTTTTTTTTTGCTGCTGCACCTTTTGTGCAGAAGATGGGGAGACGGGGCAAAAAAAAAAAAGGTTTTAAAGTATATTGATAGCATCTATCCTTTAAACAACGACAAACTTTGTGGAAAACCAGCCCTTCTGTACATAATGACAAGAAGTTGATGATGTAGAAACTTGGTCAGAGCAACAAAAAATTGGTATAAATCATGAGGCCTTTGAGGGGCCTTAGGCCAATACAGCGTTAGGATATGGTTGAACTTTTAGAGTTTTAGGAATATACCTTTCCTCCAATTAAAACAGAATTGTCTGAAGGGAACATGATCGTGGTTTTGAAAATAAGGTGTTTCTGGATATGAGTGCATCTTTTCGATTGTTGACTGTAGATTTTGAGTTGCAAAGGGGAACATCATATCAGTTCTTGTCTTTGGGGTCGTCAAGCTACATTACTAATGTTTGTTGCCTTAGTACTGGTGGATGCTACTTAGTTTAGATTGAATAAGAAATCTCTAAATTGTGTGCATTTTACCATGTGAATATGGCTAAAAAATGTTGGTTAGTATCATCTTATGAATGCCTATAAGATAGCTGATTTAGGACTAAGAAGTCTCATCTTCTCAATGCAGTGTCGAGAATTCTGAAATTCTGTCTGATCTGTTGAAGGAATGGAATATTCCCCACAATGTCCTGAATGCTCGACCCAAGGTTTGTTGATGTTTGAACTTAGATGAAAATGCAGAGTTTGTCATTCTGGTCTGTGATGCTCATTCTCTGGCATTTCTTTTCACCTAAATGAATACTCCTGTTATGCTTTTGATTCTGTTATTTGGATCAGTATGCTGCAAGGGAGGCTGAAATTGTTGCGCAGGCAGGGCGAAAATATGGCATCACCATTTCAACAAATATGGCTGGTAGAGGGACAGATATAATCCTAGGAGGAAATCCAAAAGTAAGTGTGCATCTCGAAATGAGCAGTGAATACACACACACATTAGTTTGATATTACCTTGTTTCTAGTATCACTTTGGTGTAAAGCTATCCTTACTGGTTATGATATGTGAAGATGCTTGCAAAAGAAATTCTAGAGGACAGCTTACTTTCATCTTTGACACGAGAAGCTCCTAATGTTGAAGTTGATATTTTCACATTAAAACTTGGTCTATTGAAGAGCTCAATTGAAATGTATTGTCTTTCAGTGTTTTGGCAGATCGCTGACACATACTGCATGGATCATGTCTTCTGCTTAAGTTCATTATGCAAATATCCACTGACTTGATAAGTTTTTGAGTCGATGTCTTTCTCTCGTAGATTCTGTGTTGAAGCAAAGGAGTTTCAAGTTACAGTCTTAGGTAATGGTGTCGTGAAACTGGCAGAATGGAGCAGGAAGGCGTTAAGCTCCATTTTCATTGGGCGGTTTGGCGCTGTTTGGATGGCAAACATGGCCAGTAGACTGCAGGTGGATATCAATAGGGAATTTGTAGTAAAATATAATGAAGCTTCCCGGGCTTTTTTGGTGCAAAGGTGTAGCAACAAGGCTGGGCGTTATGTAGCCATCGCAGAGTTTGGAGGGGGTCGCAGAAAAGGGATGGTGATGATTCCGGAAGGGAAAGGGGGGTCTGGTTGGAAGGCTTTGGTAGATGTTTTTCAGGAGGTGGTGACTCACTTGGGTAAGCTCAAAAGTGGACGGGGTGGCTCTTTCGACTCCAGAGTCAGAAAGGAGGTCTCTTTAGCGGAGGTTGCAAAGAGAATGGCGACGGGGGAGAGGTCTGAAGGTAGGGGCATGGCCGTGAAGGGAGCTGAGGAGGCTGGGGGTGGCATGGAGAAGAAGGTAAAGTCGCATGCGTTTTTAGAGGGCGGCGCTTCTTTTTCCAAGGAGCAGGCAATAAATGCAAAGTCGGCTGGAGGACAAGTGCTCGACGTCAATTTTTGGAGGACGAAATTGTTGGGGATACGAGCCGAACTAGACACTCTGTTAGAACTTTTGGAAAAGGAAAATGGACTGGCGTGGCAGGCGAAATATCACACGCCAGATCAGGTGAAAGAAAATGGGTTGGGCCCATTTTTAACAGTTTTAAACCCTGTCTTGGGCTCGAAACCGTCGGTTGGGCTGGAGTTTGTGGGCCAGCCGCTGGTTAATTTACATTCGCGGGCTCCTTGTGAGGGGGTGGATCGGGTCGGCCTGGGAGCGAGATGGAGCTTCTTCGCGAAGAGCTTGGCAGTGCCGACGTAAAGGCTGGCGTCGAGGCAGGGGTCGCTGTCCCGTTTTCGTCGGTGGCCGGAATCTCGTCGTCGACTTCTGTGGCGTGGGGTGACGTCCCGGTGGCCTTTCCGACGCCGGTGATGTCGCCGATCATCGGCCCTAGGTCTGCCGATGAGCCTGGTTCTTCCCAGGTGGTGTCTTTTGCGCCGAAAATTCTTGCGGTGGGTTCAGATGGGGTCGACGACCCTTCCTTAGCACTTTCTGAGAAGGCTCAATGGGTGGATATGGATCGGATTGTGTTTGAGGCTCTGGTTGTGGAGCAGGATAGGGTTAAGGGGGCTGGGGTGGATCGGGTTGGCCTTGAGGAAATGGGTGAGGTTGTAGGGGTGGAGCATTTGGAGTATGATGATGATGGGGGTGAGGTAGGAGGTGCGGGTGGGGTGGGAGGGGAGATGTCATTGGTGGAAGTTGCAGATTCTGCTCTATGCGTGAATCCGTTGGCTGTGTGTAGCCCTGTTAGGGGGGAGTTTCAAGGCCAGAGGAGTGGAGGGGCTTCGGGGTGGGTGTTAGATATGGTGTCGTCTTTCAGACTTATGGTAGGAGTCTCTTGTGAAGGTTATGAGGAAGAACTGATGAGTCTTTTTGCTGCTTTGGAAGGTGATAGGGCGCAGAGCTGTGTTCAAGCTCATAGACGGCAGGGAGGCAAGTTAGTAAGAGAGATGAAAGGTTTGGCGTCTTCTATTAATTATGACAAGAAGTCTGAATCTTCGAGGAGGGGAAAGTGCGAGGGGAGGGCGTTGATGGTGATTAGATGATGCCAATTTTTAAGTACCATTAAATATTCATTTAATAGCTAGGCTATTAACGTAAATTTTAAATTGAGACATTCGGCCTATCTATTTTGGATGCCTTAGAGTTAGGCGGCTGGAGCCGCCCGTGGGAGTACTAGAACGGCGTATTATAAGATAACATTAATATCTTCTATGACTCTCTGTATTCCCTATGCACAACGCCATATGCTCTTTGGATCGTCAGCACTTCTCTGTATGAACTCTTTTTTGTTCTCCCAAATCAACAAAAAGCCATTGGGAAATTTGACTTTCAGCTGTTCCAAGTACGTACTTCAACTACTAATAAATAAATGTAAGTGTATGGTAACCAGTACAGAGCCAGCTAGTTTAAATGGAAGCCTAAGTAGAAATAAGACTTTTTAGCCTTCTCTCAGCCTAATAGATAAAGGGAAAATCCTCATAATTGGAGAATGACTCCATTTGCTTTTGGTAGCCATACGATTCATTCTTTTGTTTTTTTTCTTCTTCTCAGCTGTAGTACTACTCTCGTGCAATTGATCACACGATTATGGTAAACTACAAAACAAACAAACAAACACACAGAAAACATAATTTAACGTGGTTCCCTCAGAGTGTGTTACATCCACAGATAAAGACGACAGGAAAAATCTACTAATCAAAAATCAAGAGTACAAGCAAATCACTCTAAATAACCCAAGCCTCAATGCAACAAAATCTCACTCTCCCATAAAAGAATCTATCTATCCTATACCACAAGATAGAGACTAGAGATTCATGCAACGTTGGTAATCTCTAATATCAGCGATACACACTACCATGCTCTCCTTAATTCTCCTCTCACTCTCTGGACTACAATCTCTCTATGTACACTCTTTCTCTTTTATACTCTATTAACAGCTCGATTTTAATCTGAAAAGACTCCTAATTGGATAAGGATTGTATCTATATTAAAAAATATAATTTAGAAATTTGGATAAAACAAGAACTCTTCAGTTTGTTACACTATCCGCAACATCTTAAGACCCACCTAATAAAATCCAAGGCGAACTCAACAACTATGCAATTTTGCTATGTGCCATGGGCTGCTGTTCATTTTGTTGTTGTAGTTGGGGAACTTCTGGGGCATGCTTGGAATATGGAAAGCGAACTGTTTTGTAGTGTTTTCCGAGGTTGGGAATCTTTGAGAGTAGATAGTGGTGGAATCCTGAGCTGAAGCCTGCTGTTAAATATACATAATTGTACATTTGTCCATAAGGGTCGATATGCCCCGGTCCCTTGACTTTGTAGATTTGTTGACTTGTATGGGTTTACTAGTTATAACGTAAGAATCATGGTACGACGTGCAAATAAATAAATAAAAGATTAATTACAAAAAACTTCCATGAATTTACATGTCAATCTCAAATACTCTTCTGGACTCGAACTCGTTATAACTCGGCCCTTATGTATTACATGACATGTTGTAATTCAGCTTTTGATGTTAAAGTGAACGTTTTTCGTCACACGGGCACGTGACACCCAGACCAGGCAAAAAGGCTAGATTACCCTTCCGTGTCCTAACTGTTCGACTAAACATCAAAACCTTTATTCGATGCGGTGCGTTTTGACAACAAGATTTTACTCAATGACATCTCAGGCAAGGCAAGGGAAGGCGAACTCATGGCGGTACGTTCTTGGCGCTAGTGGGTCCGGTAAATGCACGATCCCATAGTGTTGTTTCTCGACAAGCCCACTTTCGGGCTCGACTTGACGAGCGTGTTCATGGCCGTGAAGGTCTTGCAACGAATTGCTCAAAGTGGAAGCATTGTGGTCATGTCCATACACCAGGCCATTTACAAAATTTTCAGCTTACTAGACTGATAATTCACCCAGAGGCGCCCAAGAATGCTTAAGGTTCTTCCCCTTTGCCATGTCCACCCCTTTCTACACTTGTGCGGAAGCCATTCATGTGTTCCTCCAAGAGCGATACATTTTCATGAGAGAAACTACATACAACGCTTATCGTCGTTCCTCCTACATTCTCGCCCATTCCATCATCTCCATCCCTTCTTTAATCTTCCTATATTTGATTTTTAGTCGAACAGTTAGGCACAAGAGGGGCAATCTGATCTTTTTGTGTGGTTTGGGTGTCATGTGTCCTGCACTTGTGATAGAAAACGTTCACTTTAACACCAAATCTGAGTCAAAAGCTGAATTGCAACATGTCACGTAATACATGGGGCCGGATTGTAATGAGTTCGAGTATAATAGGGTATTTGAGATTGACATGTAAGTTTATGGTTTTTTTTGTAATTAATAAATAAAAAGGGGAGTGTTTGATGTTTTAGGTCTTTTGGGTCCATGACTATCTTGGGCCTTTGAACCTAAACCTAACTCATTTAGATCGAGTATGATTCATAGGATGGACCGCAGCCCCAAAAGAACACTGAAAAGAAGTGCTCAAACTAAGTCCAGGTTGCACTACTGGCTTTGGACGTTGTCTCAGCACTTGTTTCGCTAAGACCAATGTGGATCTCATGATAATGGGTTGCAGCCCAAAGACAATATTTTACAGAGTGCAAAATAATTTAGCCCATGGTGCCCCTGCCTTTTAAAGTTTGATTAAATGAGAAAATGCTTCTCTAGCATAAAAATTCAAAAGAATTATAAGTAATACTTACTCAGATTTTACAATATCCATCTGAAAAAAAAAAAAAAAAAAAATATATATATATATATATATATATATATACAGCCAAGATGGTCACTATGTTTGTAATTATTTAAGGGAGCGCTTAACACGTCTACTTCAAAAAAAAAAAACTAGTTAAGACTCAGCTTGTTCAGTCTGTGACTGATGCCTACCATAAGGTCCTTTCAATATTGAGCGAAATGTTTGGGGACAGATACGTCCATCCCTGATAATCTAGAGGGACGGCGTCGTTTTGGGTAATGTTTGCAGACCAATTTTTTTAATTTCTTTTGTCTATTCCAAAATTTACAGCCTAAAATTCTATCTCAAATTATCAGCTACTGTTTTGTCTGACTTGAATTTTCACAGATATTTATTTAACGCTCCAACTATTATCATTAGTCTATCATATTTATTACAATATTTTATACTAATCAATTTTCAGAATATTTTAACTAAAATTTTTAAATATTTCCAGAATTGTGGAGTTTTGCAGACATGGTCCAAATTCCAATGCTATGAAACTCGTAGCTGATGACTAGTAACAGGATCAATGGGGCGTCGCGCTTTGCCTGATTCCTGATATTTTCGCGAGGTTGAACTGGTTATGACCTTCTGATGGAATCGCCGGAGTGCCCGGTGTGCCTCGAGAGTTACGACGGAGCTTGCGCCATCCCCCGCGTGCTGGCGTGTGGGCATACAGCCTGCGAGGCCTGCCTTGGGAACCTGCCCCAGAGGTTCCCTCAGACCGTCCGCTGCCCGGCTTGTAACCAACTCGTCAAGTACCCAGACCAAGGACCCTCGGCTCTACCCAAGAACATCGACCTCCTCCGTCTCTGTAACGCTCAAACCGCTGGGCCTAAATCCCGAATTGAAATTAACGAACATTCATCAAATTACGATGAGCACCATCAATTCTTACCTCGATTTTGGTCTGACGAGTTCTATTCTCTCTGGAAGGATTGGATCCTCTCGAAAGACTCCGTTTTCGTTGAACCAGACGCTGAAGCTGAAGACGAAGAAGAAGAAGAAGACAAAGTTCTCTGTGCTGTGATAGGTGGGGGAACTGTCTTGCCTTCTTCGTTGCCTGTTCGAGCTGGTTTCAAAGAGAACCAAAGGGCGAGTCTTGTACGGCTTGTTTCTTTACCTTCTGTGAGTGAATCCTCTGTGTTTTATTATAGCTATGTTGCGCACATTATGAGATGTTTGAGTGGAATGGAAGAGGAGGAAAGAAACGAGCTGGGCCTGATTATGAGAGCTTCATTGGGACGACAGAGGGGTAATTGTAAAGTTTATGGCTTGTGGAGTGATTTGGAAGGTAGGTTTTTGCATTTAGTCTGTGAGAAACAGCGAGGGAGTTTGTTGGAGAAGTTTGGTGTTTCGACAAATGGCTTGGATGGTGGGGATGGAGAGGGTCCGAGTAAAGATGGGATGTCTGGTTTTGCGCTGATCGGTGTGGAAATTTGTGAGGCAGTGATTGCTTTGCACTTGGAAGGGTTGGTTATGGGTTATATGGATCTTTCCTGCTTTAGTTTCGATGACTTCGGTCATGTTCACGTTGATTTCAGCGGGGTAGTGGTGACAGGAAGGAAGGTCCGTAGGAGTGTTGTAGAAGCTGTTTCTGGTCGGTCAAGAATTAATATGGACTGCTTGGGATTGGTATTTAATAGTTTGTTGAAAAGAGAAGCTTTCTTAAGCCCTGAGCTACTGCTTGAGTTGTTGCGGAAAGAGGGCATTGCAGTAGAATGTGGAAGCTCAAGTTATGCAGTTAGTTGTAATTCAGATGTTTGGTCATTAGCTTGTGTGCTATTGAGGCTAATTATTGGGAAATCATTCACCGAACAGATTTTGGAAATAAGTGTAGAAGGTTCTGATTATTCTACTTGGTACCTGAGCTGGGTGAAGAAAGTAAGTTCTTTGTTGGAGGCTATTTTGGGTTCGGAATATGCCTCATTAAGTCAGCTCCTCTGCAAATGTTTGAATTTTGATCCAGGAAGTCGCCCACGTGCAACTGATGTAAGAAGATGCTTAAGGGAATTGCTAATCAAACCTCAATTTGATGCCTTGGGTTCTTTGGAGGATGTCAAGGTGGAAAGCACATGGCGATGCTTGATTCTTGGGAATCTATGTCAGTTGCCTGCCAGAAGAGCAGAAATACAGGTAGAAGTTGGTGGCGCAGATCTTGATCGAATTGACAAAAACTTTGTTGAAGGACTCTCAGAGGGAGTCATCAAATTTAAGGATCTTCAGGGCCATCTTGATTGTATTACAGGTTTAGCAGTTGGAGGTATGTAATTTACTCGCCATCTCAAATTATATTTTCTGTATTACAGATTAATCCGTGGATAACCATTCAGTTAATTTTGATGGTTATAATGGCGTCAAAAAAATCTGAAACTTGAGATATGATGTCTCATAGTGGTCTAGAGGTTGAGAGTGAGGTTTCTTTATGTCCCTGTAGTATCTGTACCAAGTGGTAGAACTCAGCAGCATGTCTGTAACGACTGTGAAAGTGCAGGGAAAGCTAGGTTGGCCTTACCAGGATTTGACTCTCGTTTATTCTGATGCTTGTAAGTTGGAGATCACCCTCCGCTCTCTATTGTGTATTCTGACCTATGAAACTTCAACTGTATGCACTCTAAACTTTGCTGCAAATGCAAGCCACGAGCTTCAATTTTATGTATACCCAGAACATTCCTCTTCCTGGCGTGTACTTAATCAGAAGAGTAGAAACTCCGACCTACAGTGGAAAATTGAGTTAATTTGGTGCTTTGCTGCTTTTAATTTGTCGAGTACGTGGCTTTCAATTGAGACCTTTTCTTTTGATCTTGTAGGGGGTTTTCTGTTTAGCTCATCATTTGATAAAACCATTCACTTATGGTCTTTGCAGGTACAGACTCTAAAGGCACAAGTTTTGATACTACGAGTTTTTACTACTAGTTAAAATGTTTAGGGAATATAAATTATTTATTACTCGTTTAAATAAATTGTAACAGATATTTTGCTTGAATCCTTGGTGATGATAATTTCAAAAAGCTGAATGCTGATATTTATAAATTTGGCTTGCATTTTCTATCAAATAACATTTTCAAATGTGTTAGACATGAATTTTGGCAGCTATGCTGTCTAGCAGATTCATAAAATATTTATAAAAAACAAGGTATTAGGACATGTATGTCGTTTAGCGGGAAGCAAACAAAAAAAAAGAAAAAGAAAAACAGGACGTAGGTATCTGGGTTTCAGCGGTAAATTCATGGGCAGGCATTATTTATTTCTGAGAAATTTAAAAAACTGATGAGCAACTGCTGAAAGAAATTGCCATAAACGCTTTCAAGTTATTTATTAAAACCTCCCACTTTTAGGAAGTTAATATTTTGCAGTCATTTATGTTAGTCTCGAGGTTTTTATTGTCCATTAATAATTCTTAATTTGGCCATATTCATTCCCAAATTGCTTGTGGAAAATCATTTAATTAGTGAACAGATTAGAACACTAATTTCTATTCCTAATTGTCACTCATCTAAAGTATCAACGCTGAATGTATTAGTAAGTCTTTGTCTTTACCTTTTTGCATATTGTTTCATAAATTTGAAGGAACAGCAGTTTACTTTCAAATGAGTTATTTTTCATTTTTCATTTTATTTGTAATGTTGTGAAATGTCACTCCAATAAGTTTCTGTTGTGCATATATCATGCAGGATTTCTCTCACGTAAATACGTTCAGAGGTCATGAGCATAGAGTCATGGCTCTAGTTTATGTGGAGGAAGAACAACTGTGCATAAGTGCTGATAGTGGTGGTGGCATATTTGTCTGGGGCAGTAGTTTCCCTCTAGGGCAGGAGCCTTTAAAGAAATGGTATGAGCAGAAAGATTGGCGCTATACCGGTATTCATGCCTTGACCTTCTTTTCAGGAAATGGCAATCTCTATACTGGCAGCGGAGATAAAGCAATAAAAGTGTGGTCAGTGAAGGTAATTCCTTGTATCATTACATGATATGTTATTTTTGTATACATGTTCACCAATATTTTTTTTCCTTGTTTTTTTGGTCTTTTCCAGGACGGTACCTTGTCATGCACGATGGATGGCCATAAATCAGTAGTTTCCACTCTTGCAGTACATGATGGGGTTCTTTACAGTGGCAGTTGGGATGGAACAATCCGATTATGGAGTCTTAACGACCATAGTCCTTTGGCAGTATTGGGGGAAGACGTGCTTGGAAATGTGACCTCTGTCTTGTCCCTTGCTGCTGACAGGCATATGCTAGTTGCAGCTCATGAAAATGGATGTATCAAGGTTTTAATTCTCCAACCTTGCATGAGCTGGGTTAGATTACTCGCTTGGTAGTTCAACACTCTGGTGACAATGCATACTAGAGTCACAAATTTGTCATGAAATTGCCCCATCTAGAATAATTGGTTATGTGAAGTGAGTACGAGTGTAATGAGAACGAGAGAGTTGAAAGCATTCCATTTGCAACATCCGAAAATTGTCTTGCACGCATTAAAAGAAAGGCAGAGTTGTTTAAGTGCAATAAGATCTTCGAACTCATGCCAGATGAATAGTCAGACAAATTGGAAACTTTATTTTTCAATGAACTGCCCAAACGCTAATGAGCAGAGATGGGAACTTTATAGCACTCAAAAAATAAAACTTAGCATTTTTGTCCTCTGTCACACCAATAAAATACTAGCATTCCCTTCACCTTCAAGTTTAAAAGTCAATAAGGATTTGGTGTTTGTTATTGTTTTCCCCTGATGGGATTTTGCTAAAGCAATAGTACATTTTTGGCACATCTCTCAGGTCTGGAGGAATGATGAATTAATGAAGACCACACAAGTGCACAATGGTGCTATTTTTACTACTGGTATGGAGGGCAAATGGCTATTTACAGGAGGGTGGGACAAAATTGTCAAAGTACAGGTACACATAAAAGAAACTCCAGATTGTACTAAGTACTCCAGCACAAAGTCTCGAATGTAGCTGATATATTGTTGCTGTTGATTTCTTCTCTCTGTTGCCCCAAGTTTGAGCTCTTTTCCACGTTCAGAGATTCATTAATTTAGCTGTTGGCTTTTAGGAATTATTGGGAGATGAGTTTCAAATAGATGTCATACCAACTGGTTCCGTCCCTTCCGGTTCTGTCGTCACTGCTTTGTTATACTGGCAAGGAAAGCTTATAGTTGGACATGCTGATAGGTCTATCAAGGTATGCCACATTTTATAACATATAAATTCATGAGAGCCTGACTTAAGCTTTCTTTTTGAATCTTGTAGACCCATTTGAGCTACGTAAATAATCAATTTTGGGTGTATTCGTGTGTGTTTTTATTCTGGATGACCATAAATACAAGGAATAGAAAACGGTCAATCGGTTATAATTATCTGATCAAGCTCGTGATGTTCGAGTTTGACTTTGATTCTATGCACTTCATTTTTGTGTTTTTCCTCTCTTAGTTCAGTGTCTCTGTCTTCTTCTCTATAACTGCTTAAAGTTCATTTTCAGTAAAATGGCATTTGAAACATGCGGAAGCAGGTTCCTTCCATCATGACTTATTCCATGTCCAGAACTAAGTCCTGAGACCCTTTAAAGCTCTAGGGAAGCAAATTTAGGGGGGGGGGTAAAAGGAGTGAAAAAATGAAGGTATTACTGCTACCTTGAGCTTGTGTTCTTAGTTTGTGGTAGGGAACAGACTCCTGTCATTGCTAAGTTCTCATGGTTACTGGAAAACTGTCTACGCTTATCAATTTCGATTATTTTGATTGAGTGCTAGCTATATGGTCTAATGCTGATTCTGTAAATCTTGGTCTGATTGCGCCAGGTGTATCATTATGGTAGATGATCCTGGTGTCACATGGTATGCTGTTGTTTCTTTGGTTTCTATCATTGCGTGAGCACTTTGTCAGCGCCGGCACTCTGCTGCTTCATTGAGTTGTACAATGTCGGCCGAATGCTGATCAATTTGCCAATCCTTCTTTAACTCACCGGATTATTTCATCGAATATGATCAAAGATGCACTTCGAGATGCTGCTAAAAGCAGATCAATAGAGCCGGTGGTTTTTGCCATAACATCAGTTGCGATTATTTCCACAAGCAAAATGCATTAGCACATTCCATTCTGTAAATAGGAGATATACCGCAATGAAAACTATTGTTCATACAATAAAAAAATATGTACAATATGTCAAGATAGTGAAAATATTG
This sequence comes from Myrica gale, assembly GCA_963930655.1. Classification (NCBI taxonomy): domain Eukaryota; kingdom Viridiplantae; phylum Streptophyta; class Magnoliopsida; order Fagales; family Myricaceae; genus Myrica; species Myrica gale. The sequence continues at coordinate 1,313,464 of OZ005599.1, forward strand.
ATTTATACGTGGAGTATATAAATCCAACATACAATGTTTTTTTTTCTAAGCACCATACAATGTTATTACACATATAATTGGAGGTCCTTTTATACGTTGCATATGGCTCTAATTCAGGGACGAAGCCAGAAATTCTTTTCAGGGGGCTGGAATATTTACAGAAATAACAAAACCACATAGGAACGTAAAAAATGTTGAAAGGGGGCATTCATGCTTTTTTTTTTTTTTTTTTTTTTGAATGAACTGACACTTGGGGGGGGGGGGGCACGGCCCCCTCGGGCCCCTCGTAGATTCATCCTTGCTCTAATTGCACTTATTTTTGTTCTCTACTTCTGCTCTTCCATTTCACTTTGTTGTGAAAACCAGGGACAAAAGAGGACATATTAAAAAGATGGAATGTCGTGATTGACTTTTCGGTAGATATCTTCATTTGTAAATGCCCAGTCAAATAATAATGTTTTTTTTACTGAATGTTGTTTAGCGTGTAAAGTGTTTAAAATTAATAGTTATAAATAAAATAATAATTTGAAGTGCAAAGGGTAAGACTCTTGTACTACCTATTCTGAGCAAGAAAATATAAATCTTGCTAATATAAGAGTAAGAGCTTTAAATAACCATTCAGCAAAAAAAAAAAGAGCTTAAATAACCGGCATGGACTTGGAATTGGTATATCCACCAGCGAAGCAATGGTACATGGATATAGAGCGCGATAAGATGATTGCAATTTTGCAGAATTGCGTATGGTAATCGGATGAACACGAAGATGTGTCAGGGGAATGGTACAGCCAGAGGCTCAGTGTGGATTACGAAAACGTTTATGGGTGCAGGGGAATGCAGAATGCTGATCTATTGTTGCTGCTGATTTCTTCTTTCTCTATTGCCCCAAGTTTGAGCTGATCTTTCCCACTTTCAGATATTCATTAACTTAGCCGTTGGCTTTTAGGAATTATTGGGAGATGGGTTTCAAATAAATGCCATACCAACTGTTTCCGTCCCTTGTGGCTGTCTTCTTCTTTTTTTCATCCAAATACAATTGCCTAGAAATTTTTTCATTTGCGGGACGGGGCCGCCCACGGGCTCCTTTGTCTCCCCTGCAGCCCTTAGATGATATGTACGTACTTCCTAAACTACGTGAGACTATGATAAATTGTAACTATTTAAGATTTGACATGTTTCAATCAAGTGTTTAAATTAATATTTGTAACTGTAATATTTAATTGTCTATTTTATATTTCTCACACTCTACTTTATGTGTGCATTGTACTTCTCTTTTATACATAGGTAGGTACAACGTGTGAATATTTTAAATAAAATTTGAGTTAGTTTGAAAGCAAGTCTTAAATTTAGAACCTTAACTTTAATATATAGCAAATTAAATCTCTCTACTCGCACAACGGCTATGACTAATTGCACATTTAATAAGGAAATGGATAGGATGAAAAATAAACTTCGCTAAAACATTATTATCAGGGACCACAAAATAAAAAATTTTGACATTCCTCATACAAAAGACTAAACTAATCAAATAGCATACATATTTTGACTTGTCAACTATTGGAAACAGATACAGCAAGACCCGGAGACTTAAACTTTTCTTTTCCTTCATTTTCTCCTCACATAAAAGCGGATGAGATGATATTTCACAAGTCACAATCTAATTCACAAAAATTCATAGACAAGAAAAAGAAAACTGCTTTGCCAGGTTAAGAGGAACGTAATACCTGATTCAATAACAGCTTGACGACGAAAGATCCCGAGAGATCAAAATAGAAACCCACAAATTGAAGAAGATTACAATGAAACCCATAAGGATTGGAAAACAGAGAGGCCGAGAGCTTTACCTAGTGGAATTTGACCGGTTTTGAGCCAACGGTATCAGATTCTCCATCAAAAGACAACCCTAGGTTTGCTGCTAAGACAAGAAAAACATACAAAGTAGCCCTAGGTTGCATCACCTACCTTTACGAATGAAAAAAATTCCACAAATGAAATTAAACTTCAAAACCTAACAACAGAGGAAGGAAGAGTAAGAGAAGAGTTATCAAACTCACCGGAGAGGGCGAAGGACTCGAGCTCTTGAAAGCTGAGCTCGCCTAAATTGAGCTCCTCCGTTCTCTTTTTGTTTTCTTCCACAGATTACAGCTACATCAGATCTCGTCTTACCTCTCTGCAAAGAGCAGCGTTTGACACAAGAGAGAGGGCGACGTTCAGCAAGAGTAGGTGAGGCGCAATGGGAGGGGGAGATCAACGGGAGCAGGAGAAACTGAGAGATTCTGAGGGAGAGGGAGATCATTCGACGAAGAGGAAGAGGGAAGGACTTCGATTGGAAAATAAAAGAGGAAGAGGGGGCGCGCGAGAAATGAATTTCAGCTTCAATTTTTACCTCAATTTTGAAACTCGTAGTGTTTTGCAATTAAAATGAAACTCACTGTTTTGATTTGTTATATTTTCCTTTATATTTTTGTTTATTTTATGTTGATTTATATAATTTTATTTTATAAATGTGAAGTAAAATTGTAAAGCCACATGAGCAATGACGTGTCAAATTAATGTCAAATAAGAAAATAATTAAATAAAATTAGTGTCAATTTTTAAAATTAAAAAAGTACACATGCACTGCTTATGTAACAAGTACATTCGTATAACTTATATAAATATGCATAGACTAAATCATAGCCTCAAAGACCATATATTAAGTTATGTACTTTAATTGCATAAGCTAATCTCACAATATCTTATTGTTTGAAATTAAATAATATGTCATAATTAAATATTATTATATTAATAATTATTCAAAATATATATATTCATTATAAGTATGATAATAGATTTTTTCTAAACTACTTAGATTTAGTCAATAAATATGTAATTACCATAATAACCATGAATTATAATTTATAATATATCATATAACAACTTCAATTTTCACAACACTCCCTCCAATTTTATATTTTATTAAGTAGGTCCTTTAAAATAAAAATTTTCAAATACATGACAAAATAAAGTTATATATTAAAAGGAATATAATAATATATAAAATAATTATTTACATTAAATAACTTAGAATTAATAAATGTTTTTTTTTTGCACTTACACCTATAGCAGCGTTTAAAAAAAAAACGCTGCTAAAGGTATAAGCTATAGCGACAGTCATATTGACCACCGCTGTAGCTACCTAATTTTTAGCAATGTTTGTGTGCAAACGCTGTTAGAAATTAGACTTACAGCAGCGGTCACAGTAACCGCCGCTATAGCTTAATCCTATAAAAAAAACACTGCTATAATAGGTAAAAATTTTAGGCGCGTTTTAACCGTCAGGCTGCAATTACTTTTCCAAAGAGATCTATTAATAAGTGCCTCTGATCAATATTGCAAATTTTCCTGATGGGCAGCCTCCGCGGGTGACTCTCACACCGTCAGGCGCGGTATTTCTGAAAAAGAATCTCGACTGGTTTCAGAAGTACTGGAGAGTCAGCAAGATACTGCGTAAGAATTAACATCAAGCGCCCGAATTAGCAAACAAAACTAAGTGGTACAAAGACTTTGACGACCTCGGATACACCCAAACAAAGAGCCGCCTATCATGATTGACTGAACACCGTATTAGAATTTGTGATTGTATATATTACTCTTCTCTCTGTCTACTCGTGCATATGCCTACAAAAAAGAACGAAATTAATTAGAATCTTAAAGGGCCCAAACTCCTGCAACAACAGACATAATATAAGTCATTGAGATCGAGAGTAATTTTGGCTTCTTATACAAAGGGTTATTGATGCAAATCACAATCATTATTGCTAGGGTGGAAGTCATGCACGTGAAAAGAAATATTACTGATGCAGATTTTTCGTTACAGTTGCAGAATATTTGAATGATGCTGTTGCAGATAGCTTAATGTTAGCGAGTCAAACTCTTTCAACCAGCCTTTGCGGGTTGTTGCGAGAGTATTTGATTTTATGGTTAGTTTGTTCCTTTGTTTTAGTTTCAGTTATGATGTAGTTCGGCTTATGGTTAGTTCGTTCTTTATTTTAGTTTCAGTTATGATGTAGTTCGGCTATTTAAAAGCCGGTTGAGTGAATAAGAAGGAATCAGACTTTTGCATCATTAAGTTTTGTTTTATTACTTTAGAGAGATTCTAAAGTCATTTCATTTTGACTTGGTGAGAGGCCAAGTGAAAAAAGGGTGTTATCTCGTTATCGACTTGGTGAGAGGCCGAGTAAAAAAAACAGTGTTATCAATTTGGTATCAGAGCTCAGTTGTTTCAAAAGCACTACCATATTATGACAACTCGTAGTGGTCAGTCCTTCCACCAAAATAATCCTGAGCCAACCCCAACACTTCCCAACGCAGACACGTCCCAACCCACTGTTCCACAGACCAATAAAAATCTCAATCTTCAAACACAATTTAACCAGTTGACCCAACAATTAGACGGTGTGATTCGACGAATGGACATTATGGATGAACGAAGACATCGGGAGGATCTCGTGGTCCAGGAAATAGGAGACGAAGTCCACGAAGAGAGGAGGCACTTGAAAGCGATGGCGAAGGTGAAATGGAAGTGCAAATGGGCGCTCGAGACTATGACTTCCGGGGTGGGCGACGAGGCATACGTGGTCGTAATTTTTTTCCGAGAGACCATGGGGAGCGGAGACATGCTGAACCAGATTTTGGTGATTTTAACCAACACTTCCAGCCCCCTCTGGATGAGCTCACCAGACGATTGAAGGTGGAAGTTGAAGACTTTCAAGGCAAAATGGAGCCTGATGTCTTTCAAGATTGGCTCACTTCTCTTGAACACTACTTCGACTGGTTCTCTGTCTCGAAAGACCGCAAGGTGCGCTACGTGAGGATGAAGCTCAAGGGCCCTGCCCGTGCCTGGTGGAGTAGCGTAGAGGAGCAGCTGCGTCGGACACAACAACCTGCCATTATCAACTGGGAAGAAATGAAAGAACGGTTGCAGGAGAAATACCTGCGATTACGAGCAACTCATCTATGAAGAGATGCTCCTATGGAAGCAAGGATTTGGTACGGTGGAGCAATATACAGACCGGTTCCACGAACTCACCGTTCGTTGTCGGGTCGTGGAAAATTAGCAGCAAACTCTTGCTCGCTATCGAACCGGACTCCGAAGCGAAATTCAACGTGAAATGATCACAGCCGGACTTCTCAGCGTTGATGAGGCATTTCAGCTATCTCTCCGAGTGCAAAAACGTTTGGGCCTGAGTGCAGGGCGACGTTTTCAACCGGTGGAACAAATAAATTCAAAGCCAACTCTTAGTTCATCTCCAAGACCATATACGGAGATTCCTAAGAATATAACGACGAATGACTTGAAAGGGAAGTCCAAAGCTATCGGAGAGGGACCTCAATGATACAAGTGCAAGGGGTTTGGTCATTTTGCAGTAGTTTGTCCTACTCGCAATTATAAGCTTGCTTATGTGTGTGAAAATGATCTAACGGTAGTGGATGGTGCTGTTGATCGCGATGAGACTGAAGAAGAAATCACAGTTAACCTTGAGGAAGAACGATTAGAAGCAACAGAGTTGCCTAGTTGTATCATTCATAGAATTATAGCCGAACAACAACTGAAATTAGTTGCGGGAGAACATAGTTGGCGGCGACACAATATATAATGTCATCATCGATAATGGCAGTGGTATGAATGTAATTGCTGAATCTGTGGTTGAGAGGTTGAAGTTGAAAAAAGAGAAGCATCCTGCACCTTACAAAATCAGCTGGGTAAATGAAGGGAGTTCGTTTCCTGTCCAGTATCGATGTTTAGTTAATTTTGCGCTGGGAGAGCATTATCAAGATACGGTGTGGTGCGACATTATCCCCATGACTGTTTGTCATGTCTTATTAGGGAGGTCGTGGCTCTATGATAGGCCGGTGCATTATGATGGCTATAAAAACACATATTATTTTATTTTTGGAAGGCGGCGAATGGTGTTGGAGCCCTTGCGAGTTGCCGATTTTGACAATATACAACCTGTAAAGTCTTTATTAAACATCAGACCTCAAGCAGAATTCGCTTTTAATGGCTCTGTTAAAAGGACGACAGTGTTATCAGTTATGTATCATCACGTGGGACGATTGGTACTGTAGGGGACCGTCGAGATTATTAAATTTGCTACTATATATATATATAGGGTAAATGTGGACTCGGCGAAATTGGTACTTTTTTTTAGCCGGTAAAATTAGTACTAATTAATGCGCTAAACCCGTCGACCCCTCTTCTAGCATGTCCTATACTGATTTCGAGTTAATTATATATAGGCAACTCAAGCTTATTGTTAGAATAGAGAATAAATATGAAGTTGATTATGATAGAAAGAAGCCCCAAAGAGAGATCAGTACAAAGGCGTCCACCAATTAACGTCCCATAAAAGTTTTAGAGACTACGTCATCTAATTGTAATAATCTTTTTTTTATTTTTTGAACTTGTACACAGGGATCTATTTGTAGGATTTAAAAATAAAATTAGCTAAAAGGTTAGCTTTAAATTGACTGAAATGTCCCATTAGAAAAAACAAAACCAAGAATAATAAATTGAAAATTGAAATATAATATCTTTTATTTTTCTGATATTTTTAATAATTAATTTTTGTTTTAAAGGGTATTTCGATCATTTTCTTATGATTTAATGGACAAATTTAATGGAGTGTAAAAATTGATAATTTTTGAATAATAGAAGTAATAAAAGAAATTGAGACTCGAGGGACTGATTGATTTTTACTTCTAAATACGGGACATATTATAATATTCTTACTTTACTTTTATTATATATAATCTATAGGATTGAGTGAAATATGCATCCTAGCTATGGGTTTGGTACTTGGATTTTCCGGGTTCCTTACCCGCCATATGGTCAATAAAATTAATATGAATTTTTAATATATATATTAAGCTCACGTGATACGTACGTGCATGGAACTTTCTGCATTGCAGCTTGTTTAAGCTTCCCTAATTCCCCACTGCATGATGCCCATAGAAAAGAATTCCTCTGCACGTTGGTATTGTTAGACATATATATAGGCGGTTACAGGGAGTTTCCGAGAAAGTCCGATCCGCACCAAAAACTTCTATCACGAGAATTGTTCAAAGGCTGGTAAAAAATGAGCCACGACTGATATTAATTGCCTTCACTTGCCACTTGCATATAGTTATTGTCATGGCTAATACTCATATATATGGGTCCGTGGACCGTGCGTGTGGGTCCAGATGCTTTGTTCCTGGTCCAAAAGCTTACACTAACATACATGATACATGGACGAAGTGTAGGATTTGTCGTCATGGCTAAATATAATTTTTATAAGAAATAAAAAAAATTATACTAAGTTACTTTAAAAATTAATTTTTCAAATTTTTATTATAATATTTAAAATAAGTATAATCAAAGTATAATAACATATTATAAAATCTAGAAAAGATAAAAACATTATAAACTTTATTTTAACTACGAAAAAGTCAAAATTTCATTAACTACGCTAATTGAATCTAATGTTCATTCGACAAGTAAAAGACACTTATTATCATATAAGTACTAAAATTTTCTGTAATTTCTTTCCTAATGTAAATAACATGATAATTTGCAAGAAAATTTTTTCCATCTTATTTCGAAGTCTTGTCTTGACGTTATACATCGTTGAAAAAGTTCGTTCATTAGTTGCAGTTGAAACATAAAGAGTTAAAACTACCCAAATTAACCGTTCAATTAAATAATAAACTTATGACTACCTAGTTTTTATCAGTGTTTGACACAAGTTCATTAAAATCTTCAAGATAAAATTTCTCTACAAGACTACATGTATATCTTGTCAATACCAAATGATTGATAATCATTTTTACAATTTAAAGAAGCACTAAGAGTACGAAGTTCAAATCTCTTCTCATTAAAAGCTCAAATGACTTTTGGGTATTAAAATTGGTTAAAATAATTAAAGAAATAAATGAATTTTTTATATTTATTATATTAAATAAATAATTTAATAGAAAAGAAAAATTATGTTATAATTATTTTATTACGTAACAGATTTTGGGAGCAGCGAATTGGGTTCGAAGAAAGCGGTCAAAAGCAATAAATTGCTTACGCACGTTGTTTCAGTACCAACTTGCTTTATTTATTTATTTTGGATTTCCTAACCATCTCTATCTTCTTTTTGAAAGGTTGAGCATAAAAACCCCCGTTTCCTTCTAGTATTGTTCATCATTCATCTCCGAGGCTCATCTTTTTATTTGTGTAAGTACTTTGAAGCTCAATTTCTATCTGCTAGAAAAGTAATTATTGTAAGCGTCGTCAAGTTCTACTCCCTTACCAATACTCTCTCTCTCTCGCTCTCTTGTAATTTTTGCCTTTAACTTTCAAGTATCCCGAATTCTCAATACACAAATGGTATCTCGAGTTGTGCATCATTTGTTTTAATCGGACTTCGTTTCTTACAGAAAGAAGAAAAATGAACATTGAAGAGGGTGCTATCAACATGCCACACCAAAGAAGACAAAATGCAGAGCTCGAGATATCTGCGAGAGCGAGTCATCGGGTTTCGCCTGTGCAAGAGATTGATATCCATGCATCCTCTCCTGTTAGATCATGTAGTACTGGAAGAGAGCATTCCCTCTACTTGGATCAGGAAGCGAGGTTTAATCACGGACAAGTAGATGATCGTGCCAGAGATGGTAGTCTTCAGGCCCTGTGGCAGCTTTCATTACGGGGGCCAAATTTTGCCTCACCTCATGAAACTAGCTTAGATGCGGGGTCACCACAACAGGAATTTAGGCCGATAATTCTAGAGGAGTCACGGTCGCGTGAATACCGTGACTTCTGCGCTCCTCTCCTTCAAGCTGCCTTAAAGGATGATTGGCGGGCTGCTAAGGCTTTTCTTAAGCAACACCCATGTTGCGTCCGAGTACCCATATCAAAAGAGCGAGGGACAGCCCTTCACTATGCTGCAGCTGCAAAAGGCACTCGTTTTGTGACAGAACTGCTCAAATTGATGAGGCCGAGTGACCTGGAATTGAAAACCACAGAAGGATGGACAGCCCTTTGCTTTGCTGCTCAATCAGAGAAAGTGAGAATTGCTCAGGAGATGGTGAAGAAGAACCATAAACTGCTATGCCTCCGTACTAACCAAGGTGCAACACCACTTCAAATTGCAGCTTCTCTGGGACGTAAAAGCATGGCGTCATATCTATTCTCTGTGACTCCTTTTGAACAATTAGCCAGTGGGGAACGAGTTGAGCTCTTTCTTGCTACTATTTCCACTGACATGTATGGTATGTCCGCTATCTCAGTAAGTGACCATAGAAAACAATGATCTAAAGATTCTAATCGACCTGATGTTTTTTTGGCTTCGACTTTTCAAATACAGATATAGCACTGCAAATTCTGAGCAAGGATCCAAAATTAGCAACCGCGGAGGCTGGATATGGGTGGAAAGCATTAGAAGAGTTTGCCAAAAAGCCTGATGCAATTGGCAGCAAAAGTCAGCTACCAATCTGGAAAAGATGTTTAAACTCCTGTTAGTATATATATATGCCTCCAGCTCACACTTTCTTTACCTGCGTACATCTACAGATTTTTACAAGAAGTTTTTTTTATCATTAGTCTATCACAAACATTATGATGATTTTCCTCTAGCCGCGACCTTTGGAATGGGAGAGTAGTCTAGTTACGTGATCTCACTGGATCTTCACATAATTAATACAGCTAATTCCTCGTACTATGGAAATTCTGACGAGATCATTTAGTTTCTATTTCATACGTCTAAATCTATCGTATCCAATTATAAGTACTGTTCCATTGCAGACACACGACCAGATCGATTAAGTACATGCTTCCCCTTTTTCCTGTTTTCTAGAAGCTATTTACTTTAAATTCAAATGTATACTTCTTTTGGTTCTTGTCTTTGGTGCTAGCGTTCTTTGAGAATAGGCCAGGAATCTGCAGTATGAAGCATAGTTCATGACCTTCCATATTGGAAATATGATATTCAGGCGCCCTAACTGCAAATCGATGACCACCCTTGTCAGAATATGTTCAATATTTCAAAGCGTGATGACAATGATTAGGATAGAAATTAATAGCAGCGTTTGATTCATTTATTATCTTTGCATTTTTCCATTTATAAAGCTTTCGATATAATTTCCCAGTAGGTCCGGAACTTGTTGAGATATGTACCTAGAATTAATCTTTCTTTTCTGTGCCATATGACCGTTGAACATATTCTGCTTCTAATCGTAGGTTTCAGTGGGTTATTTAACAAAGCTTTGTTGAAAGCACTAGCCCGTCAATTAGTTGAAGGTGTTTGGAAAGAATTTGAAAAACTCTCAGATCATAAGGAGTTCTCGTCAACCTTGCATGACAATCATATGGTTGATCTACTTGTGGAAGCCGCAAAACAAGGAAATGTTGAATTTCTGATTCTACTTCTACGGTCTTCTAATCCCGATCTCATATGGCAATTAGTCGACAGAAAAAGAGGAAGTTTATTTCACATTGCTATATCACATCGGCAAGAAAGTGTCTTCACTCTGATACACGAGCTAGGCACTCTCAAGGATAGCATTGCAAGTTATTCTCTGGAAAACAATAACAGCATGTTGCACTTAGCCGGACAATTGGCTCCTTCAGATCGACTCAATCTCATATCAGGGCCAGCCCTTCAAATTCAGCGGGAGTTGCTATGGTTTAAGGTAGGTGCTCGCGGTATTTTGATCACTTCTTCTTTTGGCCATATTATATCATATACTAGCTAGTCCTACCCTCCACTTTCAATTTTTATATATGCCTGTTATTAATGCATGCAGGAGCTCAAAAAGATAGTGCCGCCCTCACACGTGAATGAGAAGAATTCAGAAGGAGAAACACCTGGGGATTTATTCATAAGGACCCATAAGGAATTACTAAATGATGCAGAAAGGTGGATCAAGGACAAAGCGAACTCTTGTATGATCGTGGCAACATTGATTGCCACTGTGGTTTTTACTGCAATCTTCACAGTTCCCGGCGGCAACAACCAAGAAACAGGAACTCCTATCTTTCTAGAAAGTAACTGGTTTATGCTGTTCTTCATATCAAACGCCCTAGCATTTATATCTTCTTCCACTTCGATACTAATCTTCTTGTCAATGCTCACATCACGTTACACGGAAGAAGATTTCCGCAAGTGGTTACCTATGGGTCTGGTAGTTGGACTCATTTTGCTCTTCCTCTGTATATTGGGCATGGTGGGAGCCTTTAGCGCAACCTGTTTTTTGGTCTACCAGAGCAAAACGATAAAGATTCCGATCTTTATAAGTGCTTTAGCTAGTGTCCCAATAATTCTGTTTGTTTTGCTACATTATGAGCTTTGGCTTGACATAATCCGCTCAGCATACTTGTCTAGGTTTCTCTTTTGGCATCGTAAACGTAGGCTTTTCTAGCTAGCAGCTAGGGGAAGGTGACGACTGGAAACTTGTTCAATGTTCAATCAAAGAACTCAAGCTTGAAAGAAATGAAAGGAAAACTGGCATATTTTTTTCTGGATTTTTTTTTGCGGTTTCCGAAATGTGCGTGGAAGGAAGTCACAATTCGGGATGTCTGTGTCCGTTCGTGCTTGCTTCTGAAAATGCGCAATAGGTGTGCAGAGAGTTGGGTTTTGCCATTGACACGATGTCACGATTCTTCTTTTCTTTTCTAGCTCTCACAAAGCAATGAAGATCATGTCAATAAAACGGCGCCAGTTAATGTGTGAGTTTGAAACCCTGTGAGTGGTGAGATTACACGGCTGTGATCACACCAGCCGCATCTAACGGTCAAAACGTGGCCAACGCATTAATGAACCTCGACCCGAACGAAACCCCTCGACCCGAATGAAACCCGCGAGCCTCCCCCCCCCTTCGTCTTCGACTCCTCCCCCCCTGAATCGCCTTCCTCTATTACGGGCTTTGCCTGCAATCATTTTATGAATTGTTACTCATCCACGTAAGCTGTACCAGCTGAACTTGTCATTGTAATAATAATTTACACCACTCATTACATGAATCATAAATGAAGAGGAATACAATATTTCTGAAGCAAACACATAACAGAATTGCAGCAAACATGTTGGTTTCACGTCGGATACAAAGAGGAGGGACATAAACCCATTACAGCAATAATAAAAGTCATGTAGACTGTATAACGATAGGCTATAAAGGCCTGATTCCAAATGTAAAATAATATATGTCTCCAACGGCCAGAAAAAATAATAGTGAAGCTCCACTTTAACGTTTGCTCTCACCCTCGGTCCACTGACCGTTACATCCCTCCCCCCTTCTCTGTCTGTCTCTCTCTCTGTTTTCGTGTAATGGAACCAGCGAAAATTGATTGGAAGAGAATAGAGTCGATATTTGTAGAGGACGAACTGTACGAGCACATAGATGCACCCAAGTGGGTGGATTTCTTGGCCCCTGAACACTCTGTGGACGACGAGGCTTGGTTTTGCAGACCCAGTAAGCTCTCCTTTCCCTCTGCGATTCAGGGGGGGAGGAGTCGAAGAGGAAGGTGATTCAGGGGGGAGGCTCTGTTAGGGCGAGAGAATTTTCGAAAGGGGGGAGGAGTCGAAGACGAAGGGGGGGGAGGCTCGCGGGTTTCGTTCGGGTCGAGGTTCATTAATGCGTTGGCCATGTTTTGACCGTTAGATGCGGCTGGTGTGATCACAGCCGTGTAATCTCACCACTCATAGGGTTTCAAACTCACACATTAACTGGCGCCTCAAGAAGGTCAAAAGTAGTTAAAATCTCAATAATTTACTAATTTGAACATAATAGAAGATATCCAATGCACTTTAGGGTTTCGTCTGCCCAAGACATTGATCACCAATTGCATCCTCTCCTGTTGGATCGCTTACTGGAAGAGAGTATTCCTCCTCCTTGGATCAGGGTGAAACTTTTTCTCAGCGAAGAGTAGATGATCGTACAAGAGATAGTAGTGATCTTCAGGCTCTGTGCATGGCAGCAGCTTTCCTTTAACGTTCTCTTTAAGCTCTCTTCTACGGAATTTTGCTGATCGGGATATTAATGCATGTAGGTTATATATATTACAGGGTCCAAGCTTTGGCACACCTCGAGAAACTCGCTTAGATGCTGGGTCATTACAACAAGAATTTATCCAGATAACTATATGGAAGAGCCAAGGCCTCAGGCCTGCATGAATACGTTGCCTTGTGTGCTGCTCCACTCCTTCGAGCTGACCTAAGATGTACTTGGCGGGCTGCCTGCTAAGGCCTTTTTAAAGGCTTACTGCAGAGGGGGAAAAAAAGAAAAAAAAAACAAAGGAAGAAGAACATGAATTATAATAATTGAGGGAAAAATTCAGGACAGTCTACCACTAAGACGAAAAGTTAGGAATAAAATAAAATGGCATTGAAATTTAAGGACCAAAAAGGATGTTGACCCATAAAATAGAATAATTATGCTGAGAGATGTCCCTTCCATTAAATTTGTTTGGTGAAACTCAAGTGTTTTGTATTTTGCAATTTATATTATCACATTTGAGACATTGTACCAACGAACTACTCATCTTTAACATATTTATATTTTTAGTCAAATAAGAAGGAAATTGACTTTTCTTAATATGAAATGTCGATTATAGCGTTAAACAAAGTCAGGTGAATAATAGGATTTAAGGGCATAAATATCATTTTACTTACGTGTCCTAGGGATGTTTGATGGTGAAAATTTTGGGTATTGGGGTTTGGGAAATATTATAAAGTAAAGCTATGTTATGAGAGTTGGTGAAAAAGTGAAGAGAGGGAAGATTTTTAATAAATATTATATTAATAAAAAATTATGTAGTGAATTTTTTATGATTAAACCTAAATTTTTGGGCCCAAATATTTGAGCCCCAAACATACCCCTAATATGTTGACTAGCGTTCGGGCTTTTAGGGTCATGACCATTACGGCCCCTGTAGTGTTTTGGGCCATCGGGCCCATGAAGCTCAATTGGTCCATGTGGACTTTTGTACCTACTTTCCTAGAACTTCACCTGTTTTGGGCCATACTTATATATATATGCTAACATCTCAACTATTTATTGTACTTGAAAATAGCAGTTAAAATTTCAAAAGAAATATTCAAGTGAGAGTTATTTTATATTTATTTAATTATTTTCGTAGCGACATTGTATATAGTCTACTCATCATACTAAATTAAAGAATAACAAGTTTGTGTCTGAGAAAAAATATATTAACATCAATAATTAAAATAGCAAAAATAGGCCGTATCTCGTATTGTTGGATACCACCGTACTTATAAAATGGCCTAGGGGTATTACGTACCAACCTAGCTTCCTCACTTGTCCAGGAACGGACAGACAGTCGAGAACTCAAAAAGAACTATCTCTCTCTCTCTCTCTCTCTCTCTCTCTCATACATGCAGCCACATAGTTTTTGAGTTCTCTTAAACACTTTCTGTAGGCGCTGGGGCAGCTATGTTAATGTTTGTTTTTATTTTAAAAAAAACTTTTTCACCCATAATTTTAACATTTTAAACACTTTAAATCTTTTAATTAATAAAATGTTAAATTTAATCAATATTCTTAACTTTTGTGACAACACAGTTACACAACACCACTCAAAAATTAAAATTTTATTGGCAAATATCATATAAGTTTTACAATTTTTATGAAAATATGTTAAAAAAATTTTATTTTTAGAAAAATCTTTTCTACGTACCCTATCACTTTAACAAACACACACAAAACTAAATTGTTTTCTTAATTAATAAATAAAAGTAAAAAAAAATATTTTCTCGTCAAAAACATTAAAAGAGCAAGAGATATTTGTGTTAATAGTTAATACATATGGCTTTATATATACTTCAGGCCGTACTGACAGAGAATTAAGAGAACTTCGTGCCTTGTGTGCTCCGGTCCCTCCTTCAAGCTGCCCTAAAAGGTGATTGGCAGGCTGGTAAGGCTTTTCTTTTGAAAAACCAAAATTGCATTAATGCACTTCCCATAACAAAAGAGAAAGGAACAGCTATTCACAATGCCGCAGCTGCAAAACGCACGACTTTTGTGAAAGAACTGGTCAAATTGATGAGTCCATCGATCAGATTTAGAATTGCAAACCACAGAGGGATGCACGGCCCTTATATTCGCCGCTCAATCGGGAAGTGTAACGATTGCTAGGGAGATGGTGGAAAAGAACAATAAACTGCCATGCATCGACCCTACGAATCACGGAAGGACACCACTTGGCTTTGCAGCTTGGCAAGTTCCTCAACAAAAAAACATGGTGTCATACCTATTTTCTTTGACTCCTTATCAAGAGCTGACCACTCTTGAACGCACCGTCATCCTTCTCGGTACAATTTCGTCTGATATGTATGGTATGGTTCTTGTCTCACTTAATGTCATTAATTAATATATATCATGAACGAATTAAGTTTATTAATTTTGCAGGGCAACTATACTTTTTTCCGACGTGAAATATATATATATATATAAGCTATTTCACAAAACTTGATCATTATAATATATAAGAAAATGAGATCAGATTAATGCGCTGTTTTTTTTCTTTCTGAACAGACATAGCATTGAAAATTCTGGAAATCAATCCAGAGTTACCACTTGCCGACAGGACTCCAATAGTTTGGAATGCATTGAAAATGTTGGCCAGGAAACCTTTGGCAATTGGCAGCAAAAGTCGGCTATCAATGTGGGAAAGATGCTTAAATGCTTGTCAGTTTACCTTCAATCCAAGCTTTCTTTAACTGCATATACAAAAAAATATACATACACCTTAGCACATTTCTAAACTCCTACAAAAACATATACGTACACTCCGCACCCAGAATGCATAATTTATTTATAATTGTGTTTTATGAATCAAAGTCTCATATTTTAAGGAACTTTAAAAGCAGCCTTGAGTAGTCTGTTGAAGTAAAAATGGAGATGTGCCTAATATAAGAGTATCTATGTTTTGTTGAAATTTTGCATTTCTAATTTTAAAGGGAATTTCAAATGCATTGATGTTTTTATTCTTTTTAATTTATGGTGCCATGCACTTAGCATGACATATAACATGCCAAGATAATTCTTAGAAGTGTTTAAAGTTTGAAATGTTTATTTGATTTGAATAGGTTATTTTTTTAGTGTTTAAATTTTAAAGAACAGATGTTTGTCTTTATCTCTTTAGATTTTAAAGTATTATATTTTAATTGCTTCTATAATATATTTAAATTTTAAAATGGATAGCAACCAATCTTATTATCTTTTCAAATTTAGAGTTAGGTTGCAATCTAGTCTTTTATAAATCTTTTGTTAGTGAATCAGAAAACAAGCTTCTTTTCGAAGGTTCTAGTCTCATTTCTTCAGGTATTGGAGGTTAATTGATAAAAGAGTTCGAGTGTTATAAAGGTAAAGGGCGAGGTAAGCAGGTTATTATACTAGATTTTCTTAAAAAACTGAGGTGATATTTATATTTGAGTATTGCATATTTTATTAAAAACACTCAAGTTTCATGTGCTGATAAAATTGTCGACAAAGATTATAGAATGAAATATTATAAGCCGGATATCTGATCAGGAAATTAAAATGGCTCTTAAGTAACATAGTGAGTAATTAATGGCTTTTCAAATAAAATCCCCCCGGTAAACGCTATATATGATCACAATTCACATGATTTATTGGAAATACATGTCACTTGATAGGAGTAGTCCAGCATCTGATGAGCCTAAGATCCATCATTAGAACTCGCTATATATATATATAAGCTGCTAAACATTTCTACTCTAATATTTTGCATCAATATATGCATGCATGGACTAGTGCTTGTGATCACAATTTAAGAGATTAAAGTTAATTTCTGGCTTATGCAAAGACGATTTAAACATATCCAATAAATTGATCAACAAAATACTGCTTACGTTCTCTTTTAGTTTTTTCCCCACTTCTTCTATATGATTTTCAATATAACTTCTTACTGTGGATCTTCATGATTCCTTGAAATAATGTATCCAAGGTAATTAATATTTCTTTTCTCCCAAATGATTTTGAGTAGCCTTTTTCCTTAATGCTAGGCTTCAATAGGTTCTGTACGTAACAAGGCTTCGATGCGAACATTAGCCCACCAATTGGTTGAAAATCGCTGGAAACAGTACTCTGCAAGATTGTCTGACGAACAGTTCTTATCAAATAAGGCCATGGCTGAAAAACATATGGCTTTACTTGCTGAAGCTGCAAAAGTTGGGAACTTTGAATTTCTAGTTATACTTATTCGCTCTGATCCCGATCTCATATGGCAAACGGACGAAAAATATGGGACTTTATTCCATATTGCTATTTCATATCGTCGGGAGAATGTATTCGCTCTGATATATGAGATAGGCTCTCTCAAGGCCACCATGGCATCCTGTTGGGACGAGAACGAAAACAACATGCTGCACTTAGCTGGATGTTTGGCTCCTCCCGAAAGTTTGGACGTCGTGCCAGGAGCGGCCCTTCAAATGCAGCGGGAACTGTTGTGGTTACAGGTGGGGCGTTGATACTATTCCATTTCTTTTTTTAATTGGTCTTTCAGTTGCGCATGTAATAATCTCACTTTAGCCTATCCATTATCACTATTGGTTATTGTAGGAGATAGAAAAGATTGTTCCACCTTCATTTGCGAACATGAAGAATAAAGTGGATATTCTAACACCTAAGGATTTATTTAGACAAAAACATCGAGATTTACAGGAAGCAGGTGAAAAGTGGATGAAGGACACGGCAAACTCTTGCATGCTTGTGGCAACATTGATTGCAACTGTGGTTTTGCTGCAACCTTTACTGTGCCGGGCGGTAACAAGCAAGAAACAGGCATTCCTATTTTTCTCGAAAACAAATGGTTCACGGTATTCTTCGTATCAGTTGCAATAGCTTTGTTATCCTCTTCGACTTCGATATTGATTTCCCTATCAGTTCTTACCTCACGGTACACGGAAGACGATTTTCTCAAGCGATTACCCAGAAGGTTGGTGTTTGGACTCTCTACACTCTTCATCTCTATAGTAAGCATGGTGATAGCTGGCAAAAGTTATAGTGTGAGTAAGTTTATTGTGTGAGTGTGTGAGTTGACGGGTGAGATTAGAAGTTGAGAAATCTAATGTCTGAAAAAATGCCACGTCATTTAATGAACCCGACCCACGAACCCGACCCGTGAAACCGACCCGATTTCATTAAATGACGTGACATTTTTTTCAGCCATTAGATTTCTCAACTTCTAATCTCACTCGTCCACTCACACACTCACACAATAAGCACACTCACACTATAACCGGCGCCGGTGATAGCCTTCAGTGCTACTTGCTTTTTGGTCTATAACAGCAAAAGCGCAAGTGTTCCGACCATTATATTTGCTGCAGCTGGTATCCCAATTTCTCTATTTTTTGTGTTACAGTATGACCTTTGGGTTGATATAATCCGCTCAACACGCATGTCTAGGTTTCTCTTTCGCAGTAAACATAGGCTGTTCTAGCTTGGAGAAGATGATGACTGGGTAATTCCTTGGTAATCGAAGCCCAAAGAGCTATGAATGAGCCATTGACAGAAAAACTGAAAATGCTAGTCGAACAAAAAGAAGGAGAAATTGTACTCAGAGGTACAGACATTTATATCATGTGTATGTAATTGTACTGCAGCTATTATGAAGTTTAAGGACTTCGATTTTATTAACTAGTTTCTTCGTTCTGCACCTGATCTTTTTCAATATTCAGCAGTCTTTATTCAGCTTTGACTGATATTCTCTGAACTTCTATATGTAAAAGTCACAAAGGTGATGAGCATAACAATTATATGGGCCGAAGATGTCCTGGCCAATCGATTAACAATTTATAAACAAAAAGTACTGCCCTAGCAAATTAGACAAAGGGCGCAAAGGCCTAGCTATATCTCTGCCATACACAGAGCAAGGGACATCAAGCCCAGACGGCATAATTATTTTTAAATGAAAATTTTAAATGTTTTTAGTAATTTTATTTTAGAGGGATATTTCGGTTATTTTGTACGTGATTTAGAGATTCTTTCAAAAAATACGAGAATTGTTTTGACCTATAATTAAGAGATATACTATGATATTAATACAGAATACAAATTCAAACATTTGACTAAAACTGGTGTATTATCTCTAATGGAAAACAGGAGGCATGCCATACATCACAAATTTATGTTCAAAATACCCAAGTTCGTAAAAATAGTGATGCAGTGCTGATTGCTGGTACTCTCTCTCTCTTCCCCTGCTTTTCCAAAACACAGTCGTGCAAATTTGCAATGGAGACGAAAGGAAGAATATTTATAGCGAAAGGACAAGGAAGACACGGAAAACTACTCCATCTTGACTGCCACCTGGGCTTCAGGCCAGCAAAAAAAAGATAAACGGCCCTTTCCTAAGCTCCTAAGTCCTAAGCATCAAATCTTTTGTTTCGGCGAAAAAAGAACATCAATGGGTCTCCTCAATTTCTCTTATAATCCGAATTAGTGATGAGAATAAATAATATATTAAAAAATAGTAGCTACTGAGATATTCTCAATAATTTTTTTTTTTATCGAAGATAAATTTTGATTAATCGGAAATGAGGAACTAAAGGGAAGCATTATAAGGTGCTGAAGCAAATATAAATTTCGGATATTTAAAGCTATTTCTCATACAAAGACGTTAACTTCATTAGATCCATGCAATTGAAGTTGATCAGGAGGAGTTGGTTTACTATACCAATTCTTGGTATGAGACTTAGGGTTAGCACGAATGGACCAAATCCTGTTAACCTCTGACTGTTTGAACTGTTATTCTATCTCACTAATTTTGTGATCTTGATTCTAAGTTAGATTCAACCTGGTTAAGGGCACCTAAATGGAGAGAGGAAGAGAGTTTCTTACTTTCAGATTTACTTGTATCATTGGGAGCTAATTCTTTTAACATCTGAGTAACTTTGCCAAGGGCTGACTGGTCAACAAAGAAGGTTCTTAGCCCTACTAGTTTACTAGACAGTTGGAGTAGAGGTTTTTCAATGACAGGATATTGACCATCTAACTTAAGTTCAATCTTGTCTAACTGGTTACCTATGGTTTGAAGGTACTAGTTGGTGTAATTGTCTTGTTCAACCAATTATTTTTCACTTTCCGAGGCTGGTACCTTAAAGGATGAAGCTATGACTTCTGATCCTTTATGGGTTATTATAATAGTCTCGGGTGGAGGATGACTGGAACTAATGGATTTCTTATCCGAAGTAGTCCATTTGACTTTTATAAGTACCTGGACATTCAGGGAATGGTGGTTTTCTAGGTACTCGAAGAAATGAATATTTTGACTTAATTGACGCATGAATGCCTGCCATGCATCATAGATGACATGTTTCTCAGTTTTCGTGTGACTTTTACGATACTGAGTTCTTTTGACTAAGTTGGCTTCAAACATAAACTCATCTTCTAGGGTTTTCATGTCTGAGCTGAAAGCTTTACTTATGGTCATTAACTAAGGATTGATGACTGACTCGAAATATGTCTGAGTTGGGATTCCTGCTTATCATCTTCTTCAACAGTTACTTGATGGAATTGATGCGACTTAGTAGAATACAAGCGAGTACTAACCTGAGAATTAACTTGGATTCCTTTAAGAGGGCGGTTTCGAAGATTGGGTTCATGGATACTAGAGGTAGATCTTATGGCAGATTGGCTACCTGGTTCCTGAATCCTAAGTGGTCGGAAACCTCGAGGTTCATCAAAAGTACTAATCCTAACAGAACCATCGAGATAATACTGGATTATATATAACTTTGTGACATCACTTTGGACAGGGTTGATTAGGTTCTCATTTTGGAGAATCCATTCACTAGAAAGGGTGACATTTTTCAGACAATTGACTTGGGAACCCTAATGTTGGCATCACTTGTATGACTTTGAATCAAAAGGGTTGGATCTTTGGGACTTTTTACTAAGACATGGAAATTGAGGTTGATATGAATACACTTGTAATAAATCCTATAGATCAAAGTTAAAGGTTGTCTTCCTTCTAATATTTCATAATATGAAGTCTTAATGTTCAAGGTTAAGGCTTCTAGAAGGTGTTTGTCACTTAAACTTAAGATAAAGTTGAGAAAACAATCAAAATGGATGAGACCATTATGAAGACTAGATTTGATTATACCTAGTATATTGGTGTTGTAATCTATGAACCTAGGCTACCTAGTATCACGAAGACACAACAGAGCAGAGGCATCAATTCCTTTGTGGATTAATGTCATGACCGTAACTTGAACTAAACCTAAATGAATGTACTTGAAACCTTTTTTCCTATGTTTTTTAAGGACATCGGGAGACAAAAGTTGACATTTCCCATGGGTTTTACTAAGAGCGTAAACTGGCTCTACGGTTTTGACATGATAATTACTAGAGAAAGATAAATGAGAGAAGATTGACTTGGAGTAGATTTCACTACTAGGAACCTTAGGGATATTCCAATTCTGAATGTTGGAGTTGACTTCATTGAGTTCATATTCTTCTTCATTTACTATACCTGGTATGGGTGGAATGAAACCAGATGACTTGGAACTCGTGGAAGAAGTGGATATAAACATCCTATTCATGTTTGACAACTTCTGGACACAAGAATCAAACTAAAACAAACAACTTAATGAATCGACAATAAAACTATCTAGGTTTCAACCTTTTGACTCAACAAACCTAAAAGGATATACACTCTCATGCCCATCTGCTCAGGCTTCTCCTAGGACTTACTGTTTGGAACATTGGACTCCTGTTCAGGTATACTTCTAGACTGCTAAGGTTAAGATTTAAATTAGACGGGAGAACTGAAGATTTACTAAGAAGCTTGAAGTATAGAGACGAATATATATATACTCACTTAAAAAAAATCTCAACAGAGGCAAAATGCTGAGATGTCCACTGTCAGAGCGCAAAAATGTAGGGGAGACTGGAAAACTTTTGTGTAATTAGATAAACATCACTCAGACTGAAGGCCAGTTTGAAAGCCAAATCATGAAATTTTTAAATTTCAATTCAAAACGCAAACTAAAACTAGATCCAGGCACCCTTTCCAATCATGGCCTTGAATATGTATAAAAAAATCATGGCCTTGAATATTTAACTAATGGAAGAATAATGGCAAAAGAAAAGGTGAAAATTTCTAAGGGCATATGATAAAGAATCAGTCTTCACGCTGAAGATTTTTTAGAGATATATGGGTTGACAACACTTACTATCAGATTTATAGCAACAAGAAATTGAGCTCCTACAGCCTGTTGTGCAGCAAAGGAAGCCGGCCAATGATGTTCATCACTAGTGATCAAGAAGAGGTCATGATCGAAAGTTGCAAACACAAGCATCCACGTTACAACTCAGATGTTTGTTTAACCTTTACTACATAGTACGTACGAGTTTGACTTAAAAATCAAAATTCTCTTTAGCATTTCAACTGAGTTTGACTCAGTTCTAAATATTTGACCAATCACACAACACAAATTTTCAAAGTGATGAGTTCTCAGACATCTCTCAAAAAATTCCAAACTGAACGATTTACCTTGCATTTTCAGATATCTCTCAGACAATGCAGAAGCACCAAGAGGAGGGACTCGTCGAATGAGCAACGGCAGTACGAACACGTAGGGAGTACGCCAGGGGCTTTAGAAGAGAAGGGACATTACGATGTGTTTTGAAAAAGGGGGAGCTTGTGCTAAACATTCATGTGTTCAGCTGAAGAAAGAAATAGTGGTGTCTAGGACAAAACAATGTGTTTCGAAAATTTTGCTTATAAATAAACGGTTTCTCGTTGGTTGCTAATTAAACACTGATTGGACTCTGACCATTTCATTTTTTAACCACGTGGACTCAAGTCTGACGTGGCTGGCAATTCCGTGATGTTCATTGACGGAATGTGGATGGAAGGGTCTCTCTGCCAAAGGTAGAAAATTTAGGGACTTTTTATTTCAAGTTTGAAAGTGAAGGACCTATTTGCAAAAGGGGTATAAACCCAATGACCAATATGCTAAATTCTCTTATTTTTATTATTATTATTTTGGTAGATTTTTGCATGACTTTTTGAATATTTTTTCCTCTTTAGATAAAGGGCTATTGGTTTTCGTTTGCAAAGTTTTTCATCTGGCCATTCACCACAAACCAGAAAATGTTTTTGTTGTTGTTTCCTGAGTTGTTTGGCTGCACAAAATAATTTTGCATCTTGGCGCTCAAGTATTCGGTTCTTGATTTCTATTTGCAATCTATGTGTTTTCCTGCACTCTTAGCACTATGAGTGGTGAAACAAGTTTTGATTAAAACCATAATGTGAGTTTCGGTAATATTTTAGTAGATGAGGTTTGGATTGACTACCATTATAAAGAAGAAATTACAGCAAACATAGGAATAAGCGAACCGTGTATTTGTGAGAATAATGTCAGTTTTCAAGTTTGCACGATTAGAGGGGAAATATCTTTTTTTTTTTGTTTCTTTCAGAAGATGCATAGTTGCATGTAGATTTCCTGCTTGTTTTGAAGTTTTGGTGCTATATGTTGTCGATTAGTTTAGAGGCTCACTTGTGTCTTTGGAACATTATCAGGTGTCTCCGGGTGATGTTATTAATGAAGTGTTTGAGATTTTCATTTCATATGGTGAAAGCATTTAAATATTGCATGATTTTTATGACAGTACATTTCATTTACATGGAAGTGGTTTGGAATTTCCTAATCCACTTTCCTTTTTCAAAAGCAGTAGCCTATCACAAATGATTAATGTACATCACCTTGATCATATTGCTCTGTGCAACTGGGAATTGATTGAAAATAATCTATCGGATCTGTACCGTCTGAGCTTAAAAATAACTAATGGAAGAATAATGGCAAAAGAAAAGGAAGCCGGCCAATGATGTTCAGCACTAGTGATCAAGAAGAGGTCATGATCTTTTTTTTTTTCTAAATAGAAGAGGTCATGATCGAAAGTTGCAAAAGCAGATCATTTCACTTAAAAAGCACACGTCGTTTGAGGCCACGTGCAAAAGACTGAACATCTGAATCACGTTTCATCGTAAAATCTGATCACTAGTAATTGAAATGGGTTGGGTTGGTGTTTGTTGATAGACGCATTAAACAATATTTATGTTTTGGAGAAGATGATGACGACTGTGTAATTGAAGTCCAGGGAGCTATGAATGAGCCACTGACATGAAAACTGAAAATGCTAGTCGAACAGAAGGAAAGTGAAATTGTCAGAGGTGATGATGATGGGATTTAATTTGAGAAGGAAAGGGTAAAGAAGCAGTGAGCAAAACAAGTTTATCCTCAGGAAAACTTCGCATTTGATCTTTTTTTTTTTGGGTGACAGTTTGCATTTGATCTAAAGTACTTCTGTTGTTTTTGTGTGCGCCTAGACATACAAACATTTATATCTGTACTGCAGCTATTATGAAGTTTAAGGAGTTCGATTTTATTAACCAGTTTCTTCGTTCTGCACCTGATATTTTTTAATATTCGGCAGTTTCCGTAATGCATATATGTGAGAGGAAAAGTCACAATTAAGCTACGACTCTTCTCTTAACTTCTATATGCAATAAATATTCAGAGAGTTGCCTTTTGCCATTGACATCATAACAACCTGATCTTATCCTTTAGGAAAAGGTTTTGCATACACACATATATGTAACTCCTGTTAGAGTCCCACATTGATTAGGGACCATTTAATCTTGTGTTTCATATACTTGTTGGGTCACCTCTTCCCATTGCCAATTGGTATTGGGATGAAACTTAACATGGTATCAGAGCCAACTATTTCTGGGATTGGCCACTTGTTTGTGTTCCTCATTTGTTGTCCACGTGACCATGTTCATTAGGGAGAGTGTTATAGTCCCGCATTGATTAGAGACCATTAAATCTTTTGTTTCATATACTTGTTGGGCCACCTCTTCCCATTGTCAATTGGTATTGGGATGAAACTTAACAACTCCAACAACAATCTAATTCATTATATGATTTCAACTCTTAATTTGTAACAAATTATAAGAAGCATAATATAACGCATGAATTCTTCTTCTTTATTCATATTTTTTCCTCGCACTAAACAATTTATCTTATAGAGTACAACAATTATGGGCCAAAGATGTCCTGTCCGATCGATTAACAATTAAAGGGTGTACAATGATATTATTCTCAAAACAAAAGATACTACACAAATTCAATCATTTGACTAGTTGGAATTAATAAAGTTTCACTTCAAAGATGTTACTAAAACTGGTGTATTATCTCTAATGGCAAAGAGGAGGCATGCCATACAACACAAATTTCTGTTCAAAATACCCAAGTTCGTAAAAATAGTGATGCAGTGCTGATTGCTGATACTCTCTCTCTCTTCCCCTTCTTTTCCAAAACACAGTCGTGCAAATTTGCAATGGAGACGAGAGGAAGAATATTTATAGCAAAAGCACAAGGAAGACACGGAAAACTACTTCCATCTTGACTGCCACCTGGGCTTCAGGCCAGCAAAAAAAAGATAAACGGCCCTTTTCTAAGCTCCCAAGTCCTAAGCATCAAATCTTTTGTTTCGGCGAAAAAAGAACATCAATGGGTCTCGTCAATTTCTCTTATAATCCGAATTAGTGATGAGAAGAAATAATATATTAAAAAAATAGTAGCTACTGAGATATTCTCAATAATTTTTTTTTAATCGAAGATAAATTTTGATTAATCGGAAATGAGGAACTAAAGGGAAGCATTACAAGGTGCTGAAGCAAATATAAATTTCGGAAATTTAAAGCTATTATTCATACAAAGACGTTAACTTCATTAGAAATTTTAATCTCGACCAGGCAGGCCCACTTGCCCATGAGCTTGGGCCTAAACCCCGAAATTTTCTTCGACCGTTCCCGAGAGGAAAGGAAAGGAGAGAGCGCGCGAGTCGCGACACAGCCAATGAACAATCCCAAAATCGAAGCTAAACGCCTGCGTGCATGCGAACTGTGAACAATTCTTGGATGTATGAGTGCTAGCTTCTAAGGTATAGCTTGATATAGCACATTGAAGCTCCCAAGAAAGAAGGAAACAACTCCATACTCATGGCCACTGTGCCTGCTTCCCTAAACCCCTCTTTCCTGGCCCCTAAAGCTCCCAACCGGACAACCGCTTTCTCCCTTCCAAAACCATTTCTCAATCTACCTCGTAGTTCATCTTCTTCGTCTTCTTTGTGTCGACTGCGACGACGTCGTTTGGCACTGACACTTCTTGCCTCGTCCGTGAAGGTTCTACTCTGCTCGATGCTCACCAGTTGTTTGAGAATATCCTTGTGTTTATATTTTCACTGCTCTTCCCGTTCTGTTTAGGACCATTTGGGACGTCTTTATAAGACGTGGAGTGATGTCACGAGCTTAAACCACTGGGTAGTGCGCGACTATTGCCGTCTAGTGAGCTCCGTGAACGCTCTTGAGCCACAGATTAAGAGGCTCTCTGATGAGCAGGTTTCTGGGTTCAAATGGTTTCAGCTATGTTCTAATTTTTTTCCTTTGTTGGGGTATTTTTGTATGAGGGGTTGTGTTTGTTGTTATAGTTGACCGCGAAAACTGAGGAGTTTCGACGGCGATTGAGCCAAGGGGAGACCCTTGGTGACATTCAAGCTGGTTAGACTCCCTTTTTTCTTTAGTTTAGTTTAGTTTATTTTTTTTTCTTTCAATTTCACAGTTTTAGGCGACTGCATTTTTTTCTTCTTCTTCTTGAGTATGAATCTTTGTTTAACTATAATCTTGCAGAGTCATTTGCTGTTGTTCGTGAAGCAGCAAGGAGGAAACTTGGAATGCGTCATTTTGATGTGCAGGTCTCTCTGTTATTCTTTTTTTTCTTGATAAGTAACCAATCTCATTAAGAAAAGCGAGAACAGTACAAAGACTATACTGAAATCACTAGTCTAAAGAAGCCACAAAACTAAGAAATTCAAGAAAATCAACAAAGGAGCAACCAAGCACCGCATTAGCCCAACTAAACAAGAGAAAGAAACAAAAATCCTTGCAACTTCACCAAAGACAAGGAGCAATCCTCAAAACACCTATTATTCCGTTCCTTCCAAATGCACGAAGGAATCATTCTCCAAATAGCTTTGGCAATCGGATTCGAAAACCTCCTATTCCAACTCCACAATACTCCTGACACATTCTCCGACATCACCCAATGAAAATTCATAATGCCAAGCACATGGTTCCAAAGCCCCCACGTGAACGGACAATGGAGGAGCACATGGTCAATCGACTCCCCGTCTTCTCGACAAAGATAGCACCAATCAGTAATGTAGATACCTTTCCTTCTAAGATTATCCGAAGTAAGAATTTTCCCATGCATAGCCATCACCTCCTCCTTCACCGGCGACAGCTGGTCCTCCTCCGAGAAGCTCACGGCAGACTCGGCAAGAAACGTTACATCGAAACCCAGCCTGGGTGACGAAGGAGCAGCAACGTCTTCGTCAACCCGAGCCACATCATGTTGGGAAGATGGGCCAGCGCCAGGAAGAAGAGAAAAGGGCCC
Source organism: Myrica gale (assembly GCA_963930655.1). Lineage (NCBI taxonomy): Eukaryota > Viridiplantae > Streptophyta > Magnoliopsida > Fagales > Myricaceae > Myrica > Myrica gale. The sequence continues at coordinate 1,340,973 of OZ005599.1, forward strand.
AGAGCCCAAGCCGCGAAAATCTAGCCCCTCCGCAAAAGTAGATGCGGCCAGCCAAAAAGGACCCGGGCCTTTAGCTTCAACCGAAAACTGTTGCTGGGCTTTTGGCTGTTTTGCTTCAAGTTTGAAACTGCATACAAGGCATTGCACTATGTCCGTGGATCCACCTCCGCAAAATTAAATCGCGCCAGCTCTATCATACGATCGAGGTCACTTTTCATTTGCATTAAATGCTCCCAAAACAGACCTGTAGACCCAGCCGACACAACAGAAGCCCCTCTCTCATGATTACTAGAAGAAGACGTGAGTTGCAAACCCGAGACTGCATGCGGCAACTTTGGGACTCCAACAGGCGGCTGCGAAAACTTGTTGCTAGAGTCAACCTGACAACCTCTAGACTCCCTAACTGCCACCGCCCTCTTCTCCGGTACACCACCCTGAACCATCTGAGCAAAGGAAGTTCCCAGCCGAATCTCCGAGCCACCAGAGCCCATCTTCCTACTACTAAGCACTCCTAGGACTGAGATCAGTTCTTCACACACCAGGTCAAACGACTTCCACCCACCTCTCATTCTTCCCTCAGGAATAATCACCGCCCCACATCTACGTCTATCTACAAACTCTGCAAGGACCATGTAGCTGCCATTCTTATTGGAGCAGCGCTGAGCCAAGAACGCGCGTGTGGCCTCATTAAACTTCTCGGAAAAATCTCTAACCTCCGTTGAATCCACCAGTTTACCAAACAAATTAGCCAACCATAATACCCCGTATCGACCAAAACGAATCAAGCTCTGGGACTTCCTGCTCCGCTCCGAGAGATATACGATGCCAGACGAGTTAACCAAAAACTGAAAAGACTTAGCTTCAATGGATAAGCTACGCACAAACGCCATAACCACAGACAGAACAGGTTGTAACACAGCCTTCGGATAGTTCCAACTCACTCGGATGACAAGCCAAAATTCCCTGAAGTTCCTCTTTCGGGCTTTTTCTCCAATTAAATTATTAAAGATATATTTGGCAATCCAGAAAATCTCTCTCTGTTATTCTCTCACGCACATGACACACACTAAACGAGTAAAATATTCCAATAAGCTTGTACATGTTGCACATTGCATGGTAGATTATTGGTGGAGCGGTGCTTCGTGATGGATCTATTGCCGAGATGAATACGGGGGAGGGAAAGACACTGGTATCCACATTAGCAGCATATCTTAACGCCTTGAGCGGTGATGGTGTTCATGGTATGTGTCTTTTATAACTGCTTGGTTGATGGTTTTAGTTTCCTTTGATATTTTTTATAGTGTTTTTCAGGTGAAAATTGTTTGAATTTAAATGCTTGGGAAAACCAATAGCAATATTGCTGAAACAACAACAACAATCGAAACAACAGCAATAATAACGATAATGGGCAAAAGACTATGTGTATGGGTGTTTGTACTATCTGTCATCACCCTTTAGGGCTCCATTTGGTTTGCAAGTGACCTTTCCTGATACATAACCTATGGTTTTTTTTCTTCTTCTTCTTCAACAAATTGAATTGATATAACTAAAAAACTGCATCAGAATTAATTCAGAAACTTTACCTCATGCACTGAGAGTGTCTTCCTCTAAAACAAGACAAAAGGAAGTTGCTTCAAATAGCTGCAATTTTAGTGATTAAGGCATTGGAAGGTAAGCTGTAAAAGTATAAAATGTTGTCCAACTGTTTGGTGCTCGATACAAAGTTTGATTCGCCGCTAAACAGTCAAAATACACAGATTTTTTTTGCGACAAATATCAATTTTGTCATTAAAAGTATCTTCTGTGACGATTTTGTTTCGTCGCTACAGAGTTAAAATACATAAATTTTTAGCGATGAATATCAATTTTGTAGTTAAAAGTACTCTGCAACAATTTTGTTTTGTCGCTAAAAAGTTAAAAAAAACATGTTTTTAGCCACCAATGCTAAGTTTGTGGCTAAAAGGGGACAAAAATTATAAAATTGCCACTGAATAGATCTTTAGCAGCGAAATAAGTTTGCCGGTAAATGTTTTATTATAAATTATCGTATTAATATTCTTATCCTAGGCCATATAATGTTACAAATTATTTTGTATATTATGATATCCCTTATAATAAATATTATTTTGTTTAGTAATGTATTGGGAAATTTTTATTCTACAAGACCCACTAAATAAAATATGAAATTAGAGAGATTATTAATAAAATTTAAGCTATTATATGATATAACTTAGTGACTTAGGGTGTGTTTGCAACATATTATTACAATAAACTATTACAATATAATCTCTCTCTCCCCCATCAAATCATAACTTTTCACTACAAAAAATATAAAAATTACATTTCTCTTCACATTTTCACTAAACCCAATACCTAAAATTTTAACAACACTAAAATTTTACAAAACAAACCCACCCTTAGATGTTGTTGTGTATTTTATTATATAGAATAGCGTATTGACATATATCTTATATATTGTTATACCACCATACATAATGATATATTATATGATATAGATGTATGTCATATTAAATAGATTGTAACATAATATTTGATATATTAGAATCTATTGTATTTAAGTTATTAAGGCATAGTATAGTATGCCACTCAAGTAGGATGTTATTATAACATGATATAATATCGTATTATATTATGATATATGAGTAAATAATATATTGATTACATCAATAGTCCATAAATCATGTATCGTATTTGTTGGTTAGCTTACAAGATACTATAAAAACATTATAATGTATAGATATATGTCCTATTATATATGTATTGGAATGTATTTAATTAAAGAGTGTATGGTAGTTCATCATATTGAAGTTATTAAGGTATAATATAGTAGGGCTGAAAAATCGGAATGCGGTCCGGTTTTTCGGACCGCATTTCGGTCCTCTTAAAATAGAGGACCGGACCGGACCACTTATAAGTGGTCCGGTCCGGTTTCACTAAATGCGGTCCGGACCGGTTTTAATTTTTTTTTTAACTTTTTTCATTTTTTTAATTTTTTTTAAAATTTTTTAAAATTTTTTTTAGGTTAATTTCAAATTGGAAGTGTATATAAAAATGTTAAGTTTTAGTTTAGATTAAAATTAAACGTTTTATGTTTATAATTTGTATTAAAAATAATAAAAAAAAATATTTTTTATTTTTTTAATAAATGCGGTCTGGTCCGGTCCGAACCGCATTTATTAAAAAGGAGGACCGGACCGGACCGGAAATCCGGTCCGGTCCGGTCTGCGGTCCGATCTTGTTCACCCCTATAATATAGTATGTTACTCAAGCATGATATTGTTATATCATGTATCTTATTGGTTGTTTATCTTACAATATATTTATCAGTTTCATTTAAAAACCTGATCAAACAATAGAAAGTACAATACTTAGATATATGAAGAGACGAAGTTATGTTTTTTTTTTTGTTGTTTCCTGAGTTGTTCGGCTGCACAAAATAATTTTGCATCTTGGCGCTCAATTATTCGGGTCTTGATTTCTATTTGCAATCTATGTGTTTTCCTGCACTCTTAGCACTATGAATGGTGAAACAAGTTTTGATTAAAACCATAATGTGAGTTTCGGTAATATTGTGGTAGATGAGATTTGGATTGACTACCATTATAAAGAAGAAATTACAACAAACATAGGAATAAGCGAACCGTGTATTTGTGAGAATAATGTTAGTTTTCAAGTTTGCACCCTTTGATTAGAGGGGAAATATTTTTTTTTTCTTTTTCTTTCAGAAGATGCATAGTTGCATGTTGATTTCCTGCTTGTTTTGAAATTTTGGTGCTATATGTTGTCGATTAGTTTAGAGGCTCTCTTGTGTCTTTGGAACATTATCAGGTGTCTCTGATGTTATTAATGAAGTGTTTGAGATTTTCATTTCATATGGTGAAAGCATTTAGATATTGCATGATTTTTATGACAGTTCATTTCATTTACATGGAAGTGGTTTGGAATTTCCTAATCCACTTTCCCTTTTTCAAAAGCAGTAGCCTATCACAAATGATTAATGTACATCACCTTGATCATATTGCTATGTGCAATTGGGAATTGATTGAAAATAAACTATGGGACCTGTACCGTCTGAGCTTAAAAATAATGATGTCCTTTAATATGCAGAAAAGAAAAATCATGGCCTTAAATATTTAACTAATGGAAGAATAATGGCAAAAGAAAAGGAAGCCGGCCAATGATGTTCAGCACTAGTGATCAAAGAAGAGGTCATGATCGAAAGTTGCAAAAGCAGATCATTTCACTTAAAAAGCACACGTGTTTGAGGCCACGTGCAAAAGACGGAACTGTTAGGTGGTCTTGGGCCTTCTCAACCCCAAAAGCTAGCTCAAGAGGTGAGGTTTTCCCTTACACTTATAAACTGACCACCAACCCCTTCCACAACCGATGTGGGACAACCCCAACAATCTCCCCCTCACACATCGGGCCCTGGGTTGGATGCAGACAACCCGTTTCTCCCGTGGACTGTTGGGTCTGAGACTTGTTGGTAAACCTGGGCTCCGATACCAGTGTTAGGTGGTCTTGGGCCTTCTCAACCCCAAAAGCTAGCTCAAGAGGTGAGGTTTTCCCTTACACTTATAAACTGACCACCAACCCCTTCCACAACCGATGTGGGACAACCCCAACAGGAACATCATGAATCACGTTTCATCGTAAAATCTGATCACTAGTGTGTTTTTTAAGTGAAATGATCTGCTTTTGCAACTTTCGATCATGACCTCTTCTTGATCACTAGTGATGAACATCATTTGCCGGCTTCCTTTGCTGCGCAACAGGCTGTAGGAGCTCAATTTCTTGTTGCTATAAATCTGATAGTAAGTGTTGTCAACCATCTCTACAAAATCTTCAGCGTGAAGAGTTATTCTTATCATATGCCCTTAGTAATTTTCACCTTTTCGTTTTTGTAATTTTGCCAGTGGCAAGGACATCACAACAAGAAGAGGTGCAGATATCTCTGGAGGAGCCCATGTCGGATCTGGAGAATGAAACTAAGAGTAAGTACACCTCTCTGCGCAGGGAAAACAAAAAACGTGCCCTCTCTTTTTGTCTTCCACATGCAGTCTAGTTTTCGAGGTTCTCTTAAGCACTTCCTGCAGCTGGCACCTATGTTACTGATTGTTTTTATTTAAAAGAAAAAACTTTTTCACCCATAATTTTAACATTTTTAGCACTTTAAATGTTTTAATAAAATTTTAAATTTAATTTTTGTGACAACACAACACCGAAACCAAGTTATTTTTTTTTGAAAACTCATAAACAACGGTACCCCTCACAAAATTTTTATTGGCAATTATCATATAACTTTTTCAATTTTTAAGAAAATATGGTTAAATCTATCTTTTCTACGTACCCTATCACTTTAACAAACACACACAAAAAGCCTTCTAAATTTTTTTCTTAATTAATAAATAAAAGTAAAAACAGATTTTATCATCAAAATTACATTAAAAGAGCAAGAGATATTTGTGTTAATAGTTAATACATATGGCTTAATACTTTCAGGCCGTGCCTTGCGTGCTCGCTTCCTTCTAGCTGCCCTAAAAGACGATTGGGAGGCGGGTGACGCTTTTATTAAGAAAAACCCAAACTTCGATATTGCACTTCCCTTAACAAAAGTGGGAGGAACAGCTCTCCACAATGCCGCAAGTGCAAATAGCGTTACTTTTGTGAAAGAATTAGTCAAATTGATGGATTCAGACGATTTAAAATTGAAAACCAGTGCTGGAAGCACGGCCCTTATGAGCGCTGCTAGTTCGGGAAGTGTAGCGATTGCTAGGGTGCTGGTGGGAAAGGAAAAGAGTCTGCCAGACATCCCTGCGAATTCCGGAAGGACACCACTTGGTGCGGCAGCTGGGTGGGGTCCAGGATACAAAGAGATGGTGTCATATCTATTTTCTGTGACCGATTATGAACAGTTGTCCCCTAGTAAACGCACCCAGCTCTTTCGAGATACAATTTCCTCAGATATGTTTGGTATGGTTCTTGTCTCACTTAATGTCGTGAATTAATATCGCGAACGAAGTTTATTAATTTTGCAGCGGAAATATAGTTTTGTCTTATATATATATATATGCGCAATTTTAGCAAAACTCATTATAATATATAAGAAAATGAGATCACATTAATGCGGTGTTTTTTTTTCTTTTCTGAACAGACACAGCATTGAAAATTCTGGAAAAAAAACCAAAGTTGCTTCCAGAGCAACCTGCCGAACAGACTCCAACATCGGAAAATCAGGAAATCAATCCAGCGCAACTTGCTTGGGATGCATTGGAAATGTTGGCCAGTAAAAGTCTGGCATTTGGCACAACGTCGGAAAGATGCCAAAATGCTTGTCAGTTTATCCTCAACCAAGCTTTTCTTTAACTGCATATAAAAAAAAATATATACATACACCTTAACACATTTCAAAAACTCCTACAAAAATACATACGTACACTCCACACCCACAATGCATCATTTATTTATAATTGTTGTTTTATGTCTTAATCTATTGGAGTGCTAGCTGTAGCTGTTTCTTTAATACCTCGAACCCATATGAGTGAAAATTGAGAAAAAAGAATGAATAAGAGATGATTTAGGGTCAAGTCTCATATTTTAAGAAACTTTAAAAGCAACTTTGAGTAGTTCGGTTGAAGTTAAAATTGCAGATATGCCTAATATAAGAGTATCTATGTTTTATTGAAATTTTGCAATTTTAATTTTAAAGAGAATTTCAAATGCATTGATGTTTGTATTCTTTTTAATTTATGGTGCCATGCACTTAGCATGACATATATATATGCATAAGATGTGATCATCATTAGAACTCGGTGACTGCTCTTCATCATAAGAACTCGCTATATAATTTATATATATATAAGCTGCTAAACATTTCTACTCTAATATTTTGCATCAATATATATGCATGGACTAGTGCTTGTGATCACAATTTAAGAGATTAAAGTTAATTTCTGGCTTATGCCAAGACGATTTAAACATATCCAATAAATTGATCAACAAAAGTAATTACGGTTCCATTTACTGCTTACGTTCTCTTTTGGTTTTTTCCCCACTTCTTCTATATGATTTTCAATATAACTTCTTATGGTGGATCTTCATGATTCCTTGAAATAATGTATCCAAGGTAATTAATATTTCTTTTCTTCCAAATGATTTTGAATAGCCTTTTTCCCTTAATCCTATAGGTTTCAATATGTTCAGTACTAACAAAGCGTCGATGCGAACATTAGCCCACCAATTGGTTGAAAAGCTCTGGCTTTACTTGCTGAATCAGCAAAAGTTATTATCAATTAAGGCCATGGCTGAAAATCATATGGCTTTACTTGCTGAAGCCGCAAAAGTTGGGAATGTCGAATTTCTAGTTATACTTCTTCGGTCTTACCCCTATCTTCTATGGGAACCGAACTTAAAATATGGGAGTTTATTCCATATTGCCATTTCATATCGTCAGGAGAATGTATTCAATCTAATATATGAGATAGGCAATATCAAGAACTTCGTGGCATCCCTTAGTGACGGGAAACAAAACAACATGCTGCACTTAGCTGGACATTTGGCTCCTCCAGAACGGTTGAACATCGTGCCAGGAGCGGCCCTTCAAATGCAGCGGGAACTGTTGTGGTTTGAGGTGTGGCGTTGATACTATTCCATTTCTTTTTTTAATTTGTCTATCTGTTGCACATGTAATAATCTCACTTTAGCCTATCCATTATCATGATTGGTTATTGTAGGAGATAGAAAAGATTGTTCCACCTTCATTTGCGAACATGAAGATTATAGAGGGTGATCGTGAGCTAACACCTAAGGATTTATTTAGAAAGAAACATCGAGCTTTACAGGAAGCAGGTGAAAAGTGGATGAAGGACACGGCAAACTCTTGCATGCTCGTGGCAACATTGATTGCAACTGTGGTCTTTGCTGCAACTTTCACTGTGCCGGGCGGTCTCAAGCAAGAAACAGGCATTCCTATTTTTCTTGAAAACAAATGGTTTACGGTATTCTTCGTATCAGTTGCAATAGCTTTGTTATCCTCTTCGTCTTCGATATTGATTTTCCTATCAATTCTTACCTCACGGTACACGGAAAAAGATTTTCTCGATGGATTACCCATAAGGTTGGTGTTAGGACTCTTTACACTCTTCATCTCTATAGTAAGCATGGTGATAGCCTTCAGTGCTACCTGCTTTTTGGTCTATAACAGCAAAAGCGGATGGGTTCCGGCCATTATATTTGCTGCAGCTGGTATCCCAATTTCTCTATTTATTTGGTTTCGGCGTGACCTTTGGGTTGATATAATCTGCTCAGCATTCAATTCTAGGGATATCTTTGGCAAAAAAGATAGGCTGTTCTATCTTGGAGAAGATGATGATGACTGTGTAATTGAAGTCCAGGGAGCTATGACTGAGCCATTGACATGAAAACTGAAAATGCTAGTGGAACAGAAGGAAAGTGAAATTGTCAGAGGTGATGATGATGGGATTTAATTTGAGAAGGAAAGGGTAAAGAAGCAGTGAGCAAAACAAGTTTATCCTCAGGAAAACTTCGCATTTGATCTTTTATTTTTGGGTGAAAGTTTGCATTTGATCTAAAGTACTTCTGTTGTTTTTGTGTGCGCCTAGACATACAAACATTTATATCTGTACTGCAGCTATTATGAAGTTTAAGGAGTTCGATTTTATTAACCGGTTTCTTCGTTCTGCACCTGATCTTTTTTAATATTCGGCAGTTTCCGTAATGCATGTATGTGAGAGGAAAAGTCACAATTAAGCTATGACCCTTCTCTTAACTTCTATATGTAATAAATATTCAGAGAGTTGCCTTTTGCCATTGACATCATAACAACCTGATCTTATCCTTTAGGAAAAGGTTTTGCATACACACATATATGTAACTCCGGTTAGAGTCCCACATTGATTAGGGACCATTTAATCTTGTGTTTCATATACGCCACCTCTTCTCATTGCCAATTAGTATTGGGATGAAACTTAACATGGTATCAGAGCCAACTATTTCTGGGATTGGCCACTTGTTTGTGTTCCTCATTTATTGTCCACGTGCATGGACCATGTTTATTAGGGAGAGTGTTAGAGTCCCGCATTGATTAGAGACCATTAAATCTTGTGTTTCATATACTTGTTGGGTCACCTCTTCCCATTGTCAATTGGTATTGGGATGAAACTTAACAACTTCAACAACAATTTAATTCATTATATGATTTCAACTCTTAATTTGTAACAAATTATAAGAAGCATAATATAACGCATGAATTCTTCTTCTTTATTCATATTTTTTCCTCGCACTAAACAATTTATCTTATAGAGTACAACAATTATGGGCCCAAGATGTCCTGTCCGATCGATTAACAATTAAAGGGTGTACAATGATATTATACTCAAAACAAAAGATAGTACACAAATTCAATCATTTGACTAGTTGGAATTAATAAAGTTTCACTTCAAAGATGTTACTAAAACTGGTGTATTATCTCTAATGGCAAAGAGGAGGCATGCCATACAACACAAATTTCTGTTCAAAATACCCAAGTTCGTAAAAATAGTGATGCAGTGCTGATTGCTGGTACTCTCTCTCTCTCTTCCCCTGCTTTTCCAAAACACAGTCGTGCAAAATTGCAATGGAGACGAGAGGAAGAATATTTATAGCAAAAGCACAAGGAAGACACGGAAAACTACTCCATCTTGATTGCCACCTGGGCTTCAGGGCAGCAAAAAAAAGATAAACGGCCCTTTTCTAAGCTCCTAAGTCCTAAGCATCAAATCTTTTGTTTCGGCGAAAAAAGAACATCAATGGGTCTCGTCAATTTCTCTTATAATCCGAATTAGTGATGAGAAGAAATAATATATTAAAAAAATAGTAGATAAATTTTGATTAATCGGAAATGAGGAACTAAAGGGAAGCATTATAAGGTGTTGAAGCAAATATAAATTTCGGATATTTAAAGCTATTACTCATACAAAGACGTTAACTTCATTAGAAATTTTAATCTCGACCAGGCAGGCCCACTTGCCCATGAGCTTGGGCCTAAACCCCGAAATTTTCTACGACCATTCCCGAGAGGAGAGGAAAGGAAAGGAGAGAGCGCGCGAAACAGCCAATGAACAATCCCAAAACCGAAGCTAAACGCCTGCGCGCATGCGAACTGTGAACAATTCGTGGATGTATGAATGAGCTTTTAAGGTTATTGCTTGATATAGCACATTGAAGCTCCCAAGAAAGAAGGAAACAACCCTATACTCATGGCCACTGTGCCTGCTTCCCTAAACCCCTCTTTCCTGACCCCAAAAGCTCCCAACCGGACAACCGCTTTCTCCCTTCCAAAACCATTTCTCAATCTACCTCATAGTTCAGCTTCTTTGTCTTCTTTGTGTCGACTGCGACGACTTCGTTTGGCACCGACACTTCTTGCCTCGTCCGTGAAGGTTCTACTCTGCTCGATGCTCACCAGTTGTTTGAGAATGTCCTTGTGTTTATATTTTCACTGCTCTTCCCGTTCTGTTTAGGACCATTTGGGACGTCTCTGTAAGACGTGGAGTGATGTCACGAGCTTAAACCACTGGGTAGTGCGCGATTTTTGCCGTCTAGTGAGCTCCGTGAACGCTCTTGAGCCACAGATTAAAAGGCTCTCTGATGAGCAGGTTTCTGGGTTCAAATGGTTTCAGCTATGTTCTAATTTTTTTCCTTTGTTGGGGTATTTTTATATGAGGGGGTTGTGTTTGTTGTTATAATTGACCGCGAAAACTGAGGAGTTTCGACGGCGATTGAGCCAAGGGGAGACCCTTGGCGACATTCAAGCTGGTTAGACTCCCTTTTTCTTTAGTTTAGTTTATTTTTTTTTCCTTTCAATTTCACAGTTTTAGGCGACTGCATTTTTTTTCTTCTTCTTCTTGAGTATGAATCTTTGTTTAACTATAATCTTGCAGAGGCATTTGCTGTTGTTCGTGAAGCAGCAAGGGGGAAACTTGGAATGCGTCATTTTGATGTGCAGGTATCTCCGTTATTCTCTCACGCACATGACACACACTACACGGGTAAAATATTCCAATAAGCTTGTACATGTTGCACATTGCATGGTAGATTATTGGTGGAGAGGTGCTTCATGATGGATCTATTGCCGAGATGAAGACGGGGGAGGGAAAGACACTGGTATCCACATTAGCAGCATATGGGAGGCAAACCACACTGTTAGTAGAAGTTACCCATTTCATATTTGGCTTTCCTACGGTATTTACTAAGTTGATTATTAATTTTCATGCTAATACACATCTTCAAACCTTCTTTGTTGATGGTACTAACAAAATCCTCATATGTCAGGTTCTCATAATCTATGATTCCTGAGGGTTGACTTAAGACTTCTCTAATCTTATGGGCAAAGAGATTAGGGAGGCCATTAATAAACATTTCTTTCCATAAAGGATTCTTACAATCATCCCTAAGCATGACACGGGAAATGAAGACATACTAATACCGACGAAAATCACTTAAGGTTGGACACTTAAGGTTACTTAACTGATCATGATCCTAATAGAGATGTTACTAGGAGTACCAAGAAAATATTTAATAATGGTATAAATGAGAGTATTAATATCATCACTAACACCTTGACCTATGGTTTCATCAAAGATGGGTAATCCTTCTTCATCATGTTGGACTGCATAACGAATAAGATCACTATCTTTTTCAGTGAGATACTTATCCCACCATTGGTGTAAAGAGCCAGTGAAACCAGAGACCATTAACTCGACAATTTTGGGATGACTAAGCAATTGGTTTACTAAGTAGCTATTTGCTACCATGGTCATATGTTGGAGTTTATTGAGGAATTCCTATTTCGTTAAACCATCAATATTCCATTCATATAACTTATCGGAAGAGACAGAAAATTGACTATAGAAATTCCTTTCTTCGATTGAAGATGATCAGGAGTTAGTTTACTATACCAATTCTTGGTATGGGACTTAGGGTTAGCACGACTGGACCAAATCCTGTTGACCTCTAACTGTTTGAACTAGTATTCTATCTCACTAATTTGGTGATCTGAATTTGATTCTGAGTTAGATTCAACCTGGTTAAGGGCACCTAAATGGAGAGAGGAAGAGGGTTTCTTACTTTCAGATTTACTTATATCATTGGGAGCTAATTCTTTTAACATCTGAGTAACATTGCCAAGGGCTGACTTGTCAACAAAGAAGGTTCTTAGCCCTACTAGTTTATTAGACAATTGGAGTAAAGGCTTTTCAGTGACAGGATATTGACCATCTAACTTAAGTTCAATCTTGTCTAACTGGTTACCTATGGTTTGAAGGTACTAGTTGGTGTAATTGTTTTGTTCAACCAATTGTTTTTGACTATCCGAGGCTGGTACCTTAAAGGGTGAAGCTATGACTTCTGATCCTTTATGGACTACTATAATAGTCTCGGGTGGAGGATGACTAGAACTAATGGACTTCTTATCCGAAATAGTCCATTTGACTTTGATAAGTACCTGGACATTCAGAGAATGGTGGTTTTCTAGGTACTCGAAGAAATGAATATTTTGACTTAATTGACGCATGAATGCCTGCCATGCATCATAGATGACATGTTTCTCAGTTTTCGTGTGACTTTCACGATACTGAGTTCTTTTGACTAAGTTGGCTTCAAACATAAACTCATCTTCTAGGGTTTTCACGTCTGAGCTGAAGGATTTACTTATGGTCATTAACTAAGGATTGATGACTGACTCGAAAAATGTCTGAGTTGGGGATTTCTGCTCATCATCTTCTTCAACAGTTACTTGATGGGATTGGTGCGAGTTAGTAGAATACAAACGAGTACTAACCTGAGAATTAACTTGGATTCCTTTAAGAGGACGGTTTCGAAGATTGGGTTCATGGATACTAGAGGTAGAACTTCTGGCAGATTTGCTACCTGGTTCCTGAATCCTAAGTGGTCGGAAACCTCGAGGTTCATCAAAAGTACTAATCCTAATAGAACCATCGAGATAATACTGGATCATATATAACTTTGTGACATCACTTTGGATAGGGTTGATTAGGTTCTCATTTTCGAGAATCCATTCACTAGAAAGGATGACATTTTTCAGACAATTGACTTGGGAACCCTAATGTTGGCATCACTTGTATGACTTTGAATCAAAAGGGTTGGATCTTTGGGACTTTATACTAAGGCATGAACATTGAGGTTGATATGAATACACTTGTAATAAATCCTACAGATCAAAGCTAAAGGTTGTCTTCCTTCTAATATTTTATAATCTGAAGTCTTAATGTTCAAGGTTAAGGCTTTTAAAAGGTGTTTGTCACTTAAACTTAAGATAAAGTTGGGAAAACAATCAAAATGGATGAGACCATTATGAAGACTATATTTGATTATATCTAGTATACTGGTGTTGTAATTTGTGAACCTAGGCTACCTAGCATCACGAAGACACAACAGAGCAGAGGCATCAATTCCTTTGTGGATTAATGGCATGACCGCAACTTGAACTAAACCTAAATAAATGTACTTGAAACCTTTTTTCCTATGTTTTTTAAGGACATCGGGAGACAAAAGTTGACATTTCCCATGGATTTTACTAAGAGCGTAAACCAGCTCTATGGTTTTGACATGATAATTACGAAAGAAGGATAAATGAGAGAAGATTGACTTGGAGTAGATTTCACTACTGGGAAGCTTAGGGATATTCCAATTCTGAAGGTTGGAGTTGACTTCATTGAGTTCATATTCTTCTTCATTTACTATACCTGGTATGGGTGGAATGGAAACAGATGACCTGGAACTCGTGGAAGAAGTGGATATAAACATCCTATTCATGTTTGACAGCTTCTGGACACAAGAATCAAACTAAAACAAACAACTTAATGAATCGACAATAAACCTATCTAGGCTTCAACCTTGACTCAACAAACCTAAAAGTATATACCCTCTCATGCCCATCCGCTCAGGCCTCTCCTGGGACTTACTGTTTGGAACATTGGACTCCTGTTCAGGTATACTTCTAGACTGCTAAGGTTAGGATTTAACATAGACGGGAGAACTGAAGATTTACTAAGAAGCTTGAAGTATAGAGACAAATATATATATAGAATACTCACTTAAAAAAATCTCAGCAGAGGCAAAATGCTGAGGTTTCCACTGTCAGAGCGCAAAAATGTAGGGGAGACTGGAAAACTTTTGTGTAATCAGATAAACATCACTCAGACTCAAGGCCAGTTTGAAAGCCAAATCAGTGAAATTTTTAAATTTCAATTCAAAACGCAAACTAAAACTAGATCCAGGCACCGTTTCCAATCATGGCCTTGAATATGTATAAAAAAAAATCAGGGCCTTTAATATTTAACTAATGGAAGAATAATGGCAAAAGAAAAGGTGAAAATTACTAAGGGCATATGATAAAGAATAAGTCTTCACGCTGAAGATTTTTTAGAGATGGGTTGACAACACTTACTATCAGATTTATAGCAATACTAACATCAAAAAATGATATTCTGAGTCCTTTTTATGTGTCCTGCTTTAGACGTTCTTTATCCATAAATGATGATACGTTTGCTGTAGCTTCGGGGACGAGCAGGAAGGCAAGGGGATCCTGGGTCAACACGGTTTATGGTGAGGTAGTATACTTCTATCTATACATTTGTACAAGGCTGAACTGAACTTTCTAATATAAAGTATTAACACAGCTGAAAAGGGTGACTCAATTGTGGTTTGCTCAACAACTTCTTAACTCTTAAGATGTAGAGCAGGCAGGTTACAGCAGTTCTACTTTTTGCCATTGTCTTCTCAGTAAACAAAATGGAACTCATGTAGCAAATATACAATTATTAAATAAAAAGCATTTTCGCTCATAATTCTGTATGTTCAGTGCTGTACATGTTTTCAAGATTAAAGCTGTGAAGTTCTAAATCAAGAGTATTTAACTTAGGGGGTCATTTTTGTTTCTCACAGCCTATTTGATAATCTACAATTTATTTTTCCTATCTTTGGAGAGTTGTCTTAGCTAAAGTCTCATATCATGTATTCATGCCACAGCTTGCAGGATGAGATATTTCAAAAGTTTAATTTGGATACTGAATGGGCAGTGAGACTTATATCCAAGATTACAAATGATGAGGATTTACCAATTGAGGGCAAAGCAATTGTAAAGCATGTAATGGTCCAACCTTTCCGTGATGGCCTTTTCATTTACTCATTCTTGTATACTTCGTTCTTTTATCATTTCTTTATTCAACTATGTTTTATGTACAATTAGAATGATCCTTGCTTGGCTAACTTGAAGTTATCAAAACTTGTAGCTCTTGGCCTTGCAAATCAACGTCGAGAAGTTCTTCTTTGGCATAAGAAAGAGCCTGGTTGAGTTTGATGAAGTATTAGAGGTCTGCATGGTGCCTTTCCATTCAAATAGTTCTCATAAATTAAAAAAGTATATATTTCATCTTTAATGGACTTGTTAGAAGATTCTACTACTCACTGATCAGTAGCTAACTAGATTTACTTATTTTAGGTGCAACGGAAGCATGTCTATATGACCTTAGGCAATTAATTTTAACGGCTGATAGTGAAAGTTGTTCCCAACATATTCTCCAGTGAGTCCCTTTTAGTTCTCCGTAATTTATTTTGTGCCACTCAAAATTTTCATTTCCTATGTTGTTTTTTGTCAGTATTTTTCGTTTGAGTTCCTTAAAAGAGGTCGCTTACAGGTACATGCAAGCAGTGGTGGATGAAACTGTTTGTGAAAATGTTGACCCGCTGATGGTAGTTGAGATATCCTGTAGGAAATTGTTTCTTGCAGTGTGTTGATCCTTTTTACTTATTGCCTTGTTTATGTTTGATAGCATCCAAGAAGGTGGAACTTGGGTAAGCTCTTGAAGGAATTCATCTCAATCGCGGGGAAGCTGTTGAATGGTGAGCTGACTTGTGATTGACTCAACTCATCTCGATTACCTGATCCTGGATTTCTCTGATGGAACATATCCTCAACCGGTGGAATTTTTGAAGACTCATTTGCAGGGTTAACTGAGGATGCATTACTAGAATCTTATGTTAGTTCAATTGATGTGAATGACTTTTATCTTCCAAACTTGCCAAAACCTCAAATTCTTTCAGAGGAATACGCAGGAAAAGCTCTTCATTGAAACGTTGGCTTGCAATATGCTCTGATGATTTGACCTACCCCTTTCTAATACCGTCGTTCTGATGGAATATAAGCTTAGTCTCTTTGTGCAAATTGACCTACCCCAACGAGGGTGGATGGGGAATCCTTTGCGGCTACAATCATTAAGCTAGCATAGTTGTAGATGTAACTGCAAAAAGTCATCTCTGATTTTTGGTTAATCTGGATTTTGCTATCTATATAGTGTATATACCATGGCATTTCAAATGAGTACATTTTGCTACTTTAGCCTTCGAAATGAGTGCATGCGTGGTAGATATACCCCTACTGTGTGCATGGTAGGTATACCCCCCTCTTCCATCCAAATAAAATATCAATCGGGCTGACATTATGCACGTATTTTTGTTATCAATGATATGGAAAATAAAGAAAGAATCACCAAAAATGGTTTGTTTTCTTTTGGATGATATTTTGTTCTTTAAAGAATCATTCTATTTTGCAACCAATTCGGATATCTTTTTACACAGGTAACAAAGAGCTTTATTTTAGCAAATATTTGTCAACTAAGTGTAGCATGCAATTAAATTCTCTAATGTCTTCGAAGTTCCATTTATTGTGGATCTTGCATGAGCCAACTGCAGCTTTTCGAAGATTATTTTGTGTTTTGACCATCTCAATAAATAAGGTACCTGTCTGTAGAGGTGGTCCCTAGGAAGTTAGCTTGATTCTAAAAGTTATATAGCAGATAGGTACTATTTTATGAGCGTTAATTCCCTTTTCAAGATACAAGAAACAATAGTAATATTGGTACCGTTAGCTGTTACACTCATTGGGCAATGTTGGTAGGTACTTATGTCTATTTATGACCCAATCATGAGCCCACTGAAACTTAGCCGTAAAAAGCTAAGAGAAAACCCAGTATCCGAAGCTAGAGGTTGTCTTCCTTTGATGGGTTAGCCATTTGTATATAAGCATCAAATGGTTGACAATGTCTCTCTCTCTCTCTCTTTGATAGATAAGCAAATTACAGTAAAAGCAGGGGCTGGCATGTTACTACATAGCATAGAAAAGCCCTTACCCTAGCTTTCAAATTAGAATATCACATTTCTCAAAGAACAGTGACTCAGATGTCGGATGAAATGGAAGTCTAGAAAGAAGCAATTGAATACAATATCTTGAGATTATGAGCAAGATGCAGGATAATCCTAGAGCTTTCAAATCTCTGTTGTTCTGCTCATTCTGTATGCTCCACATCAAGCACAAATTTATAGGTCTTTGTGCGATACCTCCCTAATTGTTTCCACCCATCCCCGTCTAGCTTTCAAATGATAGGGACCTAGGCATAACCTGATTAAACCTAAGAAAAGCAGAGGCCCTCAACAGAAATTTTTCTGGAACCATGTAATTTAGAATCAAATAATTGACAGATTCCCCACCAGGTATGCACGTATAACACTAACTACTCGTGACTTGCCGATCATCCATGAGTGGTACTAATAAAAAAGAATTCTCTGATGCGACTAGAATCTAAAATTAATGGTTATTTTAGAACTGTATATATTTGGCATATTCTGATTGCAATAAAGGAGCTTGAACTCGGACTAGATTGGACATGCTATCCTCTATTATTACTGACAAACAAAATAGGAAGAGATAATGGAACAATAACTTTTGTTTGAAGCCATTGAGATACGAATGTGGCGAACTATCATTTTTCAATTTACTTGTTAATGTTTTGGTTGAGGTGGTGACTCTTTAATGACTTCTGGAATGCCTTGAAATGGAAGAATTAAAACGGTAATATAATTGTTCATTTTAATTATCTGTTTGCTCCCTTGTGCCTGCTTCAATAAGTTTCACAATTTTTCATCTTTTTTGTTTCCCTCGTTATTTATGAATTTTAATTGCAGAGAGCAGTTCTTGTCAAGGCTCTAGATTGTTTTTGGAGAGATCATCTTATTAACATGAACAGGCTGAGCTCAGCGGTAATGTAAATTTTCTTGTTAAATTTCATCTGACTTTCCCATGAACACAAGGCTTACGTATATTTTCTGGCAGGTAAATGTAAGGAGTTGTGGGCACAGGAATCCTCTAGAAGAATACAAAATTGATGGGTGTCGATTTTTCATCTCGATGCTAAGTGCAACTCGTAGGGTAACTGTAGAATCACTCTTGCGGTATTGGTCATCCCCAGTGGAGTCTCAAGAACTATTTGTATCTTAAAAGGGAGACCAAATTTGAGCAAGTATGTATAAGCTCTGCTCATGTCTTAAGTGTTTTATCTTTCAAATAGCACCTATGTTAAGATCTTGTGAACTCATTGTTTTCTTTACCCCAAAAGATTGTCATTTGGTTCCCTTATTATATGAAGTGTGGAATGAAGGGTTGTGACCCTCTCATTTTCCTTTTCTCTGAGATTGGTCCTGTCAAAGATGTCATAACATAACCAAGATAAGGACCACTTCTTGGTTGGCAGGATGATTTGGAGAGTTCAGCTTGATGTTCCTCCTGCAATGGTGTAAAAGCAGGATTATACAGCAGGTTCAGATGATGTCGTTCTGGTCCTGCAACTTCTGTGTTGGATTGGTAAAACTTCAGTTAAGAGATACATAGTTTGCGACTTGCTGACACATATCAGTCTTCAGACTAAGTTCAAATCATGTTTCATCCTACACTTGAGCGTTTTTTATAGCACCAGGATACGGGGGTAAAAAAATGAACTTGTCCTTTTAGACAAAGAACATCTGTTTTTGATTCAGAGTAAATTGCAGTGAGAATTACTCTCTTTTTGGTTTGCAGGAATATAACGAAGTTTAGGATAATGTTGATCTACATGATCAGAGATCTGGGCCCAATTACTTCCTTAATCCAAGGTGGCTTTCCAGCACTTATGCATGACTGGCCCCAAATTGAGCAAACAAATTGATCATGTTGACTCCGGGATACATTGTTTGCATATATAATTTTGTATTAGCCTAGAAAGAATAAGTTGTATTGCTTAATTTAATCTTTTGATTCTCTGCTAATCTGTAAATATCAAATCATAGACAAAACCTTTCCTGTTAGATGCTCTTCCTGTTACATCCAACAGCGCTGGCTCTTTCAAAATTTCTATTGACAATGGCAATACCATCTCCTATAGGTTGACTGCCATTGGCGAGTGTCAGTCCTTTTGTTTATTTTATTTTGCGTCTATTCGATGTTTGTTATAGCGGTATTCCTTGGCCATGAGTGAGGTTTATTTAATAAAATTTTAAGGTAGCGTATTTTTTTCTTCACAAAATAAAAAAAAACAAACGTCATCCCTATAATTAAATTAGGTAGTCAATTTGTTTGAATCAAAGATTGTATATGAAATCCAAGCTGCCTGTTCCACTCAAAGGATATGATAATTATGATTCATGCTGTGTTCTAGCTACAACCTTCCCCATATTCAGAGGCTGTACTATCTTTTCCGATATATACAACCTTGAACCTTCCCCATATTCGTGTTAGATTGCAGACTTCTCACGTTTCATTTCTTTCTTCTTTTTTCTTTTCTCTTGTTACCATTTTGGCCATCTCCCAATTGTGCATTTCCTACATGAGTTTTACCCCCTTTTTTATGCTTGGGTATTTTTCCATTAATGGAACTGAAAATTAACCAAAACAGAAAGTGCTCATTGAGAGGCTTCTCTCTAGAATCCATTTCCAAAATTTGCGGAGTAGTGATGCATGCATGTTTATCTCAGGAGCTCTTTTTTAAGAGCTTGGAGAGATACCAACAAGAATAATAATATATCTTTCCCAATTTCTATGGAAGGTTTGATAATATGATCACTAGTTGTCGAATAATTCAGGCATCTAGCTTCTCCAGTCAATGGATGAATAAAAAAACAGAAGGAAAAGGTGGCCAAAGATGAATTAGATATTAGCAGAGTGAGGTTATGCACATTTTAATTAAGAAAGTAAAATCCTATAGGATTAGTCAACGAATCTTGGTTCAGTTGGTACCCCCTCCTTTGTCCCCCCGCACTTTCAGCTCTTGGATGCCTGTCAAATTCAATCAGTAGGAGAAAACGAGGTTGGAACGACAAATTTGTAGCTTAATTTGACTTAAGGGAATGAAAGCAGCACACTTGGCTGGAAAACCGAAGAAGCTTACGGGTGGAGCTTCTTCTTTGGTTCAAAGAGATGAACCAAAGAAGAAGCTTTACTGCGAGAACTATTCGACTAGAATTAGT
This sequence comes from Myrica gale, assembly GCA_963930655.1. NCBI lineage: Eukaryota > Viridiplantae > Streptophyta > Magnoliopsida > Fagales > Myricaceae > Myrica > Myrica gale. The sequence continues at coordinate 1,361,346 of OZ005599.1, forward strand.
CATTGCCAATAAGACAAGAGACTTCGTGCGGCAGGAAATATCATCAAGGATTTGATATCTTCATGCCAGAATATAGTATTTCACATTGTTTGACGAATATTGATCTGTCCAATGCCGAGTGGGTCACGTTGTTCGACCATTTGAAGTGCAACTTTTTCAAACTTTTCCAAGAAAAGAGTTTTGACCACGCCATTGTAGATCTGGATCAAGGGACGCAAATCTTGAAAAATTCTATGTTTGGTTTAGATCTCAAAACAGTTTTTATTTTTTGCTCTTTTTGGAAGTAGTGTAGATTCTCTTGGGATTGGTGAAAAGTGTGTTAAAAGTTGTTGGAATTTGTAAAAAATTATTGGGATTGTTGAAAAGGTATTGGAATTGATGAAAAAGTAAGTGAGAAGTTTTTGAAAATTTTTTGAGATACGAAACAAACATAGCCAAGAATCTTAATGTTGGATTAGAATCTAGCAGGACAAAAAGTTTGTGCCTTTGTGGATTTCTGGGTCAAAGCCAGAGCACAACAGGAGGGGTGGCCTGGCAAGAACTGTAACAAGAAGGAAAGAAGAATTTGAAGCTTTACTATCCAAAGAGCTGTATTACTACCACAATTGACAACAAGTTCCATGTTGTTAGAGATTTCTGGGAAGATAAACCTTAGACATTCACTTACAGTGGCAGATTCAAATCTTCAGAGTTTCGATGTATTTGACCAAAACTAAGTGACTTTATGTAATTCTGGGTACTTTTCTGGATTCATCAAGAGAATAAAATCGAGACTCGGTACTACATTGAAAACAGGGACATAAGTCCGATGTATTGCCAAGTATAAAGCTGACCTTTGTATATCTGTTCATCCAGTTTACATAGAGCAAGCGACAAGAATGGGAAAAACAAAAGTCAACTTCAGATTTGACAATGAGATACTATTCTATTACAGTAACATTTTTGTTCTTTTCTTTCATTTGTATACAAGAATTTTATTTTCCTTATTTGTATGGTAGAAGTAGAACAGCTTCTAAAAGTCTCCATTCTGTACCGCCACCTCCCTAACTGGTCCCTTGAACCATTTCCTTGCATCCAAGGCCCACCATAGCATTATCATTGCCAATGATATAGCCATGGCTATAGGCGCATAGTTGAAAGTATCCCATTGGAGAGGGTAAAGAGTCGGCAATAGAAAGATTGAACATGTATAACATATGTATAAGAAAGCTATCAAGCAAACAGGTCTGCGTGCTTTACCCAAATAGAAGGGACCTGGTTTAAAGTTCTTCTCATCCATGACCAACCTCGCAAAAATTGGGACAGCATAGCTACCCACCCATCCAATTGTACCAATGGAAATGATGGCAGTGAAAACAACATTGAGTTTCAAGATAGGAAGTCCTATGATAATGGAAATGGCTGCACATAACCACACTGCATTTATTGGAACCTTGTGCTTTGGATGTATTTTTCTCCAGAAGCGTGAAAATGGAATTCCTCCATCCCTTGATAGAGCATACACCTAGGGAGTGAAAATATACATGCATTGTCATTGTTAAAGAAGGTTATAGATTGTAAATAATGCTAATGCACAATATGTGTATTATCCTCAATACATTACACTTGACACTAATGATAACTACAAGCTGAGAGAGAGAGAGAGAGAGAGAGAAGAGAGTTTCAGTTTTTCTTACTACTCTAGCAGCAGCTGTGGTGACAGAGAGCCCACAAAAAAAGAAGGTTCCCCAAATGATACAGAGGAAAATTATGGCTCCAGTGCCACTGTGATACCTTCGATGAAATGCATCATAAATTATCTGTGCTGGTACAAATGCACCCGCTGTCTCATTGGTTGGGTCATACAACTTGGCCGGATCCTGCATTAGCAACATTGTCTGATATCGAACTTGTTGCTTTTGCTAGCAAAAATGATTCTGAAACAACACCAAACTCTTCAAATTAAGCATACCTGGATGCTGAATGTAAGAGCTAAAAAATAGGCTCATCCAAATGTGGAAATTATTCCTATACTACAAAGAATGGCCATCGGACCAGTTCTGTCAGCGCCTTTCGTTTCTTCAGTTAGATGAGCCGCAGTGTCGTAGCCATACAAACAGTATTGGCTCAGAAGTACTGACATAATTACTGCATAAGGTTTACTTTCTATTCCAGTTGACTCTGGAGATGTTTCAAAATGAGTGAATACATATGATGCTGACTGTGTTGTGCTTGCTATCAGAGGAAGACCTATGACAACAACCAATCCGCCTAGCACCTGCATGATTCCGTAACGCGCAGTGAATATCTACTTACCAAAATAGTCCATCCAAATGTGTTTTAATTTATGAATCATGATGATCTCATTAGACATAATGAAGTCTGTTATCAGTTATCAAACATGTGGTAAGCAACACATTTCAGAGTTGACGCAATCCTCCTGTTCCTATTTTCAGAAAGACGAGTAGTTGTTGGGAAATTCACCAATCTTGCAGGCTGCCCGCAAGGCTCTACCCAATGTTCCTCTTTGTGATCTAGAAGTAAAGCATGGAACAAGATATGGAAGGGGGAGGCTCACTAAGACCCGGAAAAGAGTATAACAATTTAACAAGCTAAAAATTCCTTTGATTTGGATGAAGAACATTACATATATTAAGCAGATAGTAATGCAAGCACACCTGCCACCATACGGAAATTATGTTGAGGAATGCGATGACTCGTAATGCAAAGGAGTTGAGCAATGCCCATACGATGGTTAGGGATATGTACATAGACAGAAACACACTCCGTGGTGCGAAGTAGCCTCCTCCCTTGTTTGTCCCAGTGGCCAAAAGAATTATTATCTGCAATGTCTGCGCTCCAGAGTATGCCTAGTAACATACTAACAATAAGAAAGTGCCGAAAAGAGAGAAAACTGTGTCTCTCTAACCCCATCTCACATTTAGAGTTTGGAATACACAAAGAAGTAATTGATTTTCGCGAGATAAAAGTTGTTCGCTTCTAGCCAGTGTGTACCATTAAACCCCATCTCGCAGTACCTGTGCGCCGATTCCAGCAATGAGACCGATGATTTCTAGCCAAGCGCAGCACCACGATGCAAACGGCCCCCACCGGGGTCCAGCCAAATGGGCAGCCCAAAAATAAAGGGAACCGGTTGTCTGTATAACGTTTCCACAACCAAATTAAGCTGTCTTCTAATCAGATTATGAGTGAAGAAATATTCACTCTTGGGAGGAAAAAGAAGTAAAAATATAAAGTTGAATGGGGCAGAAAAATTTGAGTGAATTTTCCTTCATTGAGATGCACTGGAAGAAAGAGTATGCAGTGTCGACGAAGTAAAAGACTCAAGTTTTCAAACTATGCTGACAATCAAGCTCACAAAAAGCTGCGGGAGTTGTTTTCAAAAAGATAAATGATGTTCTTTGAAAAAACAAAGACAAACAAATAAAATAGAAAGAACGAAGGAGAAAAAGAATGATGCGTACCGGAAAAGAAGAGCATATCTCAGCCATGGCGAATCCAACAAACCAGGTGAAGAATGTGACACCCACATAGCCCCATATCATGCTTGCAGGACCTGCATAAAGTAGGCTAGGGCCGTAGAGTGGAGTTCCAATAAAAATTGCCATGGTCGAAAAAGTTATTGCAAATGTCTGGAATAAACTCTGCAACACCCGGAAACAGAGAGAACAACTTCACATGTTGACGATACCACATCAGGCAGAATAACCCACTAAAATTCCCATAATAGAAACAAAAGTTTAAGGGTATTACTCTTGAAAACAAATCAAAGAAAATATACACATATAGCTACTGAGGAAAGTATTATGAACCATTTCTCTTCGGAGTTCCTGCTTGTATCCAAGCTCGTTGAGACGCTTTTCTCCGGAATCAATTTCCATAGCTTTTGGATTCGCGCCTACATTTACCTCTCCATACGCCATGTGTTTCAATTTGTTGTATGGATACAAGAGCTAGTTAATATGCAAACTGTAGAACTGTCCTGCATCTTGCCAAGTTCTTCTTATATAAGCATGTCTACTCACATGGAGAACCCATGAAAGTTTTTAATATTACTTTGACCTCTTCTCTAAGACACCTTATTTCGGATTCTTTATTTGTTGTGTGTGTGTGTGTGTGGGTGTGGGGGGGGGGGGTCAGATTCCAGATTTTATACGAATCTCTTTATTATTTGTTCAAATTTCCTCAGTTTTTTTATTAATATTATTTGTTGCATGCTGAGATTCCAATAAGTTGTTAAATTAGATTTAAAAGAGTTTTTCCTCCAGTGTGATGTGAAGATCCCATTAGTTAACCATTATTTAACAACCACTCATATAAACTGCGCATCTTCGTCAAGCGATTCTCCAAATCCATGAGATTGTTGATTCCTCAACAATTGCTAGAATACTCTGTTTTCATACAAACAGAGTGACATCAGCAGCAGGGACGAAACGAAGGCTTTTACTGGGGAGTACAACGGTGTATAAGATAACATATATCTCTTCTTTGACTCTCTCTAGTCCCTCTGCTCAACGCCATTATCTCTTTCGACGTCATTTGTCGTGTCTGAACTATTTTTGTCTTCCGAAAAGAAGAAAAAGCCATTGAGAGAAGTTTTGAATTTCAGCTGGTCCAACTACTAATAAAATAATTGTTAATAGTGAGGTTGAAATTTATTTCCCCCACTAGCTTCTAATCCTGTTTATAATATCCTTTTCTTTGACAATAACTCAGCCGAATTCTTCACTGTTTGTTCCTTTTCAAGGGATGCAGGCAGGCCTATTTTTGGTCTCTCCATCTGGTGATTTCCAACCATCAAATTTTCAACCAAAGTTGTCACGTTTCAGCCTAACATCACTGAAAACTAGATCATGGTACTTGGATCCAAGAAACTTATAAGACATGATTTACGTCCTGATTTGCTTTTTCATACACTGTCCCGTCCCTTGATCTTTCTAATGGGTTTTCAAATCTGTAAATTTCAACACGTATTAATGGTCTTTTGGGCCTATGACTATCATGTTGAGCCTTTGAACCTACAACTCATGAGATCAGATCCACATTAAGTACTGGTCATGCCGTATGATCAAATATTGCCAAAACATGCAAAAATCTCACCTAAACAAGAAGAGGAAGGGGGAAGAAGAATGGAGTTTCTTTTATTAATTCTTCATTCATAGTCACTGATATCCATGCGCATGGCATTGGACAATACAAAAAGTATTATTCTCGCATCCAATATATATATATGTAGTACAGTAGACTAAGACAGTAGTACACATATATATATATACATGGATACGGCCGACAGTAGGCGGATTGGTCATTGGCCGTGGCTCATGGCTCGTGTGGACAGTTCTTCGGACGGACTACACGGCAATTGCATTCGCATGATCTTTCTACGCGAAAGCGTAGAGGCGGATCATTGCCGGGTGGGTCAAACAGGCAGCACCAATAATTGCTGACTGCCGGGTCCTGTTTGCAGAACGGAACATGAATTTTGCTTTCGTTATAACTTATAACCGCTGGGTGATCGGCCTGCAGTGAATGTCGCTGATCGGGCACCTGCAGTTATATATGTACTCTTATATTATATATAAAACGTTATAAGATCAGATTATATACACATACGTACGTACCTTCCTGAAGAGCAAAGAGGTAAGCAAAGTGCACCAATGAGAGCATTGCCAAACGAACACAAACTCTTTTGGTAGTCGTTCCTAGAGGATTAAAATTCAAGGGTGTCGAACTTTAAAGGCGAAATGATAAAAAAAAATTCATTCGTAATGCAAAACATTGTCTTAGAGTTACAATGTCGAAAATTAAGGACTAAAAGCATTAAAGATATTGTAATACATATACCGTAATATGTAATGCTACTGAAAGGTGACAATAGGATCCTACGAGTTTGCATCTTCTGAAAATGTTGCAAAATAACTTTGTTTTTAATAGTTTTAAAAACTTCTTGCTCGATGTACACTATCATGCAATCATTCATTCAGTTGTCTCTCATCCTGTTACGCAAATCACTCTTGATGATCTAATTCAAGTTAATTCCCTACTTAATTCTAAAACTTTAAAATAAATTACAGATGATTCTGATGGTTGAGGTCTTGATGTCACTAGGGGTTGTCTTTCTTACATTTTTTGGTTACTACCAAAACTTGAGTCTGTCTTTTTTTCCCTTATTTTGACAAAAAGTTACTGTGGATGCATTTGTAATTTACTTTCTATAGGTTCTATGAATTTGAAATTGAAAGATATTCACATTCTCCAAAGCAACTTCCACACACAAAGCAACAATTGATGACAAATCATGCTCTGAATAATAAAAACAAAATTTCCAGTATAAACAAGATTTAGTAAAAGAATTCCTTAGACAAACATATCTCAAAAGTTGTCAGAATTTTGGTTTGGCCTATATAAGGATCCTAAACAAACACAACATTTTTTGAGGTCTCTAATAAAAATGAAGAAACAAATCAACATATGGAGAAAGAAACGAAGTGATCTTGATTGTGAAAAATTAGGAGCAAAGAGTAAATAATTTTTTAATAATATAAATTTAGTAAGATGACAGGAAGTTACCCCTCAGTTGAAGAACTTGAAATAGATTTAGTAAAAGAATTCCTTAGATAAACATATCTCAAAAGTGGTCAGAATTTTGGTTTGGCCTATACAAGGATCCTAAACAAACACAACATTTTTTGAGGTCTCTAATAAAAATGAAGAAACAAATCAACATATGAAGAAAGAAATGAAGTGATCTTGATTGTGAAAAATTAGGAGCAAAGAGTAAATAATTTTTTAATAATATAAATTTAGTAAGATGACAGGAAGTTACCCCTCAGTTGAAGAACTTGAAATCGATGCAAAACAAAAAATCATAACTGTATATTTGTCTCAGTTATTATGTAGCACAATGATCAAAATCAATGTATAGAAAAAAATATTTTGTTTTAGATCCGATTCCCAAAATCAATGTGTAGAAAAAAAAATTATTTTAGATCTGATACCCATTAAGTCTAGTTGACTTGGACTTCATGGGTATCGGACCTGGACTTAATGAGTATCGGACCTAACCAATTTAGGAAGAAAAAGAAAAAAAAACAAGTGTAAATTTTTTGACAAGTAACGGGTAGTGGACGCGCAGGTTCGATACCCCTGCGTTCGCCACTGGCCATACTTATAAGATTCATTATTTATGAAAATTTAGAGATAATCACATGTGCGGTGGGTCTAGAATCATCAAGTATTTAGTTTATATAACATATACTAACATTCGAAGTAACGTCTTATTAATTATGGCAAATATTTGGACGTAAATGCTCAGCGCACTGTACGTTCATGCAATTTATTCAAATATACGCTAAAATTAATGCATTCGAAATTTTGTGGCTTTTACTTAATTACCCAAAAAAAGTATGGTTTTTAAAGTGCTCCACTTTATTATAATGGTAAAATTATTATTTTTTTATTAAATAATATTTTGAAGCAAATTCACTTTAAGCACTCAACCTATAATACTAATGTAATTTTGGGTTTCAAGCTATGGTCAATTCTTCATATTATGCACTCGAATAAAAACTCATCATTGGGCACCCTTGAATTAGATACTACAATTGAAATGAGCTGAAATGGGCTGTGGCACAATAGAAAAGGAAATTATTTGATCAAATAATTTTATTAACAATTTGTGAAAATAAAATAAAATATATGTGGCTTGAAAGCTGTTATCTTAGAACGGTTACAAGGTTAAGAAAAATGGCTACATGGTTGACTATATCTTGGAAGTACATATATATGTATAAGGAAATTAACGGGTGATTTAATTGCTAGTTTATATATTTACTAGATGGATTTCTTATATCTCAACTATTAATTTGAAATTAAATCCCACTTTCCATCATTAACAGTACATTTATGACTTAATTTCATCAACCAAATATTTCTCATATTACTATTTTACTATATTTAGTAATTACTATTTTACTATATATAATGTATGTCCCGGAAGAGTTGATGTTATTACGACAATATTTGGGGAATCATTCAGATTGGTCCATTACTTGGATCTCAAAGGAAGCAGAATAGGTTGGCTCACAAATTGGCGAAGTGGGCTACACTCCCTGCAGGTACGTTTTTGGCCAACTCAATATTTCTGTAATTCCCCCACTTGTATCTAATTGTGACTGGATCTATAATCCACCTTGATATGGCATGTACCAAGGTGGATTTATATTTGCTTAGAAAAAAATAATGCATTAATGATCAGAAGTTCTCCTGCACGCTGCGAATCTGATTGAAGAAGAAAGCTCCCCACAGGACGACGAAGCAGCTTTCTTAATATGCATGGTGGCTGAATTTAGGAGAAGATCATGGAGCCAGATAGATTAGTCAGCGCGATTAGCTTGGAGCATTAAAAAAGGAGCTGCCTAATTTGACTAAGGAAATGGAGGCAGCACACTTATGATGGTGGCTGAATTTGTGGACTTGGTAACTTTTGGCATGTCTTCAGGCGGCCGGAAAACACTACTTCGCATTGTTTGTTTTTTGAATTTTGATCTGTCTAACCGAGCAGGCCGATCGAGAAGTTTCAATTTTCAGGTGGTCCATGATGAGAATGTCTTTATATCTGTTCCTCGTATATTCTACACGGACATGCTTAGTCAAAACTGGCGGGTACTAATTTAGGCTGCGTTTGCGTCCTAAAATTTTACACACTTTAAAATTTTAACACAATAAAAAATTACAATATAATCTCTCTCTCCCCCTTCAAATCACTACTATTCACTACAAAAAATATAAAAAATTACATCTCTCTTCAATTTTTCACTAAACCCAATACCTAAAATTTTATACACACTAAAATTTTAGTCTGTTCTGTTGGTCTTCTTTTTCGCTGGTCTGTTTTATTTGTCTTCCTTCTCTCCTTTAACGTGACAACTGACATGCAAAAGTAAAGTAGCTCAATGCCAAGCCGAGCTGCAGGTCTTTTGGGCCTAACGAAATCTTCGGCCTTTGAACCTACATTTTATGATTCATAGGATGGGTCGTAGCCCAAACATGCTCTAGAAGTGTAATACTAAAACTAAGCCCAGGTTGCACTAGCTTCGGGAATTGCTATTTGCCTCAGCACTTCCTTTTCCTTTACTTCTTCCTAGGCCCACATTAAACTCCACATAATCCAAAATGACATCGTCAAAAAAATTAAAATGAATGAACCCAAGATCAGATGTGTGGGAGAATAAAGAGTCTAGAGAAGACTTCTATATATTATTTAAACGACATAATTGAAAAAGGATCAAGTCCTATCAGCATGTATGAATTGATTATTCTCAAAGGCAGCCGGCCAACGACTATCGTACGGCATAAGCGCGACAGAAAATTAACAAAGGTACGTAGTAATTAAGGGATATTGATCATCTACTTGCGGAACTGCATGACCCATATAAGCACAACATATGACCTCAAAGCCTGAGAACCCAGAATTCAAAGCTAATGCCTCATATTCGTTTTGGGTCCTCTCTTTTCCTCTTGGGGTTTGAGCTAACATGAACAAATCTTGCTCATAGACAATCTGTGACGAAACATTATTCTCCGGCACCACAGGAAGAATTGGTTCCGCGATGATCACCTTTCCCGAGTTGGGGAGAACTTTCCAGCAGCTTTTCAGAACTTCAGAGCATTGATCATCAGTACAAATTGTACAATCATGGAGCATCGACTGCAACTCTCAATGTTGCAAAATATAGTGAATAATAATACAACAAATAAAATGAAATGAATTAATATATAGCCTCAATTAATAGTACTACTCGATGCGGCTTTCGAGGATATATATATGGGGCAAGACACATTAAGTTTTGGTACAATGTCTTTGGACTAGCCTTAGATGACAACACCAGTGACGCTTGCTGTACTAGCCCTAGATAGGGGCGATACGAAGGAACCCACAAACCAACTCGATCGGTGGAGATTAATAAATTATGACCTTTCTTTCAACAAGAAACCACACAAATTGTCTAGAAAAAATTTCCATTCTCTGATTTCCAGGTTCAACCCCGCTCCCTTGGGCAAAAATGAGCAGCTCCAAACAAACCTACCGAAACCTGATTTCTCAACAGCAAGAGCTAGAAGAAGAAGAAGAAGAAGTGGTGGGCAAATTGGCCTTCCGGTTGGCAAACGCGGTGATACTTCCAATGGTTCTCAAGTCGGCACTCGAGCTTAACCTCATTGACATAATCGAAGAGTCTGGCACCGGCGCATTACTCCCAATTTCTGAGATCGCGGCTCGGCTACGCACCCAGAACCCGGATACGTCGGTTATGCTGGACCGGATGCTAGGGCTCTTGGCAAGCTATGCCATACTCAAGTGCTCGCTCCGGACCAGGAAGGACGGAGAGGTTGAGAGACTATGGTGCAGGACCCATTTGCAAGTTCCTTGTTCGGAACTCCGAAGGGACCTCTATTGGTCCTCTGCTCCTGTTGCACCACGACAAGGTCTTCATGGAGGGCTGGTATGCACTACACTCCCAAGCTTTTGAAAAATTACTAGTTACGTACTTTAATATCACCTACTACATGGTATCAGAATGAGTCAATTGCGCTTCACTTTATGGACGAACCTTCTAAGTTATCCTCAATTGATATCAAACTCTACTGTCTGCGCCCATGTACTTGCTTGATCTTGCGAAAATTAACCTCGAACTTCGACGTAGGTTTGGATTTGTGGAGTGTTAATTTCTTCTTGACTCAGGTTTCACATGAATGATGCTGTAGTGGAGCGGAGGGAGGGGTTCCTTAAACTTCCTTTCGAAAGGGCCTATGGAATGTCAGTAGTTGAAAAGCTAGGAACCGATGAAAGTTTCAATCGAGTATTCAACCAGGCTATGTCACACCGGCCCAACTGAACCAACAGATAGTTGTATTATAATACGATCTCCCACGTGCTGCACCATCTGATGATCAGTTACTAAGATCTTTTTGAAGCTTAATTAAACGCGTGTTCCCTGTTCATTAGAGATGGTAAACAGTACGTACTGAGCCAGCTCAGTTTAAATGGAAGCCTAAGGAGAAAAAAAGACCTTTTTCTTATATAAATATATTTACATAATGATAATAATATTATCATATTTTACCATTACAGTTATTTAAAAAAAATGTTAAAAAATTACAGTATTAAACCAGCTCAATATGCTAGGCCGACCTACATGTCTTTTAGGCCTAATTTGAACCACCAGGCTACATCTAATTCACATTTATTATGATTCATAGAATGGGTCGTAGCCCAAGGCCCCAAAGGTTGCTCTAAAAACGTAATGCTAAAACTAAGCCCAGGTTGCATTAGGTTTGGAGTTGCCTTACCACTTCCTTTACTTCTTCCTACGTACGCCAACAATAAACTCTGCAACGCCCTGCAAACATAGAAAAGCTTGTTAGTGTCAGCGAATCCGTATTGATGATGTCAAAATTGTTTTGGCTAAAGAGATGAGTAATAGGCCGCTTCTAAAGCCTTCTCTTCTAATATTGGATCTGCGGAAAATGGCAGTGAACGAAGCTTTTTCCTGTTGGGGTGAGCCTCTGATGCTGAAATTAGGATTTAGGGAAAGGATATAACTTTGTGACAAGTTTTTCAGCATGTTAATAGAATACGGTGTTTTTGTTGCTTTTTTTCTTTCCTGTTTGTTTGTTTTGGATCAGTGCTGGTGCACTTTGTTTTTACGGCTTGTTGTTGTTTGTCCGATGCTTATTTCCTGCTTTTAGGCATATTAGTTTTCTGTCAAATGTGGTTTTCCCACCGTCAATGGTTTATCTGCCCTTGTGGGGATTTGTAAGGCCTTCTGGTCCGTCTGCTCGTTGACCCGCCGACTCTTTAAGTGTCTTGTACACCCTGAAATGGAGAGGACGTATCATGCCCTCCCTCGTCGAATATGAAACTCTTTTTTCCGACTGACTGGTGACAAGTGGAGGAAGGTTCTTGCACATGGTATTTCCTTCCGTCGAGGACGGAGGTTCTTGTAGGTAGATGGAACATGGCCTTGCAGACAAGGAAGTTAACTCTTACCCCTTTCCACATACCTACCTTTTTGGGCATTGGGGGTCTTTTGGATAAGCTCGAGGTCCGTCATTTCTTCTAACTTATGGACTTTTTCTCACGAGTCCAAACCAGGTCGAGTGGGCCAGAGATTACATTCTCTAGGGCTTGATTCAAGAGCTCTGAGGAATGTTTATGCTGCCACGAGACTCACTCGACCCTTAGGTTCGTCGCATCGTGGTTTGTTTTCTAAAATTTTACCTATTTTAAAATTTTAACATAATTAAATAATTATAATATAATTTTTATTTTTTTTTATCAAATTATTAATTTTTACTATAATAAATATAAAAAATTCATTCAAATTATCTCTTAATTTTTGTCATTAATTACAGTACTTCAAAATTTTAACTTAAAACAAGCCGTAATCCTCCCAATGCTTTCCTCCTCTTTTTACTCTGACACCGCCCTGGGTGTTCCTTGGAATGTGGGCGTAGTAACCCTTTAACTTCTGCTCCGTTGCTACGTTTTGAAACCCCTTAAAAAGGGGGGAAACAGTGCCTTTTCGTAGCCCAAAGGTAAACTGGCTGCTCGTAGCCCCAAGGTAAACTGACAAAAGTAAAGATATGATAAAACAAGCATATTCAGGAGTTGTCTTAGCACTGCCCTATAGCTTTTTAATAAGCCAACAATAAGTTGTCTTAGGTCTTAACACTTGTTCCACTTGACAACATTTATAATGGGTTGAGCCCATATAGGACATCCTATGAAGTTAAGTTAAGCCAGGGTCGGCTATTATGTAGATCTTGCGACTCAAGTCCTATTTTATGTTAAGGAATTTAGGCCCATGTTGATTTGTGTAACGGGCTGGATACCCGTTATCGTTTGTTTCGAGTGAAAAGTGATGAAACTATAGCCCTGCTATGCTCCAATCACAAGTGAAACGCAAACCAGTAACAGAGACATATAGCAGATATTCGTTGCCTTTAAAAAAAAAACTCATAAGAGTGACACATTCATATATGCATTGTCTAGTACAAGTTCAATTTTTTTTTTCTTCCTCTGCTCTCTCTCTTTAATGCATTAAATGGTTGGCCTCTCTCGTATGGTTGAACACTTTTAAAGAGCTCCATTGATCTGTACAGTTGGAATCTAATCTCAAACACAAAGATCTCGTGTAGAGTTTGATTCATAGGATGGACCGCAGCCCCAAAAGACTGAAAAGAAGTGCTCAAACTTAAGTCCAGGTTGTACTACTGGCTTTGGACATTGTCTCGTGATAATGGGTTGCAGCCCAAAGACAATATTTTACAGAGTGCAAAATAATTTAGCCCATGGTGCACCTGCCTTATAAAGTTTGATTAAATACGAAAATATTGCTTCTCACTTAGAAAAAATCAAAATTATTATAAGTAATCCTTTCTCCTTTGATTTTACAATATAATATATATACAACAAAGATGGTCACAATGTCTGTAATTACCCAAATGAGCACTAACCACATCTATGCTTTAACTTCAAAATAACTTTTTTTTGGATAATCGGTAAATGTATTAATTTCCCAAGAATTGTACAAAGAGTAGTCTACCCCAGAAAATAAAGAAAAAAACTCAGGTCTCCCAATGTGCTACAACTCAAAAAGTAAACACTAAAAACAACTAGTAATCACTAAAAGTATCATCAATATGTCTAAAATACTAAATGCTTTCTAATTTTCATCCGGTAGACAATGAATAATTGTTAGAACCTAGAGACTAGAAATAAGATAAAAAGATAAATAAATAAGTGCAATATTAGAAGTAAGATATTTCTAAAATACCAAAATATACATTGACCTGAGCAAAGATGAACAACAAGTCAACAACTAACACTCAGACAACAAGTACATGTCACACAGTATCTACGATAACTTCAAGTCAGAATCAGAATTAACAACAACGAGCAACACATGTATTTTATAATCTAATAATAAATTTTATAATAAATAAAACAACATAAAAAAATTACCTGAAGGTCGTAATTTATAATGGTCGTGACTTCTTCTTTTCTTTGCTGAGATCAGATGGTTCAGATCACCAACTATAGAGGAAAAAGAAAATATATTGTAAACAAAACCAACTGCAATTTGAATATCAGTAACTAAAAAGAAAAAAAAAAGCATCATGAACATGATGCACAATATTTTTGTCAATCAACCAGTATCCTTCTTGGTTATATTTGGTCATGTTGCCCAAACCTCAAAGATATACAATGACAATCAAAAAGAAATTGAAATACGAATTTATCAAAATAAAGATTGAATAGTTGGTTATACTTGGTTATCAGAATTAACAATGACAATCAACATCATATGCTTCTTGGTTATACGAATTTATCAAACAAATATGATTCATGAAGACCATATCGAGCAACAACAGAAGAGAAACAAATATCAATATGTACGTATTGAATAGGAAACAAATAGCTGAGAATGAAAACTGCAACCTCCTACCCAATAGGTGAGAATACAAACTTTTGATCGCATCTTCAACAAATGATTCAGGCGGCCGGAAAACACTACTTCGCATTGTTTGTTTTTTGAATTTTGATCTGTCTAACCGAGCCCGCCGTTCGAGAAGTTTCAATTTTCAGGTGGTCCATGATGAGAATGTCTTTATATCTGTTCCTCGTATATTCTATATGGACATGCTGAGTCAAAACTGGCGGGTACTAAATTACTAATTAATTAGTCTGTTCTGTTGGTTCTTCTTTTTCTCTGGTCTGTTTTATTTGTCTTCCTTCTCTCCTTTAACGGGACAACCGACATGCAAAAGCAAACTAGCTCAATGCCAAGCCGAGCTGCAGGTATTTTGGCCCTATGGAAATCTTCGGCCTTTGAACCTACATTTTTTTATTCATAGGATGGGTCGTAGCCCAAACATGCTCTAAAAGTATAATACTAAGACTAAGCCCAGGTTGCACTAGCTTCGGGAATTCCTATTTGCCTTGTCACTTCCTTTTCCTTTACTTCTTCCTAGGCCAACATTAAACTCCGCATAATCCAAAATGTCATCGTCAAAAAAAATTAAAATCAATGAACCCAGATAAGATGTGTGGGAGCTGAGTAAAGAGTCTAGAGAAGACTTCACTATATTATTTAAACGACATGATTGAGAAGGGATCAAGCCCCATCATCATGCATGACTTGATTATTCTCGAAGGCGGCCGGCCAACGACTGTCGTCCGGCATAAACGCGACAGGAAATTAACAAAGGTACGTAGCAACTTAAGGGATCTTGATCATCTTCTTGCGGAACTCCATGACCCATGTGTTATAAGCACAACATATGACCTCACAGCCGCCTGAGAACCCAGATTTCAAAGCTAATGCCTCATATTCGTTTTGGGTCCTCTCTTTTCCTCTTGGAGTTTCAAATCTTGCTCATAGACAATCTGTGACGAAACATTAAGTTTTGAATACCATCATTGTACCTGCTAGCTAGTATACATGTATCATGCATTCTATATATTAAAGATTCTAATATATGATCATTTTTTAATATATAAAGATTCTAATATATGATCAATTTTTAATATATATATATATATATATATATAAATATATAAAGTATTTCAATCTTTTACTGATATATGGTATTTTATTTGTTTTTTTTGTCCTACCTTTTTTTCGTTTTTCTCTGATCCTCATGCCGGCCGGATTCCTAAGTTGAAAAATCGTTAAGTTTTTTTTTTGGGTTATTAATTAATCGCTAAGCGATATATCAAATATATCATGTTAGTCTTTGAAAAATATCTTAGTTGTTACCAAATCAGCGTGATGCATGTACTCATGATTTGGCTTAACTTGGAAAACAATGTAAATATAGTATATACGTATATATATATATATATATATATATATATATATATATATATATATATATGTCTTTGGACTAGCCTTAGATGATCACACCAGTGACGGTTGATTTACTAGTTAGCCCTAGATAGGGGCGATACTAAAGGAACCCATACAAACCAATTCGTAGTGAATAAATTATGACCTTTCTTTCAACAAGAAACCCATGCAAATTGTCTAGAAAAATTTTCCCTCTCTGATTTTCAGGTTCAACCCCGCTCCCTTGCGCAAAAATGAGCAGCTCCAAACAAACCTACCGGAACCTGATTTTTCAACAGCAAGAGCTAGAAGAAGAAGAGGAGGTGGGCAAATTGGCCTTCCGGTTGGCAAACGCGGTGGCACTTCCAATGGTTCTCAAGTTGGCACTCGAGCTCAACCTCATTGACATAATCGCAGAGTCTGGCACCGGCGCATTACTCCCAGTTTCTGAGATCGCGGTTCGGCTACGCACCAAGAACCCGGATGCTAGGGCTCTTGGCAAGCTATGCCATACTCAAGTGCTCGCTCCGGACCAGGAAGGACGGAGAGGTTGAGAGACTCTATGGTGTAGGACCCATTTGCAAGTTCCTTGTTCGGAACTCCGATGGGGCCTCTGTTGGTCCTATGTTCCTGTTGTACCACGACAAGGTCTTGATGGAGAGCTGGTACGCAGTACACTCCAAGCTTTTGAGAAATTACTAATTACGTACTTTAATATCACCTACGACATGGTATCAGAATGAATCAATTGTGGGGGGCAATATGTTTGATAGCGTTCCAAGTGGAGATCATGCCATTTTCATGAAGGTAAGTTTCTTTGATTCTTCAAGCAGATGTTTTACAATACCGTGCGGAATCTTTTTATATAACGTTTGCACGGACATTATTTAACGAATAATAATCGTCAGCATATAGTGACAAATTAAAAATCGTCATGAACACTCAATTCAGTCCGGACGTTATCAACAGCGTTCCAACGGAATAAATAACCACGTACAGAAGGTACAAGAAAGTCCGTACAAATATAAACACTTCTTCCACTAATGGTGTAGTTTCAGGTTGTAAAACTTCGTAGACGTGTAACAGGGAGATCTCAACCGGTCTTATTTTTCTCTTGCCTTATTGAATAAGGACTTGCAGCAGTACTAAACCAGCTCAATGCCAGGCCGAGCTAAAGGTCTTTTGGGCCTATGGAAATCTTCGGCCTTTGAAGCTACATTTTATGATTCATAGGATGAGTCGTAGCCCAAAGATGCTCTAAAAGAGTAATACTAAAACTAAGCCCAGGTTGCACTAGCTTCTGGAATTGCTATTTGCCTTGGCACTTCCTTTAATTTCCTTTACTTCTTCCTAGGCCAACATTAAACTCCGCATAATCCAAAATGTCATCGTCAGAAAAATTAAAATGAACGAACCCAGATCAGATGTGTGGGAGAGTGAAGAGTTTAGGAAGATTTCTATATATAATTTGAACGACATGATTGAACGGATCAAGCCCATCAGCATGCATGACTTGATTATTCTCAAAGGCGGCCGGCCAACGACTGTCGTACGGCTTAAACGCGACTGAAAATTAACAAAGGTACGTAACAACTTAAGGGATCTTGATCATCTACTTGCAGAACTCCATGACCCATGAGTTATAAGCACAGCATATGACCTCACAGCCTGAGAACCCAGATTTCGAAGCTAATGCCTCATATTCGTTTTGGGTCCTTTCTTTTCCTCCTGGGGTTTGAGCTAACATGATCAAATCTTGCTCATAGACAATCTGTGACAAAACATTATTCTCCGGCACCACAGGAAGAATTGGTTCCACGACGATCACCTTTCCCGAGTAGGGAAGAACTTTCCAGCAGCTTTTCAGAACTTGCAAGCATTGCTCATCAGTACAACCATGGAGTATCGACTGCAACTCTCAATGTTGCAAAATATAGTGAATAATAATACAACAAATAAAATGAAAATGAATTAATATATAGCCTCAATTCTTAGTACTACTTGATGCGGCTAGAAATTGCTTTCGAGGATATATATATATATATAGTAAGATACATTAAGTTTTGAATACCATCATTGTACCTGCAGCTAGTATATATCCGCATTCTATATATTAAAGATTCTAATATATATGATCATTTTTTAATATATAAAGATTCTAATATATGATCAATTTTCGATATATATATATATATATATGTATAACTGAAGTATTTCAATCTTTTACTGATATATGGTATTTTATTTTTATTTTTGTCCTGTTTCTTTTTTCTTTTTTCTCTGAATCCTCATGCCGACCGATCGATTCCTTTGAAAAATCGTTAAGCTTTTATTTATTCTTTTGGGTAATTAATTAATCGCTAAGCTATATCTCAAAGATATCATGTTAGTCTTTGAAAAATTATATATCGTAGTTTTTAAATCAGCGTGATTTACTCATATGGGGTAACATGGAAAACAATGTAAATCTAGTTACGTATATATGTTACACATCTGCCAGCAGAATCAAAGAAAACTTACCTTCATGAAAATTGCATCTCCACTTGGAACGCTATCAAACATATTACCCCCCACGTGCTCCACACCTACACCATGACATGCTTTTGAATAACAACTACGCTTGTTCTAGGCATGCACCAGCTATTAATGCATCAAGCCAGATGTTGCACCCATGCATGTACTTGTTGAGAAGTGAAAAATTAGCGACACCCTTTGCATCGGGGGACAAAATATTTTTGCTTTCTTTTCTTTTCATTAATGGGGGTAGGGGTTGGGTTAGTCTCCATTGATCAGTACGTGATCAAAGCCTTCGTGAGAGGACGGTGAGGAGAGTTGTCCTCTCATTTTCACTAATCTTGTTAATTAATCTTTGTTTTTTGGGCAACGTCATAGTACACCCCTAATTATAAGCCAAAATCAATCTGGCCTCCCTAAATTCAAAACGACTAAAAATATGTAAAATGACCGAAATGTCTGTCCAAGACAATGTTTTTTAAAAAATAAAAAATCAAGAAATAAATTACAAATAGATAGATTACTGAAATAGAATTTCAATCTTTTATTTTAAAAACATATTTTTTATTATTTTTAATGAATAATTTTGTCTTGGAGGGACATTTCGGTCATTTTGCATGTAGTTTAAATGTCCTTTCAAATTGAAGGTGAAAATTGATCATGTTTAAAACATAAGAGATGCAAATTGCAGGTTTGAAACTTAGGTGAGTGAGATTGATTTTGGCCTATAATTAAGGAGTGTACTATATATATATGAAATTGCCCCTTCTTTTTGTGTTTCTCCTTTTTATTTATCTTCCTTTGTTTTTGAAACTTGTTTTCTTAGAAAATATGGCACGAAAAGCCCACTTCTATAACTTCTGTTAACAATAACATAAAATGATGAGATGGTCTAAAATTATGAATGTCACAAAATTTAACTCTTAAAATTAACAAATAGAAACCTCTGGTCTACCAAACACACTCGAAAAAGCAGCATAGAGGAGTATTGTCCTATTTTCCCATAAATGGATATGGGAAATCTGAAGACAAAGAGAGAACCAAATAACTAGATTAATTAGTACCTGGAAAGGGAGGTGCATCAGCCAAGACATGGGGCAAATCAAAGTTGATGCCCTTAATCTGTGGGTACTTGGAAATGATACTGTTAAGTGTAGCTCCAATCCCGCCACCCACATCAACTAGCACTTTAAGGCCTTCGAACCCTTTGTATACATCGAGGATCTTCTTCATGATCAAGGTGCTGTGGTGTGACATAGCCTGGTTGAATACTCGATTGAACCTTTCATCGGTTCCTAGCTTTTCAACTATTGAAATTCCATGGGCCCTTTGGAAAGGAATCCCTCCCTCCAGTATAGCATCATTCATGTGAAACCTGAGTCAAGAAGAAATTAACACTTCACAAATCCAACCCTACGCGCGTCGAAGTTCGAGGTTAATTTTCGCACGATCAAGCAAGTACATGGGCGCAGACCGTAGTATAGTAATCGACAATAGAGTTTGATATCAATTGAGGATAACTTAGAAGGTTCGTCCATAAAGTGAAGCGCAATTGACTCATTCTGATACCATGTCGTAGGTGATATTAAAGTACGTAACTAGTAATTTTTCAAAAGCGTGGTGTACTGCGTACCAGCTCTCCATGAAGACCTTGTCGTGTATCAACAGGAACAGAGGACCAACAGAGGCCCCATCGGAGTTCCGAACAAGGAACTTGCAAATGGGTCCTACACCATAGAGTCTCTCAACCTCTCCGTCCTTTCTGCTCCGGAGCGAGCACTTGAGTATGGCATAGCTTGCCAAGAGCCCTAGCATCCGGTCCAGCATAACCGACGTATCCGGGTTCTTGGTGCGTAGCCGAGCCGCGATCTCAGAAACTGGGAGTAATGCGCCGGTGCCAGACTCTGCGATTATGTCAATGAGGTTGAGCTCGAGCGCCGACTTGAGAACCATTGGAAGTGCCACCGCGTTTGCCAACCGGATGGCCAATTTGGCCACCTCTTCTTCTTCTTCTAGCTCTTGCTGTTGAGAAATCAGGTTCCGGTAGGTTTGTTTGGAGCTGCTCATTTTTGCCCAAGGGAGCGGGGTTGAACCTGCAAATCAGAGAAGGAAAATTGTTCTAGACAATTTGCATGGGTTTCTCGTTGAAACAAAGGTCATAATTTATTCACCACGAATTGGTTTGTATGGGTTCATTTAGCATCGCCCCTATCTAGGGCTAGCTAGTACATCAACCGTCACTGGTGTGATCATCTAAGGCTAGTCCAAAGACATTGTACCAACAACCTTTATTTTCTAATCGGAAAAAAAGGCCGTCTCCGGTGTGATCATTACCCCTACCCACTAAAACTTAATACATGCACATGGCTTGGGATAATCTGAAACAAAATAGGAATATTACAGAGAGTCGAACCACAGTCCGAGACCTAATCTTCTGGATCCTAGCCAGACCACATCACCACTCATCAAGTGGTAACATGTCCAACAAAGAAACATCCTAATTGCTCATCACTATCAATTCCGCCACCTAATTATTATAATGTAATTCTCTAAGTTATTAATCAATAACTCTTGACAGATTGAACTTTCATCCTTAGACGTTAATAATTCATAACCATTTCAGTTGATCTCCAAAAATCACGAGATTAATCTAACAAAATCTTGATCTCTCAATCCTTTTAACTTTAGAGACAAGAATCTTTAAAATTGATTCATGAAAGGTTCTTTATTATCTCAAATTGCTACTGTAAGCATAAATGTGATCACTAGTACTATATATATAACTATAAGCATGTGAAACGCACGTAATTAAGAAACTTTTATGCTATAATTATCGAATGCAAATATTCATCCCAACATATATAAAACCAATGCAATGACAAGTAGCAACAAATGTAGTAAAAATCCAATGCAACTAATTGACTTCGAGGATTTTATTTTAAATATGCATGCACCAAAATATCCTTTGAAATTTAAGTAAAGATAGGTTTAGTAGCTCGCGCGCTTACCTTGATGCCGGAGTTTTGAAGTGCTGCCGGACTCAACTTATTACAGATGTAAACAAGTATTAGCGTTTGAGTATCAAAATTTTGACCTAATAAAATAACTACAAAATAATTTCTATTTTTTTCATTAAATCATCTTTTATATTTATAATAAATATAAAAAAAATCATTCAAATGATGATCTCTCTTTACTATTTTACCGATTCTTATAAACCAAAATTTTAATTTGCAAACCTAATTTATACGCTACTAAGTACACAAATACCACTACTTCTACTTCCTACAGATCATAAATGAGCTAAACTGTACCTTTAGTATCGTTCCTACCTAGCTAGGGCTAGTCCCCCAATGGATATATGTTCAAAATAAAGAAAGGTCACGTAATCATTTGATGTAATTCTCTAAGTTATTAATTAATATTGTATTCAAGACTGTAACATATATAATTAATATTGTATTCCAACATCTTTTAAATCAAATAAGAAAATATATAGTTCTCTTAATATTGATACGTAAATGCATCTCCTCTCCAACTTTAGTATTAGAGAATCTTAGAATTGATTTTAAGGTAATTAAGAGCGAAACAAGGCGAGGCCTTTTGTAATAGTATTAATTTTTAAGTACCATTAAATATTCATTTAATAGCTAGGCTATTAACGTAAATTTTAAATTGAGACATTCGGCCTATCTATTTTGGAGGCCTTAGAGTTAGGCGGCTGGAGCCGCCCGTGGGAGTACTAGAACGGCGTATTATAAGATAACATTAATATCTTCTTTGACTCTCTGTATTCCCTATGCACAACGCCATATGCTCTTTGGATCGTCAGCACTTCTCTGTATGAACTCTTTTTTGTTCTCCCAAATCAACAAAAAGCCATTGGGAAATTTGACTTTCAGCTGTTCCAAGTACGTACTTCAACTACTAATAAATAAATGTAAGTGTATGGTAACCAGTACAGAGCCAGCTAGTTTAAATGGAAGCCTAAGTAGAAATAAGACTTTTTAGCCTTCTCTCAGCCTAATAGATAAAGGGAAAATCCTCATAATTGGAGAATGACTCCATTTGCTTTTGGTAGCCATACGATTCATTCTTTTGTTTTTTTTCTTCTTCTCAGCAGTAGTACTACTCTCGTGCAATTGATCACACGATTATGGTAAACTACAAAACAAACAAACAAACACACAGAAAACACAATTTAACGTGGTTCCCTCAGAGTGTGTTACATCCACAGATAAAGACGACAGGAAAAATCTACTAATTAAAAATAAGAGTACAAGCAAATCACTCTAAATAACCCAAGCCTCAATGCAACAAAATCTCACTCTCCCATAAAAGAATCTATCTATCCTATACCACAAGATAGAGACTAGAGATTCATGCAACGTTGGTAATCTCTAATATCTGCGATACACACTACCATGCTCTCCTTAATTCTCCTCTCACTCTCTAGACTACAATCTCTCTATGTACACTCTCTCTCTTTTATACTCTATTAACAGCTCGATTTTAATATGAAAAGACTCCTAATTGGATAAGGATTGTATCTACATTCAAAAATATAAGTTAGAAATTTGGATAAAACAAGAACTCTTCGGTTTGTTATACTATCCGCAACATATTAAGACCCACCTAATAAAATCCAAGGCGAACTCAACAACTGCGTTTTGCAATTTTGCTATGTGCCATGGGCTGCTGTTCATTTTGTTGTTGTAGTTGGGGAACTTCTAGGGCATGTTTGGAATATGGAAAGCGAACTATTTTGTAGTGTTTTCCGAGGTTGGGAATCTTTGAGAGTAGACAGTGGTGGAATCCTGAGCTGAGGCCTGCTGTTAAATATGTATAATTGTACATTAGTCCATAAGGGTCGATATGCCCCGACAAACAGATTTGATAATTGTATGAAAGCGTTCTTACGTATTTCATTAACAGGTTTGACTAAATATAGTTACAGAGGAATGACGTAAATGGAAAAATACAAAAGCATTGGTGTGATCGTAGAAGACAAGAATCACGTTGCTGAAAGTAAATGATTCCTAGAATCACGTGAGCAGCTGTCGAAGACCAAAATAACAACAGCTAATCAATGTTCCTGAAAGTAAGTGATTCCTAGAATCACGTGAGTAGCTGTCGAAGACCAAAATAGCAGCAGCTAATCAATATCCTTAATACGCCCCCGCAAGATGGACGTGCCATCAGTAATGCAATCACGGAGCACAGGAGTTGGAACCGAGAGTGAGATAACGCTTTGGTCAAGAGATCTGCAAGTTGATCATGAGTGTGGACATGAGACACGGAGAGAAGGCCTTTGTTGACGTAGTCGCGGACAAAGTGCAGGTCAATGGCGATGTGTTTCATGCGAGAGTGCATGACAGGATTCAAGCTGAGATGAGTGGCACCAATGTTGTCTCAAAGCAAGGAAAGAGGCTTAGGAAGATGAACACCAAGCTTAGCAAGGAGGGAAGTAAGCCAGGCAACTTCAGAGGCAGCAGCGGAAAGGGTGCGGTACTCGGCTTCGGTGGAGGAACGAGCGACAACCTTCTGCTTGCGAGTACGCCAGGAGACCAAGTTGGAGCCAAGGAAGACAAGGTAGACAGTGGTAGAGGTTCTGTCATCTTGATTCCCAGCCTAGTCGGCATCGGAGAAGCCACGAAGGATGGAAGGAGAGTGTCGTTGAAGGTGAAAGCCGAAGTTGACAGTGTGCTTTAAATATCGCAGGAGGCGTTTGGTGGCTTGCCAATGTATGGAACTGGAGCGGTGCATGAATTGGGCAAGCTTGTTGACAGCGATACTGGAGAGCGCCAATGACTTTGCGAAAGTCAGTGCTGTCAACGGAGGGGGAGCCGTCGTTGAGGTGAAGTTTGACGCTGGTGGAGAGAGGGGTGCGTACAGTTTTGGCACCCTCCATCTGTGTGCGTTGAAGAAGGTCACACACGTAGCCTTGCTGAGTAAGGAAGAGGCCAGAGGGAGTTTGAAAAACCTCAACGCCCAAGAAGTAGGTCAGCAGAAGGAGATCTTTGAGAGAGAACTCCAAACCGAGTTGACGGACCACATCATGAATGAAAGAGTCGGTGTTCCCCATGAGGAGAAGATCATCAATGTAGACCAGAATATAGGCCAAAACACCTGCTTGATTGTAGATAAATAAAGAACTGTCAGCACGAGAGTTGGTGAAACCAAGGCGAAGGAGAGTACCTCGAAGAGCCGTGTACCACACACGAGGGGCCTGTTTAAGCCCGTAAAGGGAGCGTTGAAGCTTGCACACGTAGGAGGGGTGAGAGCTGTCAACAAACCCAGGAGGCTGAGACATAAAGACATCTGCATCGAGCTTGCCATGTAGGAAGGCGTCGTTCACATCCAGTTGATGAATGAACCACTGGTGTTGAAGGGCAAGGGAGAGCAACAGGCGGATGGTGGTGGGCTTGATCACAGGGCTGAAGGTCTCCTTGTAGTCAATGCCGGGTTGCTGGTGGAAGCCTTTGGCGACAAGGTGTGCTTTGAAGCGGTCAATGGTGCCATCGGGACGACGTTTAACACGGAAGATCCATTTGTTTCCAACAAGATTCTGAGAGGAATGAGGGGGGACCAAAATCCAAGTGCCATGGCAAACCAATGCGTTGATTTCGTCCGACATAGCTTGGCGCCAACGAGGATCAGAGATTACTTGGGACACACAAGTGGGCTCGATGGGTTCAGGGAGAGGGTGTTTAGTGACCATGTAGAGCTATTTTGGTTTGAAGATGTTGTTCATGGAACGGGTGACCATGGGATGAGGTCAAGGGGGGAGGGGGAGGAGCGGGGATGAACTCCGGAGAAGGGGAGGAAGGTTCTGCCAAGGGGTCCAGAGAGAGATCAAGAGGAGGGACAGAAGCCATACCTGAAGGAGGGACCGAGGAGGGCGCTGCAGGTGAAGGTGCTGGTGGTGCCTGGGGAAGCCTCGGCGGAGGAGGTAGCATATCGGCAACAGAGCCAACATGAGCCGGAGGGAGAGGAGGGGGGAGACCTCAAGAAGGGAGGAAGTGAGGAAGGGATAAACAACTTCATCAAAGGTGACATGGCGAGACACATAGAGCCGATTGGTGGGTCGATGGAGGCAGAGATAGGCACTTTGGGTGGAGGAGTAGCCAACACACACACAAGGAAGGGACCGAGGGTGGAGTTTATGAGAGAGATAGGGTTTGAGCCACGGGTAACACACACAACCAAAGGAACGCAACTTGAGATAGTTTAGAGGCGATGAAAGAGCTTTTCGAAGGGACTAACATTGTTAAGCGCAGATAAGAGGAGTCTATTGATCAAGTAGACAACGCTTTTGATGGCAAAGACCCAATATGAGGGAGGCATGTGGGCTTGGTGAAGGAGGGTTCGGCAAGTTTCAACAATGTGACGATGTCGGCGCTCAGAGGTACCATTTTGTTGCGGGGTATGAGGAGCTGTTGTGAAGTGACCTATACCGTGTTTGGTGAGGTAAGGGCGAAGGGCGAGAAATTCACCGCCATTATCAGTGTAGATGTTTTTCAATTTTAGGGTAAAGTGGCGTTCCAACAAAGGGAGAAGTTGGGTAAAGACAGCAGCAACATCAGATTTACGAAAAAGTGGAAACAACCAACAATATTTCGTAAAATGGTCCACAAAGAGAACATAGTACTTGTACCCATTAGTGTCAACAACGGGGGCTGGACCCCATACATCAGCATAAAGATACTCTAAAGGAGAGGAGCTAACAAGAGCTGTAGAGTTAAAGGGTAACTGGTGAGCTTTATTGAGGTGACATGAAGGACATAGAGTCTTTGATTTAGAGGAACACACGGGGAGAGAATGAGACTTGATGAGGGAAGCCAAGACTTTCGCAGCAGGGTGGCCTAAGCGGTGATGCCAATAGTCGGAGGAAACGCGGGTCCCGGAGAGCAAGGTTGTATTGGCAAGGCTAGGACTCCACACGGCTGGGAGAGGATAGACACCAGCAACACTTTTACCGCGAAGAAGAGGCGCTCCCGTGGTCAGATCCTTCACAAGAAAGGAACAAGGGTTAAACTCAACATAAACATTATTAGAGGAGGTGAAACTATGAATGGAGATGAGATTTTTTTTAATGGAAGGAACACACAGAACGTCATCAAGGACGAAGGTACGGGAAAAGTAGGGAAGATGGGTAGAACCAACATGAGTGACAGCCAAAATTGTACCATCCCCAATAATAACTTCATCTTGGCCATCATATTCGGAGTGAAGTTTGAGGGTGGACAGATCCGATGTGATATTTTGTGAAGCAGCGAAGTCGAGAAGCCATTTGTTGTCATTGTTGTGGGAAGTGACACAGTTGACCACGACATCGCGAGGTTTGAGCTGGTAGCATTGTTTGGCAATGTGGCCTTGTTTCTCACAGAACTGACAGACCACAGTGGGGCGAGAGTCAGATTTGCGGGAATTAGAGCGCTTACTAGAGTTTCGGCGATGAGTATTGTTTTTAGAGGAGGTGGGAGGCTTGCGATAAGTGGAGTTGGCAGTGGCAACCATGGTGGAGGAGACAGTGTCCAGTCGTTTGAGATATGCCTCATGGCCAAGAAGAAGGTCATGAAGTTCTTCAAATGTGAGGGAGGTTTCGCGGGTCCAAATAGGAGCCATGATATCACGAAAATCAGGGCCAAGACCGTTGAGGATATGCAATGTTAGATCATCATTGGAGAGAGCAGAATCAATCAAGGCGAGTTCGCGGGTCCAAATAAGAGTTTCCTTGAGTTGCATAACTCGGGTTCGGGAAAGATTAGCAAACAAACGTGAAAGTTTGTCCCAAGCTTCTTTGGAGGTGTCAGCGAGGGCAATAAGAGGCATGACACTTTCAGAGACCGACGCAAAGATAGCGTGGAGAAGAAGCTTATCCTGCTGATACCAATGAAGGTAGGAAGGAGAGGCCGAGGAGGATGCATCACGGGGTGGGCAGGCAAAAGTACCATCGATATATCCAAGGAGATCATAACCAATCAATAAGGTGATGAATTGGGCACGCCAGGAAGGATAATTGGGGCTGGAGAGTTTGAAAGGAAGCTGACTGGCTGTTTTAACAGCGACCAGGGGAGCTTCCGTAGAAGGTGGGGTGCTCTGAAGTGTGACAACGGGAGTAGGCTGAGGGGTGAAGACTTGGGCAGGACTGGAAGTGACGTCTTGAGACATGGTGAAAGAAATGGAATGCTCGTGAGAGACTAGAAGGCTCTGATACCACAAACAGATTTGATAATTGTATGAAAGCGTTCTTACGTATTTCATTAACATGTTTGACTAAATATAGTTACAGAGGAATGACGTAAATGGAAAAATACAAAAGCATTGGCGTGATCGTAGAAGACAGGAATCACGTTGCTGAAAGTAAGTGATTCCTAGAATCACGTGAGTAGCTGTCGAAGACCAAAATAACATCAGCTAATCAATATCCTTAATACCCGGTCCCTTGACTTTGTAGATTTGTTGACTTGTATGAGTTTACTAGTGGTATAACGTAAGAATCATGGTACGACGTGCAAATAAATAAATAAAAGGTTAATTACAAAAAAAGCTCCATGAACTTACATGTCAATCTCAAATACTCTTCTTGATTCGAACTCGTTATAACTCGGCCCCATGTATTACATGACACGTTGTAATTCAGCTTTTGACCCAGATTTTACGTTAAAGTGAACGTTTTCCGCCACACGTGCGGGCACGTGACACCCAGACCACTCAAAAAGATCAGATTGCCCCTTCGTGTCTTAACTATTCGATGCGGTGCCTTTTGACAACAAGATTTTACTGAATGAAATCTCAGGCAGGCAAGGGAAGGCGAACTCATGGCGGTTCTTGGCGCTAGTGGGTTCGGTAAATCCACGATCCCATAGTGTTGTTTCTCAACAAGCCCACTTTCGGGCTCGACTCGACGAGCGTGTTCATGGTCGTGAAGGTCTTACAACGAATTGTTCAAAGTGGAAGCATCGTGGTCATGTCCATACACCAGGCCATTTACAGAATTCTCAGCTTACTAGACCGATAATTCACCCAGAGGCGCACAAGAATGCTTAAGGTTCTTCGCCTTTGCCATGTCCACCACTTTCTACACTTGTGCGGAAGCCATTCATGTGTTCCTCCAAGAGCGATACATTTTCATGAGAGAAGAAACTACATAAACGCTTATCTTCGTTCTTCCTACATTCTCGCCCATTCGATCATCTTCATCCCTTCTTTAATCTTCCTATCTTTGATTTTTAGTCGAACAGTTAGGCACAAAAGGGGCGATCTGATCTTTTTGTGTGGTTTAGGTGTCATGTGTCCTGCACTTGTGACAGAAAACGTTCATTTTAATGTCAAATCTGGGTCAAAAGCTGAATTGCAACATGTCACGTAATATATGGGGCCGGGTTGTAACGAGTTCGAGTCCAATTGGGTATTTGATATTGACATGTAAGTTTATGAGATTTTTTTTTGTAATTAATAAATAAACAGGGGAGTGTTTAATGTTTTGGGTCTTTTGGGTCCATGACTATCTTGGGCCTTTGAACCTAAACCTATCTCATGTAGAGTACGATTCATAGGATGGACCGCAGCCCCAAAAGAACACGGAAAAGAAGTGCTCAAACTAAGTCCAGGTTGCACTACTGACTTTGGACGTTGTCTCAGCACTTGTTTCGCCAAGACCAATGTGGATCTCATGATAATGGGTTGCAGCCCAAAGACAATATTTTACAGAGTGCAAAATAATTTAGCCCATGGTGCCCCTGCCTTTTAAAGTTTGATTAAATGAGAAAATGCTTCTCTAGTATAAAAATTCAAAAGAATTATAAGTAATACTTACTCAGATTTTACAATATCCATCTGAAAAAAAAAAATATATATATATATATATACAGCCAAGATGGTCACTATGTTTGTAATTATTTAAGGGAGCGCTTAACACGTCTACTTCAAAAAAAAAAACTAGTTAAGATTATTTGTGATTTTTTTTTAAATCACGTCAAACTTACCAGTAAGGAACCAATTAGGTGAAATTAATTTCGCCACATACCATTCCTTTCTCATTATTTTGCCTCTCACATTCCATGTGGAACTTGGGGTGTCACAATGTCGTATTGTCATATTCCCTGGAAAACATAATAATTAATGAAACAATCAGAATCTCTTGCAAATGACTTGTTGTAACGCATAAAATGGATTGCTCACGGTTTTTAAATTAGAATTAAATAGGGTATAATAGTGCTGCTAAAATAATGTTCGAACCACTATATGATATTTGTTACAGAATGATCATGAAAAATGACCCAGATATCCCGTCATTGTCTGAGTAATTAATAATACAAAGTTATAAGAACTAATGAATAGTTTCGAAAATCATTAGTTGACTTTATTTATTTATAGTAGAAGATTAATTAGTTTGGTACAAAGGTTTGAATCATGCCTTTGACGTGTACTCTTGAGTGATCGATGTGGCTTTATATGAAAATATTGAAGTCTTCCTGATATGAGTAGAGTTATTTTATTTCTTTGGACATCACCTAATTATAATTTATAAATTACTACAAATTTTTGAGCGACTTTTATAATTAAAAAAAATAAATTGTTTTGACTATTTGCAGCATATTTATATTCCTTCCAAGTAATTAAATTATTATTTTCCTTTAAGTATTAGGATATCAAATCTCGACATCTATTATTTTGCATTTAATATTTTCAGTACCAAATTATATCATGAAGTGAGAAATACATATATAAAATACACAAATACATACATATTTTTTTTAATGTGGCATGACACGTATCTACGGTCTTAACATATGGCCTGTCACGTTAACGTTTTGTGAATGTTTCAGACGGAGGCCTATTTTACGAATTTTATAATCTATGAATAAAATTTTATTTTGAGCCAAATTCCAAGAATAAAATTTTATTTTACAAATGAAAAAAGAAATCAAGAACATAAACGGAAAATGTAAAATTATTGATGCTTATAATTAATTAACTCTGTATCTATCTTATGAGTGTTACTCATTTCCACACACTCGATTTTCTCCTTTCTCTGTTTCCGCAGTAAACGGATTGCGCACACGTATTAATAACGTGCCAATTAATTATGGTTTGTCGATCGAATATGATAACCTTGTCTCGAGCTCGTATGAGTTTTGGTAGGTCGTGATTATAATTGTTAAATTATATCAGATGGAGAAAGTCTCGAGCTGGTCAATAACGATCGACAGCAACATTAATGAAAGCTCCATGATCACTATTTTCATGTAACGAATTAAGTTGTCATTGTCTCTCTGATCTCTATGTCTTTCTCAATGGAGATCTAAACTAAGAACTCAGAAGCAGTAGTTTTAGAAAAGTCGTGGTACTAATTGCCCGAGGAAATTAGAAATGTTAAAACTTATTGTAATTTGTGATACCAAAGCCAAATTATACTGTTATAGGTAGTTACCTAAGTAAACAACAGAGATTTAAAACCTTAATTAATTAATAAAAATATCATTGGAGTTGTGTCAAACTACTAGCTAAGATTGGGTCATGCAGCATTGATTGACCCATAAATAAGGTTTCTATTTTTATCAGTTGAATTTGAATTGAATCTACTAATATTTAATACATATGTTATATATATTATGGTTTTTGTTTTCTTAAACATGAATATGTAGACTAATTTAATGCACAGCGGTTCACGTTCTTCGATTCCCTAAAATTGAGCAAGAAAAATATAATTAGAAAAGATGCGGTGTCGGCAATCTGGCGCGCGTCGTACTAATCTTGGGCTATTTTCTCGTTAATTAATTTACAGATTTCATTAATTATAATATTAATAATAAATAGTGTATGACAAAGATCAGGAACCCAAATCTATGTACAGACACCCTAGACCAATTCTAGCTTTGTCACCCCGATCGATGAATACCTTCTGATCAGAGCTGCCACAATATATATAACTGATCAGCACGTACGTATAACATGTGTGCGAGGGTCATGACTCATGAGAGAGAGAGAGAGAGAGAGAGGGAGAGAGAGTCGACAGAGAGCTTTAAATGTAAGGAAGAAGAATCACTATTAAACTATATCATCCATCATATTACTCCATCTCGATCACATCTCCAATTAAGGGCACAACTTAGCTATCCTTAAGGGACTGTGTCCCGGGGGAATGTATCACAAAGTCCTCCTAATGCCTTCCTCAGATATAATAAGATGCATCTCTTTTCTTTAATCAATAGGTACCTTTGTCCACGGCGATATATAATTAAGGGCGGCGTTAACGGGTTTTGGCGGTTTGATTTAGGAAACATGCTTGCAAACGTAGTAGTTCTATCTAATATTTAGTTAATTACAAGAAGTCGCCAGCTCCCATATAGGGTTTTTGAATTGGTACGTCACATGATATAAACAATGGTTTTTTTCTAATTATCAATGGTTGATATCAAGTAATACGGCCGCTCCTTCTATGGTTTTTTTTTTTGTGCAAAACATCTACGCCTTCATTAATCCATGCGATTGTTTGTAACGCATTTGCGCCAAAAATTGTTCTTGTAAAACAACATTTGTTGTTGAGGGGTACTGTTTCTTCCTAAGCACGCCATACTATAACATGCAGTGCTATATATCTAGGGGAAATATGAAATCCAACATGTTACTAATAATTAGTTATTCTCCTAATTAAAGTTGAAGAAAAGTACTTGAAGTGAATCATTGTCAGAGATCAGATCTAGTCTTCTTCTTTTTTTCAAAGTATGCTAAATAGTACTCGACCCAGACGACGTGGGAGCTAATTAAGGTTGTGTTTGTGTTGAAAAATTTTTGGTATTGGGTTTAGTAAAAAAGTGAAGAGAGATGTAATTTTTTATATTTTTGTAATTTTTTATGTTTTTTGATAGGAGAGAGAGAGATTATATTGTATTATTTTATTGTAAGTTGGTGAAAAATATTGTGATATTTTTTGTGCAAACGCACCCTAAGTTGATCTTTGACCATCATACGCTCACGTTTTGTGGGTCATGGTATGTGTACTTTTTCGTGACCTTCGTACCCATATTTTATGCTGCGGTGTTTGTTTGATTGGACTGTTATTGTAGACTACGTACATACGTTGCTCAAAGTTAGCTGCTTGCTGTTTACGATATTTGCTTATATATTGTTGCTGTTGGTGATCTTTGTGTTGCTTCTAGTACTCTTAGAGTTAATTCCTCTGTTATGTTCCTATCTGCAGTACTTTTGTAGCTGTAGTTTTCAGGTTTTTGTGGGTTCTGCCAGTTATGATGTTTGATTTTCTACCATATTCCATGCATGTCCATTTGAGGTTGTCTGCAATACAAATACCTTAACCAAACAAACAGAAAGAACTATGGCCGTGTGCTCACATCAGACAGTGATTTTCTACGTAAGTTTCGAAGATCACAATCCTATAATAGATAACAATATCGATCTTAGTCTGCCGTTTTTTACCGTGCACAAGTCATGGTTATACATAGTCATAAAGGCTTCACCCTTTAATGCCGTGAAGTACTAAACCATTTTGTAGTAGTAACTAAGTGATTCCATTTTCTAAAGTTTGTGTCTTGGTAGATCAATTAGTGTTCTCTTCCAAAGCTGCAGGAACAAAATACTGATGCTGGGTTGATATATAGTGTCTGGCATTAAAGACATCTATTCTTCAAAACAAATTGTTCTTTACTATATAATTCTCTCTTTATTGTCTAAATTAGAGTACTCTATTCATAAAATAAAATAAAAATAGAAACCAAAGTGGTCGTCCCTTTATGTTATTTATTTTGGTTGTGCTATATTTATACATGTAGTAAAATACATCAAAAAAATTAATAAACCGAATTTTAATTTTTGAATTTAAATTAATACAAAAGTTGTAATAATTTTTTAATTAATCGATTTAGTGCTCAAGCTCAAAAAAAGAGTGCACCAAATTAAAATTTGAAATTCAAATGAGACTAGTAGTTAATCAACAGAAAAAGTTGCTTCTCTTGACTCTCTATATAACCTATATATACTAACATTTTCATATATATATAGCACTGCATATAATATTTTATTCGTCCTTAATTAATTATAATCAGTCAATTTCATAAACAATTACCTTTAAACATTAACCTTTAAACAATTACCTTTGCAGAAGGAATTACGCGCGCGAGGGAGAAAACGATTGTGGTCATTTCTAAAGTATATTATAGCCTCACAATTCATAAAAGGAACCTGATGATCAGAGTTTCACTGTGATCTCCTGCATAAGAGAACACAGAATATTATAGCTAGCTGGCTATCCCTTGTCTGTTTTCATAATTATATATATATATATATATATTACTCTTCATCTTTTTTGTTGGCTTTGATTCTTCTCTCTCTGTCATATTCCATGAACTATATATAAAAGGTGATGCATGGACCATCAGATGTTTTTTTCTATATATCAATAGCTGCTGATGTTCTGTACTTATGCTCACCTTACCAATTATCAAATTCCCAAATATATATATTAATGTTCTAGATTTTGTTCTATTTTATTAGTTAATTAAAATTTGCTTCCACTACATGATTGAGATCAGGTACGTATTCAATGATTGAAGCCCTAGACCAAAATACAGCCTGAACACAGCCATGCACATTTGTTGGAGAAACAGTATAGAAAATATTGCTTCAATCTCAGCCATGCAACGTGGCGCAAGCTACTTAAAGGGAAATATATATAACATAATCCAATGCAATTTTCCACTCTGGTTTAGAAGTGCTATAAGTGTACTACAGCAATGAGTTCTTTAATTTTTCAAACTAGTGCTTCATCATACGGCCAGGATAGCCTGTTTCCTCAGAACTGTAGTACCTTACATTCGGACAACCAGAATAATAACAGATGACCAACGATGTACACAAACTAAAAATAACACATAGCCGGTTCAATCACAGATCATTTTCTACTAAAATATTCTCTCCCACCAAAAAACTAAAGAAGAAATCTTGTATTATATTCTAGAATATTCACATTAGTTGACAATGTATCAGATTAGGGCTTGATGATAGCAATTTGTTTATGAAGGTCTGCATCTTGCATTCCTTAGCCCTTAAACTATGCCTGCAAATCAGTATAATATATAATTTAATGCTGCAGCCACTTGTCAGCAAAAGCACCTCCATGTGTAAAAGTCAAAGGGTGGGATCACAAGATAATATAAGTAGTCAACATGATGAACCCTAGCTAGTCGGTAGAGAATTGAATTACAAGTAAAAAAACATTTTAAAAAGATAAACAACATGATGAGTACGTACAATGGCATGAAGAGGCACCACCTGTTCTATGGGATTATTTGATTATTGGCTGTATATATAATATACTGAATATTATTGTTTCCTTTTTGTCTTTGAGATCATAAGGAAGAGTAGAAATTTGAAAAAGGAAAAATGTAATTAAGGCATATTATACTCTACGGAATACAACATATATGAAGAACTATATTTGGGCCAACGAGATAGCTCCAGTCCTCATAGTCATGTTTTTTACTCCTTTAATTAG
Organism: Myrica gale; assembly: GCA_963930655.1. Classification (NCBI taxonomy): domain Eukaryota; kingdom Viridiplantae; phylum Streptophyta; class Magnoliopsida; order Fagales; family Myricaceae; genus Myrica; species Myrica gale. The sequence goes on from OZ005599.1 coordinate 1,396,272, forward strand.
CTGATGATCAGGGGACTAATTAAAATCCAATAGATGAAATGAAATATTTAGAGGAAGAGTGGGATTTCCTGAATTATAAGTGACCCCCTGATCTCTATGTGGCACTTAACAAATTAAAGTGGATTAATATGTATAATTAGTGACTTAATTATGAAAATTAATGACCTGCTTCGATCTAAAAGAGTACCATGCTTCTGTTGTGAGTAACCTGTAATATATACCTCAAAAAGCCGTTGACCTAATGTGTTATTTAAAAAACCTAATGTGTCATCACCGCCCCACGCCTTTCCCCTGACGGCTAACTTTTAAAAATGGAAACAAAAGAAATATTACTTTAAAAATAAAGAGGTTGACATCTAAGATATATGGCGGGAAATTTAATTATAAATAGGCTAAAGGATCCCTCTTCCAAGCCACAACAGTGCGAACTAAGCCATTTAGCTCATACAAGGAGAAAACAAGTCTCTCTCTCTCTCTCTGACATACACCTGTGCCTCTTGTTTTGCTTCTATGGCGATCCCGGTGATTGATTTCTCAAAGGTTGATGGTCAAGATCAGGAGAGGGCGAAGACAATGGCCGAGATCGCTAATGGATGCGAGGAGTGGGGTTTCTTCCAGGTACTTATCTGATCACTTCCTTTGCAATCTGTAGTTGGTTATAACATGCACAAGGGTTTCTAGGAATGGTGGCATTGAGTTCTCATCGCCAGCCTACCTCATGGTTCCACATATGTTTAACCTCACGTAATTTGTCACTGTGTCAACTCTCATTCCCGTCGCCATCACAGGTAACTGTGGGGGACATTTAATCTCATATATAAAATATCAGCAAGTGGTTTACTGGATGGAACATTAATATAGATGCAAGACCACATGTATATATCTTTCTGAAGCTCGTACTGCAAGAATATATATATTTTATATGATCGTGCTAATCATGTTTTCTTGTTAAAATGCGCAAAAAAAAGAGACATTGTAACGACCCAATGATAAGCACTAGCCACATCTGTGCTTTGACTTCAAAATGTCAAGTCAAGGTTGTTTTTGAAGCTCCTTGGATTATTATAAAGCTCAGTTCAACCTAGTAAGGTCCCAATATGGGACCTGACCCTTATAGAATCAATCACTCATTCATTCTCTTCTCCCACTCCACGTGAGATTCGGGGTATCACAATCTCCCCCCATAAACTCTTGACATCCTCGTCAAGACCCACCTAGCCCACATTGGTGGTTACTATGACCCCTCTGATACCATTTGTAACGATCCAAGGACAAACACTAGCCACATCTGTGCTTTGACTTCAAAATGACTGGTCAATGTTGCTTTTGAAGCCCCTTGGATCATTATAACGCTCAGTTCAACCTAGTAAGATCTCAATGTGAGACATGACCCTTATAGAACCAATCACTCATTCATTCTTCTCTCTCACTCCACGTGGGATTCGGAGTATCACAGATATAAATGCGCGCACCTTGATCTGGAATAATCATTATCTGATTTTAAGCAGTATAATTGCACCAATGTTTATGGAATGTGGATTTTTTTTAATGAAAAAAAGAGCGTTTCTGCAGATTTATTTTATGTATGCTGTCATTGACGAAAGAGATTCATGTTTGCATTATTATAATTGTTACAGCTGGTGAACCATGGAATTTCGGAGGAGCTCCTTGAAAGGGTGAAGAAGGTCTGCTCCGAGAGCTACAAGCTGGAAAGAGAGGATTATTTCAAGAACTCAACACCAGTGAAGCTGTTGAATGAATTAGTGGAAAAGAAGAGAGGCGACAAGTTGGAGAATGTGGACTGGGAGGATGTATTTACCCTCCTTGACGGCCATGATTGGCCATCCCAAGTCCCAGGATTCAAGTAAGCATTGTGCATGCATCTCTTGATGGTCACTAATCTGACAATTGGGAGAGGAAAACAAAAGTACCAAGATTCTGAGTTCTCTGCAGCTTCATAAAAACTAGGTTTTTGGCTGCTGACGACTTGGAAAAAGCCAAGACATTCATGCAATGATAATCCAATTCTGTCGACAACCAAGCTACGTAACTAAACTAATATATACAAATCTAACAATATCTTAAGGCTTTTAAGCTAGAAAATGACAATTTTTCAACCTGGCTTCTTTTAAGATTTCCAACTTTCTGTGCTATAACTTTGTTTTGGACTTTCCTGGAGTACTCGGTCTCCTGGCACCATGTGGCTTTCATGTTTATTTCTTGTCGGTGCTTCAGGTCAACAATCTTGAACTTACAAGTTTATGAGATCTCTTCCTCTAAACTTAATCATTAATACTAACATTATGGCCATCTTCACTTCTATCCGAAAGAATGCGAGACATCTAGAAACTTGCGGAAGTTCATAATTTTGCTAGTCAGTAATCGCTCATCCTTGCATGACCTGTGTACTAGTATGCTGATATCGTTTGGCTTATGATGGTGATGACAGGGAAACCATGGCTGAATACCGAGCAGAATTGAAAAAGTTGGCCGCAAAGGTCATGGAAGTTATGGATGAGAATCTGGGCTTACCAAAGGGGTACATCAAGAAGGCATTTGATGGAGAAGAAGACAATGCCTTCTTTGGCACTAAGGTGAGCCAATACCCACCTTGTCCGCATCCAGAGCTAGTGAATGGTCTCCGAGCTCACACTGATGCAGGGGGTGTCATCCTACTCTTTCAAGATGACGAGGTGGGAGGTCTTCAAATCCTCAAAGACGGCCAATGGATCGATGTCCAGCCATTGCCAAATGCCATTGTCATAAACACTGGAGATCAGATTGAGGTCTTAAGCAATGGTCGATATAAGAGCGTTTGGCACAGGGTTTTGGCCACTCCTGATGGAAACAGGAGATCAATTGCTTCGTTCTATAATCCCTCACTTAAGGCCACCATATCCCCTGCGCCCCAGCTTGTGGAGAATCCTAAGCAAGAGGTGGATCAAACTTACCCCAAGTTTGTTTTTGGTGACTACATGTTTGTTTATGCCAAGCAAAAGTTCCTGCCCAAGGAACCTAGGTTCCAAGCTATGAGGGCCATATAAGAAGCAAAAAGTTTAAAACTTCCATACCCTTAGAAGATTCCTTGTGTGGGTTTTTCTTTTTGCTTCTTTTCTGATCATGGTTTTTCCTTTTGTGCTTGTATGGTCTTAGTGATAAAGATTTGCCGCCTGGCAAAGGATACCGCTGGCTTTTCTTCCTCTTATTAACTACATAGTAAGGGGAGGTTAGAAAGCTAACGTGGGTATTAGTGTGTTTATTTTAGATTGCTGTTTTTTCTGTCTTGTTATCTGTGTAATCACGGGATGCTTAAAATGCATCTGCAAAGGTCTGCTCTGTACAATATAATATTAATGGTACGTTTGAATGTATGTTTTTGCATTGTTTTTCCCTTCTCTTGCCATGGATCGCATAATTATTCAAATGCTCATCATCTTAAGGTCGTTTTCTTTCATTAGCATATACTTCCTTTCCGCACGTTAACCTTCCAAGAGTTTCAGACAATGCCTTGCTATAATAATGGCAGACACTGTTAAATCTGGTTCAGGACCAATCAGTTGAGTTTGTCCCAGTACATCAACTTCCGTCTAACTTTTCAAAGATCGCAGCAATTAAGAAAACTACAAAGATCTATATATATATAAAAAAAAATACAAGACAATCAGCAGTTCAGCTTGTGAAGACTGGAAAGTGGAAATAATGATATGAAACTCGTTGAATTGGAATAAATTCTAAGGGCCAAATTAACCCTATTCACTGAATGAGGGAGGAAGGGTCAGCGAGAGAGCCACGCATACTTGACTTCAAATAAATTATGCAGGCACCAAATACTAGAAGCATCCACAGAAGGCCCAAAATGAAGAACTGGGACCAGAGAGTTAATAATGGGAGCGATGATTAGCACGAAATTCACGAACACAAAAGAAAACAAGATCTCGGATCTTCTCTCCTGCCATGTAGAAGTCCGCAGGAAATAAAGGAGCATGATCAATCAACTTTCAGATATATATAGATGAGCTATAAGATCAAATCTTTATTGCCGGAGAATATGAGGGTATACAATTATATCACTGCCAATGTCATATGGGAGAACGGCAAACCCTACCTTCATGTGGGAGCCAATGTGGGGATGAATCCTATTTACTATTGTTAAAAAGTAAAAGTTTCTGTAATCTCAATTTTTAATATGTACAGTAATTTTACATGAACTTCAATCTGGTTATGGAAAAGAGAGAGGCTGATCCATTCCTATTTCAGAGGAATCAAAGGGCCTTTTGATCTAGCCTCTCGTTCCAATTTAGGCAGCGAATCAAGCTGTGAAACCAGTCACATGTCTGGTCAGACTTGTTGACCGTTGGAAGTGGGTGCTGGCTCATCCATATTCTTACAGAATGTCCTCGTGAGAGTTGCTGCCTTCTCTTCCCATCAAAAGAAACCCATGCGTTGCTTCTAGCGTCCTCTGGAATCTGTCAAATACGATAATGTTAAAATCCTCCTAACAGACAAACAACTGGTAAGAAGTACGATATGAATCCTAACAGACAATAGAGTAACTGATACGAACATATATGTCTCGGAGAGCTCGCCACATCCCTCAGCGAGGTCTGAAATTGGATTTCATCATTATGTTTATAATTTTACTCATAAGTTCACTACGTTAACATGTAAAGGCATTGTTAGAGCTCGACTGGATATTAGAGTCCAAATGATTTAAGTAACCATGTGAAAAGAGCATGGTACTCCACCACTTAATTGACTCCTGATCCGTGGTTGAACATGGAAATAAAAAGAACATTATAATGCTCTCGCTCCAAAGAGTGAACAATATCAGGCCCTACAAACAGGAAGCTAGAACGTTGATTGGACATGGGTGCTGGAAAATGTGACTCCATGTAGCATAAGTCTGAGACCCAAACATTTCACATGGCTTTGCAAATATGCCAAAAGAATAGTAGTACCTAGAATGTGAAGAAGTAAAGTTTTATATTTCTTCTGGCTTCTCTAACATGTGTAGATCATCTTTTCAAAGAAATAGAATAGCTCCTCTAAGGATTTTAACCACTGGGATTCAACATTGATTTCCAATTTAAAAATTATCCGTGTTTATATGCCACCCTTTTTTGTTATACGTGCCTCATACACCCTATAATTCAATAATTTTTCTAATTGCCAAAAGCACCAATAAACCAAAAGGAAAGAAGAGAATTTTGTTACTTGGCATCAAAAAGCACGCAATGCTCTCTAAGACACAAGTCAATTCAACAAAACCCTTATACTTCTCTCTTCAGTTCAAGAGCTATAGGTGGCAAAAAGATTGTATACAGATTGAAACCAAAATTTTGTCCAAGAAGAACTAACAAGGTATGAATCGTAACCTCACCTTTAATTCCAGCCTTGCGGAATCTGGGAGTATAACTGGTCTAAATGAGAGGGAGTGTGGACAGATTGGTGTAAACAGCATGCAAGGAACATTTGGATGGACCTGCATTTAGATTTGGATAATGGTCTTAACAAGAGTATAAAGAGCAGCAGCAAACAGTAACAGCCAATCCCAACGTATGCAATTGCAGGATATGAATTTTCATGTTTTCTGGATGGGTCGTTTTTCACCTTAATTGTGCAGTAAATACTGCATTCATTTATTGAATTACCTAAATCTTAGACCTCTGAAAATTTTATTTATGTAATTAGAATCAGAGACTAAAAAGTGAACATGTGATGCAGATACACTTCCGATGTGGGAAGTCGGAGGACATAACATGTTATGTGTCAGCAGAGAACATAATACCAATTATCTTGTGCAACACAGTTTCCTATATATCTATAGTGCTGATCTATGTCTAACGTGGTCATATATGTCATGCAAAATTCACTTTATGGGGTTATTTTTCTACTTCCTGGTACATGTAACGTACTATGATTGCCAAGAAAAGAGACCTACCTGCCAAGCCCATACAAAAAGAAGAAGGCCTATTCTTCACAGACATGTGGCATTTGGAGCTACCAATTTTAGCATAGCTGGAGTTGTAGAGGAGGGAGGGAGGGAGAAAGAGATAAATACTGGACAGATAGCTCCCAGAAAAAAGTATGTACTTTTTTTTTAACAAAGTTAGGCTCCAACACAATCAGAAAGCTTCTTCTACCGCAAACGGCTGTTCTGGCCTCTTATTTTCAGGACAAAAAGATACCATTTAAAAGTTAAAAGACCAAATAAATAATCAAATAAAATAACTTATTCCTGTATGATGATGTCTAACTAGGTCTAAATAGACCAAGCCCTAGAACTAATATATCCAGGGACTAAAAGTAATACAGGTACAAGTCGAACATAGCTTACCATGGAACCTCCTGCAGCTGTAGAGTAAGCAGTACTTCCAGTAGGTGTGGCTACTATGACTCCATCACCTTGTACCTAAAGAAGAGTGCTCATTATTAAAATGACCATTAGCTTCTTTTACCCCTCCAAAGTTTTAAATATGAGACACAGCATAAATAGTGTCCGCTGCTTTAGATTAAATAAACTCCGGGTTTTGTGATTGGAGAAAGCAAGTAACAACTCAGCTCACACGAGTGAAGGCATGACTACAGAACTTTAGACTAGTATCATTTTTCCTTTTCTCTGTGCAAGAAATGGGACCATTAACCTCACCTTTGTTATGAGCCGGTCATGTTCATAGCATTCGATTTTGGAGAGGTATGGATTAGAACCTCGATCCACAACGACCTCATTTAAAACATCAAACACTTTCCCAGGCACTGCTTTACCATTTCGAAAAATTTCACATCGAAGACGCATTCTAAGAGTTATATAGACACCATCCAGAGTGTCATTGCCATGGATGACCTGTCTTAAGTTTTTCTTATAGCCATCAAACTACATCAAAATAATCAGAATCAGTCAAATAAATGACTGCTTTTCAATAAAGAAAACTGAAGTTCTGCTTGTGAGAAAATAACAAAAAAGTTCAGGTAAGAAGCTTACAGCATGTGAAGTCAGAAATCCAAGAGATCCAAGATTAAACGAGACAACAGGGGGCACAGCACCTCTAAATAAATTTGATGCATGGAGTATAACCCCATCTCCACCCAAGCACGCCACAAAATCAACCCTCTCGTGCAAATCACTGCATTAAAGCCATCCAACATGTCAGCAAACTCCTGTAAGTACAGGAATATTAACAAGTACTTCAATTATGTTGTTCTTCAACCAAGCAGTTCCACTACCTAGTGTCTTGACTATAAAACGTCTGAACAAATCCGAACCCTGGGATTCTGGCAAATATGTCATGCACATCAGGTTCTACAAGAACATTCATTTTCTCCTGGTAATACAGGAAAGATGCAACCTGCAAATAAAATACAATAAACGCAGTTAAAATATAAGCATGAAAAGACTCAATAAGTGGCTCCAGAGGTGTACCACTTATATTCACAGACAAATATCCTTCAGTCATCCACAGAATTGGATAATTTGATATCATTCTGACTACAAAATTGCCAGGCAAGACGTCCCTCACCATAGAGCAACTCTACTAAGAACATGTCTGTGATTAATGTAGCCTTTAGTTTCAAGTTCCCAAGCAAAAGTGTATCACTCATCTATTTTCAATCGTACAGTAAAGAGACCACAACCCTATCGCCCAATGGATGATACTGTTGTCTGATCTAAAATGGGGGTTTCACTCTGTCCCAAACCATGTGGAGTTTCCAAGAAGGAAACACATTCTCTATTTACCTTCACATATTACCCTTAAATTTGAACCCACTTTTCTTCAGATTTTAACCTATCTTTCTCAGCACACATAAAGCTATTTTAAGAAACTTTCTATGTTGGTTTTCTTTCACCAAAATGTGTACCATTTGTAAACTCCCATCAGTCAAGGGACAAGGGAGTATATTTTTTATCTAGGAAATATTAAAAAAAACTTCATATACCAAGAATATAAATTTTTGGTCCAAGGTAAACATCAACAAGGTCCAAACATTTGTAACAGGAAGAAAGAGGACCAACAACAAGCAATAAGCTTTTTTTATTTTTTACCAACCAGAAGATTCCCCATGTATCAATTTTTAGGTATTTCAGAACAAGATTTCATAAGGGTACCTCTTTAGCTTCTTCCATGAGCTCTTCCCCCAGTTTCTTCAACAACAAAACAGTCTTTGGTGACGATTTCCACATGAGCATCTGCTGCTGGGTACTAGGATGAGTGAAGGCCAACGAGGATTCTGTCACCTTTTCTCTGGTACAAGAGAATCCATCTGTCCGAACCAAAAACATCTCTGCTTTCTTTCTTGACTGCAACCTTACAACACCAGTTGCAGAAGCACACATATTACCTTCAATTGGCCCAAGGTCATCATTGGATAAAACTAAGGCAGCTCTACCATTGTTCTCGTCATCCTCCAGTACAGATTTGGATCTTACAATAGTAGAGATCTCGGTTTCTGACATCACGGAAGACCTTTCTCCTTGGCCCAGTCCATTCACAACTGAACCAACAGAACCCAAAATATCACCATTCAAATACTTCCCATTTTCAGCAGATGATTTCTGAGGCTTTGCAGATAGAATTTTTCCATTCAGTGACCCGTTGAAACTTTCTGACTCCAGAGATGGTACAGTCCCAGCACCAACTATATCATCTTTACACGATGTCCCATTATACATCTGTCTTGAAACTACTTCAAACCTTTTCAACGGATTATTAAAATAAGTAGAAGGTGAGACCTTTCTACTCCTAAAAAACCTAGACATCTCTTTTTTGGAGAAAACATTGCACATAGGAATCTGAGCCTTGAGAGGGTCAGTTTCCAAGCTGAATTTTGCTAGAGATCCAACTCCATTATCAACTAACTTTATTGATGACATACCTTGGACAGAAAGGAGGCCATTGTGGGCCCCTTTACTGCTTTGATTTTTCTCACCCTTGTATGGAGAGGCCTTTGCATAGGGTGCTCCAGTTGCACAATGAAGTGTACCCAAAGACTCTTGCAGCGACCCATTCTCCTTTTCCAGGAGGTACCTTTCTTCAATATCTGACGACTTCTGCATTTTCTGCATCCCTTGTGCATTTCGTGATAAAATGCCATTGGGAGGAACTGATTGACTAGAGACAAGCTGAGGTGAACAGCGAGCCATGTACTGCCTCCATCTGGAGACCATTGCAGAAGTTCTCTGTACTCCTTCCTTACTGTGAAGATATATGGGACTTTTGCCGCAATCAGAAACTAAAGATGCAAACTCCTCAACCTGCTCCATTGAAGGTGCTGTCCCAACTTCCACAGGAATTTTGACTAGTTCAATTTTCCCAGACAAAACAGCATCATCTATGGTTGCTTGATAAAAGTTATCCTTTACTGTCTCTGCTCTAAGATCTACAATAGTTTTATATCCTTTCTTCACTAACCACTTCAGGCCTTCTTCTGTTACCTGACCACCTCTCCAAAAAGCTACATCAGAATCTTTGAACCCTATGTCCTCTTTAGAAGTCGTAGAATACACAGGATTCCAATTCGCAAACAGTGTATGGCATGGAAAATCCTCCCGACGTGGAAAGCCAAAATCATAGCAGACATTCTTGAGTCTCTGAAGTTTCCTCCACACATCCAAGCTTCGGTTATCATCAGACATCAAATACTTTTCAAGAGCAACATGCAAGCTCTCGCAACACCTTTTCATCTCACTCCTGAAAATGGCAAGGGGAGGAAGCTTATCCTCCCCTGAGTTTACATTGTCAACCTGAAATGAATTTTGAATCGAGGATCTTCCTGAAAGGACAACGTCTCTCCCTTTGTTAAGGAGGGACACCATGCAACCAAGCACAGAGACAATTTTGTCTTCCAATACTGGCTTTTCCTCAGATGAGTAATCGTATGAAACGCTACATTCACCGGTCAACGGATTGCACAAAGTGTCCATTAGGGCAGTTTGAAGCCGTTCAGCAGTCCTGATGATTCTACAATATGCCTCTACCTCTGCAATATCTCCAGGAACTGGACCAATCCAAGGCGCCTGTGATGATGGATCATAAGACTGGAAGGTCTTAAAATCCAAATAAAAAAAGTGTCAGTCTCTAACATTGAACTTATCTTAGGGCGATCAATTCATTGAATATCCATCACAAGACATGAAAGAAAACAGGTGATCAAGAATCAATTGCAAAATTTGGAAGGAAATACATTCTCCAGAGGGAGGGAAGGAGTGCCTAAACCTAGACAAAATGACCCATAACGCATTATCGGTCAGATAAGCAGCATAGCAAAAAAAATTTGCCAGACAAAATGATTGCAACAAAAACAAAAAAACGCATTGTGTTCATAACGGATTTAGAAGCCAACTTAGATAATTTTAAGACCTGATTGCAACAAAAACAAAAAAGACAACTGCTCAAGTTTGTGAGGATTAGGAACAATTCAAAGCAAAGTGGTGATATAGCATTTAGGCTTTCAAACATTTACACTCAGAACCTTAGTTAATAGCCTAATACACTATTCCGTAATTCAAAACGCAGAGACAACCAATTACAGCACCTGGATTCGAATACGAAAACCAATTATTAGTGAAATCATCCGCAACTCCAAAATATCTTGTCAAGAACGTCTCGAAACTGGTAAAACAATCGACTAACGGTTTCTCCGCCCACAAAAACCAAATAAAAGACTTGATCAAACCCATACAATCTGAAAAAATCCACACACAACCCAAAAATGATTATCCTTAGCTCTCTCGATCAATTCATCAACCGCCCACGAACTTGATGGATTTAACTATATAAACAGATTAAAAGATAAAAGAAACCCAAAAAAAAAAAGCTGAATGAGTTGCAGTGAGAGCTCGTGACCTGGGAGTCCAACCCGAAACTGACGGAGAATGACTTCGAGAGCTCCGCACTGACAACGAACTTCATCCGCCTCTTCAACGAGTCCTTCCTAAGCAACTCGAACCCATTGAGCTTGGTAGTACCAGCCCAGGACTGATATGGCCTAGAAGGGCAAAAATGGGAAGCTATAGATGATGACCGTGATGACATTCCGGTGGCCGGAGAGTAGCGGTTCATGTCGACGATGGCGATGGCCACGTGGCAGAAGAAGCAACATGCCACCATATGTGTGTGAATAAAATTCTTTAATTCTGTTTTTAAAATTTTGTATTCTCTAAGAATACATGGCGTTTGGAGGATGAGAAAAAATTTGGTGTGGATAATATCGCTGGGGTTGCAGACGTGTTTGGGTGGACCGTGGACTCTTCTTATCAGCTGTTGTTCTTTCCGTTTTTTTCTGTCTGGCTCTCGAACTTCTTCACTGCTCTTTCAGGTTTGAGTTTCTTGATGTGATGCTTTTCGCTCCACACCACCAGATATGTAAACAATATCGAATATATTTATATGGGTGTACGGAAGTTGTGTGCGTTTCTTGGGGCCTTTAAAAAAAAAATTGTAATTCTCTTTATATGGGTGTGCCACGTGCGGATGTTGTGTGCGTTTCTTGGGGCCTTTTAAAAAAAATGGTAAACTCATAGTTAGCCCCCTATGTTTGGACAAAAATTATATTTAGCCCCATATTTTTGAATTCAACAATTCGATACCCATAACTTTCAAAACCTATCAATTTTCGCCCCCCGTCTAAATTAGACGTTAAATCAGACGAAAAAGCATGAAAAATGACCAAAATGCCCCTCCAAACTAAAATTACTAAAAAAAATAAAAAATTCATTAAAAATAAAAAATGATATTTTTTCAAAAATTAATATTTTTAAATAAAACTATATTTCAATAATTTATTTATTTTAATTTATTTCTTAAATTTATATTTTTATTTTATTTTATTCTAAATTTTAGCTTTGGAGGGGCATTTCAGTCATTTTGCATGAATTTCCGTCGGACTTAACACCTGATTTAGACGGGGGGCTAAGTTTGATAGGTTGTGAAAGTTATGGGTATCAAATTGTTGGATTCAAAAATATGGAGCTAACTATGATTTTTGCCCAAACATAGGGGGCTAACTATGAGTTTACCCCAAAAAAAAAATTGTAATTCTGTTTATATGGGTGTGCCACGTGCGGATGTTGTGTGTGTTTCGTGCCTTCTTTTTTTTTTTTTTATAGATTGTTTCTTGCCTTCTTGGTTGTGACAGAAACTTGCTCAAATATGGGTCGGATCGGTTCAAACATGTTGGTAGATCAAAGTAGGGTTCATAGAGCTCCGAGTCCAAATACTTCCCACCCAACTAACCAGATACTCTGGAAAGACAAACAACGTGCCTAGGACCATATCAACCACTAAAATGCCATCATTAATTAGCTATAAATGGAAAAGATGAACAATCAAAGGCACATATGGATCTGCCGTAAGAGTTGGATCTTGCTTTAGATGCGTTGCCTACCTACCAAGTCTGGTTTAGTTGGGAGAAATCCAAAGTTTAAAGCCATCGATCATCTTATAATCTAACAGCGTTTTTCCTCCAAGAGGAAATATCACAAAGAAATAAAATGTCGTACAAAAATTGATATATTTCCTCTTAATTATGACATTGGGCAGAGCAAACAAACATTCTTTTTCCTGGCACTTCTCACAACCGAATTTCAACACCTGACATATGGGCATCTTTTACAACATGGAACGCACAGATGCTTTTTCAACCTAATTCTATGAGATGCTATATCACTAGGTGGCTGCATAGATCGGATCTACGTTTTCCAAACTCCAAACTCAAAAGCAGATGTCAAGGATACAGTAGGCATCTTTGTCCAACTGGTTTGCTTGTTTTCCTCCACTCTGAACCTATGGCAAGACTGGGAACTTGTCTTCTCTTGAACAAGCTGAACACAACTTCATTCCTACCAGAAACAAGGGTTTTCTATTACCCTCCTCCAAGTATTGCTTCATTACTTTAAGCCAAGCTACTTCTCGTTCGAACTCTGTCTATAAGCATTTGCCGGCCTGATAAGTCTTCTTCATAGCCGACAACCTGCAGAGACGTTCTGATGTGATTAATTTTTCATAAGCACTAACATCTAAATGGAAGGCTTAAATCGCAGCGAGACAGGCTTGACCCCAATATTAGTTTCAAGTATGCTAAAAGACCAATATAAGTTGCGGGAGACAATTTTTTTCTTTCCAAAGCTGATTCATTCCAAGCATACCAAAGATTTTTTTTTTTAGCACATTAGATGAACACTCTTCTCCAATAACGCAAACAAACCAATAAACGCCAGATGAGTAAGTGCTGAAACCTGTGACTCTGTTTGTGTTTCACTAAAACCATCATATATTCCTGCACTTGCACCTCCTGAAGGATTCCTGATGTCATCATTTTTCCCAGTCCTGCAAATTTTGCAAGTATGGTTTGGGAAAGGAGTTCTCAAAGCAAATATAAAAACAGCACTCAACTCATTTATCAAATGAAAGCACTAACAGTCTAACCCCATAAAATTTCCACAAGGAAGCATAGGCTTCCCAGAGACATACCTATTTAACCAGTGTTTAGTTAACCCAATGACTGTATGAGCATCTGAATGGGCTTGACCAAGGACTGAATAATCAGAAGAGAAAAGCTGGGATAACATTAAGGATTACAAAAGATCTGACATTGACAGCATTAGAAGATACACAGAAAATTATCAAAATATGAGGATACACTTTTATCACATGCAGTCCTTCCTGGTGACTCCTGCTCATGAATCTTATAAAGTAAAAGATTCAGCAAAATAAGTAAAGAAATAAACTTGATTATCAACAAAGATGCAAAAGAATAATATCTATATTCTACCTTACTTGTCTGCTCCAACAAGTCTTCAATTGCAGCAGCAACATCAGGAACAGCATGTGAAACTTCCCCTTTATCTTTGGATATATTGTCTCCAATTGAATCAATGTTGCAGATAGGATCAGTTAAATATACTCTGGAGGAAGGCAGACTCTTGTGGTTATCATTTTCCAAAAGCCTTGCCCTTTTGTTGCAAACGCTTGATTGTTTTGTTTTCTCCTTAAAGCCGTCATCTCTACTAACAGTACTTTGGATAGGCGTGTTTCCTTGGTGTTGTGATTGACTAGGAAACTGGGAGGAGCCGTCTCCAGATATCATCCAACCAGCTTGTGTAGGAAACTGGCTCATGTTGCACAGTCCTGCCTCTTGGTCTTGAACGGTTAATTCTTTTGGAGAAAATGGATCCAGAGCAACAATTTTGTTCTGCCAACAACGTAGTATAACAGCATAACGTCATCAGTTCCAAGAATGCAAAGCACACTGATAAACATGTCTGTGTGCAATCCCCCCCCCCTTTTCTTGTGGGATACACAATCACATACAGTATGACCCACATTGTGAATATGTTCACTTCTCCCAAAGTTACAGCACTATTCTGCCAAGTTCCTCAGAGTAAATTGTCTAATCCCTAGGTAGTCTCTCCCTATCCACTTGCATAAAACCACCCATTTGAGCGCTGGAGCATCCCCACTTGCCCAACCACAATCAAACAGTGAAACAAAGACAGACAGAATATCAAAACATACCTGCCTGATACACTCATATATCCAGTCAGACATAACTGACCGTATCCCCCATTTACGAGCAGCCTCATACTTTGGTCCATTGGTGAATTTACATAACAAATGGGTAACCTTCTTAGTCAGTTTTTCCCCAAATTTAGCTCCAAGAACAAAACACAAGTTTCTTAGTAGCAGTCTATCTTTCTCCTCATATTGCGAAACACAGAACCGGAATCTCTCAAACCCGGGCAAAGGAATCCGGCAGGGAAGTGGAGAATAGAGAATGTGACTACCAACATCCAGCAGGCATCCATCCTTCAAGAAATATGTTTTAATCCCATCAGCACTAAGTAAGCTCGTAATAGGATACATTAACACACTTTTTGGTATGTCATATAAAATCACACATACATTCTACAGTTATTCAATTTTCCACAAAGCAAGCAAAGTCAAAAGAGAAGCAGCACCAAATTTTTTCGCCACTGTGTTTTTTGGCAGAGAGTGGATAGAAGAAAGGAAGACACAAGATTCAGTCCCATTAAAGCTCTCTCATGAATTTATAGTTTGTTGAAACATTGCACCCAAAATTCATTTGAAGTTCCTCACCAAAACCTCATCGGTTAGATAAATGCTCTCAAGCCCGGGAGGATTCCTTTATTTTTTTTACCTCCAACAACCCCCTCCCCCCAACCAAAATAAGGGTGTGTTTGTGTTGGAAAATTTTTGGGTTGTTAAAATTTTTGGTATTGGGTTTAGTGAAAAAGTGAAGAGAGAGGTAATTTTTTATATTTTTTGTAGTGAAAAGTTATGATTTGATGAGAGATAGAGATTATATTGTAATATTTTATTGTGAGAGGGTGAAAAATTTTGTGAAATTTTTGGGTGCAAACACAACCTAAATATATATATATAAAAAAAAGCATCTCAACTTTCTCTAGGATTAACAAACCAGACAAAAATCTATCCACGGCAATCTTTTCTTCTCTCCTGTCCATCCAATACAGTGACGAACATAGTTGTCGGTAAGCCATGGATGCACAAAAATTGGTTACATTCCATATCTGGCAACTCCATGCAGCAGTTCACTGATTCACAGCTTTCAGAATTTGCAGTTGTACAAAATTGAATAGCCAGCAAAAGCCAATAATAGACTTTAATAGAGACAAAGATGTATATACGCCGCAGTCAAGCATACCTCTAAACAAGACCGGATCCAATGACTTGATACACAGAGAGAATGAGGAGGATCTATAGGCCTGGGTATCTCGCCATGACACTCGATGCTGAAGTGCACATTCTTTTTCACATGATCATCCACTACCTTTCCTCCTCCTTGAACTACCCATTGGACAATTTCATCTCTCTGGGATAAGAGATCAGGGCTAGCAGTTCAGATTATTGGTAATACATGCACAAACTTCCTCATTAGAATGTGAAAAAAAAAAAGAGGGAAAAGGAATAGGCCAAAAAATGAAAAACAAAGTGAGAAACAGAGACGTGGCAAACCCCAAACACTGAACCCAAGAAAGTGCAAAATCAGCAATCAAGCTCTCAGAGCTTAACCAGTAAATACTTTTGTGTTCTAATAGGTTATTAGCATGTGCATAACCACTTCCAGTGTAACCTATCAGTAGAATCTCATCTAGTATTTTATAGCGTGCAGAAGCCAATTACAATAAGTTTGTAATTTCTCTATTAACTCTATAGGGTTACTGAGATAGAACCAGAGATAGCAACAGAGGCCTTCAGTTCTACATGGGTTTGCAAGCTCAATGCATACTGTTTTCTAGATATTTTAAAATTTTCCAAATCTTCTAAGTTCACCTGTTCAATTGTTCTAGATTGAGAAGATTAACATTGACATTTACCAGCTAAGACACCTTATTGAACTGCTAAATGACTGTATTTCTATCAAGGCCATGGTTCTCGTAGTGCAAATTCATGCCAACAAAAGCATTAAATTTAGCAACTTACCCTGTCTTCAGGAAAGGAGTTTGAAAAGCGAAATACTCTCCCCTTGAATACACTTGATGGCTTCCCATTTTTAACAGTGGAGTTCTGATGCATGTTCTGTAGGCCTTTATTTTTATCCTGCAATTGACTGGTGCTTTTATCATTAACAACAGGAAGTTGACTTTGCCCAGACAACGTTGTTATTGCTTTATGAGAACTGTCTCCATTCAAGTAGTTTTCTGATCTCTCTTCCCTGTTTTTCTCCAACGAAGGCAACCCAATTTCAGAGCTCCTATTCCCCAGAAACTGATCTGGTGACATGTTTAGATGCACAGCGGAGCTTTTACTTTGATTTAAAATGGCCATTCCAGTCATTGCTCCTTTCGTGGGGCAGAGAGCATCTACATGATTAGAATGTAAAAATGTGAATGACATACTGAAAAAGCATATACTAATGACAGCTCCACTCAAACCAAAAAAAAAAAAGATAAAGCACAAATAACGACATGAGTCCAGCAGGAACTAGGATACAGCATGAAAAACACAAACCACACATTCTCACATGGTAATAAACATACCTTTCGGGAGAAGTAGATCATAAGCAATGTATCGCCGTAGAACTGGGATTTCTTTCTTTTGGCGATCGCAATCTTCTAGCCAGATGGTTTTGACAACATAAATGACACCTGAAGCTGCAAGACTCCTTACCTCCCATTTTTCGCTGTGAAATTACAAAAGTATGTGAGAGACAAAGCTATGTCAAACAAGATAATTCCCCAGATTGCCAAGCACAGTAAAGAGCCAATGCGACGAAAGTAACTCGAAGCTCATCTCAAAGTCACATGCTTCCTAAAACATGCAAAGTGTTACTAGCAATGCCTGCTAGAGATAATAAAGAGCCAAGGACTTACATTTCCGAAGGAGATCCAACTATTATGTGAGTCAATCTATCATTGAATGACATATACCGGGAACCCGCACCCCTCCGCACCATATCAACTAGTTTACGCATTTTGGAAACTTCAAAGCCAACAAATAATATTCTACACTCTGACAAGTACAAATCACTGTCTTCTGACAGGGAGTCATTGGCAACAGAATCATATGCGCTTGTCTCGTTTTTGGGCTGCACATTAGCTATTTCTGATACCCCCTCTTTAACAAAGATAGGAGGATCTGAAATTTCATGAGACAAATTCTGCGACAGAGTAGCATCTAAATCTGAATCCATTAACCCTGTGCAGGGAGCAGCTTGCAAAATTAAATCTGTAGCCACTGAGGATGGCACAGTTTGAGAATTCCCAGCACCCTTGTCTAGGTGCTGCAAGCTCAGGCAATTCCTTGCATTTCTATTTGATGCTGCAGAACCACCCTGAACAGGATAGGATTCCTCATTCAAACATGCTACTCATCCAAAAAATAAATCCAACATCAGATACAAGGCATAAAAATCCTCAGGACAACAAACTAAATTACACTGCAAATTCAAAAGGCACCAGAAGACATAACATCTCGTGAACGAGTCAATTACCTCTTCTGGCAACAGATTGATCAAACCATTTACGAGTTACAATATGAATGTGGCCCCATTGTCTTGCAACCCTATATTTGTCACCTTCAGGAACTTAAGAATAGTCAAGAATGCAAATGCACACACAGAAATTATATTTAATAGTGATAGCTGCGGATAAGGTGATGCTGAAAAATAATTTTGTATGAGAAGGACCTGTTCACTAGATGAGCAAGAAAGAGAGACATCGTATGTTCTAGGGATTTTCACAGAAATCAGTAAACTAATTGACTGAACAAAAGCAACCAAAATCAAGAAGCTTGGTTTGGTTTTTTTTGGTTGATTGGTTTGGATCTAATTCAAGTTTTTAAAGACTGATTGTTTCAGTTGGATAAATGGTTCAGTCAATAAAAACAAACACACCAAACCAACCCATCTATGAGAAAGACGTTCTTGATATCGACCCACACAACATTGGCAATGCCTTGTCAACAAAATTTAAAAGTGTACTTTTTGGTCCTGTCACTGACAGCACCAAATATTGATGCGATTCAAAAACAATACGTTCCTCTAAAGGAACCATGGAAAGGATATATCAGAAATCAAATGTGTGCACCGCTTGGTCAAGTCAGCAGAATATTTTCCAGCATTTTGTGTGATAAGCTTCTCGATCTCCTTTCGCTCATCTGAAAGGAACAAGAAGATGTCACCACACGAACATATACTTTGTGGCAAATAGCAGCATCAGAAAGCCAACATCATAACCTGCTTGAAATCTGCTCACACAAATTGTCAATCCAGAAAAAGGAAGAACCCTGTATGACTCCTGAGGAACAATGCGGTGCTCATTCCAGCATTGATGTAGCCACTGGAGAGTGACAATTGGTTTCCTCAGAATATTTAAAGCCCACTGCAAAAAGTAAAAATTAATAGACAATACTAGTGGTGGCACCGCGCCAATCTAAGTAACCTACCACATTTGACCCCATTGCATAATTCATGGGATCCAAAGCTGTAACGAACGACCTCAACATACCACCGTACCATGAAACACACCAAAGTAATTGCAATACTTCACCCTTTTCTTCTTTTCAGTAAGCAAATTGAAGCACATTCAAATCAAATCACCTAATTTCACTATGTGAGTGGAACTAGTAGCGGCCACAGTCAAATTTTAGAGCATTTTATACTTTTGACTTGCCTGGTCAGTTTCAAATTTTGTACATCTGCATGCAAAAACTGTGCATAGAGAAGAGCTAAAGAAAACAAGTACCAAACCTTGTATTTTGCAGCCAAAACATTCTTCACAATGACAAAGCTAACCTCCAAAGATGCCTTAGGATGCAACACTCCTCCCATTGCTGTTACTAACATCTCTATCTCAGCCTGAGAGACATAAAGAGACGTCTTTAGTGCAATTGACTGAAAATGCCGGTGCACTTGATCGCTATAATCATATAACTTAATTGGGGACACGAGAAAAGTGCATGAATAGAAAGGAGCAACAACAAGGAAACCTATGTGATGGAAATGTGCCCCAGATGCTCAAGCACGTACGCTTTTCAACTACTCTAGACCTATGATACAAAGGCCTCCTTGAAAAGCCCAGAGATAATATTCTAAATTTCCAACCATTTTCCACCTTGAAGAACATATATAAGTGAACTTTTGTAAATACAAACATACATTGTGGATGCCACTTTTTTAGCAGTTTATATACAGGATGTTAGAAATGCATACACGTACCATAAGCTTTGTACCTTTTCATCCGCCTCAAAACCAGATGCAAGAACTTTGACACCATCCATTGCAAAGCAACAAGTGAATCCTTGTTTAGGCAAAGCTCTATGCTCTTTTGCACAGGAAAGAACACATTGAGGACCTGCCTGGCAGATAAACGAACCTCAAAGGCAGTTCCGTTTTATAGCAAGAAATCAAGAAAATAACCCACAACGCAAAGCATCAAGAGTAAACCTTTACATGAGTATCCAAACATCACTTAACTAAGACGACAACGATGCAAAGCCTTTAAATTAATACCAATCTTGAGGGCTCTGTTCGTTTCTCCAGAAAATATAGAGACAACCCAAAGCATAATAACTTGCTTTCTTAAATAGCATAACCCTTTCCTTCTTTGAATGACCAACCTAGTTAGACAAAATTGTAAATTTGAGGAAAAATCTCACAGCCAACACCGAAACTTTATCACAAACAGCCCCTAAGCCATAACCAAACATTTACGTAAAAATAAAAACGGCCACATAATTGCTGAAACTAGCGGTATAAGCTCCAAACCATACCAAGCAAATTGCACCCTTTAGCTCTAAGATCCTGGAATTTCTCCTGCAAACAAGAATTCCAACCCACGAATCAGGAACTCAACAGCGAAAACAGAAAAGAAAATTCAAGTGCTTTGCCACGATACTACGTGATCGGGGGAAGAGATGATGTGGTAATCATCAGGGCCCGAGCGCGAAGGGTCGCAGCAAAGGAAGACCTCGGCGCCGTTCTGCTTTAGTGCGTCGTGAAGCTTGTCAAAAATCTCGGGCGGCACCAGGTTCCGCGATATGAACACGTTGGCTCCCTTGAACGTCTTCGTTTTCATCATCGTCACTACACTCTCTCCCTCACTCTCCGGCTCTCTTTCTCTCTCTCTCTCTTCCCCGATCACTGCGCAACAATCCTGAACTTACACACAGAGAGAGACACTGAGTTAGGTGAGAAAGGGGATTGAGGGACTGAATTTGATTAGCAATGGAAACTGAAATTTTCGAGAGAGAGAGTGGAGGTTAGGTTGTTGTGACTTCTTTTTGAAATGGGGAGAACAGGAAAGGAGAGGGTACGAAGGATAAATGCAAAACGCGGGAAAGATTATTGGTGTTTGTGGTGTTCAGTCTTTGTGATGGACTTTCACGCGTGCTAGCCGTTGAATTTGGAGACAGGTCCACACTTGGTCCGCAGAACTACATGGCTCACGATTGCACAGGTAAAATGGATCATTCTCACCCCTAGGTGAGGTTGGCTACACTGATCGCCTCCTTCCACCCTTCTTGCTTAGAAAAAAAAAAATCATTCTTGACAAAAAGAAAAGGAGCGTTTTTTTTAAAAGGAACGTGTTAAACACAGTTTACCTACATTGCGTAGAGCCTCCCAAGAAATAATAAAGTTTACCAAAATCCACAACTTTTGATTCGAAGGTGATTTTATGACCAGTTTCCTACCAATAGGTTATTATCTTAACAATCCAAATACATAGGGCCTCCTTTGAGATAGTAGAATTTATCAAAGTTTGAATATACAATTTTGGACTTGCAATGTGATTTTATAACCGGTTTCCTACCAATAGGTCATCACCTTGACAATCCAAACCTGTAGAGTATCTCATGAGATAGTAGAGTTTATTAAGGTTCAAATCCACAACTTTAAACTCGTAAAGTAATTTTATGACCGGTTTCCTACCAATAGGTGATCCAAACTCTCCCAAAAGATAATAGAGTTTATCAAAGCCCGAATTCACAACATTGGACTCACAAGGTGATCTTATGACCGGTTTCCTAACAATAGGTCACCACCTTGACGACCCAAACCCATTTGACCCGATATGCGGTTTTCTAGAATTGTGTCAGCTGCCTAAATTAAAAGCCTCCATTTTTTTTTTTGTTATTTCTGGTCAACAGTACAAGACATGATTTACAAAGAGAGATGCAGTGGAAAGTCCCATTCAAGCTGGATGGCGATTATTTGGAGGGGATGAATAAACGCTGTTGCTCTGCGACTAAACCTTTGCCTGAACTTCTTATCTAATTTTTGTATCCAATAAAATATTTCACCCATCGCACTTATTTTCAGCTCATATGTTGGGTTCCTATTAGAGCACTAGATTGCCAGTAGCAACCATACGTGATCACTAAACAGGGCGACAAAAGCAAAAACAGGAAAATATCACCTGTGGCTCTGCACAAGAATATCATAGCTTGCTGCTATCTCTATTGAAGATAAGTCTTTGATCCACAAGGCACCATTAAAGAACAAATACTTACAAAAATGGGAACAATCAGTAGGTCAGAAATGAATGACGCCCACCAAAAGAAAAGAAAATGAGAGAAGCAAAAATACTTGTGTTACACAAAAGATTTTACGGTGTAAACTTCCTAATTGAGCTATATCATGTCAGCTTGACTGTTCAAGGTTTGGAAGAGCAGTTGACTGAAGGTTTGATTTATGGGGAAGACCTGCAGCTTGCTTGAGGGACTTGTGTCTCTCCTCTCCCTGTTGAGAAGGTAACTTCTCCGGACGAAAATGTGTTTCCTCCATGTTGAGGTCTGGCTTCCGCTTTACCTTCTTCTTTGTCATTCCACCATCCGACACCCTTGCATCATCCAGGGAATTGTTTGAGGTTCCCTTTAACTTCTCTTGTTTCATTCTATCCATGATAAGAGGTCCATTTGATGGGGAACTGTGCATCCTGACTGCTGCAGTTAAAGTAGAACCTGGCCTGTTTGCTGAAGATAAACCATGACTGCTGGCTTCAAGAGATACGTGCTCGCTCATGGACTGCGGCTGAACAATTGAATTACCCTCAACTCGAACAGCCTCGTCTATTCTAGGTCCCAACATCTTCTTCCTCTTGATTTTTTCCTGATCCTAAACAAATTTTAACAGCCAAGAGAAAAAGATAATCAATCAACTTGAAACAAAACCTTCAGGGTACAAAGACTTGTTCCTTCATCATTTTATCATATACGATTTCTCCGCATACCAGCTAATGATTCCTTGAAATGAAACAAAAAACTCAAGGGGAAAAAAAGCCCCCTGGCAGCCTGGGGTAAGAGGAAGAGGGAAGGGGGGTGGAAAAAAAGGATGGACGGCAAAATACTTTGATTGGATACCCTTTCCAATAACTTTCTTCTCCCCCCCCCCTTTTTTTTACAATCTGTATAAAATATTACTAGCCAGAAATTTAGCCTTACTAACAACCAAGAGAAGACGCATAGGACATACCTTATGTCTACCGTAAAGTGCCCTCCGCCTCTCTTTTGCCCTACAAATAGCTCTTTTGATACCATGGTTGTCCATGAAACCATTTGGCCACAATTCTGCAAGCTGAACACATAGGGGATTCTTAACTCAGAAAAGCTTGGGAATCATGACGAATGTTTGGACAATCATAATGAGGAAAAAAAATCACAAAGAGATTACGTTTAAAAGAACACACATACTACATGCAAGAGTCGTAGTGTTCCAAAATTTTGAGTGATTTAAGAGATCTAAAAGACAACTCAAGAAGAGACATCAGAACGCTGGTCAAGGTCCACAGTCCTCAAAATACAATATTAAACTTTTATGAGAAGAACAATTTGCCCCATCGTGAGCAAGAAGACATCTTGAGCTCAAAACCAAAATTGGAACACAAATTCTAAACAAACTACTGAGGAAACTACTGAGGGAGCCAATTTGATCTTTAAGGTCATTTGCTGCATCTTCATTTAAATCTCCATGAGTAACATACCAGAAGCAAGCCAGATAGCTCTGAAAATGCCAACAATAAACTAAACATGCCCTGAAAAACTAACTTACCTCTGCATATAACTTTCTAATTTGTGGACCAGCATCTTCATCTAGCCCCTAGAACCGTTAAACACAAGAAAAACTAAGAAAAGTTCCTCCACCAGAAAAAAAAAAATATTTCAGGAAGAGCAGAGAGAACACAAATCTGTACATCAACAAAAAGGTCATAGAGATCACAAATCTTGTCCTCCAATCCAGCATCCATACTAAATTTCCTTTTTATAACTCCTTTTTCTTCAGAAAAAAATTCTTGAAAATCATCCGATGCTCCAACTTGCTGCCCAAATGCCTGATAATGCATTTCACATAAATTAGGGGGGAAATGAATAGAAACATTAGTAACCAAGGTACAGCACAAACAGCACATGAAAACAATTTATTCAGTTGCTCTCGGAGAAGACAAATCTTTTCCAGTGAAAATAATATAAAATGACTGACTACACGAGTGATGAATGACAGGAAGTCCTTTAAGATAGTTTGATTTGGAGAAACAAAGACTAATCAACACCAGCCATCGTAAACAATGGTGGGCACACATCTAGGATAAAAGAGAGGCCAGAAAGGGCAGACATTCAGACAGTAAAAGATATAAGAGCCTCCAACTTAGTAGAAGAATGGATTTTACATAAAGCTTGAAGAAAAAAGGTGTCATGATGCTGACCCCAGTAGTAAGATAAGAAGCTTTCAAAGTGAAATTTAGGCAAGTAATTAAGAGGAAGAAGCTCAGTCCACTATCATCTTTATATTTTATTTTCATCCAGTTAAGCTGAAGTAAAAACAAATAGCACTAAAAAGCACCACACAAGTAGACACTCTGACGCACATATCCACGAGGAGGTAGAAGAGAAGAGAAACGGAGGGGGGGGGAGGAGAGAGATAGAGTAGCACATTACAAAAAGAAAACATACCTTCAGCTCCAAAGAGGGCTCCCATGTTTTAATCATCTCAACTACTTCTTTCTTTATCTGTTGAAACCTATCATCTTTCTCCTGTTTTGCTGACAGACCCATACTTATCATGACTTTCAAGTTTCTCTATAGAAAAAACATATTGGATATCAATGACTTCGAATCTCAGGAAATGAGGTCAGATAATCGTCGGCAACATTATTAACTAGCGTCATTGTTATTGGTTAGACTTGAAACAGGACTACAGATTCAACACCAGTATTTCCAACAAAAGTACAGAAGCCCTCAATAATGTACCAATAGCAAGTTCATAGCTACTTCCCCAGCTATTAATAATCATAATCTTCATACACCCCTGCCCGGAACAAACAATGTAACTTCTGAATGATAATTGGGAAATGGAGCAACAGGTACCCAAGAGTCGCATATGAGATGGAAATACCTTCAAGGTTCTGAGCTGAATCAGATGACCCAAAATACTCATAAGGCGGTTAAGTAACTCCTTCGATATTCTCCCTTGACTTGCCTGCTGCAACCCCACCAAAAAAACAAAAAGGACATAGAGCTATGTCAAAGGTTTTCAGGTAAATACTCCCTTGTCTATGGCGGACTTGATGAAAATTTTCAGATCAGGAAACAAAACCAACGAAATAAAAGTGATTTTACAATACCGCTAGTCTAGCAACTTTTGAAAGCTTCAGCTTTATTTCTCTAGGTAATCTCCTTTTAACTGCCTGGGCTGCGGTATCTGCATCTTGATTCTCTACAGCTGGTGGCCTTGCTGTGATGTTCCACAAAAAGCAAATGACTATATGCAAGAACTTCCACATAGTACAGTATGAAAAATAGACTTGTCATAAGAGTTGACTTACATTCAGCAACCATCTTCTCCAACTCCCTAATAGCCTTTTCAAGTGAGCTTTTTGGCCTTACACTAGAGCCATCCTTTCTGATCTGTGATGCTTTCTGCATAGAAATTTTAAAAAAAAGGTAAGACTACCACAGACAAGACATGCAAGTGAGCGAAGACACTTGCAGCGATGTAAGTTTTACGAAAATAGTGGAGCAATTAGTGAGGGCCAGTATACCCAAACTTGATGGCAGCATCTCCCCTTTTTTCCTTAAACTTGTATGTATGAAACAAAACAGAACAAAACAAAGCATATTAAAAAATGCAGAGAGGAATTCCGGGGAAAAAGGATGACTTTTGCAGCTTTATCTACTCCTTAACTGTCGGGTACAAATCTAAACTCCTATAAAAATAATGTCTCTATATGCCAACCTCCTTACAGACTTCTGAGAAAGAAAAAAACTCACCGAAGGCCTTAAGCAAGCATATTAATATATATGGGTTATGCGTCTCATTCAAAGAGATGTAAATCTCCACAATCACAGCATCCAATACTACAACACCTATATTGACATTCATCCTGCATTAATTCCACAAATATAAAGCCAAAAAGTGCATATTGTTTTGCTTATTTTCCCTTGCCCAACACTTTTTCCCCCTATGATGCATCTCGAAATGGATTTGCTTGAGCACACACCAGTTCAAATACCAAGTGTTTTACAGAGTAAAACAGACACACACATATGCTGTACACATAAATGTATCGGTATCACAATGAGTAGATATTCAGGAATTGCAAAATCTGACACAAATATCTCCTATCATGCTGCTGCACATAAGTCTTTGTCCATAGCTTATGGCAGTATAAATTCCTTAATCCCTGAAAAAAGTGTAATTCCAATTTAGTTAACAAAATAAATTTTGTCTAACTAAATGAATGACTCACTGTTGTTGGCATGGCATACTTGTCCACAGAGAAGTTGTCAGACAGTTCATGGACTCCATTCTTTTTTTTTGGCCTAATTGACAAATCCAACTGCTCGACATTGTTCAAGGGTCTTGTGGATATGGATTTAGATTGAATGTGACCACTTTTGTCAAGGTATTTCTGCTGTGAAGCATCAGAGGATCCACTTGCATCTTTCAATTTGTCGCCTAGGTTCTTAGACTGAACAACTCCTGTCTTCTGCTTCTCAACATCCCTTACTTCTGCTAAAGATGCAGAAGCATCACCATTAGAAACTTTCAGAGATATAGAAGGATCAAATATTGTTCTACTATCAGCAGATTTCTTCTTTGAAGCAATTCCAGGTGCACTCAATTGATTCTGGATTTTTGCATCTTGAAAATGTTCGCTTGTTATGGTCACATTTTGTGGACTAGAGGAGTCCTGCATAAGCATTGTTGCTGTCTTAATGGCTGCACTCTTGTCCTTCTTTACGTGTTTAGATGAGGCATGAAATTCATCATTTCCCCCATGACTCTTTTCCAAATCTTTTCTGCGTCTTTTCTTTGGTTGCTGGTTGGGCAATACAGTTGGTTCGTTTCTTGTAAAAGGAAGGGAAAAAAAGGTTCAGTCCAATGCAAAATCAAACATATCAACACTTAGTTTGAATTTAACTCAAAATCTACAAAAAAATTTGGCTACTATATACAGATTGTACTGATATTGTATAGCTTCACGAGGAAAATAATTCTGACCATTCCTAAACCTACCGATAACAAAGACTTGCATGCAGAGTGAGATTTTTTCAAGAAACAAGAAAAGCAAAGGAACAAAAAGAAGACAATGATACCAGTTTCTGTCACGATTAAAATCACCTTGATTTTCAAACAAGGAAAACAACTAAGTATGCCTCCAGCTTTTTGCATATTACCAAAAACTGCATGTGCATTAAACTAACACAATGAATCAGGATAAAGCAAATCACTCCTCTCTATCATGAAGCTCCCTGCAGTACTTACTACCATCTCATTATTGCATAATCATGAAAAAGGTGGTTGTCAAAGTACAACTGTTTGCACTGTAATAGTATTTCGAAATTGGGGAAAAAAAGGATTCGTCCATTAAAAGCATGCAGTCTTCAGGTGTGACCAAAGCTTGAACAGTTAAGAGGATAAACTTTTGCATAGAACTTATGGCTACACAATATGGCCATTATAAAGGAGGAATTTGTTAAAGCAACGTGTCTCTTTTAAAAGACAAACATAAAATAAGCAGGACGAAAACGCAGAATATAGCTACAAATGGGACCCTGATGACAGTAATACAATCAAGAGAAGGTTCAAAAGAAACTCACATGCGTTCCAACTTCCCCCTATTAACAAAAAACCCATCATGTTTAATGGCTGAGTTGTCAACTTCAAAGTATTCATCCTGCAGACAAGGTAGTCAGAGACATGGCAGAAGCAGTACCCACTTCATGACACCACTACTACGTGAAAAAGGCCACTTAGACCTCCACAAAGATGGATATTCAAAGGCCGATGATCCTTACCAGCTCAGCATCATCAATGAAAGAGTCTTCTGTGTCATACTGATCATCATCAGGAAAATCACGTAAATCTTCATCATCACTACTATCCTTACCCTGAAAATAATTTAGACTAATATTAGAATATTGTACTCTCATGCGCATTGAATAAAAGATGGACATCTCAGAACGTATCATTCATCTGCAATAACTCAGAATCAACAACTCATTAAAAAAATGAAAAGGGGCAAAATAAATGCAAACGACATACGCATACCATGTAGAGCCTTTCAATCTTCTCAATGACAGCACTAAAACGATTCGGAGCAGGTGCATCGTCCTCTTCATTTTCAGTTTCAGTTGGTTGTCCCTAAAGGTGAAGCAAGAGTAAAAATTTATATTGCATAATGACTCGGCAACTCCATGTACAGCGAATCACATGGAAAATGAAAGAGAAAGCAGATGACAGAAGTTTTGAGAAACAAAATCACAAGAACAAAGATGCTTCCCATAACCAAATATGTTGTCTATGCCTATGTAGAAGGAGATGAGCTGACATTCTTAAAGCTTGTAAGGTCAAGCATGCAACCATACAGAATAGTGAAAAGACCAACATGCATGTCTTCATGGCACCAGGTATGCATATATACATTCAAAGGGTTTATGTGTGAATATAGCCATCCAAAGGAAAAGACATCAATACTGCCTTTAATCATTTATTTCAGATAAATTCATACATTTCTAAAAAAAAATGTAGGTAACCACAAAATTCATTTGAAAACACAAGTATAGGAGAGTCAATTATCAAAGAAGAGCATGTATGACATCAGATATCAATATGAATAGAACTTATTAACCCCAAGTTCACAACATCATCTAGGCTAATTGTTTTAACTCCATTGTTCCCCCAACATATACAATCCTCTATCAGACCATAGAGTCAAGATTTTGTTCGCAATTGCATAAAACTTGGGAGTTTCAACAACAATCCATATAAATTTAACAATATTTGGGCCCACAAAATTTGTAAAGATTGGTTTTGGGCCACTGTTTGCTAATAGACTGTTATGGATATAATCATGATGAACCAGTCTCCAGTTAAGTCGTGAAGAGCTAGCTTCCTAAAGATATATAGAACTGACACTAGTTACCTGAATAATGAC
Source organism: Myrica gale (assembly GCA_963930655.1). Classification (NCBI taxonomy): domain Eukaryota; kingdom Viridiplantae; phylum Streptophyta; class Magnoliopsida; order Fagales; family Myricaceae; genus Myrica; species Myrica gale. Next base: position 1,425,184 of record OZ005599.1, read on the forward strand.
TCAGAAAGCAGACCAATTCTGTAAGCTTAAGTTGAGTGAAGCTAACTTGGCCCCAAAAAAAATTGAGTGAAGCCGAGTTGAATTTAGACAGCCATTGAACCAATAGACTACCTTTGCTAATCACACATATTTCTTCCGTCCCACCAACGCTACCCACAGGCAAACCCGACCCCAGTTAAGTTTAAAACACTACATTTCGACGACACCCTATCAGTTTCTCCTAATTGTCATACTCTTAAACAAAATCCCGCATACACACAGAAAATAACAAGACAAATTAAGCAGTTGTCCTAGTTTTCCTTGTGTCCGAATAAATACAAGAGAAGAAATATCGCCCGTAAATTTTCACAATGCCACAATCAACACCAAATATCACGCAAGTATTCCAACAAAACTCCAAAAGAATCCAAACAAACCAAAATTCAATTATACGCTAAATTCATACATAAGTCCGTATGTGTGTTTGCACATATTATGTTGAGAGGGACTCACCGGAGTTAAACGAGACTCGAGGGCGGGGTGGGCGTTGGCCGGCGGGTCCGGGACGGAGGAGGGGGTGGATCCATTGACCTTGTTAGCGTCTTTAAGGAGCTTCTTCCACGACACTATGGTGGTCTCGCCGGGTCGGAGCTCCACCGTAAACACCTGCCGGTCGCCGGTTTTGACGAACGACGACGGAGGCCTCGACGATTCGCCACCGCCTCCACCGACACCAACAGCCTTTTGTTCCTCCATAAGGAGCTAACCGGCGGCGGGTCGAGAATTCTAGGGCGCCCGGATCGAAAGTTCAAGAATTGGTATGAGAGAGGACATAGAGGAGAACTTTTTGAGCCCTACATAGACCGAAGGAAATCGACGGAGAAGAGAATCGGTTTTGACATCTTTAGAGAGATTGCGCGGGATACAGAAGAACGTTTTACTGGAGGGGTTTTAACTCGCTTAAAATAAAGCAAAAGAAATTAAAGCATTTTTAACCGCAATATTTTCTTGCGGTTTCTTTCCCGAGAAAGTGAGTGGGAGGGAAGGCGATGGGACGGGTACTATTTATGGGGCGGATCCAAAGGTCCAAACCCGGATAGAGTTTTGGCTTGTTCCAACCTCCAACGTAAACCGTGAAATATACATATATAGCTTCTTCAGCAGATGGCAATGGGGGTTTAATGTGAACATTGTGAAGGGGCCAAGAAAAGCCCACTGAAATAGAAAGGCTACCCTTTGGTCCCAATAGAGAAGATTACAATATTGATTAAAATGGCAACAAGAAAATGCTATTTTATTCAGTTACCTTTTGTGAAATTATTGAGCAACATTAATTATATATACTAGAATTATTGAATTTACATAATATTTCTATATTAATTTTAGGACTTCATAATCATCAAGCAATAAATTTATTTTTTTAATAATTTAGATATATTTAGATATTAAGCCAACTCAGAAATGCCATTTCAAAGTTAATTTTGAGATAATAATTAATATTTTCACAATCTACACTAGAAGTAATAAAAATAAGTTAAGAAGAAAAAAATTAAAGAAAAAATTAATATATATATATATATATATCTGTCGTGGATTTCCACTTTGGTCACTCCTCTTACCTCTTGACTCCATTCTTGCTTCATTCCCTCCAAAGCCTTAAACCCCCTAATCCAAAACCCCATGACCACCAGAACTGCTTTCCTCTCACCACTCCAATTCCCTACCTTCACCACCCCAAACTTCTCACTCCTCTTCCACTCCCCACCACCACAGCTCTCCTTCCTCTCAGCCCTCAAGCTCAAACGGGCCATTTGCCCCCACCAGTCTCACCCTCTCACCCCATCCCGTAGGAACCTGTTCATCGCTCGCAGTGACGACGGAGATGCCGATGGAGGCGGTCAGGATGACTACGACATGGACGAGGAGGAGCTCGAGGAGGTCGACAACAAGAAGGACTTCGACATCGAGTACGACCCTCTTGCGGCGGCCTCCGCAGCAGCCGCTGGGGACGAAGACATTGACTTTGTGCAGAGCAAGAGCTTCGTGTCGACTCAGGGCTGGGACTCAGAAATGGTCGTGGATTACAGAATTAACGAGGACGAGTTCCACAAGATTAGCTTGCTCGACTGCGATTTCTTTATAAGGAAACCTCCGGACCCCGACAACGATGTCTATGATTTCAGAGAGGTTTGTGTGTATCTCGGTTTTTTTTTCTTTTTGGCTAAAGTTTGAGGCTTGAAGGGGAATAACTGTTAAGTATCTGATACGGGCTTTAATTTTTCCACTTATCTTGTCATTTCATTTCTTTGGTTGTAGATGTATGTTACTCCCCCGGATACAGATGTTTATGCTATTCCCAGGTTGCTTGCTCCGATGCCAACGAAGGTACTTTAATTAGTTGTTACTCTCTGAAGCAATACCCATCGAAGGCACATTCAATTGCAAGTGTTTTTTACGACTTTATATACGAGGGTATGTGTGTCAGATAGAGAAAGAGTTACACATAGTCGGACGTGGTTCAACTGGGCTATCTCTAAGTTACTCTCTCTCGTAATCATTCAACGCAGTGGGTTGACGCCTCTATGATTTTTTATCTAATCAATTTAAATTTTAGTCATATTAATTGGCGTGCATCTCCTTTGGGTCACAGTACATTCGCTGTGCAAAGAGTGATTATGGATGCTACAATGTCACAGAGCCGCCCATTGATGCACCTCGAGATCCGTTATATAAATCTGAGAGGGAGATTCTGAAGGTATGAGTACTGGAAAATTGTTGTACCATGGGCTGCATGTTACCTAGTACGAGTACTAGTAGACTGCTGTGGTTCTTTGCTAAACTTCGTTCAGAATTGTCCTCTCTAACCCGACCCTAATGTTTTTATTCATAGGCTATTTATGTCAATACCGTCTAAAATGTTATGAACATAAAATATGCTTTTAGTTATTTTGAAACTGTTATTATTCTTCTTTGACAAGGGAAATAGTGATCTACTGCTTTCAAACCAAATCATAATTTCTCCATTAACACAATTTAACAAGATGGAACTTCATACTTGGTTTTGAACATCCGATCAGCAAGTCGGAGGTTCATATTTAATGGATTACTTCGGATAGTTAGCAATGTATATTCTCCTTACTCGAGTTAAATACTGCCTTGTCGCTTTTTTTCTTCTAGAAAGGTGGGGACAAGTATTAGGATTGTAAGTGCTAATGTCAAATGGTCACAAGTGGGGCTGTTTAACAGGATCTTACGTAATGTATCATTGGTTGTGTATGATCTTGCAAATTCCAGTATCAGTAAATCTTATAAGCTCCGTGAGTTCTAGTGATCTTAGAGCATTTTTTTTTTCAATATGGCCATCTTTTGCACTTTTTGCAGTGATTCTAAACTCTCTGAAGCGATGTGCTGATTTCCAACTTAATATTATTCCATCTCAGTCTTTCCGAAATTTCGTGATATTTTCTTTCTATTTGAAATATAAGGTTACAGGTGGTGATATCTTTTATCATAACCATGGGCCATCTACTCTTTAAGTTGATATTGTTGAGAGGTTATGAACAGATAGACTAGTACATCTTTTGCTGACCGAACTAGCATCACAATGTTGTCCATGGTGATTCTGAAACCATTCAGAAACAAAATCTTCTATATAACCTAATTTAAGACATTTCTGTTGCTTGACTCTGAGGGCTTCCTGCACTTACTTGTGTGACCTAATCCTGATGTCCACTGTGTAAGGTCAGCAGTGTGGACCTCTGTTGCCAAACATCTATTGCCCTGTTAGGGGGAAGGTCTTGGATCAATTCCCAGGAGGATAAAGCTTTAGGAGGGGACAGGCACCCCATGTTGTATCTTACTAGTACTGTTGCGGAAATAATGTGAGCTTATTTTCTCTTTTGAAAATAAAAGGGAAGATTTGAAGCTACAAGTACCTGAACATGCACCAAAAGGGTGCAAAATTATGAAGTTACCATATGATTGGCATTTATCCAGGAAAAAAAAAGATCTCTACAAGGTAAAAGAATAGGGAGTTCAGGATTTAGAATATGGCATGTAATTTTTTTTTTCTCTTCATTTCAAGTTCAAGCAATAAAGAAATTTCTGAACTGAAGTCCTCTATCTGAGTTGGGGCAGTCTTGGCAGTTCTGGTGTCTGCTACTCGACAAAAAATTCCATTTTTCTGCTGAAATTGTTTCATTCATTTGGAGAGACACACATTGTGTCTGTTATGACATATTGGTAATTAATATCAAAGTTCAACCGGGCAGAATTGTTGAAAACATAAGTATGGACTGGTACTTTAATTACTGAATAAATTTCAGGATGTCTATTTGATAGCATGCATGATAGGATAATTTAAGTCATTTTCACAATGCCTGTGTTACTGTAGCTGATTCATTGTGAGTGACTAACTAATAACATCTAGAACTGAAAGATGAACATTCCCTTCTTTATTATTGTGATAGCATGACTAGGCTGCATTTCCGTTTCAGGTTTTCTTAACGAAGCACTATAGGAACCGGAGGTTGGCTGACCCTGAGTTTGTGCTAGATTTTGAGGAGATTTACGTCATTGATTCCAGGACAAAGTCGATTAGCAGAGCAAAAGTTTTGGTGAGAATTTGCATTTGGGAATATTAACTTTAAAGCTGCTATAATACTTATAAAAAAAAATTAAAGCTGCTATAAATAATCTACTTATGCTGCTTGTGGATGAAAATTGCTGTTTGTTTCTTCACCTTATAAGTTACGTCCCTTCTTCTCTTCGTGGGCAACCTTGCTTATTTTGAGAATCATGTTGCTTAAACAGTTTAGTTGTTGGACCATGTTTCCAAGTTGAAAATGGTGTTTGGTTTAGGCTATCGGTGAAAACGCTTTAGGTAATTGATGGCTGCATCTGAAGAATGTTCTGCCCTGTCTTTGCCTATGTCTGTTTTCTACCTCAAAAATGAAAAGAAAAAGATAGAGAGGAAAGAGATAAAGACCACGGAAAATGTAGCGGAGCTTTCTAATGGTAGGGATGTCTGAGTTGACTCATGATTGGATCGCTTCACCCAAGCACTATAGGTTTTAGTCTTAATGAGTAAATGAGAAATCCTACTTTTATCTGCCTTTGATCCACACTATTTTGTATCCTTCTATTAAAAAGTCTAGGTTATGGGGTGACTCGTCTTTATTTACTCAATTTTGAAAGACTTATAACATCTTCTGTAGGTCACAGTTCCAGGAGGAAGAAATAGGGATAGAAAGAGTGACTTGCTTGTGATCCGAGATAAAGGCAACTCCTTCAAAATAATTCATTCGGTGACTATCCCTAATCTCTATCACCTTTGTGCATTTATTTGTTTTTCATGGCTCATTCATAGTTCCCCTGTATGCTTCCAGAGCGAAAGAGATGATCCCACCACCGTGATAGAGAGAGAAGAGTGGGCCAAGACCAGGAAAGACATGGAGAGACATCTCAGAAAATTGCGTGATTTCAGTGTTTCGAATTGGTTCTAGTCAATCAACTGATTCTCAAGGTTGCTTCATGGAAATCAACATGCAAGCAAAACAGAGATCATTTGGACATGAGCATATGTAAGTATGTTGACATTTCAATGCCAGCGTGTATTAGCTACATGCCTACATGACTAAATAGAGCTAGATCCCCTTTTGCAAAGAATTTTTGCTAATGCTAAATAGATGGAAGAACCTCAAATTGGATAGGTTCTAGGCACTTATGCCAGCTTCCATGGTGTACATGGAGGTGCCGTACCTTTCGATATAAGATGAGTTAGTGAAATTCATGTCTGAAAGAGTGGAGTGGATGTATCAGTTGAAGTTGAAGTTCCAATTGTTAGTCTTTTGATTTACTATGAGGTCTTTAGGTGATAAACTTAACAATGTTGCATTTTACCTTTCTGTGGAAATACTGCTTCGAACAAGACATTTTAAAGATCTTTGGAAAGAGATTGTTTTTATCCAAAGAAGCGATACAACCTTAATCAATCGAATCGAGTTGGGAAGTGAGCTTGTTCTACGTAAATAGATGAATAATATATTGAGAATCTAATGAATACCTGTGGAGTTTATCCTACGTAAATAGATTCCGTACTTGTTATACGTACTAACCTAAAGTCGAATATTTTAGAAGCGTACGTAAAAGCAATTGATTCGAGCTGTGGCTGTAGAACAATAACATAAACAAGTGTTTCTCCCTAAATAGATTGTGTGTGAATGTTAGGGGTTAAGTATCACCTCACATGATAAAGAATATGTATCCGTGAAAATTCAAGGAATTTTTTTCTCTAACAAAGCTCTGAAGCAAAGTGTCGCAACAATTTGTAGGTTCTGAGTTTGTCAAAGCAAACGAGGGATGCAAAAACTTTGATTTGATCAGGACCATATCTTGAATATGCAATTAATTCAAGTAAAAAAAAATTGTAAATATGTTCGTCCACAATATTAAGAAATTTTTTTATAAGAAATGTACTTTTAAACTTTTAAATTGAGATAGGATCGAGCTTCCTCTTTTAAACATTGGGTTGCAATCTTGGCTGTCCAGTTGAGAGAATATAGCAGAGTGCGCATATATACCAAGGAAACGTTGAGGGAAGACAGATCGAAGGAAAGGTCGGGGGAAGACAGAGAGATGCCTATCTACCGTCTACGATATGCCTGATTAGACAGCTTGACTGTTTACGTAAACGCCTCCTTCCTTTTGTGTCGAAACAGAAAAATGTAAGAAGGATATAAAGGATCATTATCATTAGGGTGGGAATGGTTATCCACTTCTAATGGTTGTGGAAGAAGGCCGCTTGCGTGGTTATTTGTAAACCTTCGAAAAGATTAAAGAAAATTCAGTATACTCTTTTCTTGGACATGGAGATAATTATCCGAAGTTCTGTTCAGTGTCTTTAATCACCAAGTACGAACATGTGAAGCTCTCCCAGCTGGTACTGCGGCAGACAGGTAAACCAGCAATCCACGCAATTAACAAGCATACCAAAAACTAACAAGCAGCATAGCTCGGACAAAGTTGAGACCATACGTAAAGTATCGAGCTTTCCTCTATTCTCAGTTCTCTTTTGGGAAGCTCTTCTAAAACTGGGGAAAGAATCACGGCAAATCCTAATTTTAGCTTGTTTAGCAGCGTTATTATATCCTGGTTCCTTCAGTCGCGGGTTCCAAAAAAGCTATACGACCACCTTTTGAGTTCTTGCCTGAAAAGACATGGGTCTTCTCACACGTTGGTTTGGCCTATTTACATCATGCTCGATCGGCTGGTAGTTAAGTTGCCTAATTAATTACCTAATTAAATACACAATAGAAGGTGGACGGAGCAGAAATTTATAAAAATACACATTTAGTGAGCTGGAAAAATACTTTGGTGGTCACCAATCAAAGTAGTACTCATGTTTGTCCAAACCTTTGAATTAGGGACCTGGCATATTAATTTGGAACGCTAGCTCTGTTGTCTTTTCCTTTTTGACCATTATGTATCTTGCTATCTATGAAGGAAATTAAAAATCTGATCCATTAATTTGATGGTTTAGATGGGATTAATTATACCTTATTTAGTCCCCACACTCAAACCCCGGCCAGACAAGACCATCACAGACTAGCTACAAGGCTCTAAAGTAGAGTACGACAAGTATGCATGCACGCCAACATTTCACCAGTCAAACAACTAGTCCATCCATGTCTTAGTTCCCACTTGACACCGGCCGGCCATAAGCCTGTTTTAAAGCCCCAAAAGTTTATGAAGCTCCTGAGTCGGGGTTTTTTTTAGTGTGGTTGCAACCCTGAGAAAAAGTAAGAGAGAGAATGAAAAAGTAAGTAAAAAAGTGAAAAAGTAAAAAAAAAGTTAGAGAAAAAGTAAGGAGAGAGAATGAAAAAGTAAGGATGTTAAAATTTTGGTAAAATTTTGTTAAAACTGTAGTTTAGACAAACACCATGTAAGGAACCATCAAATTAACATCAGTCACATTGCGGGGAAAGAGTCAGGGAGAGAAATAGAGACCAATGGTTAAGAAGGTGCAGAAAAACTAAAAGCACCAAATGAACATCAGATAAAAGCAGTTGGCTTGGGTTTGTCACAGACCATAACAAAACCTAAGCTTCTGTGCCATTCGAAAGTTTTTTTGTACTCCAACTCAAACTAGAAATGCTCTTCTAATGCTTTCTGGGTTCTCTCTTTATTAAGCTCTCTCTCTCTCTCGCTTTTCTCCATTTCAGAAGCAAAGAGGAAGAAGAAAAGGAGTGCAAAGAGGAGAAAAAGATTGGGAGAGATGGGACGAGGCAAGATTGAGATCAAGAGGATAGAGAACGCAACCAACAGGCAGGTGACCTACGCCAAGAGAAGGGCTGGGATCATCAAGAAGGCCAAGGAGATCTGCGTTCTATGTGACGCTCAAGTTTCCCTCGTTATCTTTTCCAGCTCCGGAAAGATGCATGAATACTGCAGTCCTTCAACTACGTACGAACTTCTCTTTCTTAACCTTTTGTTTCGGGTGTAGTTTCGGGGTTCTTGGTTTTTCTGTCATATCTTTGTTTTCCTGCAAAAATGGCGAAAGGGTTTCTTGTTTTCTAACTTCTTTCTTTGCCGGGGGTTTGGGTACCTGGAATTTTTTTGTTTTTTTGACGGTGAAGGCTAATTGGCCTCTTGGACAAGTACCAAAAGCAGTCTGGGGAGAGGCTATGGGATGCTAAGCATGAGGTGGGTCTCGATACTCTTTCTCTTAGATGGAGCTGTTTCGACTGTCTTGTGTCATCAAGCTTTTCACTCAAAAGTGTTTGGTGGGTTTTGCTTTGTCCCAAAATAAAACAATATGAATTTTTGCTAAAAATATGTTAAGAAACAAGAACTATCGATTACATGAACAGATCTCTTTCTTTCAACATATTCTATTGCTTTTCAATTAGAAAGAAACTGAAACCACATGAAATGTAACATCTATATGAACAGATCCGGGAATAAAACATTATTCCCTCCCTTCCTTTTCCTTGCAAAATTTGAAACAACTCATGCATAGCTTGTAGTTATAAGCAAATAAGCATATATAATAAATGTCTTTCCTTGATTTGATCAATCACTGTCTGGTCATGGCTTCCTTGACTAGAAGCATATAAGTAAACAGCGGATACACACCCTTCCACTAGCTAGCAGATCTGCTAGTAGAATTTCTCTCTAAACCAAAAGAACGTACAGATCTGCTTTCTAAAGTCTGATACTCAATGGATTTGTATATTTAATTTAACTTCCTTTTTTCTCTCTCTAAACCAAAAGAACTAACAGATCTGCAAACTAAAGTCTGCTACTCAATGGATTTGTATATTAACTTTTGTCTTCCTGTATTCGTTGGTGAGAAAACTAACTTTTAGGGTTTCCAACCATGATGAACTCACAGAACCTCAGCAAGGAAATTGATAGAATCAGGAAAGAGAACGACAACATGCAGATAGAGCTCAGGTTGGTTATTTGTTTTGTTTGCTTCTAGCTCTCTATCCCTCTCTCTTACACATGTTGGAGTATATTCCAGGCACTTGAAGGGAGAGGACATCAGATCTTTGAACCCCAAAGAGCTCATTCTCATTGAGGATGCTCTTGAAAATGGTCTCTCCAGTATCCGCGAGAGGAAGGTTAGGATCTAAGTAGTAATATTTTTGTTCACAACAGGCGCATCCAAAAGAGAGAATTTAACTCTGCTTCTGCTTCTTTTTTTGTTCGTGTGTGTCCAGATGGACTTGTGGAGGATGGCTAAGAAAAAGGTAATGAACTATATCTCGCTTGATTCCATCTCTCAAGTATTTGAAAGATTTGCACTTTTTCCCGACCCTAATATTTCCGGCTAAACATTGCCCAGGGCGAGATCATGGAAGAAGAGAATAGGCGTCTCATGATCAGTTTGAATCTGGTACTCTCATTATCCTTCTCATCTTCGATTACCACAACTGTGGATCACATGCTCAGAACACAGAAATAATGCGCACCTTTGCACACGATCGAATGCATGTAGTACACTATTAATATCAGTGCCTGAAATATATGCTGTGCAACTGTTCACGTTGTATGCAAATTATCATGTGTAAAATAAGTAGCTAAGAGTGTATCTGTGTATGTATGCTTGCTTCATACATCCTATGTACACGATTATATATAGTTATAAATAGGCAGTTTCATGAGTGAGCAGAAAGGGGGAGAGTGAAATTTTGTGAGCACGCCTCCAGGCATTGGGCGTGATACATACGTGATATGTTGTAATTAATGATCAACCTAATCAAATCAAAGATGAGCCAGCAGGGTCGAATCTCTCAGGAAATTGCTAATGTTGTAATCATCATTAATCAACAGGAAAGCAAAGTTCGGTTCCAACAGCACCATCAGGAGATAGCCATGGGAGCAAGCTGCGGGGAAGTGCAGGATGATTATGAGCAGAGAGTGAGGGAATACAATGCTCAAGTGCCTTTTGCCTTCCGCGTGCAGCCCATTCAGCCAAATCTGCAAGACAGGATGTAATGCATGAGTAGCTGACATCTAAACCCGAGAGCTTGCTATTATATATTAGCTAGACAGACTTATATATTATATGCTAATGAAGCATTAGTAGTACTAAACCACTATTTTTATTTGTCTTAACTTGGCTTGTGGAACGACTACTTCACCTACTATATATGGTAGCAAGGTAAATGCGTCCAAATTAATTTATGTTTTTGCATACGGGTCTGTTTTTGTCTGAACCTCAGAAGTGTCTTTCTACTGTTTGTATTGCGTGAAGTTAATTGTGTTTAGCATTACGAACACACACACACACACACACACACACACACACACACACACATATATATATATATATATATATATATTTGCTACTTGCATATTCAGGATATATTTAGTAATTAAATCTATATATCCAATTAAAACTTAAGGATTAATATACTAATTTACACCTTCCAACTATTTTTGTTGTCATATTATACACCAAAAACTATTGATTTCTAAATTGGGTATACCTCTTAGAGGGTGCAAAATATATTTATCTCATAATACTTAAAAACAATATTAGTTTTTGATATTATGGCTCGGACAGACGTTAAGTCTCGAGCTTTCCTATATTCTCGTGTCTATTTGGAGAAGCTAGCTCTTCTAACTGGATAAGACTTAAGCACATGGCAAATTCTAATTTTGGCAGCTTGTTGAGCAGCATTATTATATCCTGTACTACACGTAACTCGTTCCTACGGCGGTTTCAGAAAACGATGACCTCCAGCTTTTAAGTTATAGCCTACCAAGAGATCATGGGTCTGCCATACGTTTGGACTTTGGTATATATATATATATAGTTGCTTTATAAGTTGCCAACTTAATAAACAATATGAGAAGATCAAAATAAGATCAAAACAAGAGTCTTATTATAATCAATTTTCTGATTATTAGTGGTATAAAAGGTCAGCAATATATTTTAAGAGAATGAAACTCATGCCCAAATTTCTAAGTCATGACCAAACTGATCTTACAAACTATATATACCTGATCTAATAGGGTTGTGGCTGCGAGAGGTTTCGACATATAAGAGTATTGTCATAGTCATGTTAAGTAGTAAGGCTGCACAGAACCGGACCGAATTTGTGGTCTTAGTGGTCCAATTTGAAAAATAGGTTATATACTATCCGGATCGGATTTATTAATTTAAATAATATATTTATTAATTTTTTAATACAAACTTTAAACTTAAAAAATAAAATCACTAAGTCAAAACTATGTGTTTTGACACCCTCCCTAGCCACTTGAGTCTCTTTCGGCCTTCTCCCTTCGAAATTAAGTCCACATTTTCTCCTAATTTACAAAAAAAAATTAGGAAAAAAAATTAAACAAAAAATGAAACCGGTCTAGACCGCTTTGGACCAGACCGGACCATTTATAAGTGGTCCGGTCCAGTCCTTCATTTTAGGCACAACCGGATTCCGATTCAAAAATCGGACCGAATTTCCGATTGTGCAACCCTATTAAGTAGGTTTGAAATCTCGTGGTGCGTGTAAGCTGGTCGAGACACTCGGTTAGGAAAAAAACAAACTATCTCAACCTTCCTCACCCATGACTTCACATTCTCTGCATATTGAAAAAAAAAATGGTGTGCTATGGAACTCGTGTTAGTTCAAATTGGTGGACCTTTGGAAATTATCATTACACCCTTTGCTTGGGTGGTCACCTGTAATATCCCTGAAAAAAAAAAAAAAGCAAAGTTGTGTGTTTTGATTAGTTACGCAGGGCTTCTTCTCTTTCACACAAGAGAGCCATTTTAAGCAAGTTTTGGCCCCCGACTCCATAGCCCGATTGCTTTCCTTTCATATTTCAATATCTTCACATTTTTCACCCAAAATCTTGCTATATTCGAACCCTATTGAGATTAAAAGATGTATCTCCACTATTCTTTGAAAAATGTTGCTCGAAGTTGTATTTTTTCCCTCTCTACTTCTCTTTTTTGAAACTCTCTCTCTCTCTCTCTCTAGCCTTGGAGACTCGAAATCTCAGGGGGCTGGGTAATCTTGGAGGAAGGTAACGTTGGTTTGATTTTTGGTTGGGGTCGAACTCCTTTGGTTTTTGATTTGGATCTTTTCATTTTATGGATATCATTGGGAGGTCAATCCCTTGATAGTAAGCGGTTCTCTTTCGATCTTGTCGACACTTTTGGTTCAGATTGTTTGTTCAACAATCTTTTGGGGACTGTAGGCTTCGGGTTAAGCGTTTGAGGTAAGTGACATTTCAATGTGATTTTTATGAAATTTTTATGTTGTGGAAAATAAGTGCACAATTGTTAAATATTTCTTTTGCAAAACGAAACTGGTTTGGATGAGTTATTGTGAATTCTTGGATTTTTGAAATGTTAGATTTTAAACGTGCACTATATTTTAAAGGATTAATGTGTTAGGGGAACTGGACAAATTTTGGTAAAAATGAGATTTTGCGAACTCATTTGAAATGGTTGGCCTATTTTGTGTGAATTTGTAGTGTGAGCTTACTATCAAACCATTCTCGTGCTTGTGACTGTTGAGGTCTTTGTGACCATTGGAGTCTGTGTGACCATTGAGGTCTTCATGACCATTGATAAATCTAGTAAGTTGCTTGGTCTGTGATATTTTGTTATAAATTATGTTTCCAGTTAGTACCGCTCACTACTTTTCTTAATCTCAGTTATGCTTATAAACTGTCATTTCCCCTACCCCATTGATTGCTACTTACTGAGCTAGTTGTAGCTCACCACTTACTTCCTATCTTTCAGATTTAGCAATCGGTGACAGCGAGTAGTAGAAGATCTTGAGTCGTAGTTTTTGAGAAGATCGCAAGTTGCAGGATTATCGAATAAAGAGTCTTTTGGAGACTTTGGTAGTGATTATGTTAAATTAGAGACTTTAGTAATTTTATTTCATTTGAAAAAACTCGTTATTTGAATCTATTGTTAATTATGAGATTTGAGGATTTTGGAGTAGTGCTCTGATTAAACTCTTGAATATCATTGTTCTTCTATTTTGGTTGGAATATGAGTTTGGATTATTATATTTAAGAGATAGAATAAATGTTTTTTTTGTATTTCTTGGTTGGGAAATTGCTTGTAAGCAGGGTGGTTAGTCCCCTTTTTTTAGCAAAACTATGTATATTTGGACTTTTGAATCGGAGCGTTACATCACCGATCAAACTCATGTTTGTCCAAACAGATAATATCATAGAGCTGCCAATCAGAGCGTGTTCTACAGTTTGATCGCGACAATTTGACACTTCAGAGAGTCATATTCCTCTCTTTGAATTTGGGGCGCTGGTATATTTGGAACGCCTTTGTTGGCTTTTCCTTTTCTTTTTGACCATGACTAATTCCCCCTGCTATCTATGAAGGAAAGAAATCGATCCATATTGATTTGATGGTTTAGATCTGATCGCTATACCTTATTTAGTCCCCTCACTCAAACCCCGGCCAGACAAGACCATCACAGACTACGAGGCTCTAAAGGAAGACAAGTGTGCCTGCACGCCAAAATTTCACCTATATATCAAACAACCAGTCTATGTCTTAGTTCCCCACTTGACACCCTTAAGCCTGCTTTAACGCCCCACAAAGTTTAGCAGCTTGCGACTAGGGGTTGCCAACCCTTATAAGAAACCATCAAATTAATATCAGTCACGTAGCGGGGAAAGAGTCAGAGAGAGAAATAGAGACCAATGGTTAAGAAGGTGCAGAAAAAACTAAAGCGCGAAATGAACATCAGATAAAAGCAGTTGGCTTGGCTTTGTCACAGACCATAACAAAACCTACGCTTCTGTGCCATTCGAAAGTTTTTTGTACTCCAACTCAAAGTAGAAATGCTTAGAGCTTTCTGACTTCTCTCTCTTTCTGTTTTTTTTTTTTTTCTAATTGGCTTCTCTCTTTATTATATATCCCTTCCTCTTTTCTCCATTTCAGAAGCAAAGAAGAACTAGAAGAAAAAGTGTGTAAGGAGGAGAAGAAACATTGGGAGTGATGGGGAGAGGCAAGATTGAGATCAAGAGGATAGAGAAAGAAACCAACAGGCAGGTGACCTACTCCAAGAGAAGGGCTGGGATCATCAAGAAGGCCAAGGAGATTAGTGTTCTATGTGACGCTCAAGTTTCCCTCGTTATCTTTTCCAGCTCCGGAAAGATGCATGACTACTGTAGCCCTTCAACTACGTATGAACTTCTCTTTCTTACCCTTTTGTTTCGGGTGTAGTCTCTGGGTTCTTGGTTCTTTTGTCATCTCTTTGTTTTCCTGCAACAAAGGGGGGGAGATTTTCTTCTTTTCTAACTCCTCCCTTTGCCGGGGGTTTGCCCTACGTGGGAATTTTTTTTTTGACGATGAAGGCTGATTAATCTCTTGGATAACTACCACAAGTACTCTAAGGAGAAGCTATGGGATGCTAAGCATGAGGTAGGTCTCGATACTCTCTCTCTCAGATGTTATATTGTTCGACAGCTCTGATCTGTGTCAATTTTTTCAATGAAGTTTTTGGTTGCTTTCGCTTTGTCCCGAGAGAAATGATTATTTTTGCTAAAAAAATGTTAAGAAACAAGAACTATGGATTCCATGAACAGATCTACAAATGGGACGTAGTCCCTATATTCTTTCTCTGATCTCTTTCTTTCAAAATATTCTATTGTTTTCCAATTAGAAAGAAACTGAAACCACCTGAAATGTAATATCTGTGAACAGATCTGTAATAAAACATAATTCCCTCCTTTCCTTTTCCTTGCAACGTTTGAAACAACTGCATCTGGCTGTTACAAACGAACAAGTACAATAAATGTCTTTCCTTGACAAGATCAATCGCTGTCTGCTAGGCTAACTATTTGACTAAAAGCCCAGTAAACAGCCGAGACACCCTTTACTTGCAGATCTGCTGTTAGAAATTTTCTCAAAAGCAAAATGACTAATAGATCTGCTAATTAAAGTCTGATGCTCCATGGATTTGTATATTTTCTTTTCTCTTCCCTTTTCGTTCGTGAGAAAACTAAATTTTAGGGTTTCCAACCATGGTGAACTCACAGAACCTCAGCAATGAAATTGATAGAATCAGGAAAGAGAACGACAACATGCAGATAGAGCTCAGGTAATTGGTTACTTGATTATTTTGCTCCTAGCTCTCTATCCCTCTCTCTTACCTATTTTGGAGTATGTTCCAGGCACTTGAAGGGAGAGGACATCTCATCTTTGCAGCCCAAAGAGCTCATTCTCATTGAGGATGCTCTTGAAAATGGTCTCTCCAGTATCCGCGACAGGAAGGTTAGGATCTAAGTAGTAATATTTTTGTTCACAGCAGGCGCATCCAAGAGAGGGTTTAACTCTGCTTCTCTTTTTCTTTTTCTTTTTTTGTTTGTATATATGTGTCCAGATGGACTTGTGGAGGATGGCTAAGAAAAAGGTACGAATAGAATAAACTATATCTCTTGATTCCATCTCTCGAGTATTTGAAAGATTTGAACTTTTTGCCCGACCCTAACATTTCTGGCTAAACAATGCCCAGAACGAGATCATGGAGGAAGAGAATAAGCGTCTGATCAGTTTGGATCTGGTACTCTCATGATCCTTCCCATCTTCGATTACAACCACAACTGTGGATCACTTGCTCAGAACACAGAAATATTGCACCTGTGCACACGAATGCTTGTAGTAATACACAATTAACATCAGTACTGCCTGAAATATGATCATCATTAATCAACAGGAAAGCAAAGTCCAGTTCCAACAGCACCAACAGGTGATGGCCATGAAAGCAAACAGGGAAGTGGAGGATGCTTATGAGCAGAGACTGAGGGAATACAATGCTCAAATGCCTTTTTCCTTCCGCGTGCAGCCCTTTCAGCCAAATCTGCAAGACAGGAGCCTCGCTTGAAACATAACTCCTCAGCTAGCTTCACAGGGTTCGTACTAGCTAGACTACTTATAATTAATTATATGCTCGATCATGAAGCAAGAAATACTAAACCACTATTTAAGTACTGTGTGGACTAATTGGCTTGTGGGACGACTACTTCACCTCCTATATATATATGGAAGCATGCTTGGTAAATGCGTCCAAATTATGTTATGTTTTGCATACGGGGCTGTTTATGTCTAAGAACCTTATGAGTGTCTAATTTCTACAGTTTAATTGTATGGCGTGACGTTTGTGTTTAGCATAATATTATATATATATATATATATTGCTATACTTGCATATTGAGATATATTTAATGACTAATTAATTCATCCAATAAAAACTTTAAAACAATAGTTTTTGTTCCTTTCCTGATATTATTATATATTTTCTTCTGTGCAATATCTCTTCTAATTTTCATTTTAGGTAGGCACTCAGGCCGGCTAATTTACTATAGGGTATCTAAACTAAATTCGGAAGGGGAAATATTCCCAATAGATATGATAACATAAAAGGCACATATTCGGTTGATCAATTAATCGTCCATCTCTCCGAATTCTACCGTACAATTCGGATACGTAACTGTAAAGGATTTTGATCTAATTAGAACATAGAAAACAGCGGCAAAAAAAATAAAACTCCTGTAAAAATCTGAAAATTAGAAGAAGTACTAATAAATTGAATGATCTCCAAATTAATTATAACAGGATTCAAGCCTCAGGTATAAAATAGTCATAATATCTTCTATTGGTATATTGTGCTAGCTACACCAATTTAATTCTTTATGATCACATGGAATCAGAATCGAAGTAATATTACCCAATTCGAAGAAATATACTTTTTATTTCTCTTTGTAAAATATTTAAACATCGCAATTTTATTCCGTAGTCACTCAGTAAGAGCATCAATATGAAAGTAATATTAATAAATTGGGTCGACTATTAATCAAAGTTTGAACAAAATATTTTATTTCCTTAATTATTGTCGCAGCTCATTAATCGAGCTTGAACAAGAGATAACACGTCCACCAATCCCATTGCATTGCCATCAGCCCTATCAAATGTGAATGTTCTTTTCCTCATCAATGATTGGTCGATCGGTATAACATAGCAATTTGTGATCTGATATTTGCTATATATGGACCATCGATACTAAATTGAGTTATGTCAATTAATGAGACTAATACAATATTGTTCATATTTTATAAATCGAACTGCATTTTACTATTTCCATTATGTAATTAGGGTAGTTCACCGGTGCCCAATAACTGGCATCGATGCCGGTACTAAAGGGTTGTTGCTGCCTCACGGTAGCGGGACCGGTTTTCATTTTCTCCTTGAGACGGTGACATAAGCGATAGTGGTGGAACTGCTCCTTACTAGCAGTTACAATGCCAAAACGGTTTTTACTTCTTCGTTTTTTTAATCTACTTTCTTAAATACAAAACGATGTAAAGAAACAACGTCCTTTTGATTTGGGCAAAACGTTGTCATTTTGAGTCTGCGATTTTTAAAAATATGCCTAATACTCGGACAGTCATTGGGGAACGATTTAGTTCATAATGTCACCAAAACGTGAACATATGTCCATTTGTTCATTTCGTCTCTTCCCTATGGAAAACATTGACTTTTCATTTTTAAACACATTAGACCCACTTATCGAGTGACACATGTTCATGATTATGTTGGATGGACATGCCTAGTCAACCTAATGACGGTACAACTTGTTCAAATCTACTTGGATTTTTTTAAAACTCGATGTGGATGAGTAGTATAGTCATCGGGTTGACAAGGAATGTCAACTCAACATAGTTGACGCATGTCACTCATTAAGTGAGTCTAATGTGATTAAGAATGACAAGTTAGGGAAAAGATGGATGAGAGACCCATGTGTCTTATTTTGATGACTATAGAGACTAATCGTTCAATCTAGTATCACATGGATCAACAACCAATAATAGTGTGAAACTACATGATCCTATTGGAGCAAGGGTGATTGCCAATTTTGGACAACGATAGCAGTTGGGGGTAGAAAATGCACAAGCCTAGAGACTAAGTGTCACAAAGTGAAACTACAGAATCCTATTAGAGCGGGGGATTGTTATTTTTGGATAACAACCAACAACAGTGGCAGTTGCGAGTAGAAAATGCACAAGCCTCGAGACTAACTGTCACAAAGTGAAGCTACAGGATCATATTGGAGCAAGGGTGATTGCCATTTTTGGACAACAACCAATAACTGTGGCAGTTGTGGGTAAAAAATGCACAAGCCTAGAGACAAAGTGTAACAAAGTGAAACTACAGGATCCTATTGGAGCAGGGGGATTGCCATTTTTGGATAACAGCCAAAAACGATGGTAGTTGCGAGTAGAAAATGCACAAACCTTGAGACTAACTATCACAAAGTGAAATTATATAATCCTATTGGAGCAGGGGTGATTGCCATTTTTGGAAAACAACCAATAACAGTGGTAGTTGAGGGTAGAAAATGCACAATCCTAGAGACTCATTATCATAAAGTGAAACCACAAGATCCTATCGGCGCATGGGTGATTGCTATTTTTGGACAACTACCAATAACGGTAGTAGTTGGAGGTAGAAAATGCACAAGCCTCGAGACTGACTGTCACAAAGTGAAACTACAGTATCCTATTGAAACAAGGGTGATTTCTAATTTTAGACAACAGTCAATAACGGTGGCAGTTGGGGATAGAAATGCACAAGCCTTGAGACTAACTGTCACAAAGTGAAACTACATGATCCTATTGGAGCGGGGTGATTGCCATTTTTGGACAATAGCCAATAACGATGGCAGTTGATAGTAGAAAATGCACAAATCTCGAGACTAACTGTAATAAAGTGAAACTATAGGATTCACTTTTGGACAACAACCAATAACGGTGGCAGTTGAGTGTAGGAATGCACATCTAGTGATGACAAAGAAGGTAATGTTAGTGGTGATAACATTAATTTCCCTATTTTTTAATTTTTGTTGAATGAGACGAAACAAATATCTTTAGGGTTCTGCAGACAGCGATATTCCCTCATATAAAACAATGTTCTTAAATAAACAAATCCCAAATAGAAAGTTCGGAGTTCCTGTATTTTTATTTTCTGTTTGTCGGTACGTGTCCGAGTTATCCTATAGCATTTCACATTCGGATGCCTATCCAAAAGTCAGCAAAACTATTTGACCCCCCCCCCCCCCAAAAAAAAGCATTAAAAAAAGGCCCTGGGCCAATGATATAAAGTGACTAGATTGCCCTTGACACGACACGTGTAAGGCATTCCCAAAATCCTACGCAGGCAACCGCCTATTTCCCTCGTGTAAGGCTAAAACAGTCTCTGTGGAATAAGCTTCAGAATTTGATAAACACTCTTTCAACCGGTTGGAGGCCCTCTCTCTGTCTCTCTCTCTTTTTCCTTGGAACCGTTTTGTAGACGACGGAGACCGCACCAAGTATTCTCTTGCTCTCCGGCAGGAGAAAGGAAGAGAAAGATGAATAGAGAAACCATTGTTAAGGAGCATAATAAATCTGTTAATTCTTTTTTTCTTCAGTCTATTGCCTGCATAGGTATTTGCTTCTCTCTAATTTCCTTTCCCTTCAATTTCCTTGTTCTTTTTAAATTGGTCTAATTTTATTTTTTTTGGTTTTCTATGTGAATATGTATTAGTGCGTGCTTTTGTGTATCCGCATTACGGTTAGATGATTTCAGGGGTTTTCTCTGATGTGCAGAGGGATTTTTCTAGGGTTTCCTCTGTGCGGTTAGAATTCAAACGGCTTCGACACTGGTACCTTTTTCTGGTTTTGTTTGCATTTAAGGAGGTAGGTGAATAATAACAGGTTCACGGCTTGATTGGAGGGTGATTGGGGCCTTGCATTGTATCAATTCCCGGATATTCGTGATTTCGGAATGCCTATATTGATTGGATTTTCCGTTTGAATGCTGGTTTTGCGTCAGATTATGATAAATTTCTTAAGGTTGAAATGGGTTCGTGTGACGATTTGGCTGTAATTGGGAAACTGTTATCCGGCTCGGTTATTCACCAGAATTTACACTTAGAATTTTCAGTGCCATCTGTTTCTGAGCTGCGGTCCTGCTCAGATAAAGCTTACAGATTGCCTGAGTCCAAGGTGGACCCCACGAAGGCTTCAGATTGGTGTCCAGATTTGTCTAGCGTTGATGATACTGGTTGTGTGAGCTCTGGTGAGGTTGCAGAGGCTACTGAGGCTTTTATCGTTGATGAAGATGGATTGGTAGCTGAGAGTGGGAATGTCGGTTATTTGGTGCTTGATGAAGTGCTTGCAAGTGAATGTACAATCAGAGGGGAATCTTTGATTGATATCCAAAGGCAGAGTGATGTTTTTAGTTTGGAAACTGATGCATTGTGTTCGGAGAAGAGAGAATCTGAAGGTGAGGATAACTGTGGAAGAGCCTTGGAGTCTGTACAGATGTCTGGCTCAAAGGGAGGTTGTGTTCAACACGTTGAGATCAGTGATAAGAATGGCAGTTGTTCAATTATAGAAGGGGTCATGGATGTAATCGAAAAACGTATTGTTTTAGGTGGGCTAGAGAATGATATGCATAACCAATTACCTTCTTCACACAGTAGTGAAATGCCCTTGGAATTGTTAGCAAAGACTGGATTGCCTAGTAAATTGGTCCAACAGGAGCAGGAGAACACTAATATTGTAGGTGGTCTGCCTTCGGAGGCTATGGAGGGTAAAAGTGATGCTTCAGTTGGGACAGAAGCGGATGTTCACCACTGTAATTCTCTTTTGCAGGGTGGTGAAATGCCTGTAAAATCCTCACATGCAGGTGACTTAGCGAGCAATAGTGAATGGCAGAGTGATCAGAAGGATGAAAAGAATGTCAGTGGTCTCTCTGCAGAAACGGTTGAAGAGATTCTTCAGTCAAAAGGTGATAGTGATTGCACCCACGTATTGCCTTCACAGGGTTTCCAGCGGGCCTTGGAAAATTTTCATGTATATGAACCACAGAATATCTCTGCTCAGCATATTGAAAGGAGGAGTGATGAGAGTCTTGAGGGTCCCTGTGAAGAAAGGGTTGCAAAGGTTGTGGAAGAGAAAAGTGAGGGGACCCCTGTATTGCCATTAGAAGAAAATTCCTGCAATTTACAGGAAGTTGGCACTGATATAGACCATACCTCTACTTCTGAGAAATCACTCTCTCCCCATTCTTGTCAATCCATTACTATTGCTGATTCTCAATCTTCGAAAGATATGCCAGATCAGGATGTCATTGCTTCTATTAATTCTAGCAGTGTGGCCGAGTGTTCTGGAAACACAGATAATGAAGGGAAAGATAATATAGGTGTTTTTTGCATTGCTGAAACCAAATATCCTGATATGGTGTCCTCATCTTCTCGAAGAAATAGCCGCAGAAGTAGATCAAGCCAGAAGACAAATAGAAAAAGGGCTGAAAAGAAACGCAAGAATACAGCCAATGTGCCACGCCCACATGGAAGGGTTGCAATTGTTTTGGAGGCTACAAGAATGAAAAGAAGCTCTTTGTCAAAACCAGCTCGTTCTTCTATCTGGGGATCGTTGGAGAAGCTTACACAATTCTTTGAGCAGAGTAACGGCCTTTCTGGGGTTACTCAAATACATAATCAAGGAGTGGGAAAAGCACGGGTTAGCCGACGAAGTCGGAAGCAGAAAAAGATGCGGGCAACTGGAAGCTCAAGAGGGTCAAGGAGAAATCCTTGTACCTCAACTACGCGTATTCGTTTGAAGCTTAAAGTGGGGGAAGTAGCAGGTCAAAGTTGTCTGAACAGTGTGATTCCTGAGTTTGTTGATACCTTAGCATCTTCCAATGCAACCATTAATGGCTATTGGACTGAGCTGCTTAGTGGAACTGGTTTAGAACTTCCACAATTAGCCAATGGTGTTGAAAAGGAATCAAGCGAAAGTGAGACGGTGAAGCAAGTCCAATGTTTGAGCAAGCACCCAGAGAAGGTACAAACATCTCCAGGTAGTGTTGTTTCGGATGGAGAACTTGTAAAGGAGGACTCCGTGAACACCAAGATTATTGATAAGGCAACTGCTGATGGAGACAATCTTGGGGTTCCCGCCAATGTAGGGGGACATGCATTGGAAGGGACAAGGGAGAATAGGTGTACGGATCCTGGAACGTCTCCAGATTCAGAAGTAATTGATTTGATTCCGGAGGCCCAAATCACTGCAAGAGATCAAGCTGATTTGCATGACATTCTTTTGACTTCCAAAGATGCTGCTGCTCGAGGACATCGTGTCAGTAGCAAAAGGGGAAAGAAGGCTCGTTCACGTAACTGTATTCTGGAAGATGGATCACCTGGTCCAGATAGCAAAAACAAAGCAAAAACAAAACATGGACGCAGAAAACATATAGGTGATGGGCTTTGCACTGGAAAGATTCTTACTTCACCTACCAGCGCAAATGCTTCAAGCAACTCGTCAAGCGGCAAGGATTTGTCTATGGACCCACTGGGTGTTTTAGGAGAAACAGAAAATGGAGTGTGCAGAGAGGCTTTCAAAGAGGAAAGTGCTGTGGAAGCTAAGACATGTTGCAACCTTGATGTTGACATTGAAGTGTCAGAGTCACATAATTCCAAGAACTTGCATCCTTCTACCAAAGCTATGGGGGGTAAACATACTAAATCTGGAAGAGTGAGCAAGGGCAGATCCAAGGCCTCTGGATCAGCAGGTAAGAAGGGGAATGCACGTCGACAAAGGGAGAAGCAGCCAAAGGCGGCGGATAAGTGCAAAGCCACAGAGAAGGGCGTTTGTGACAAAATCATGCAGAAAGTGGAAAGTCAGCCAGACACTCTTGTTCTTTTTAATAAAATTGAGCTCACTTATAAAAAGAAAACTGGTAATAGTTTGCTTATGGGCACGTACAACATAAATCTTTTCAAAATCCTTTATGGGGTCTGGAGAATATGTCTCTTCCTAATGTCTAATGTTGTTATTACTATGTTATATCTGTGTGAGCATGCACTTGGCAAGAGACTTTCCTTAACTCTTGGCTTGTAAAAATGTTATTTTAGCATAGGCAATTCAAAGTTTGCTGCTTTAACATGACTTGATGTTGTAGGAAGTCAAATTGGTGATGTCAATATAAAAACCAACAATGGAGACAATATTCCAGTCTCACATGAGTCTAATGTGGGCGTGGTGATGGGTGATCTAGAGGAGCAGTATCCACCCCCACGCAAGGCTTGGGTGCTGTGTGATGATTGTCATAAATGGAGGCGTATACCTGCTGTGCTTGCAGATTCTATCGAAAGAACTAACTGCACATGGTATGCCATCTTTCATGTTTTTATCATTTCAAAGGTGTACTGGTAAGGCCTTAAATTCTCTAGAGGAGCAGCATCTTTGGCTGTGAATTAAATTGTAAAATGTGTTTTTTGGATGGGAAAGGATCTTTGATGTAGTGTTATCTAGAAGGCTTAGGGATGATAACCTATTGGTTTGGGTAGATATAAGAGTAATTTGATTTTATTCACGCCTGGTTTGGTGCGGGTGATTGCTACATTTAAATGCATTGAACTTGGTAAGAATTTTCTGAATTCAAGTCTGATTTGTACTCTTAAGTCAATAGATGAGGAAGCATAGGCAAGGCAAACACCTTCCTCACAATGTAGCCATATAGTTTTCGAAATTCTTTAGCTTCAAGGACGTTCAAGTGTCCAATTACATAGGCTTTGTATAGTTTTTAGATATTCCTTGCTAGAAAAAGATTTTGACACACAACTTAGACACAGGGTAGCACCTGTGCCGTAAATTAGCAAAGAAACTCATGAAAGACATAACATAGGTATATGGAAAATAAGATCCACCACCTTGCTATGTCCTGGAGTTCTCGAGGTTACAGAAATATACTTTGCATACTAATCAAAAATTCATACTTGGCTTTATTACAGTTAGGCCAATGCACCAGCCAGTTGGTATGGTGGCAAACATTTGTGCTTTAAGCTAAGCTGTTCATCTTGTATACAGAGGAGATATATAGAGTGTCCTGTCTGTAGGAATAATTTCTAAACATGAAAAACTAGATTAAATCCAATATAGCAACTTTTGATCATTTGAGGAAAAAGTAAAATGGCATACATAATCAGCAAGTTTCCCAAGCAGGCCATGCATACAATTTGGACAATATTTCTAGATTTCTTGGGTTCTATATTTTTATTCTTGAACTTCTTGTGGTTTGCATTTACAATTTTTTTACATGGGATGTAGATGGACATTCACCTACCTATTGACCTACGATATGCGAGTGTTGTAAAGTAATTTTCCCAATCTTCCTTGAAGTATGGTAATCAAAATATAAATTGGGTTTTTATTAAACTTCCAATCAATTTCCATAAACCCAAATTTTGGCGATGTTGTCGGGGGTGTTTTTTTTGTCCAACTAGACAATTGGGTAGGTCATCTATTACAGTGGTAGAATGCAGGGATTTGAGGATGCTTCGGCCAAGTGTTGAAATGTGGAATCAGGTATATCCAATTGTAATTTAGAGATAAAAAAAGGTATATCCAATTGTAGGAGGCCACGTGTCTTAATACTGCTATGTGATGGTTTACAGTAGCCTTGGAGATTATGGATGTTGGCCAAGCTATTCATCATTTCTAGGTTGTATTTCTTGAAGTTAGAAGTAATCATGTTTATTGAGAAGCAGTTGAGTAGCCGATGTGGTGGCTAATGTAGGCCATATGGTTGATGATTTGCAGTCTTTGGTTAATGGGTTCCTCCAGTAGCAGACTTCTAGTAGTCGATATTTGGCCACTTTTGGTCCTACATTAGCTTTTTTTCCTGTCTATAGAAAATAAAATAAATTTTGCAGGTATCAGCTTGGAGATATCCATTGAATGTTTAGTTCATTTGGTCTTCATGATTTTTTATCTTCGTGATTCCTAATGATGATGTAGTTTTTTTTTTATAAGTAAGAACTTTATTGAAAAAACAAAAAGAGAACAGTACAAAGATCTATACTGAAGACCTGCATATGATTATATATTTTCAGCTGCTCTCTTTTTCATTATATTGCATGTAATAATCACTCTAATATAGAGGGAGGAGAATTTAACTTGAAGTGTGTGCTACTTGAGGAAAAGACGAAAGAATAGTTCACTCTGTGCTCACCGCACGGCTGCGTAATGTTTTAGAATGGAAGAGTATATGTGGAATAGAAAATACAAGAGTATGGTCCTTGTTTAGGATTAGCTTGTGAAGTCACTGTATTACATTGTCTCTGCTTCTGAGGTGTAGCAAAACCTTGAGAAAGAATGGTCCAGTATTTTCCAGATAAGGCGAGACTATTTCTAAGCAGTGATGGATGTGGCCCCATTTTACTACAAGAGCCAAAGCTGGCCTTTCATGGACAACCACATTCTGGTGTTTAGAACATGAGGGAATGCACCATAAGGAATTTGGATATGTTTCCATTTGTTTGCGGATAACATTTATTTATAAGGCAGGTGCTTTTACTTTGATTGAAGTGACCAAATGGATTTGTGATATGTGGTGATGTAATTTTCTTCATCCTGTAAATAAGGCCAATGTTGGGTGAGATGGCATTGGATTCTGGTCGCCTTTGCAGCATCTCTTGATTGTCCATTGACCAAAAGAAGGTTCTTGGAGGCTCTTTTAAGCCCGTTCCTGTTGACACAACTTTTCTTATAGGAAAAACCGAATCAAATGAAATATCCACTAAGGTCTCTAGAGATGTTATTTGTTATGCGCCAGTGTTTGAGACCTGAGACTAAAGGTGCTGAAAGGAAAGAGAGAGAGAAATCTATCTAGTGTGATGCTAAAAGGATCTGGGTCATTATGTATAGGTAGGTCTTCACTTCTATGTACTTATGTTTGAATTCATTCAGGGCCGTCCTGGTCAAATTTTGAGTGGAATTCATTCAGGGCACATCCTGGGCATGTATTTTTTTTTTAATATTTGAGTGGATTCGCTTTTTGTTGCACTAGTCAGAATTACTGTGTATTAGATGTTATTTAGGAAATAGGGGTCTGGGATGAATTTCGTAGGGCATCTGAGAGTTTCTCTTCTTCCTGGGTTGGAGTTTACCCATTTCAGAGCTGCCATATATCATGGCCGTCCCAGTAGTCGGAAGATCTTTTGTTGTTCATTGGATTACTTTGGTACTTCCAATCCTATTTGGTCCATTATTGCTATTTGTTTTTTCATTTTTACCTTTTTACTTTTGGTACATGCCTACATGGAATACTTTTGTCGTTGTTGATCTCAGTGTCATGTTTCTTTTGAAATTTAAATTTAATATTTTGCATTCGTTTTCGCTGTGTGTTTTTAATTTTTGAAGGACCTGTAAGGACAACATGGATAAAGCCTTTGCTGATTGCTCAATACCTCAAGAGAAGTCAAATGCGGAGATTAATGTGGAGTTGGATATATCTGATGCCTCTGGCGAAGAAGATGCTAATGATACCCCTTTAAATTATAAGGGATTGGGATGTATGCATTCAACAGGTATGTGATACGTGTTAGTAATAGCACACCGGTGATCGGACACGAGCTTGAAGCCAAATTGAGCTTTGGGTCTTAAGTCATCCTTTTCTTTTTATGTTTTCTAATTGATAACACACTTCGTTTTGGATGTGCTGCAGGTTTTCAAGAGTCAACTTTTAAGTGTATTTCTACTAATGAGTTTCTACAAGCTTGAAGCCAAATTGAGCTTTGGGTCTTAAGTCATCCTTTTCTTTTTATGTTTTCTAATTGATAACACTTCGTTTTGGATGTGCTGCAGGTTTTCAAGAGTCAACTTTTAAGTGTATTTCTACTAATGAGTTTCTACATCGTAGGCGTAAGACTCAAACAATTGATGAGGTACAGCGTTGATATCTAATTTTAATTACTGTGCCATTCTTTATTTGGCTATTTGTGCATATTCAGTAGACTTGGAAGATTTTCCAACTTTGTTTTATGGTGCTAAGAATGAGGAGGATATGTGCTCGATGTTGAGTATCATTATCTATGCTACTACCAAAGCAAAGCCTCTAATGCTTTTCATATCCAGTTTCTGCATAGAAAATTCCTAGAATTGCTGCATTTTATGCAAGAAGAGATATTTTAAGAAAAGATAAAGAGGTGTAATTCTATTTCCGAATGGCTAAGGACCAAATATGTGTAAGTCATTGTTTTAATTGGTTACAGTCCTCTCTCCTGCTTCTTAGAAGGACCTACACTACATTCCTATCTACTGCCATAAAAGATGGAGGGATTGTGACTGTATGGATATCCCAAATACACCTGACGGGGAATGCTAAGTGTGTTGGACGTGTATCAGATGATTATGGTTCGATCTTGCACTAGGATGTGTAATACTCAGCCATGTTTAGAGATTAAACTTTAGGGAAAAATCGTAATTTTTGCACATGTTTCTGGTGTGGGATTGACATTTCCGTTTGCCTACAGATTATTGTTTGTGATAGAGACTGTTGGCATAATTCATGGGCAATTCAATGGTTTAATTTTGAATCCAACTAAAGGTTGTGGTACACGTATGGAGTTTGATTAATGTCTACTTCTGTTTTATTAGATTAGTAATATTAGGGTAACAATGTCTTTCTCCCGTAGATTATGTGTTGAAGCAAAGAAGTTTCAGGTTACAGTTTTAGGGAAAGGTGTTGTGAAATTTTCGGAGTGGAGTCCGAAGGCTTTGAGTTCTATTTTCTTTGGGAGGTTTGGAGCTGTTTGGTTGGTGAACATGGTGAGTAGATTGCTGGTGGATGCCAATAAAGAGTTTGTTGTAGGCGCAGAGATACAGTAACAAGGCAGGGATATATGTGGCCATAACGGAGTTTGGAGGTGGACGCAGGAAGGGGGTGGTGATGATACCGGAAGGTAGAGGGGGGTCAGGTTGGAAGGATTTGGCCGCTGTGTTTCCGGAGGTAGTATCTCACCTTGGTAAGCTCAAGAATGGAAGTGGGGGTTATTTTGGTTCTAGAATAAGGAATGAGATCTCTTTTGATGAAGTTGCTAAGAGAGGGACGACGGGGGAGAGCTCTGGGGGTGGGGGTGTGGTCGTGAAGGGGCGTTATGGAGGCTGCTAGTGGCGTGGAGGAGAAGGAAAAGATGCATGCTTCTTCGCATGCGCTTTTGATGGGCGACGCTTCATTTTCCAAGGTGAAGGCATTTAATGCAAATTCGGCGGGCGGCAAGGTGATTGATGTGCCTTTTTGGAGAAACAAGTTGCTGGGAATAAGAGAAGAAATCGACATTCTTTTAAATCTTTTGGGGAAGAATGATGGGCCGGGTTCTTTGCATGATGTATCTTTAAGCCCTGAGGCTGAGATTGCTTGGGATAGGAAGGAGAATCCACTTCGCAGGATCTGGTGAAGGAAGATGGGCTGGGCCCAGTTCTTTCAAATGTCGATAATTTGGTTTTAACCCAGTTGGGAGCTTCGGGCTTGAAGAAGTTGGATGGGCTAGAGTCTTTGGGCCAGCTGGAAGTCTTTAGCCATATGGGGGCTCAAGGTGAGGAATATGGGTTGGTTAGGCCTGGTTTAGTGACGGGTCTTCATTGCGACCCGTTACTGGTGAATGGGTTAGTCGGCGATAAGATTGGAGCAGAGACAAGTGGTGCTGACCAGCCTGCGCTTGAGGCAGGGCCATCACCAGCACCTTCTAAGGCGAGGGGTGACTGTCCGGTGACCATTCCGGTGCCAGAGGTGTCGCCAAGCTCCGGTCCTATGCATGCTAATGTGGTTGTTTCTTCCCTATGAGTATTTTTTATGCTAAATCTCTTTCCTTAGTGACTTTTGCTGAGGATGAGTGGGTGGGCATGGAGGGAGGTTGATTGTAGCTCCTGTTGTGGGGCAGGTTGGGGTAATGTTTGTAGGGTAGATCGGGATGGCCAAGAGGAGTTGGGAGTTAAGTCTGGAGGGGATGGGATGGGTGTTTTCCTTGCTGGGGATACTAATTCTCTCGGTCAGTTACTGCTATAGGGGGAACCCGTATGTATGTGTTGGTGATGGGAGTGTAGTGGGAGTGCTAGATGGGGCGGGAGAGGTAGGAGGAGAGATGTCTTTGGTGGAGGTTGAAGATCCAGAGCTGTGTGTGGATCCGTTGGGTGTTTGTAGCCTTGATGGAGAGGAGTTTGAGTGCCAAAAGGAGTGACGGGGCTTCGGGGTGGGTGTTAGATATGGTATCGTCTTTCCGACTTATGGTGGGTGTGTCTTGTGAAGGTTATGAGGACGAGCTGCTGAGTCTCTTTGCTGCGTTGGAACGTGATAGGGCGCAGAGTAGCCTTAAGACTCCTAGAAGGAAGGGAGGAAAATTAGTTAGAGAGATGACGACTATGTTTGGATAGTGTTTCAAAACGTTTTCAAACACTTATCACACTCACTTTTTCATCAATTTCAATACCTTTTCACCAATCCTAATAATGTTTTACAAATTTCAACAACTTTTAACACACTTTTCACCGATCCCAAGAGAATTTACACTACCAAAAAAACACAAACACAAAAAACTGTTTTGAGATCTAAATCAAACATAGCCGAAGGGTTTGGTGTTTCTATTAATTATGATAAGAAGTCCGATTCTTCGAGGAGGGGTAAGAGTGAGGGGAGGGCATTGATGGTGATTAGATGATGCCAAAATTATTAGTTGGAATGTAAGGGGGCTCAATGATAGAGCGAAGTGTATAGAAGTAGGGAAGTTATGACTGGAGATGTGATTAGACGTTTGTGGGGTGGTCCTTTTGTGATATGGTGTAGTTTGGAGGCGGATGGTCCCTCGGGGGGTATTTTGTTATTGTGGGATACTAGGATGTTGGAGTTGGTAGATTCTTGTATTAGCTCTTTTTTTGTCTCGGCGATCTTTAGGAATCTGTTGATGGGGTGGAGTGGATGTTTTCAGGAGTCTATGGTCCTAATGCTGACAACAGTAAGAGTTTGCTTTGGGATGAGTTAGTGGGGGTGAGAGCTCTGTGGGATTTGCCGTGGTGCATTGGGGGAGATTTTAATGTCACCCGCTTTCCTAGTGAGCGTTTGGGGGGTGGTGGAGTGGGACTCGCTATGGAGGAGTTCTCTGATTTTATCTCGGAGATGAGATTATTGGATATTCCCTTATCAGGGGGTGCCTTCATGTGGTCCAATAATAGAGCCTTTCAGTCTTGGTCTAGGATAGATCTCTTTTGCCCTAGATGAGTCTTTGTTCGCGGAGGTTTTTCAGAAAAGGTTGTCTCGTGTGTATTCAGACCATTTTCCCATTCTTTTGGTGGATGGTAGGGTTAGAGGAGTGAAGAGGCCTTTTCGTTTTGAGAATATGTGGATGAAGGAGAACGGATTTTTGGAAAAGATTAAGGAGTGGTGGGAGTCTTTTGAGTTCCTGGGTTCTCCTAGTTTTGTGCTAGACTCTAAGCTAAAAGCTTTGAAGAATAAGTTGAAAGTGTGGAACCAGGAAAGTTCTGGGGATATTAGTTTCCGAAAATCTTCTTTGTTAAGTGAGTTGGCGTCTCTTGAATCTTTGGATGAGGGAGGAAATCCTTGATGAAAGGGAGAAGACAAGGAAGTCTTGGGGGCTTTGGATCATTTGATAGTGTTAGAGGAGATTAGTTGGAGACAGAAATTGACCTTGTGGCTAAAAGAAGGGATAGATGCACTAATTTTTTTTCACCGTATGACCAATTCGAATATAAGGGTTAATTCGATTTCTAGTTTGGAAGTGGAAGGGGAAACTGTGGAGGACCCATCGTTGATTTCAGACAGTATTGTTGATTTCTATTGCTCGTTGTATGAGGAGCCATTTTCTTATAGGTCGGGTTTGGATGGTTTGGAATTTGATTCCATTTCTGAGGAGGAGGCGAGTTGGATCGAGAGATCCTTTAAGGAGGATGAAGTAACTGGGGTGGTTCGAAACCTTAATGGTGACAAGGCTCCGGGCCCAGACGGATTCTCTTTAGCTTTTTTCCAATTTTGTTGGGAGGTGGTTAAGGGAGATGTGATGGCTATGTTCAATGAATTTGCCCAGAGGGGTAAATTTGTTAAATGCATGAATGCTACATTCATTATTCTTATCCCTAAGACAGTAGGTGCAGTGGAATTGAAAGACTTCCGCCCCATTAGTTTGGTTGGAGTGGTGTAGAAGATCCTTGCCAAGGTGTTGGCAAATAGGTTGAAGATGGTTCTTGAGAAAATCATATCGCCTTCTCAGAATGCTTTTGTGACGGGAAGACATATTCTGGACTACGTTTTGATTGTTAATGAGTGCATTGATTCGAGAAGGGTACCCAACCCTGACCCAAGTGGACCCGGCCCATGTAGTGCCTTCGAAGGAGCCTCCTGGGCTAGAGTCAACTCGCCTGGGCTTGAGAGCATAGGCTTCGGCCCATCCGCCTGGACCAGCCCCTGCCCCTTTCTCTCCCACCCAAGTGGACCCAGCCCACCTGCTTCCAAGTTGGTTCCTATACCCGGCCCACCCTCACACCCTAAAAATTCCAAAAGGATGTCAATCTCAGCACGTAGCCCCTGCAACTTCGATCTCCAAAAAGACTCGTCAATCACCTTGCCACCAGTCGACTGAGCATTGAGTGCAGGCTCCTTGGAAAGTGAGTCATTGCCCACCAAGGACTCATGCGCAGAGGCATGCTGCACAACCTTCTGCTCCACGCCACCCTCAGGCCCCTCTACGCCTGTCGCAACTACCACCCTACTCCCAAAGCTCTCCCCCTTCAACCCGCCCATAGCAGCTTCAATGAAAGAAAACTCCTTGCGAACAAGAGAGCCAACAAGGCCACCACCGCCATTATTACACTGACCAAGGTAGGAAATCACACCCTGAAACACAGAGGCGAGTTCCAACCACCCTGACGCCCCCCGTACCTTCCGGTACCATTACCACCCCTCATCGTCGCCCTCCACCAAACTCTGCTAAGGCAAGATATCTGCTTGCCTTGTTGCAGCACCTCTGTGCCATAAAGGCCCTAGAAGCTTCATCAAATTTCACTACAAACTCCCTATTCATATCCTCCAGCAATCTAGTAACCGTGTTAACCAACCAAACAGCCCCATACTTCCCGATGAAGATAGAACTCATAGCCTTCCGACTCCACTCCGAGTGTTTCACATCACCATTGCCTAAAACTATCACCTGAAAGACCTTAGCTTCAACACAGAATCTACGGGAGAAGGACATTGAGACCTCCGAGCAAACGACTATAGCTGTAGAACACTTAATCGAAAAAATATAACCGGGAAACCAACAGCCGAAGCAAAAAAGGGAAAAGAGGGAAGAGAGAGAACGGAGAAAACATGATTCAGATTTGGACAAAGGTCCTTCAGTTTTGCTTTTGTGTTTTGAGGTGGTGTCTGGTCTTAGGATTAACTTGGCAAGTCCGAGGTTATTCCTACTGGCAGAGTGGGTGATGTGCTGGCGAATATTTTGGGTTGTAGGGTGTCGTCCATCCCAATGAAATACCTTGGGCTCCCTCTTGGTGCTAAGTTTAAATGTGAGTATTTGGGATGACATCGTTGAAAGATTTGAAAGAAGGTTGACGGGTTGGAAGCGTATTTATCTTTCAAAAGGGGGAAGGTTAACTCTGATTAGATCCACTCTTTCTAGCCTTCCTTGATATTTTATGTCCCTTTTTCCTATACCGATGTCGGTGGCTAGTAGGTTGGAGAAGCTTCAAAGGGATTTTTTGTGGGAAGTGGTAGTGATGAGCATAGGTTTCACCTTGTTAGGTGGGCTGAAGTGTGCTCCCCTATTAGTGTCGGTGGTGGGTTGGGGTTTAGAAGGCTGCCCTTGTTCAATAAAACTCTTCTTGGAAAATGGCTTTGGCGATTCAATTCTGAAGAGACAATTTGTGGAAGACAGTCATTATGGAGAAATATGGGTGCGAGGCGGGTGGTTGGAGCGCATTGGTGGTTCAGGGTCCTTATGGGGTGAATTGTGGAAAAACATTAGCAAAGGGTGGAACTTTTTTAGAGAGCATATAAGGTTTGTGGTGGGGAGCGGTTCCAGAATTCGGTTCTGGCATGACAAATGGTGTGGAGATAGACCGTTGAATGAGGAGTTTCCTCAATTATTTTCTCTTGCTAGAAGAAAGGACGCTTGGGTGGCTGATTGCATGGAGATGGGTTCCGGAGTGGTTGTGTAGGATGTTACTTTGATAGGATGATTAACGATTGGGAGATGGATGTTCTTTCGGAGTTTTATTCTTTACTATATTCTTGGAGTAGGAGGAGAGGGGATGAGGATAAATGCTTTGGAGGGGTTCTAAGAGTGGTGTCTTCTCGGTGAAGTCGATGTATGCTTTGCTTATGGAGGGCTCCAATGTGAATTTCCCATGGTGTCTTTGTTGGAGGAATTAGGTTCCCCCTAGAGTAGCTTTCTTTATTTGGGAGGTCACTCATGGGAAAATTTTGACCATTGACAACTTAAGGAGGAGGGAGGTTTGTGTGACTGAGTGGTGCTACTTATGTAAAAGCGATGGAGAAACGGTTGATCATATCCTTATGCACTGCTCGGTGGCTAGAGTATTGTGGGGGCAGGTGTTAGTATTCTTAACTATGATTGGGTTATGCCTAGGAAGGTAGTGGATGTTTTGCGTTGTTGAAGGAGGAAGTTTGAGGATCCAATTGCGTTGGCCATTTGGAAGATGATTCCAGCTTGCATTTGGTGGAGCTTGTGGAGGGAACGGAATGAGAGATGTTTCGAAGACAGGGCTGTATCTTTGGCTAGTTTTGGGGGGTTTTTTTGTTGCATGCTCTGTTTATGTGGGCTAATTTAGTTTTAGGCAGTCCTTTTGTGGATTTTCCGGATTTTCTTAGTTTTTTAGCGTGTATGCTTTAGTTTTTGTCAGTATAGTCTTTTGTAATGTCAACTATCATTTTCTTTAATAAGATTGTCTTACTTATAAAAAAAACATATGGAGTTTGATTAATGTAATCCACCTTACAGTTATCTTCACACGAGGGATGGATAAACTTTTTATTCAATGTAATTAAATTTCTAGACTCATGCAACACAAAACGCAGTACAATTACTCTTCAATCTCTCCCTACTTTCTCTACGTGCGTTTGCATTATATCTAAATAATTTTTTTGATAAGTAAGCCAATCTCATTAAAGAAAAACGAACAGAGTACAAGGAGCTATACCGAATTCGCTTAGACCAAACAAGCAACAAAACTAATGAAGTCATGAAAATCAACAAACGGGCACCCTAACATCGCATTAGCCCAAGAATATAAAGTAAGAAGCAAAAGACTTTGAAGTTTATCCAAAGACAAAGAAACCGCCTCGAAGCATCTAGAATTCCTCTCCCTCCAAAGACACCACCAAATGCATGAAGGAGCTTTCTCTCCATCCTTTCAATCATTATATCTAAATAATTGATATCACTGTTTCTGCTGGTAGAAGTCAGCACTTCATAACGTCTTCTAACTTTTACTTTACTGTAGTATATCGAGGTAGTGATGAAAGTGAAGGATTCATTTTGGTGTGTATTATTTTGAGCGTTTATTTTATTAGCAGGGAGCTTTGGTCTATCCTGACTACCTCATTTACTTTATGTCTGTTTGCTTTTTTCCTCCCTTTTGTTTAAGACTTGGGTGTTTGCTTGTGATTTGAAGGATAGGAAGCATTTATTTTTCCATTAGTTTAATAGTTTTTTCTTTCTTAAGAAATTGTACTTGTTACATACACGAGGCTGGAGCGTTTCGTGGCTTTGTTGGTCAGTTTGTCTTTCTAATTTTATTAATTTTAACCAGATAATGGTTTGCCACTGCAAACCAACCCCAAGAGGCCAGTTGGGTTGTGCAGATGAATGCCTGAACCGAATGCTTAATATTGAATGTGTCCAAGGTACCTGCCCATGTGGGGACTTTTGTTCAAATCAACAGGTACTTTAGTTTTATTGCAGCTAGCGATGTATTTTTCTCTTTTAGTGAAATTAATTGTGCGTATAGGATATTGTTTAGGCAAAATGTTTGTTTGCAGTTCCAGAGACAGAAGTATGCTAAACTGGATTGGTTTCGGAGTGGGAAGAAGGGTTATGGGCTAAAGTTGCAAGAGGATATATCCAAAGGGCACTTTCTAATTGAATATGTTGGAGAGGTAAATACAAAATATCGATTCACTTCGCTAATTATTAAATTTAACCTTGCTGTTGTATATTTCCATTCGAATTCTCTCTCTTATCACCCCCTCCACCCAAAAAAAAAGAAAAAAAAAAACTCTTGAGAGCTGCTTCCTAGATTCAAAAGAGAGTACTTGGACTCTCTCAATACCATTCCCTTTAAGTAGAATAAGGGTTGGATGACATGAAGTAAGCCTTTAAGTAGAATAAGGGTTGGATGACATGCCCTTACTTCTTCCTGCATAGTTTACCTGCACATATAACCAACTGATGAGGGAGGAATTACTAAGACTGAGCCTCATTTAATTGGGCACAGCTCACTAAGTTGGTTGGCAACATAAGCTCCATTCTCTTGTCTGTCAATCAAAGGTGGCACAAAGCTGAACTTTTCTTCCTTTTGCTAAAGAGTTAAAGCTCACAGAGGTTTACTAGAATGGACTCTTAAGGGATAGGAGTTTCTCACTGGCCCAAAAATGTCTACTGCTTTGATATGTGTGTGTGTGTGTGCGCGCGCGTGCACACATTTCTAACACGGTCTTCTCTGACGTGAGTTTGATTTGTGTTTCCACCAGGTGCTAGATATCCATGCTTATGAGGCACGGCAGAAAGAGTATGCTTTGAATGGTCATAGACATTTCTATTTCATGACATTGAATGGCAGTGAGGTTTGGATCTTGCCTCTTTAATTTTGTTTCAAATTTGGGTTTTATTCCCCAATGATTAGTTGCAGGACCTTAAGTTCTTAATGCTTCTATGTTGTTTGGAATCTTCAGCATTGATATATCTATTATTCTGTGATGTTGATTTTTTTGCTGCCCACTCTTGCCCCCGAAAATGAGATATTTGTTTTCTTAGGTCAGCTATCTTGATTCACTTTTTCTAGTTCATTTTTCATCCAGCAAAAA
Organism: Myrica gale; assembly: GCA_963930655.1. NCBI lineage: Eukaryota > Viridiplantae > Streptophyta > Magnoliopsida > Fagales > Myricaceae > Myrica > Myrica gale. The sequence continues at coordinate 1,461,596 of OZ005599.1, forward strand.
TTATGGAAACTTGAATAAACAAGTTGAATTATTCTACTTGGCTAGGGCATGTACTTGCCAGTTCTTAAGATGGTGTAAATGAGATAAGCTTCCTGCTGCCAGCTTTAGTATTAAGCATTCGGAAATTCTCTATGCGCTAATATTTGAGGTCATTGGTTGAGATGGGCAATATCTTGGATTAATCAGCTGGATGTGTTTTGTGTTATTTTCTATTCAACTCTATCAGGTTGTTAGGGAGAATGTTACATTCGTTGGTTTTGTGGGAAAACTCCACCCTAAATATTGAAGGTGATGGTAGATGGTGGTGGTTGGATTCATAAACGCTTATTTGGACATTTTCTAGGAGTGACAGGTTGAGCAAAGTTCTGGTTGGATCCTAGTAGTGGCTGGTGACTGTAGGGGACATACATTTGTGGAAGCGTACAACCTAGCTTTATCCATGTGGAAAAAGTTGCTTTAGACAAGTTTCTAATGATAGAGAACCTTCAAAGATAAATATAACCTTGTTGGTTGCTGTTATATGTGCGATTGCAATGGGAAGACAATGGATTTCTGCATGGTCCTTGTGTTATAAACATGAAAGTGTTTAAGAATACACTTCATGAGAATGATAGCAAGTTATCTTGAAGTTGGATCTGCACCATGCCTTTCCTGCACGTAAAAGGATGTACCAGTTCGTCAAAGAATTATTGCTAATTCTAGTATCTGCTATTCTTGTTTTGACCTGAATCAGGTTATGGTTAAAGTGTTCTTCCGTTTCTTCTTTCTCTCTCTTGATTATTAGTCATGCACCTTTTCATTGTTTCAGGTTATAGATGCATGTGCAAAAGGAAATTTGGGCCGTTTCATTAACCATAGTTGTGATCCTAATTGCCGCACAGAGAAGGTGAATGTTCACTATTTTGACTTTGTGACGAAGAAACTTTATGTTATTACGATATTCTTGTGTATTGCTGAACAACTTCCCTTATCCAAAAGTTGTAATAATGATGCTTGCATAACTAGTTTTCGTGATACACTTTCCCCTTCCAGTACCAGGTTTTGATATGTTGGGGCATTTGCTTTCCCATTGTTTTGAAACGAACCTCTTAACCTCAGTTCAGTAGTTTGAATAATCCACATCACTTCTGCTTCGATTTTTGTTGTTTTTTTGCTTCAATCCCCAGAGAACTCTTTTTTGTTATTGTTGTCTTTTCCCTCGTTTATTTCAAAACACTAATTTTTTCTTTTTTTTTCACTGAACAGTGGATTGTGAATGGAGAAATTTGCATTGGACTATTTGCCTTGAGGGATATTAAGAAGGTATACATGAGCATTGCATAAATTATTTGCATGCTTTAGCTTTTTGGTTGGAGTTATTGTATTGTATGTTGTGCTGTTATTTCTGTGTACTCATGACTCAATCCAAATCTCGCCATTGCCTGGAACTTTTTTGAAAGTAGTGCTTTGGGATATATAGGTGGTTTTTGAGTTGGTGGGCTCTGGGACGTATGTGGGTAGTCAGGAACTGTGTGCACAAGTAGTATGGTGGAAGAAATTTAGCTGCCCTTTGGTTCTATCAAAGGCTAATGAGTTGGCTTGATGAAGAATGTTAGGATTACATATGAGAAGAGATTTGATAGCCTGCATGTTTATTTTCTTTTAATATATACCCCTTCTTCTTATCTTATGCGTGGCGAGAGCATCTTAGATGAGAGTGGGGGAGTCTGGAACCGAATCTCCTGCTCTTTATGGACCTGTCAACTTCTTTCGCCAAGAGAATGCAGGAATGTGTTGCAGTTGCAACATTGTGTTATTGGAACTGGAATCATTAGGATTGAGGTCTCGGACTGGTCTTTTTTCATTGCCTGCCTACCTGATCATGCAATCACCCTTGTGCAATCAATGGCCACTGTAGGATCAGTACTTCATTGTTATCCTGATATGTAGATTGTTTTCTGGCATTATTGTGAAATCAGATTCCTGTAACTCAATCTCGTTCTCCTATTTGAAAGGAAGAGAGTCCTTATTTCTTCGTAGATAATTTACTGCTTCTTGCAGATAACTCCTGCCCTTCTTCTCGGACCTAGTGATTCTGAATCCATGACATGGTATACTAGATCGAGGTAGGGGTGAATAGCGGACTAGTCGGAAGCGGAATTTGACATTCCGACATCCGGTCCGCTAACTAGCGGATGGCCAAAAAAGAGTCCGCTTCCGCTTCCGACTCTTAGCGGACTTAGCGGAAGCGGATAGCGGAATTCCGCTAAGTCCGCTAAGATGTAATTCACAAAATAAAATCCTAAAACATGTAATTGACAAACAAATGTAAAAATAAATCTAAAAACATGCAATTCACAAAATCCCATATTAAATAAATCTTAAATCAAACTTGAAACTAACTTGAAATAACAAAATATTACAATACAAACTTAAAAGTATCTACTCAAGTAAAAAATTAATAACGTAATCAAACATCAATCAATCACGTATGACCCATCCACGATCGCTGCAGCATTAGAAATTAACTCTGCAAAAGAAGAAATGTATCAACAATTAGCTCATAATTTTTTTTAATAAAGTGAAAGTAGAAATGTAAAATGTTGTATATACCTATATCCATCAAATAACTAGAAGGATCTTTTGTCCCATCAGTAACTCCAGATCCGTTACCCTCTTCATCATCAGCAGAATGTAAGACCTTGGATGTCAACCAATTTTGAGCACAAATGAGCCTTCCGCAGTCTTTGGTGCCAACGAACTCCGAAAAGAATCTAAAACTCGACCCCCCGTGCTGAAGACTGACTCTGAAGGCACTGTAGTGATAGGGATGGCAAGAACATCTCGAGAAATCCGTGCAAGAAGGGGAAATTTTGGTGCATTCACTCTCCACCAATTGAGGATATCAAAATTAGGATCTTTAGGTTCAACATCCTCCATTAAATATCTCTCAACTTCAGACTTGCTATCCAGCAAATTTTGATGCGCCTTAAATCCTAAGAATTCAAAGTGAAGAGCATCATCTAGTGATGAACTAGATGACCCAACCAAATCCAGCTGGCCTTGACTTGCAAATACGCTCCCACTGCTAGATGACCCATCCATATTGGAATACTCGGTAAACAATTGATCTAAGGTCCCTCTTACAAGACTAGTCATCTTTGGACCTAACTCCATCCCCAAAACTTTCTTGAACCAAAAGTCCAAGTATATAATCTTGTATTGTGGATCAAGTATCACTGCAACAAATAATAATCTGTTAACCTGAGTCAAGTCACCCCAATATTTATTGTACTTCATTTGCATTCTTTTTGTCATGTCCGCCAAGAACAAATCCCCACTAGATGCATATTTCCCCAAATGCATATGAATTTTGGCTAGTTCTACAAAGAATAAGTTTACTGTCACCGTTTTCGAAGCAGATATTCGAACCGTCACTTCATAGAAGAGTGTCAAAAACTTCGTAAAGTGTCTAACACACTCCCAATCCTCAAATCCAGGGGGACCCAGTCCCTTCCTCCCATGCCCCTCCTGACGCAGAAAGCTTATCAGAATCCCATCTTCTGCCAACATATCCTCAAAAACCCTCTGATATTTCTCAGCTGCATCCAACATAATATACGCTGAATTCCAACGAGTAGGAACGTCAAGCTGCAAAAACCCCTCAATGGGAAACTTCCTCTTCGCTGCACATTTCTTAAACCCATCCATTTGACCAGGAGATGACTTAACATACTTGACCAAGTTCCTTACCTTGGCCACAGAATCATCCAGCTCCTTCAACCCATCTTGCACAACTAAATTCAAGATATGTGCGGAACATCTCATATGCAAACAATCATGATTACAAACTATTTTTCCAAGCTGAGACCCCAAAAGCAATTGTCTACTCTTCACATGTTCAATGGTTGTATCATTAGAGGATGCATTATCGACAGTGATTGTAAGGATTTTATCAATCCCCCATTCCGACATACAATCCTCCAATTCCATCCCAATGGTCGAGCCCTTATGATCTAACACCTTAGAGAAGGCAGGTATCTTTTTGTGCAAGTTCCATGTACTATCAATCCAGTGTGCAGTGACAGACATATAATTCATGTTTTGGACTGACGTCCATGTGTCAGTGGTGAAACAAACTCGGGGTCTATTGAGTAAGATACTAGCCTTCAGTCTAGCCTTCTCTTTCAAGTAAAGTTTCATACAGTCTTTCATCACTGTAATTCGAGATGGCACTTTAAATCGGGGCTCGAGGGTATGAATCATCTCCTTGAACCCATCCTTACTTACTATTCTAAAAGGAAGCTCATCCACAATTACAAACTTAGCAATAGAAGCCCTAATAGCCTTGGGATTATATGAGTCTATCTTCATCACTCCCACTGATCCACTACTTGCCCCCTTGATATCAAAAGTCAATTTCTGTTGAGAACTATCCAATTTACTTTGAGTTCTCTTATACATTACACAAGCGTTCAAGTGGGATCTCATAGCCGAGGTCCCTTGATCTTTTTGGTGACACCCAGTTTTATGACCACAATGGTTGCACTTGGCCAATGGTTTGTTTGGGTCAACTACTGGTAGTACCCTAGTGAAATGTTCCCACATCGGGGATGGATTGGAAACTTTTCTTCTTTTGGGGGTAGGGTCAATTGTCTCAGTAGGTTGTGGATTGTGTAGATGCAATTGGAGTTTGACGATCCATCTGAAATAAAGACACAAAATAACATACACCTCAATCAAACAAGTCAACCATGACATACAATCCTATAACAATCCATGTTGTTTTCAACTATGAATCAAGAAGCAAATAATGCGCAATGAGTACAACCCCTTACTACATTTACCAATAAGTATTGAGCAGTAAACCTAAAAAGAAACACTAGTCATCTGCCTCAGCAAAGAGTTCCTTATATTGCCAAAGCCAAATCCCAGGTAAATTGATGAAAGGTCAAATATGAAATGATAGTAATAGATACCAATACGACATGACAATCCGACAAAGTGAACCAAAAGTAGTCTAAAAGCTAATATTTGAGCCTCAATAATAGGCTTAAGAAATCAAATTCTTATTGCTTAAGAAACTATTCAAATTCTTATTGCTTCAGAAACTATTCAAATGGACAAGAAAAGAAAAAACAATATAATCAAATGATCTCTACAAACATTGTTGCCTTTTCTTTTTGAGGGCTAAGTGATAAATAGTAAATGAAGAAAGACTATCAAGACTCCCGACATGATTCTGCAAAAAAAAAAAAGATCCCCAAGCAAGCTGGGTTTCTATAGATATATACATGTTCTATTCGCGCCTATAATCAACACTTCTAAAGACTATCATCAGAGCAGATGCCGGCAATCGGTCCTGCCGCATATTCTAAACTGGATTATAGAGAAAACTATCAAGCCTTATTTAACCAGTCTCTCCAATCTCCACTCAACGTATTGGTGAATGTAAAAAATATCACATGTAAAATTCTCAGCTATTTTAGGTAGAAACTGCCAAAATCCTGGACTAATATGTATCTAAACTACGCCACAAATGCCTACAGTTCCTGTTATAAGGAAATTCCAATTACCATCACAATATTCCTGATGAAGTTGAATGTTCCTATTACTACGACACTAAAGAAACATTAGGACCAAAGGGTTGTAGCCCACTTATCTTATTTGATTCTGATTTCAGGCACATTATACATTCACTGCTGTGAATCATCTAGACAATAATGGTGTAAGGTTGCAACCAATTAACCAGAGCAAACCCCATGCAGATTGCTAGCCGCCTGAGATCAGTGTAATTGTAAAACAAATAAGCATTATCTACAGATTTGCTAATTTATAAAGCTGTACGACTATCCAGAATCATGAATTACTCCAACAAACCCTACAGCTACAATTGGAGATTCAATCAAGGTTATTGTCCATGTTAATGAGTGAAAAAGTTTTTACAGGTTGGAGTATGTAAGGCAAATAAAAGAATGCCCATTTCTACAACGGATCAACATTGTTAAAGATTCTTGAATGGGACCAAAGCTCAAATGTAAACGATAGCACCATTTGAGGCAGAAGCCAAAAACTACTATACTATTGACTCCTAACGATAGAAGCCAAAAATAACAGAGAGAGAGAGAAGCGGCCGTCGTTCGCAGTTGGAGAAAGAGAGGGATAGCCGGATAGGGTTTTCGCGAATTGAAGGGAGGAGAGGGAGATAGGGTTTTTTACCGTGGATCAAAACAGCACGTTTTGATCCACGGTATTTTTTTTCCTTTTTTTTAACTATTAAACGACGTCGTTCTATTTAAAATAGAACGACGTCGTTTTGATATTCAATTAATTAAAAAAAAACCCGGAACCGGTTTTTCCGCTAAACCGACGGAAAACTCCACTTCCGGTTCCGGTTCCGGGAAAACTCAAAATGGACCACCGGTTCCGGTTCCTGGAAGGGCCGGACCTCCTCTTCCCGGAACCGGTGACGGAACCGGAACCGGAGATCCACCGGAGGTCGGACCGGATTTACACCCCTAGATCGAGGAAGTAGCCATTTTGGTGCAAGAATGGGTTGCCTTGGTAGTTTAATATATTACCAGTATGATCTGCACACCTTGTTGATAATGTTCTCAACATCTAGATTGCTCTTTTAGTTTCTATGTGGAGCCTAATTAGCATGCTTCCTAGTCAACTTTATTTGCTCATGAGCCTTAATCTTGAGTTTCTCTAAGGAGGAGGTGTATGGTTAATATTTATATATTTATGGAGATAAGTATATAATAAATATTTATCCAATGTCTTCTCAGATTTGAGTGCAAGGTTAAATCTTTTAATTCCTGAATACTGGAATGGCGTTTACCAAAGGCCCAAGTGATGTAGGAGACATAAGTCTTTCACTTAGATAGAGGTGGAAAAAGGTGTGTTCTCCGCTGCATGATGGGGGGTTGGGCCTTCACAATATTAGAACGTTTAATACGGCGTTATTAAGTAAATGGTTATGGAGGTTTGCTTTGGAAAGGGATAGGTTGTGGAGGACGGTCATTGCTGAAAAATATGGTTGTTTGATGGGAGGTTGGTGTACGATTTCTGCCCATAGCTCTTATAGGGTTAGTTTGTGGAGGTACATTAGTAAAGGGTGAGGCACTTTCAGCAAGCATATTCGGTTTAATGTGGGGGATGGTATTAGTATCAGCTTTTGACATGATATTTGTTATGGTGATAAGCCTTTGAGTCTTTCTTTCCCTTTGGTTTTCTCTTTATCTCCTTGTAAGGAGGCTATGGTGGTGGATTGTTTGGTGGATGATGGTGTTAATGTGGTGTGGAGTGTTCCTTTCTCTCGAGCTGCTAATGATTGAGAGATGGAGGATTTTGCTTCTTTCTTTGCTTTGTTGTATGGGGTTGTTATCAGAAGAGGGAGGATGATGTGATGGTTTGGATGGACACTAAGGATGGAGTTTTTTCTGTTAAGTCGATGTATGGCTTGCTTAGAGGTGGGGCTGGTCTCTCTTTACCTTGGAAGGGTGTTTGCTTAGAAAAAAGATAGAAAAATTGCTGAAATCTGCCAAACCCAAACGTAAGAGAAATCAATATAAAAGAAAAGAAAACTTAACCACCTCTATCTAAGTTTTTTTTTTCTGTTAAGTCGATATATAAAAAAAGGACTACTTCATAGTGCCATGTAGAAGACAAACTGAGAAACTCAAAGCATTTATGTCTATTGATATATTTGGAGGTCTAATGCGTCACTGCTTAATCTTGGCGTATTGTTGCTACCTAATCATTTTCTCCGTTGTTGTTTGTACTCCTAAGTATCATCCTATATTAAGCTTGAGTTGTTTTGTCAGGGTGAAGAGGTGACATTTGACTACAACTATGTCAGGGTGTTTGGGGCTGCTGCCAAAAAATGTTATTGCGGGGCACCTCAATGTCGGGGTTATATAGGTGGTGATCCACTTAGTTCTGAAGTAATAGTTCATGGTGATTCGGATGAGGAATTTCCAGAACCTGTGATGCTTGGTGAAGACGGTGGAAATGGAGACAGCTTGGACAATATGATACCTAGGCCTATTCCCTTTGATCGTGCGGAACTTCAAACTGCCAAGAGTTTGTTGAAATATAGACATAGAATTGATAAAACCACAACTGCTGCTGGGCAATTGGAGAGCATCATCAAAAAAGATGAGCCAGTGACCAGATCCGCTGCTTCCCAATTACAAAGCTCGGTAGGACTGCAGGACTCGAAGGGAATATTACAGTCTTTTGTTCAACCAGCAGAAATTTCCCATCAAACAAAAGACTTACCTAGCAAACCCTTGCACACTCTTCAGCAAGAGACTTCCATAGACGAGGAAGCTATGAATAAGACCTCGTCCTCTGTTGATAGATTAGATATCTGTTCTCCAGCTATGACTCCTAGCAAATCATTCTATGATGGCGTTGATGCTAGTGTGAAGTCTTATTCTGAAAAAGTTGAAGACAAGCGGGTTTCTTCTAAATCTCATTCTCTAACGAAAGTTTCTCGTTCCTCTAGCTCTGGAAAGAAAGGAAAAGTGATTAGTGATCTTGCAAATGCTAACAAAGTTCCGGTGACTGCTAACAAATCTCTGGCGCTGTCTATTAAAGCAAAAAAATTACTGTCAAGTTCTTCTAATGGCCGTTCTGAAGCAGGTTTGGATTTTTCTATTTTGCTTGTCTTGACAACTAGAGTGTTTCACAAGGGATTCTATATTTATGGTTAATGCTCGTCAATGCTTGCAGTTGAAGAGAAACTTAATGAGTTGTTGGATACTGAGGGAGGGATTAGCAAACGAAAGGTGAGCAGTTTTAACGTTATCCTTCTTGCTTCTTTGAATATGGTAGTCTAGATTTAGGCAGTTGGAAGATTGATGTGTGCATTCATGAGCGTTTTTGTGTTTGATTTGATCTTGCTTTGCTACTTGTCCTATTATTTAAATGGTGGCAGAAGAATTCTTTATGGCATGTGGTTTATGCCTATCTTACCTGTTCAATTCTTTAGATTTAGAATTATTGCTATTATATTTATGGCATCCACGAGAGCATGATGTGTATGTTTTACAAAGTCAAGATGACAAGATCAATGTCATTTATTGGGATAGTAAAATGTATGTTTCAATGGCCTGTTATTCAGCCTACATCATAACTTAATTTCCTGAATTCTTTTCTTTGAATGGCATGTGCTGAAGCCTTCCTTTATATCAGTTCTCGAAGCATCCAGTCTCACCAAGACTAATGTTCCATTTTGTACCTTTTACACCCATGTTTAGTTGTTGGTACTCTATGTTTTGAGTTACTTTATTTTCTAACAGGATGCCTCTAAAGGATACTTGAAGCTTCTGCTTCTAACTGCAGCATCAGGTGACAGTGGCAATGGAGAAGCAATTCAGAGGTAAATTTTAATGTTTTCTTTCCATTTAATTTTTTATGTAGTTATTTTGGCCATTTTCTCGTGGTACATAGGTTCTACTTTGTAAAATATATGTAGTAACTTCTTAAAGTGAGTATGTTCTTTGTTGGTTGCAGCAATCGAGATCTTTCAATGATCCTTGATGCTCTTCTGAAAACAAAATCCCGAGCAGTATTAATTGATATACTTAACAAAAACGGTAGTCTTCTTAGCTGCACCACATACTATACGATTTCTTCTCCATGTTATTGGGGGAAAGTAAACTTTTGTTAGTAGTGCCCATATATCTTTTAACAGATTTCGGTTGCTTTATCTTTCAGGGTTGCGTATGCTGCACAACATAATGAAGCAGTACAGGAGGGACTTCAAAAAGATTCCTATCCTCCGGAAGCTTCTCAAGGTGCTTGCCTTTGGAACCCTGTATTTCTCTATTCATTAGTTCTCCCTATCAATGAGCACTTGGTATTTTGCTAGACTAATTAGTTGGCAAATGATTATGTGCCAATGGTTAATGCTAGGATGGAGTTCAAACCAGACATATGCCCTCAATGCAACATTGCCAAATGAGTCTCCACTTTGTAAAATGCACAATTGTTAAGGAAATGTGTTTGATGGAGTTAACTAATATTTCTGGTATCATTTTCTCAATGGATTAGAAGAAACGCATAAGAAAGAAAGACAGGAAATGTTCAGAATTCTTGATTTTCAACTTTTTGATTATGAACATATCTAACGGAAGGGACAGAGGGAATCAAGGCACTCACTGTGGGAAGATTGGTTTATATTCAGTACACTGCTGTGATTAATTGAGTACGGCGGTGATTCTGTATAAATGTGCTAAGCTTTCTAGTCTCAAGAAAACTATTCCATTTAGTTGATAAGTTCCATTTGTTTGAACAAAGACTAACAGTAGCAAATGTGATGCTGTATAGACACTCTTTCATGCAGAATAAGAAACTACATCCTTTATTTCTAATTACAGCACCGTAGTCCTTAAATTTTCGCGGAAAACAAATGTAAGCTGTTTTTTTAACAGTAAAACTTGAATATTTCTCGTTTGGCCTGTCAGAAAAATGACGTTCCTTTTCTGCAGGTCTTAGAATATTTGGCAGTGAGGGAGATACTTACACCTGAACATATTAACGGAGGTGCTCCTTGTCCTGGAATGGAGAGGTTAGAAGATATTATCTGACTCATAATTGTTTTTCTTTTTCCACTATATCTTGGCCTGGGTGTCCCAGGATTATTGTACCTGTGTTAATACCTAGAGTGAGTTGTCGTTCAAAGTAACGCTGTTTATGAGGTCATCCCCTCGATTTTTTTTTGGGGGGGGGGGAGGAGGAGGTTGTACAAATAGGAGAACCTCAAACTGGAAGTGATTTCTCTTTTTTAAAACCGATGTTTTTCAGAAATATTTCAATGTGTAGTCTATATATAGGCTTATTTGACAGTGGTGATGACCTAAGAAATACTGCTCGCCTGATGTACGGGAGTAGACATAGAAGCAATCAGATTGAGACTTTTGGGAAGGCTATATGTTCAATGGAAAAAAAAAAAAAGGTTTTCCTAGATGAAGTGCTGTAGCTGAAGCTTTTCAAACAAAATCGTTGAGGTATGTCTATTGTCATCACCTAGTGAATGCTGAATGAACTTCTTTATGCTTAGGATTATGCACTAGATTAACTTATAAAAAAAAGGATTATGCACTAGATTACTGTTGGTGGTGAAGAAATATATTGGCTAAAAGCTAGGATTTGAGTAATAGGGTATTTAGTGAATTCAGGATATGAGTTTGTTCCTCCGAGGCTGTGATTGGCTGACAGCATCAAAGTGCTCTTGAGAAACTAGGTTGTCCATCCTTGTTTAGTCTGTCCTGAAAGTCGTTTGTTGTTAATATTTTGCATCACTTTGATGCTATTATGTGCAAGTGTACTTAGGATTGGGTGGTGAGAGATCAATACATTGCAAGGCAACTCGAACCAATAATTTATTCTCCTATTTAAGTCTGACGAAATTGTTATCTTAGGCATTGAGCTCTTTTTATATATATCTGACACTTGTGTCCATGCAGCTTTAGGGAGTCAATGCTGTCACTGACAGAGCACGATGACAAGCAGGTACTTTGGGAAACAAATTCCTCCATATTTGGAATTTCACCTAATATGCCGTAAAGTTTAGTTTTTTTTGTTAAGTTGCTTAGGATTTGCTCAACCAATCTCTGTGATTTGGTCATTTGATCACTTCGAACTTGGTTGTGAGAAAAGAAAAAGTGCCCCCACGCTCTGGTGAGAGAGAGAGAGAGAGAGAGAGAGGGGGGGGGATCAATGGTTGTATTCTCTTTAGTGGGATTCTAGTATTGACAATGTGGTATGCATATGCAGGTTCATCAAATTGCACGAAACTTCCGAGATAGGTGGATTCCTAGACCTGTCAGAAAAAATAGCTACTTGGATAGAAATGACGTGAGGATTGAGATTCGCAAGGTTGCAAATAGTAATAGGTTTTCATCATCTCCTAATTTCTGGCGTGATCAGGATGCAAGACCTACAGAAGCAATTGATTGTGTGAATCAATCGTTTGATACAACCTCATATTATACTGGTCTCCAGGAGGGCTCTTCTGCTCCTAGTGTAGGTGGTTGCCTGACTAATGAGACAAAACCTCGTAAGCGTAAGAGCCGATGGGATCAGCCAGTGGAGCCGAACCCAGGTTCGACCTATCAGCACAAGGAACATAAGCTTGAGTCTACATCGATAGAGCAATCTGAATCTCGCCTGTTACAAGAGGGTGTTGAAGAGATACTGGACCACACAGAAATGGTAAGCAGAAAGAAAACAAATATCCCTGGTTCTGTTTACAATCACTTCGAGCAAGATGAAGCTAGTAGGACTGATCATGAAAGGCAGAACATCCCCGAGGATTTTCCCCCTGGGTTTTCATCCCCCCGAGCTCTGGGTTCATCATATGCTTCTTCAACTGCTTCAGAACTCCCACAAGAATCCGTTTGCCATAGGAAGCATTCTTTCGATGCAGTTATCGGGCAGCCACAGGACAGATTCATTTCTCGCTTGCCTGTCTCATACGGAATACCATTATCAATTGTACAGCAGTTTGGCACGCCCCAGGCTGGAAGTGTTGACAGTTTGGTTATTGCTCCTGCCATGCCTTTCCATCCTTTTCCGCCGTTGCCTCCATTTCCCAGGGATAACAAAGACCATCCACCTCATGCTCTTAATCCTTTGACAATTAGTCAACCTGTAGAAGCACAAAGGGACACTTGTTGTCCTGCCCCTTGTTACATAGATGGAACTCCTCAATCTATAGACATTCCAGATGCAAATAGCCAGCAGCCATTTAAGCGAGCCAGGGAATCCTCATATGACTTGGGAAGGAGGTATTTCAGGCAGGAGAAATGGAATACTGCAAAAATAGGGCCCCCGTGGATACGAAGAAGAAATGGGTGGGGACACCTGGGAGACAACTCAAGAGGTGGTTCATCCGGCATGGGTATCGGGAATCTAGCAAAGGAGGTTACAAATTCGTATGTGTCAGACGATGTAAGCTGTAGAGTGGAAAAAGCTGGCAACAATTTTTTTCAGCATTCCCAGCATCAAAATCATCATTGATTTATAGGACAAACTCTGAGCTACTTCTATACCTTCCATTCGCGATTCTTTTGTTTCCAGGTTTTACATCTAATGAAAATTCCATTCAATTTCAGAATTCAGTTCTCTTAGTCAAGTTCTTATACCATACCAGTGGAAAGAGCTACACCCATTCCCAGTACTGAATATTTGAAGCGATGGTCCACACCTCAAAGAGGTAGTCATTCTTGTGATTGTATCATTTTCTGGTAGGATTTTTTAAGGCTTATGTGAAGAACATGGGACTAAAAGACAATATGATCGATTCTTTGGTCTTCTTGATCAAGTTTTGGTCGTCTTTTATCTTTTTATTTATGTTTTGTGAATTTGAAGCAGAAGATTGACCTGAGTTGTTATAATATGCCCGTGAGACAACTGAGAGTGTTAGCGGGTGACTATCAAGTAGGAAATTCCTAATTCCGACCAAAAGATAAGATAATTGCTGATTCTGAATAACATTACTTGTTCAACCCCGTTGAGTATTATGGTGAGCTTCAATATATCATGGTCTGTATTATTGTTGTGCCGGTTCGCAATGTTATCAGTGCAGTTCCTGAGCATTTTAGGATTGAGATTGGAAGTGAAAAGAAGTAAGGATCTACTCCTTAGGATTGGTGAATTTCTTTTCTATAAAGCAGGAGTCACATTCGGCTTGACTACTTTTTGCAACACTTTTTGTTGTTATGCTCTTGAATTATATGCGTATGCATGTATGAAGGACCTTTCTTTGATTCAAGAGAAACGCTGAATAACCCAACAACGTCGTGAAATTTCTCAGGGATCTGAATTGGTGAGAGGATAAAAATTTATAGCAATAAAGACCTGTTAGATGCTCTCTTCACTCGAAAACCTTGAGACGGGTTTTGGGCTTAAACGATGGCACATCAATCAAATCTTATCACTAACATTTCCTAGTGAAACACAATAACTGACGAATCAAAAATCTAAATATACGTATCTTTCCACAATTATAGTAAAAGATGATAATATTGTAGTTATTTTTTCACAATATATCTTAAAAGATCATAATATTAGGATTAGGATTTTTTGCAATTTCTTATTCGAATTGCATGATATAATTTAGAAAGAGATAGAATTTAAATGACTTACACTATTTAATATTGCTTATGTAAAATTTTAGATAACATGAACCATACAAGAAAGTTTTTTTATTGTGTATCTCTTTTTAAATTACACTATACAATTCAATCAACAAATTGCTAAGGATCGTGGTTGACAAATAATTTCCTTTCAACAATGTAAGAAGGCAACACGTAATCTGAGAGCACTTCTTAGTTCTTAATCTTTCTTTTTTTATTCAAAGCAAGCGAGAGGAAGGGGCCAATAAACAGAAAATAAAATAAAATAAAATTAGAAAAAACCCTTGGTCAAGAACCAAGGAAGAGCCGCCATGAAAGCAGTTGCAAGGTGCAACCAAAAGACTGCAAATAGCATCTGCTACAGCACCAACACAAGGATGTAACCGCAACAGGAAGGGGCCAAGGGGCAGAACGGGACCAGTTGGAGAGAGAAGCCACACCAAACTTTGTTGACGGCAAAGGAAGAGCACGAACCGGCTCCGAACAAAAGAGAGAAAGAGGTAGATCTGAAAATTTTCGCCAAAGGAGGAACAAATCTGGAGCGCCACTTTCCTGAACAAAAAGATAATGAAAACTACGGGGAAAAGGAAAGAGAGTATAAGAGAGGAAGATGTAAGGTAACCTAATGTAAATGAGATAGAATGGGAAAATGACTGTTTGGGAGATGGGAAAATGAAATAATATTGTATTCGCTCTATTCAAGAGAGAGCAACTCTCCTTGTACACTGTTGTTTGGATATTCGATGCCTACTCACAGAAGCATTCTCGTATACACTAAGATGGGTTGAGCCCTTACAAAACAGAATCACAACAAGCCTCAAACAAATGGGCTATTGAAGCAAAGACGGAAATAAAGCAGCTAACAACTAACGAAGCCCAACGAACCAACCCTCTCACCCATAGCTCAGCCAAATCCTAATCAAACTCCAGCCCACTCGACATCCACCTAAGTACCAAAAGACAACCTAAGTAATAAGTCTTGAAGGTCTTAAGTCTCGAAGCTTCCACTCCACACTGTTCATGCCCTTCCTTGGTCAAGACTCCACCTTTACCCTTCTTCCTCTCAACGACAAACTCCAGCAAAACTCCAAATAGCCCTGGTACCATTTGGGTTCATAACATCCCCTTCCCCTTCAGAAAACCTTGCCCTTAAGGTGGGGATACCTATCTCGAAGCTGCCAAAAGGGAACCCAAGTGGCCTCCTCACGCACAGTGCCCTTCCAATGCACAAGAGCTTCGGTCAGGTGTCTATTACCTTGTTGGCGCACCCTACGCTCCAAGATCAACTTTGGTTCAGTCATGGTAGCACCTTTATCGTCCACTGGTGGCAGTGTTGGTAAAGGATTAACCTGAGTACCGAGCTTCTTCTTCAGACAGGAGACATGAAAAATCGAGTGGATCTTGGCAGATGGGGGTAGATCCAAGTAGTATGCCACCTCTCCTATTCGGTGAGTGATCTGGAAAGGTCCAAAATACCTTGGGGAAATCTTGAGGCTTTTTCAAAATGCAAGGGTCTTCTGTCGATACGGCTGCAACCTCAGGTATACCCAATCACCTACTGAAAACTGTCTTTCAATGTGCCATTTGTCATAGTAATGGTTTGCCCTCTCTAGTGCAGCTAGTAAATTGTGTTTGAGAATGTCTAGGATTTGATCTCTAGTTTTTAACTCGATTTCCACAGCTGCGTTTTGAGTTGTGTAGGACACATAGGCACTTAATTTAGGAGGGGGTAACCATACAGAGCCTCAAAGGGGGTGAGCTTGGTAGACATGTGATAGGTGGTATTATACCACCACACGGCTAGTGATAGCCAATCTGCCCAGTACTTGGGTTTTTCACCCACAGTAACATCTTAGATAGTGCCCGACACACTTATTAACAATTTCAGTTTGACCATCACTCTGAGGATAATATGCTGAACTATAAGCCAATGTTGTCCCTTGAAGCCTAAAAAGCTCTTGCCATAAATTACTTAGGAAAATAGGGTATCGGTCAGATACAATATTGACTGGCATACCATGTAATTTGAAAACATGGTTTAGGAACAGTTGAGCTATGTTGTAAGTTGTATAGGGGTGTGTTGTCCTTATGAAATGAGGATATTTTGTAAATCTTTCCACCACTACAAAAACTACAGATTTACCTTTAGACATAAGGAGTTCTTTGATAAAATCCATAGAAATTTCAGTTATTAACAATTTCAGTTTGACCATCACTCTGAGGATAGTATGTTGAACTATAAGCCAATGTTGTCCCTTGAAGCCTAAAAAGCTCTTGACATAAATTACTTAGGAAAATAGGGTATCGGTCAGATACAATATTGACTGGCATACCATGTAATTTGAAAACATGGTTTAGGAACAGTTGAGCTATGTTGTAAGCTGTATAGGGGTGTGTTGTCCCTATGAAATAAGGATATTTCGTAAATCTTTCCACCACTACAAAAACTACAGATTTACCTTTAGACATAGGGAGTTCTTTGATAAAATCCATAGAAATGTCAGACCACCCTTGTTAGGGAATTGAAAGGTTTTGCAGCAAACCTGCAGGATTTGGATGCTCCGTTATGTTTCGTTGACAGATGTCACTCCCTCCTTCTTCATACTAGGCCAGTAAAAATCTGGATTGTCTCCATCAAACCGAGGAAATTCCAGCTTCAAGGGTTTGATCTATGGTCCACCATTGGAGTCTTGTACTGGTCGCTCCTGATCTCCTCCAGATCCAGATGCAGACTTGTCATAGTGTGCAGAAATACTCTTTAAGCTACCTGTAATGCTCATCAACCGCTGGGTCATATTCTCAAGCCGCTATTAATGGAGTTCTTCTTGTTGTTGTAAGGTGCCCAGTCCCTTTTTAATGGTAGCTAGGCGTGTATTTTCAGCCTTGATGGATCAACGCTCTGATACCAAATGTAAGGTAACCTGGTGTAACTGGGATAGAATGGGAAAATGATTGTTTAGGAGATGGGAATACCAGAATATTGTATTCGCTCTATTTGAGAGAGAGCAACTCTCCTTGTACACTCTGTTGTTTGGATATTCGATGCTTACTCACAGGAGCATTCCCGACTATATACTAAGATGGGCTGAGCCCTTACAAAACAGAATCACAACAAGCCCCAAACAAATGGACTATTGAAGGAAAGTTGGAAATAAAGCAGCTAACAACTAACAAAGCCCAACGAACCCCCCTCTCACCCATAGCTCAACTAAAGCCTAATCGAACTCCAGCCCACTTGACATCCACCTAAGTACCAGAAGACAACCTAAGTCTTAAGTCTCAAAGGTCTTAAGTCCCGAAGCTTCCACTCCATGTCGTTCATGCCCTTCCCTGGTCAAGACTCCGCCTTTACCCTTCTTCCTCTCAACGGCAAACTCCAGCAAAACTCCAAATAGCCCTGGTACCATTTGGGTTCATAACAGAAGAAAGAGGGGAGGGGAAGGAGGTCCTCCTTCCCAGGGCAACTTGAAAATGGCGAAGGTCAGTCGGAAGGGGGAGAGCGTTTCCGCAACGGAGAGAGGAAGAAAATACTTAATCTATTTAATAGAGACATGAAAAACTTTGTACTGCCTCGTATTCCATTCATGAGGTATATAATAGAGTTTGTAGGTAGATTTATAGTAATATTCAAGATCTAACCTCCAACACCCTGCTTCTTTCTTTACTTTTATGTGCTAATTATGGACTCAAATCAATGTTCACTAAAGAGAGAGAGAGAGTGAGAGAGAGGAGGAAAAGGGGAGAAGAAGATTTCCCCTTTAATTTTAGGGATAAATGCAAAATTGATCCCTATGTTATACGTAAAAATCGATTTAGTCTCTGTGATATGAAAAACATCAATTTAGTCCCTGTGATTTCAGAAAGTGATAAATCAGTCCCTAATGGAGGACCAATAACAAACGAAATTAGAATCACAGGGACTAAATCGATGTTTTTCATATCACAGGGACTAAAACGATTTTTGCGTATAACACAGGGACTGATTTTGCATTTATCCCTTAATTTTATCCTGCTGTCTTCACCATGAGTTATATACACTCCATCAATATCTTCTTAGCATACTTCTGACACGAACAAAGCACCATGTTCTTATTAGCGTTTGGTACCTTTTTCCAGCCATTAAAGTACTTCCCAATAACCTTTTTATAACTAACGAGAATGAGAAGCAATCATTCTGCATCAGTTTTTTGTCTTTTATCAACCCATGATATTAGATTCTGCACTATGTTGGGTGGGAGAGCCGGCAGAGATGAATCCTGGAAGACCCGATCGAGCTCCATCAAATCTTCTTTTTCAACAATATGCACATAACAAAGTCGGATTGCTTCATTTTCTCAATATATGTGCAACCCTCCATTAACATTCCTCTCAACCAAGACTCCCGGCCGGCCAAAGTCTCTCTCTCTCTCTCTCAAGTTTGTTCGCCCAATTAGCTAGCCAGCCTGAAAACTGTCTGACAAAGCTATTTATGATTTACATATCCCCGGGATTCTGCCTGCCTACATCCGGAGGTCCCAAAGTCACGAGAAAATTCCTTTATTGAAGCTTCAAAATCCTACCCGATCATCCAAATAGCTAGGACAATGGAACTACTAAGGTTTTTCTCACCAGCTAGTTTCCTGCTAGTCCCATTTGAATGATTCCGGTAGGATTCTGAACTTCACGAAAACCATTAAGCGCGATCGTTCATGGCCTTGTTGTCCCAAGTAGGGCGACCAATGAGTACGTACCCATGACTGACTACCCTAAGGTATGAATAAGATTCATTTTGTTGTTCCAAATTTTGTGTTGCCACTCCCACTGTCTTTTTATTTAACAATCACAGTACTAGCACCGTTCTTGCAAACATCTAGCTCCTTTTATCTATTCCTTTCAGTTTGTTCTGATTATCGATTGTAAAGGGTTTGCATGCATACATATAGGAATTACTAATTTCCTTTTGACTAACCCAATTTGCTGAGCAATTATTTAACTGTTAAGTTTTCTTATATGTACAATTTCTCATATTTTGGTATAATTCATTACAAATCATGTTGGAAATTTCTGATATCTTTTTGTTTTTTTGAAAAGGACGGCTACGGACACTTCCTTATTTTATTAGAAAATCCTCACTTATGGTAGATGATCAATACCGTAATAACAATCAAATTAACTTGACCGGTTACAAGTAAAACACCTAAAGCCAAGTTAAAAGTTTTAAGGAAATTTTTGATATCACTGTCTATTTGTATATGGATGCTTTTTCTGTTTGGAGAATTTGTTCTGGTTATCTAGTAGAGAAAAGTTTTAAGGTTTGATGTGCCTCTCTTTATTTGGAGGTGCAATAGTTAGAGTTTGCAGAGCGTGAAATTAACCATATATTTATAGTTAAATCCCTCTTTCTTGGGATAAACTTAATAAGTCGCCCTTTGTGGTAGCAAATATCCGCCTAATTCTGGACGCTGGTAGTGTATGCTGGCAGAGTGGCAAAGCCCACGATAGGCTTTTATAGTCCGTACGCTCCAAGTGAGACGTTCCTATTTTTTTTTTTAGGAAAATTGAAAAGTTGGTCATTGGGTTTTAACACGGTTGACAAAATAGTTACTGAACTTAATTTTTTTACTGTTCGGTCACTAAGAACATGTCGTAGTGACTTTGCACTCCATCCGTTAAACCTCTATTTATTTTTAACGAAAAGTCAACACTACATATTCTCAGTGACTAAAAAATAAAAAAAAATTAAGTTAAGTGATCATTTTGTCAGCGGTACTAAAACTTAGTGACCAAATTGTCAATTTCTCTTTTCTTTAAGCAAATCAACGTCATCCATCTGGGTCTGGGGCGGGACCCACGCTCCCCCTCACAGACTGCAGCGAATTTGCTGCAGTTCGCGCGGTCTGCGGAACTGCAGCAAATCCGAGCCCTCTGGGGTCATGGATCTTCCAGACGTACGAATCGTGGTCAGTAGTGGATCAGCTAGATTGGTCATTGGTGAAGGAACGTATTGGGCTTCAAGGCCCCAAATTTTTTTCCTTTTTTATGTAATATCTCGGACTATAGGGCCCATTTGGTTATAAGATAAATCTCTTTCTTTTTTTTTGGTAAGTAAACTAAGGGTGCGTTTGTGTTCAAAATTTTTACCCCCTCTAAAATTTTAACACAATTAAATATTACAATATAATCTCTCTCTCCCCCATCAAATCATTACTATTCACTACAAAAAATATAAAAAATTATCTATCTCTTCACTTTTTCACTAAACCCAATACCTAAAATTTTAACAACACTAAAATTTTACAAAACAAATACAGCCTAAGATCACTCCACTCCATGATGCCAAAGAAGAAAAAAAGGCTAAAAGGGAGAAGGAAGTCACAACTCACACGTACGCTCGAACACAATAAATGGTTCTGAAGCCCTTACTGGTTTTTGAGGACCAAACCTCATGACCAACTGATCAGAGTCGTCGCTAAGAACAGCTACAACTCACATGCACTGATCAGAAAGAGATGTTATCGTCGCTAAGAACAGCTACAACTCACATGCACTGATCAGAAAGAGATGTTATCCTAATGTGAGGTGACTGTGATCGAGTAATAAATATGTGACAAACGGTGACCCATAACTACAGAAAATCGTACCTGGTCACATTCACTAGAAGTAGTACCTCTGATGATCATGATCATATATATCCAATGACCAATATATATGTAGATGATCCATAGCCATATATTTCAAACGCGGCCAAGCTTTTAATTAATTAGCGGTACTGCTATATCATATATTCAAGTACAATATTTGACAAGTCCTAATATGATCTGCAATGGACCCTCTGCATTTTTTTTTTGCATTTAGAAGTAATTAATCTTCTAGTAGTTACGCTAGAGGATATTAGAATATTATATTTTGTAATTAATCTTACCAAAATAATGAAACTTTATTATAAGAAGTCCAGCTATAGATTTCGTGCCATTATAACTGAAAGCAAATAGCCGGCCACCAACTGACAAGTTACGTTTCCTTTTCCATCAGTTAAAAAGCGTGAAGTAGCTCAATGAAGTAGGGGCGCCGGGAATGAAGCGGGATTTGGATTGGACCCTTTTGGTTTGGCACGCCGCGCGCTGTTGCATTGTTTTCTTGTGGGTAATGTGTCGTTTTGCGCTTCCAAATCCCTTTTTAACGGCCAATATTGTTGGGAACTCATAAAACTCTAAGCAAGAATCATTACACGTAACCGCCATATGGAAGGATCCGTACGCGTATAGTTGTTCTTGCTTTTTCCTGGAATTAGGCGTGGGATCAGAGATCATTTGAGAGCAACCTAAGTTGTCATTTGGTTAATGAATCATTTGTAGTATATAGTAGTTTTTGTTGGGACTTGGGACTGGGAGGGGTGAGGGGCCGAGTGTTAGAAGGCGAAATCCAAGCCATAAAAAATGTGGCCGAGTGTTATAATTTTATAGCTCGTGTTTGACTCATGACTACCCCTTCGACAAGAAATAGCTTAGCGGGTGCGATGCTTCATTGCCAAGTGACAATTCCACACGATCTAGGGAATTAAAAAAAATGACTAAATAAAACAATTTCTTGCTTGTTAATTGGAATATTTTAAAGTTTAGAAATTAATTCTAGAGTCGAAGTTGATCAGCCAGACAAATTAGACGAAAAAAGTTTGAGAAAACATTAATATAAAAGGTAATTCGAAATTGTCTGTTACATATTAGCTTCATTCCACCCAACTGAGTACACATGCATGGATGCTAAAATTAAAAATAAGAAATTATTATCTGAGTAGGATATGGTTATGTTTGTTTAACGAAATTTTAGAGAATATTTTCAAAATTTTGGGAATCTTTTGAATGTTGAAGTTTTATTGGGATTTGTGAAAAGTTTGAAGTGCACGTGTAAAAGTTGAAAATTTTGGACCCGTCAAACAAACGTGTCCTATATATCTTTAAAATAATGAAAAGCTAGCTGATTTAGGAATGTGTTTAGATGGGTAATTTTTTTATGAAAATAGTGTAGATTCTCTTGAAAATGGTGAAAAAAAAGATTAGAATTGGTAAAAAAAATTGTTGTAATTTATAAAAATATATTAGAGTTAATAAAAAAGTGATTGTGAAAAAAAGGATTTAAAAAATCTTGTGACATGCAAACATGGGTTAAAATATGAGATAAAATAACAGTTGAGTTGATAATAAACAAAGGAAGCTTCCTGCCTGCAAACCCACATACTCTCTTTCTTTTTTGGCTGCATTATTATCGGTGACGTACGGAAAGAAAAGCTAGCTAGCTAATCCATTATCACAAAAAAGATGGCGTACGTACAGGGCCAACAATAATATTATTGTAACGTACCGGCCGTCCAATAAAGTCCATTCTATACGGTAGTGAGAACCATAGATGATAGATTAATGTATTTTGGCCCGCAACTATCTGAGATATTCCTAAGATCGAATATACGTTGTGCTAGCCATGATGGTGGTAGGACCATCTCTACGTACCCACATAATGCAGGCTAATTAAATTAAGCTTGAAATTCTATATAAGTTAATGGTATGAATTACCATCAGGAAGTTCTCTATATTATGGAGCATATGCAAATTAATACATGAATATATGTCTATAAATTACACGTGCATGTTATATATATATATATATATATATTATTTATCTATTTATTTATTTATTTATTTATTTATACACATTCATGAATATTGTATGTACATGTATGAATGTGTGTCATGTATGGGCTTCGATATGAATTACCTCAATATTGAGTGGAAACTTGTTATTTTAGTTGTCTTAAGTGACAATTTTGGTGAGGTTAAAATTTTAGGTATGTGAGTTGGTAAAAAAGTGAAGAGAAATGATTAATTTGAATGGATTTTTTATATTTATTTATAATATAAAAAGTGATGATTTGTTAGGGAAAGAAAGATTATTTTGTAATTATTTTATTAAGTAAAATTTTAGCACTAAATTAACTCACAAACTTTCAAATTATTTTTGTGAATTTTCAAATGTAAAATTCAAAAAGTATTAAGAATAGAACAAATTAATCAACATTCTTATTATAATCAACTCTCTTTATTTTTCTTTTCTTTCCCCTATACACCTAATTAAGTTTCCCAAATAATACTTGAGTGGGATTCTACTTCTA
This sequence comes from Myrica gale, assembly GCA_963930655.1. Lineage (NCBI taxonomy): Eukaryota > Viridiplantae > Streptophyta > Magnoliopsida > Fagales > Myricaceae > Myrica > Myrica gale. The sequence goes on from OZ005599.1 coordinate 1,484,870, forward strand.
CTTAATTTCCTTGAATTATGATAATTCATGTAGAGGACCCCTTACATTCTCTCAATAATTGAAGTAGTACTAGTGGCTACATTGGCAAGCAGCATGTGTAATAAGTTGTAACGTGCAAGTATTGTAATGTTTATTTATATAGTACAGCTTGTCCGTAATTGGCACGTGAAATAACCCACATAAGTTCCATCCACCGACAACGGATCTTGACCTCTATGATTCGATAGATCGTAGTTAGATTAGAAACACTAACAACAAAACTAAAACAGTATTAGAGTTAACTTAATTAAGGGCACTAATTACTTACAAAGAGAGAGGTGGCGGACCCTACCTGCATGCATTCGGACAGTGAAAGTGCCCTAATTTTAAAATTAAAGCCACAATTGTCTAAAAAAAATAGTCTATTAATCTATCCAATATGACTAAATCTTCTTGGCTCCTTCGTTCGTGACCAAAACAAGTGCAAGTGGTCGGTTGATAGAATACGTTGCTGCTATACATATGTGCATGCATATACATGTAACTAAAGGTACAATGAATACATTTAATATTTTTTTATAAATAAATTACCGTATAAAAGGAGTCAATGTGACACATTCTTATTCTTTTTGAGTTTTTAATAATAAATGGCCTCTAAAATCCCGTCATAGGCAGTGGAGGCATTTCCAATGGTTAACCACGCTAGATGTATTTCGGAATTTAAATACTTTTTCATTTTCCTTCCTTTTGAAAAGAATTTTGTAAAGTTTCTAATATAAAAAATTAGATTTATTTCCCTTGCAGGAGGTGAGCACGTGGCTGTCGGCTTGTGGTGCACGTGTTGGGGGTAGCTACCGGTGGAGCTCGAAAAAATCAGGTTTCGCCACGCGTCCGAGTTTGGATTGGGAATCACGTGATGACAATGTACCGTACCGCACAACCATGTCCACGGCGCCAGGAGGACGTTAAGGTTGGTCTCTCACGAGCTTATTCAATTCGCTTCGTCACCGACCAAACTGTTCACGGCGAAAAAAAAAATCTCTAAGTACACATGTTTTTTTTCTAATAACGAAGAAAAAATGGAAAATTATATTTTTTATCCTTAAACTACTACGTCTTTTTTACTTTACACCTCAAAATACCATTTTTTCAGATTGCACCCTCAAATTACCATGACGTTAAAGTTGGTCTCTCACAAGCCAACGACTAAACTGATCACGCTTCTAAAATTTTGAAAAAAAAAATCTCTAGTACCCATGTTTTTTTTCTAATGATGAAGAAAAAACTATACAATGAATCAAGAAAAAGGAGAAATAAATTTAAGGCAATATTAAAATAACAAATTATAAAATTATTACATATATTAGATGCCAAAATTATAGAAACTTTTTTTTAGAGTTAATATAGATACAACCTACCACGAGCAATCACATGCCACAAAAGCTTACTTAAATGATTGGTGTTTAAAATATTGACACAAAGGGGAATGATATGATTAGCGTAAATGGGCAATTAGTCCCAAATGTAAATTACTTGTACGACTCAAGAAGGATGGCTCTTGAAGCTACTATAGTATCATCATTTTATAAACCCATTTATGGTTTAATTTTTCCTATTTAAGGTCAATTATTGTGTCTCGCATGATTATGGGTATCTAAGAAAATATATTCCATTTTTTGTATGATTAAAATTTCTTTCGGATAGGTACATAAGAGTTTTTAGGGAGTCGGCCCGCGAATAATTGTAATTTTTAGCATTTTTTTTGTAATCCTAATTGGGTTTGGGTTGTGATTAAGGCTAGCTAACTCCTTTAAGCTTATTAGAGACGGCCAATTAGTCTATTAAAGTGAAAGCAAAGTATGATGGACCAACGCATAGAGAAGGAGAAATTGCAGCTTATTGGGATATGCAAGAGGGACCAACTCAAATAGTTGGTGTACGTACCAAAGTCCGTGTAAGGAGTTACTATCCAAACATTGTTGTCAACTTGTAAATGGTTAATTAATTAATCTACCAACTTGTTCATAATTAATTGTTACTCCACATTTCTCACGAAATTGAAAAAGAAAATAAAAAATAATAATGTCTGGGAAGGCAACGAAAATGACATTCAAAAAAAGCAAATTTTAAAAACGACCCGCGCTAAGAAAGTATAGGCTACGGCTAACGCTTTTCTGCCTTTTCTTGTGGTCCTTCTCGACCATTACAAAATTCAGGCCTTATATTGTTATCAAGAAGGTGCATTTAATGCTTATTAAAAAAAATGGAAAAGAAAAGAAGGTGTCTTTAGGAAAAGAAAATTATTTTTATGATCCTCTACGTTTGAAACTATTTTATATACTCTACAACCGCCTGAAAAGCTGTGACCCCACCAGAATCATGGCCCATCGCTACCTTTGGAGCTCATTTGATATAAACATTTTCAATTTCCATCTCTTAATCATCTCTATAATTTTCCATTTGAATTATATTTGGTAATTCAGAGAGATATAAATAATAGGTGGATCCGTGGATCTAACCGTAGAGTTCGTATTACTCAAAAATTTACTTGAAAAATATTGAATAGTGTAGGATTAATCTAGAATGTTTATTTATCTCAAAATTATATAGTGTCATCCGAGTAGGAAATTGCAAAGAATCCTGAAGTCTATCATCTTTTCTGAATTTATTAGACTATTCTAAAGATGATGGGTGGGTTGGACAAATAAATCTACTTTTTTTTATCTAGATGATGTGTGAATTTGGTAAATTGAGTTTGTTTCCATTTATATCATTTGAATGTATTTTTATGGATCCTATTTTCTTTACTGTTTTAAGTATGAGGACATTTAATAACTAAGGATTTGTTGGATATTTTTAAAATTCACATTCAACTTACTACCAACTTAAATCAAACATGTTAAAATTTAGGATGCAGTTAATTATTTTCAATTTTTACCTTGATCATGCTTATGGAAAAATTATCAAAATACACTCAAGTAATGCTTCGAGGAAATAAATAACGAAGGGTAAAACTGAAATTTGAAAAAATACATGGCCCCACACCTTCAAAGCATTAACCACTCGAACATGTGAATGAACGAAATACCCCAACTGCTTTATCCAACATTAAGGTTTTGGTTGAGGCGATATGGTCATTTTATCTGACTATTAAATATTCTGCCGCATTTTTCCCCCTTCCCCTGCGATACCCTGCAACTTGTGAGTAGGCCTCAATCACTCTTTTGTCTTATTCTTTTCTTCTTCTTCTTCTTCTTCTTCTTACCACATTAGTTGTTTGTTTTCTTATTCTTTTCCTTTTTTTAATACCTTTCAAATATTTATATTGTAATAAAAATAAATAACCATCAATTTAAATATTATAAATTTGTATCAAAATTTAAAAATTCGAAATTATAATAAATATTATAAAAAACATAAATTTAATATTACTTTATCTTTTATCTTTTTCGCTCATCCCAATAAAAATAATCTACAAACAACAATCTTAAAAATCATCATTACTTTTTTTACACCTCATTAATTTCTACACAAATATAAATACAATCCCAAAATCACTTAAAAATTTCAAAACACTTCAAATCCTAAAACTATAAGTAACGTGCCCTAAAACTCAGTCTTCTGTCCCAAATTTGCTTAGGAAGAGGCTTAGGAAGAGGATTTGGAGTTATGAAACGTTAATGACTTGCGCCAAAAGCGAGTAAACTGGCTAACAGTAAGCAACGGTTATAATTCCTTAATCAGAAAACGACTCCTCTAGATAAAATAGGGCGGAGTGTACTCTAAACATTCTCCCTCCCCCACTTCTCTCTTTCTTTTTCTGGTGCGCGAGCTTGAAAAGCAAACCAACTTGACGGTTAAAGCGAAACTCATCTCTCAAAATCTAAGGACTTATATACATGACTGCGATCACCGGCAGCATAACGACGACGTGGTTGGAGTAAGACCCGGAAAACAACGTCTTCTGAGGTGGCATCACAGAATGAAAATGCTGCAAACAGGTCTCGTCGCAAAGGCCGAGGCTTTGGGAGACTCCGGTGGCCGGGCGGTGGTGGTGGGGGTGAAGCTGGACACGCCAAGTAGAGAGCTGCTGACGTGGGCTCTGGTCAAGGTGGCTCAGCCCGGTGACCTTGTTGTTGCTCTCCATGTTCTAGGAAATGATGGTAAAAGGGAAATGAACAACGTCCTGTTTCTTAGCTTGAATTTTTTGTCTTGTCTTGTTCTTTTAATTCATGGGTTTTAATCTGTTGGAGTTTGGGATTAATTGGTTTTGGTTGAAATGGATAAAAATTGTAGAAATTGTGGATCGAGATGGGAAGTCGTCGCTGCTTTCGCTTGTCAAAGCATTTGACTCTGTTCTTGCTGTCTATGAAGGTTTCTGCAACCTCAAACAGGTTGAATTTCTTGCTAACATTTTAAGCTATAAGTCAGTGAGTTTTTTTGGGTCATTTTTTATCCGTGGAATTCATTTTTTAAAAAAAAAAATTGGTTGGTGAGAAAAACTAAGGTGTTCACGGTTCACCGAGAATTAAAAACGTATTATGTATGTTTACTTTCCTTGTTCTGTTTTTGTTCGAAACAAATAAGAAAGATAGTTCAACTAAGTCAAACAGTTGAACCAAGAATCAAACATTGTAGTTTCTGCATTTTCTCAGCTACCAAAACTGGAACAATATTGTTAATTAGTGGAGAGTTCGGTTGAAAATAATGCAGGTGGATCTCAAGCTTAAGATTTGCAGGGGTAACTCTGTGCGGAAAATGCTAGTTCGGGAAGCAAATTATTACTCTGCTGCAATGGTTATAGTCGGAACTGCACGGAGCCACCATAAAATCCTGTCATCAACGTCGGTGGCTAAGTACTGTGCTAAAAAACTGTCCAAGGATTGTTGCGTTCTCGCTGTTAACAATGGGAAAGTTGTGTTTAACAGAGAAGGTTCTCCAACAACTGTCGATCACTTGAAAGGTTTCAGATTTATTTGTTTTAAAATTTCTCCCATTGTTATAGAACAATGTCCTAAATTTGCACTTTCTTCAGGAATTGAAGACCGTGGCCGTAATATTTTACTTTGCTTGATTTACGGGACATTGAATAAGAGCTCGAAAGCACTAAACGAGGGCAGTGCTCATGTGAGCTTAAAGGAGAGATTTGAAGAGGTTAGTTGCCGTGAGTTGGAGCAGGGCTTAGCTAAAGCTGTTCTGGGTAGTACTACGAAGTGCTCAATTTGTGGACCCGACTCTGTATTGCTGGATAATTCTTATGGGCAATCTGCGGACTCTGCTGATGCCGGTGAAAATAAGTCTTTGGCATTAGTGCCTGTGGAGAAAGAGGAGGCGGCGTCAAGTCCAATTTCTCTGTTAATCAATGAATTGCCAGAATTAAAACCCGGTTGGCCACTGCTCCGTCGTTCTGCTCCGTCGTCTAGAAAAGTTTCTGACCAGTCCATATTCCAGCGGATCTCCGTGGTTCAGTGGGCATTGCAGCTACCAAGCAGGCATTATGCTTGTACTGTTACTTCTGAACATAACCAAATAAATTGTGATCAGTCGTCAAACTTAGACGGCGAAAGTGGCGCAATTGTTCCAGTGGGTACCGAGACATCGACTGCTCCACTATCTCCTGAGCACAGTCCGAGAAGGCTACCCGAGGAGTTGGAGGGTCTTCATGAGAAATACTCATCCACTTGCAGATTATTTAAGTACCGGGAACTAGTTTCGGCAACATCAAATTTCTTGCCCGGTATATTTTGGTCCATACTTCCTATTTGAAACTAACTTGCAAGGGTCCAAGTTATTTTTTTACGGTTTACTTAAACGAGATCTTGTTCTTTTCCTCTCTAATTCCAGAAAATTTGGTTGGGAAAGGAGGCTGCAGTCAGGTTTACAGAGGCTGCCTTCCTGATGACAAGGAACTCGCTGTGAAGATCTTAAAGCCATCTGAAGATGTTTTAAAAGAGTTTGTCTTGGAAATAGAGATTATTACTACCTTGCATCATAAGAACATTATTTCCCTTCTGGGGTTCTGCTTTGAAGAAGGCAATCTTCTCCTGGTTTATGATTTCTTATCAAGAGGAAGCCTGGAAGAGAACCTTCACGGTATATATGAGGATTTTTCTATGCTATATGAAGGTTTTTCTATTCAATCTCTGGTTCGTGTCTAATTTACTTCCTATCTTTCTGATTTCTTCTACATCAGGGAATAGGAAAGACCCGCTTGCATTTGGTTGGAGCGAGAGGTATAAAGTGGCTGTGGGCATATCTGAGGCCTTAGAATATCTGCATAGTGGCTCTGCTCGACCTGTGATCCACAGGGACATTAAATCATCAAACATCCTATTATCTGATGACTTTGAGCCACAGGTGATGCATATTTTATGTCTCCTTTTTATTGAACTCCTTTTTGTTGATTGATTAATGCTTACTATCTTACTTTGTTTTTTCAGCTTTGTGATTTTGGACTTGCAAAATGGGCATCGACCACTGCACCGCACATAATCTGCACTGATGTTGCTGGCACCTTTGGGTTTGTAATTTACAGTCGAATACTTTAAAAGTCTGCTATCTGCATATTCCCTTTTGAAATCAGCATCTCAATTTTTCCCAAGTAGGAATTGAATTTTTCATGACTATTTTTATCCCAATATTTTTTGCTGCAGTTACTTGGCTCCTGAATACTTCATGTACGGCAAAGTAAATGAGAAGATTGACGTCTATTCATTTGGCGTTGTACTCCTTGAGCTTCTTTCAGGAAGAAAGCCTATAAACAATGAGTATCCAAAAGGGCAAGAAAGCCTAGTCATGTGGGTATGTCCTCTTCATAGGGTCTACCAGTACTGAACTCAAACTCATGATGTTCCCTCTTAGAATACTCATTGAACAGTACAATTTCCCTGTACAGGCTAAGCCGATACTGAACAGTGGGAAGGTGTCCCAGTTGTTAGACCCAAGCTTGGGGAATAAGTACAATCAGGACCAGATGGAAAGGATGGTTTTAGCAGCAACGCTTTGCTTAAGGCGTGCCTCACGAGCGCGGCCTCAAATGAGCCTAGTAAGGGATCTCTAATTCTTTTTAGTAGTTAGTGTATTATTTTCTACTTTCCTCATGTACTACATCAACTATACCCGCTTAACTGCTGAGTCCTAAGTATATTCTTTAAGATTATATACTCTTGCATAAATGATTGCTTTACTGCTTTCTATTGACATTTGTTATCCTCAGGACAAACAGATCCTTGATGAATTTTTCTGTTCTTGTCGGCCACAGGTTTCAAAGCTCCTTCATGGTGATAAGGAAGTTACGAAGTGGGCACGGCTACAAGTAAATGCTTCAGAGGAATCCGACATGCTGGATGGCGAAGCTTGTCCTCCTTCTGATCTGCAGTCACATCTTAACCTTGCACTACTTGATGTGGAGGATGACTCACTCTCCATTAGCAGCATTGAGCAAAGTGTGTCATTAGAGGACTACTTACAAGGCAGGTGGAGCCGCTCATCGAGCTTTGACTGACCGCGTTATTGGCCATTGATTGGCTAGGGAAAAATCTGGTCCCAGTTTCTGTGAATCTTTTTGTATATTCTTTTGCTATCCCCTCCTCCTTCGCATTGGCTTTGGGGCCTCATCTGGGGTTTCGCATAGAAGGGTTGGATGTGAGGTTGTTTGTGGGCGTGCCCTCCTCCTTCCCTTAGGAGAGTGGCAATTGTGTTCTGAAATCTCAATCAGATTGAGATCAGAGCAAATTGTAATTTTTGAAGGATGGATATGTTGTGATCCTGGAAAAAAAATTATCTCCTAAACTGATCATCAATAAGAGCAATTCTGCTTTTGACATGATTGATTCATTAATGCTTCGACCAGATATTTACATTCCATGAATGATCATTTGATGCATCATATGTATGATGGGCACTTTTGGGGCTCAAAATGCATTGACTACCAAGTCGTTGTCATCCCTCAACTTGCCACAATTATTGTCTAAACCACCTTCTGTTTGCTTTTTTCCTCCAAAGCCACTTTGTGCTAGCTTCCTTCCCACTCATGACTTACCATCAACATCTTCCCTTATATCCTCACATTTTTTACTCCAAGCCTATCAGATCCTCTGTAGTTATATCCTCTCTCTCTCGTGATCTTTTGATTTGAAAGATCCAATTAGTCTTCTGATATTCAAATTGTTAGAAGCGTGATGCTTGAAAAATATTAACTTTTTTAGACAAAATAATTCTCCCTGTTAATCTGATTATGATATTTCGATTAGAAATATTGTTAGGTTCTCTCACACGTGAGAGTTTCACAAGAGGAATTAGCATTTGGGCATGTGTTTCTTCTCTTTCTTCTTCCACTGGAACATCTTTTGGAAGCAAGTGCTGCAGCAGATGAGTACTCACATTTCAAGAGAACCAAGATTTTGTAGGAATTAAAACGCTCGCGGTCGGTATCTGGATTGATTGATTACTCCTGGCTTTTGCAACCGGACAAAAGAATCCCCTCAAATCCACTAAGAACTCGTGCAAAAATCATCATCACCTCTAACCAGATGGAAGCTACTTTAGAACGTAGAACCAGTGCTCTGTAGTTGTGTCCTAGTACACAATCATAGCGAGTCAACAGGTCTCGTGCACCCATTGTCGCTCACCGACACCATTTGTAGCTTACCACCGACACCTACATAGATATCTCTTTAAGGCTCTGGCGGTAGAGGTATCAAGGGTTCCAAACCAGTTCAGCATTCAGATGCACTTTTGTCCGTCACTCACTGACTGAAAGAAAAAGAAAAGGTAGATGGAAATAAGAAAAAAGGTGCATTATTGTCCCACGAAAGAAAATGTGAATCACGTTGTACCAAAATTAATGCAAAGAAATCCACCTCCGGTTAGCTAAGACCTTAGAGTACACAATTGGAGCGTTTGTTTCTCGAAATTTCCACCCCTCAAAATTTCCAAACAATCATAAAATAATATTTCCTCATTAAATTATAAAATAATATTATATTATTCAATTAATCTTCTCCCGCCTCACTTTTTCATAAAATATTTATACTTTTTCACAAACTTCAATACCTAAAATTTCTAAAATTTCAAAATTTCCACAAACAAACACTAGCTAATGACATATAGATAAGAGGCATAGTCTCGAGTTTGATTCTCCTGAAAATTATATTGGTGATTTAATCGAGAGACTGGACTGTGAGTTTCATAATGTTAAACCCGACAAGTGCAGTCAAATTGAATCATGTTAGGGTGTGTTTGCACCAAAAATTTCATAATATTTTTCACCAACTTATAATAAAATACTATAATATAATATCTCTCTCTTCCATCAAAAAATATAAAAAATTACAAAAAATATAAAAAATATCTCTTTCTTCACTTTTCACTAAACCTAATACCAAAAATATAGTCGAGCCCATACTTACGTGAATAGTCAGATACTATTTTTGGATGATGACCGACACTTCTTGGCCCAATCATACAAAAACAAGGCGTTTATATTTAAAAAAGAATAACAAATAAAATTAATATTAGTTTAAAAAGTATAAAAATTAGGGATTATTATTTTGATAATTCTAATTTTTATATTTTTTAATTTAAGTTATAATTTATAGCAATTAATTAGTTTTGCGAACTTATTTATATATACAATTTCCTTGATTTTGAATTCTGCTTTTTATATATTCTTTACGAATATTTATTTGTTATTTTTATATTTTTTAATAAGTTGTACAGTTTTTTAAAAATATTTTTATGCTTTTTTAGAATTTTATATTTTCCCCTAATTTTTGTAAATTAATTTTAAATATAATGATTACTAAAAAAATATTATTAAATAAAAAATTAATAAATGAATCCAACTTTAACTAACTAATTAGCTCCTTATTCTAAAACATAATTTAATCTTCAAAATTTAAACTTTAAAACCAAAACCAAAATCAAAACCCAAAGCTCTTTCCAAGCAAATCCTTCCACCCAAAGACCGAAACACTTCTTCAATCTGGTAGATAACGTGGCAAGCAGGCAGTCATTGGATGTGAAGGAATGGCGTTTTGGGAGCTTTGACCAGAGAAAGTTGGAACTGAAGGAATCGGAGGTGAGGGAAACAGGAGGCAAAAAGAGGAAGGAGAGGCAACAGAAAGAGACTCCTCCTCCTTCACGCGTAGGGAAGGAATCGGCAAAGCCAAGAAGAAAATCATACCACGACCAGTACCAGCAACAATCACAGCCGCCACCATGGACCTTCCTCGCTTCCTGCACCACAACACCTCCAGGTACGAGTCTCTTCCCCCTCCCCCTCCTGCTCCTCCTCCTCCTTCAACTCCTCGCCCTCAATTTCCTGACGCCTCCAATTACCAAAGTCCCTATCACCACCACCATTCTCAGCCTCAGCCTCAGCCTCGGCCACAACCACCACGTCTCCCACCTTCATACCAACAACACCTTCCTCCCCCTCCTCCTCCTCCACCGCAGCAGCACCAACACCTATCCTTCAATCCCACTCAATCCCGATTCGCTTTCTCCTCCAATCCCTATCCCGCCCACCCGGTTCAGAATTTGACCCAATTGCGCCGAGAGGACGATCGCCCTCGTCACCGATTGTCCGATATAGACCACTCCCGACCCGATTTCTGGGATCCATCGAGGGTTCTACCCGATAACCAGCGCCCTACCGTGCGATCATACCACCTGCCTCTTGATTTCGATCGAAAAGATGGGCATCAGCATCAGCGCTCGTTAGATCGGCCGGTGGATAAGGTAAGGCATGATCCAGAGAGTAGTTCTAGGTTTAGAGTGGAGTACACTGATGGGTTTGATCCAAATCATGGAGATCAAAACTTTGTATGGGGTCATAGGGATGAGAATTTTCATCGCCGAGATCATTTTGTGTCAACTTCTGATTCATCTGGTAGGGATTTTGGGTTTGCGTCTAATTCACGGGGTAATGAATCGAGTTTAGGTGGTTATGATCACCGATATGGTTCATCGAGTGATAATGAGGCATGCAGGAGTGGTAGAATTAATGGTAGTCGGGATGGATAAGTCTCTAGAGACATTAATGATTTGTTGTATGAGATGGGAAGCAGTGAAATTGGTGATGGGACAGGGGTTCGCATTGGTTCTACAAAGCATGAGTATTTCGGTGCGGAAGTGGCTAGATATAATCATAACAGAGGGAGCAGGGAGGGTAGTCATGAATATAATCGTACTCCAAGGAAACAAATACAGAAGAAGAGTGCTTTTTTGAGAATTCAGATGGCCAAACCTAATCACAGGAATAGAGAAAGTGAACAGTTACATTATTCTGGTTATTTTGATAAGTCCAACTCTAGTTCCTTTAGAGGTAAAGATCAATATATGTATTCAGACTACATGATGGAAGAAGAAGAAGTACAGAGGAGAAAAGGAAGCCCTGTAGAGCTCGATGTATCTTTTAAATCTAACTCACTGGTGGCCAAGGCTATTGTGGCACCCTCTATCTCAGCAGTTGTTTCTGACACAGATTGGACTCATGGGAATGAGAAAATTAGGAAATTTTGTGATGGGGATTGTTCAAATTCTCGACTGGGTAAACTCAATCAGGGTTCTATAAAAATGGGAAGCTCTAAATGCGTTGCTAAGAAGCCATCTACCTCTGAAAAGGACTCCAAACAGTTGGAAGAGAAAGCAAAGAGTTCTGATTTTAGGGGTGTTTGTGATGGTAGTTCACAGCCTTGTTCCAGTGGGGCCGGTATGTCACAAGGCAAGAGCAAAGTGGAAAGGTCTTCTATGGGTACAGTTTCAGAGAAAGATCATACTGACATTGGTTCTGGTAAAAAAACTGCTTCCAAGGTTGTAAAGAAGAAGAAGGTTGTGAAGAAAGTCATAAACCCTCAATCTCGTTTGTCAAGTTCACAGAAAGCAAAAAAGTGTGATAAACCTGTGAAAGCAGATAGCTTGGCTCAAATTCCAACTGCTGCGTTTGAGTCTGATAAACTTGTAACACCTTTGGAACAGATAATCACTTCTGATGGTATTGTGTCAAGGCACAATGTTGTTTTGCAGCCTTTTACAGATAAGTTAAATGAGTTGCCTGGAAATGACAAGGGGGATAGGTCTTTTTTGACTGCAGTGTCACATGATCATAGAATTGAAGCTGATTCTGGTAGGATATGTGTACCAAAGGTCAACAGAAATTGGAACACCTCAACTTCTCCTTTGGGTTCTTCCAGTCTTGAAGAAGATAAGATTGATGAGAGTTCTGTAAATGCAGATAATAATGGTAATGGCGTGCATACCATCTCAAATTCTGACAACGGTTTGAGTAAACCACAAAATAAAGATACTTTTTCTGAAATAGGTAGGGTGGAAGATGTCAGCAAGCAGTTTTGTGTTCCAGAAAAGGAATTCGGTGAAGATAATGTTAATTATGGCTTGTTAAGTTCAGAGAAAACCAAAATTCATGAGGATATTAGCAACACATCTAGGTTAACCCATGGTACAGATAACAGCTTGGTTTTTGAATACGGTATAGTAAAGTCACAAGAGAATATTGCAGTTTGTGATGAGGCCATCATTGATGTGATCGGAAAACAGCCTTGCACAAATCAGTTTACCACATCACTAGAGAATAGCATGGTGGAAGGAATTCGACAGGCACTGGTAGGAAGCAGTGCAATTTGTGGTTTGTCAAGTTCAGAGGGAACTGGAAAAGGCCAGGGCCGTGCTTATGCAGAATGCTCCAACCATGGCAGAGATACGACATGGGATTCTGACCATGATTGTACTAGTCTAGGAGAGAAGAATACAGTTTTCTGCAGTGGAATCATTAATAAGACTGATGAGCACCCATCTGCAGGTGGGGCCACTAGATCACTTGAGAATTGTGCAATGGAAAGTTCTCCAAATGGCGTGGTTTCAGTCAAAGCTAGTGAGGGTAAAACACATGGGATTAAGAAGAGGAGAAAAATAAGCAATCAGGTAGATTTCTCTGATTCAACCATCATACATGTAGGGCCTGTAAAGGACATTGTTGCCACCGCAGACCTTGTTGATACAAATTTATGTTTATCTCCTACGAGTTCAATTCCTGCAGAGGTTGCAGTTTCTAGTGTCGGAAGTTTGAATGTTGGCTTACTACCTGGTACGGATGTTATCAGTGTGCTGCATGCAAATGGTTCAGGTTCTGAGTCTAGGTTTACTTGTAAAAATAATGGTCATAGTCATCTGGATGGCACTTCCCCAAGATATAAAAAAAAGAGAGAGGCTTCTGCCTCTGGATCAGGGTTGCCTGGGTCAACTGTATCTGAGACCAATGACAAACCCATGGGGACCGTCACATCTTGTGCAGAAAACGTGTCCTTTACTAACACTGATGATCTAACAGAAGAAGTGGAAGTTGCAATGTCTAGCATAAATAATGTGTGTACTAGTGGTTTGATGTCTTTTGCTGGGACTACTATGTTGCTGGAAAATACTTTGATAGAGGCTGTGGGTGCAATTAGGGGTGTTTCGACAGATGATGGTTTGAACCTTCTGCATGTAGGTGTTGGATCTTGTTCAAATGCTGAGGATCCAAATGCACGGTCCCCTTGTCAAGCAGGGTTTGGAATTGAGCAGAAAGAAATTATTACTCCACTTCCTCTCATTAATGTATATCAAAATGGCATTATGGATGTTGAAACTAACGTTGGAGTAAAAATGGATGCACATGCTGTAGAAGATCAAATTCTAATTCATGTTGAGGCTCAGCGTCAAATCACTTCAGAACCTCACTCCCCAGACTTAGATCAAAGATTTTCCCATACTGATGTGGAAGCTGATCTTCTTCTCCTGAAGGATGATTTGCCTTCCGTGTCAAGCTATCCGTCTTTATCTGATGATGGCACTGGAGTTTCTTCTTCTAACAGCCATGATGAAGTTATGGAGTCTGTGTCTAGAACATTGCCAGGGCCGAGGTATCCTGAAACCTTGTCCAAAGTCCCGAGCATCGACATGTTAGATTGCAAAGCATCACCCAGCCAAATTTCCAGAGAGAAAGTTAGTGGGGTTTTGTCAAAGCTAGATAAGAAGTCTGTTATTGAAGGTGGTTCCTATGGACCTGCACATACTTCATTTCCACGATCCACCCAGCCAGATCCTGGAACTGAAACGGACCACTCAATCCTGGGGAAGACAGTACCGTTGCTGTCACAAGATTCCAAAATCACAGCCCACAGTCCGAATCTCATGAGTGCAGAATTAGTGGGAAGCAAGACACAGCTCGGTCATTGCCTTCCTAGGACTTTTCTGGGTCACCCATCTTTTCTTTCGACCAATTCAAAGAGGACAGCCTCTTCTACCCGTATGGTAAAACCCCGAACTTGGCATCGAAGTAGTAATCATTCCGTTCCTCCTCAGCCGGAAAATAAGCCTTTCTCAAATGCCGTACCTCCCAAAAGGCAGTTGGTGGAAAATAATGTGAAGTCTCAATATACTTCTTACATTCGTAAAGGCAACAGTCTTGTAAGAAAAGCTTCTCCAGTTGCTGCTCAACACCAGGATTCTCATGCTTTGAGTTCATCTGTGTTCCGGGCCAACTCTTCAGGCATAGATAAATCGAGGAAGAGCTTAGGATCTGACAGTAAGGTTGATTTTACTGATCCACAGAACCTTTTAAGAACGGGAATGTATACTCCTTTTGAGAGGCCCAGGACACCCCCCCTATCCAGTGGCACCAAATTATCTACCCAAAATGCTGCCTCTTCAGGGGATAACTTATCTTCCTCATTGGCAGAGCATCATTTTAGTGCTTGCTGTGAAACTTCATCAGATCCTATGAAATTTCCAAGTGCTGACAATGTGATGAAGATTGCTCCAGATTCTCTGAAGATAACAGAAATTTCTGAAAATCTAACTGGTACATCTAGCAATTTGGAAAGTCAGACTGAACTAACTGATGGGAATGTGGCCTCCAAGAGGATAGTATATGTGAAGCGCAAATCAAATCAGCTGGTGGCAACTTCAGACCCTTGTGATCTGTCTCTACATGGTGGCAATAAGAGCAAAGCAAACTCTGATGCCTACTACAAGAGGAGCAAAAATCAGCTTATCAGGGCTTCCTTGGAAAATCAGATCATGCAGTCAGTTACTGTGCATGATGACCTTTCAAACTCAGAGGGGCAACAGGATCCTAAGGTTGTTCCCTGCCGAAAGCTTGGTAAGAGGCAATTGCATAGGGGTATGTGTGAAGAACTCATTCATCCGATGTCTTTTTTTTTTCTTCTTCTGATAAATAGGTTTCTTCTGATGCAAGCAGTTAGTTTGTATACATGGATGCAGGGACGCGTATTCTGAAGTTAAATATTGGTAGTGAATGGTTCATTCTCCATGTTAATGTTTTTCATGCTGGACAATTATCACATGAAAAATCTGAAGTGTAGTTTCTGAGTGAAGCATGGTGTAGCTTTGTTCATTCATATATTCTGATGCATGTTAAACTGTCAACATTGAATTAAATTATTTTGTTCTTCTATATTGTCCTAGTTGTGGCTTGGTAATTGTATCCAGCAGCTTGTAAGCACTACTTAAAAATACTATTTCTTTTTCATATTCTTGGTTATGTGATGCCAGCAGCTAGAATTTTGATTGTTACTAGCCATCTCTTGCAATTTACTTTGAATTCCAGAGAATCAGTGCACTCTTAAGGAAGTGCTGAGCGATGCATTTGATGAAATTCATCTTCGTAATTGCATCCAAGAAAACATTTGGTGCAGGATAACGAACAGCCACCATTGCCAATTTGATGAGTGAATTATGTTTATAACTATAAACATAATATCTTAACTTCTTCTTCTGGTACAGCTGTTTTTCAAAGCTGTAGTTTGTAGGTTGTGTTATCTAGTAAGTTCGCTAAATGTCAGTCATGGCTACAAGTCCTAAGCATTTTAAATTTTTAACTTGCTACCAATGGAAGGATTTGGAAATATTGGTCCAGTAACATAGATTAGTTTATTTTTCCATGATTGGTAGTTACAGAAAAGCTTAAGTTTGCTTTTTTTATTTGCAGTTATAGCAAAGACACGTAAACCTATAAAGTCCTCTTTGGTGTGGACACAACGTGGTGTGCAGTCCTCAAAAAACAATCATGATTCTTTGCATCATCAGAAGGTCTTGCCTTACCTGTTTCCATGGAAAAGAACTTACTGGAAAAGTTTCATGCAGAATCCAAATTCCATTTCCAATAATAGTTCCTTGCCCATGATCAGGTACATTGGCATGGGGTACTGTTGTTTGTTTGCTTTTACGTTGGTAAATAGTTGTAGCTAGTTTCAGTCTTTTATCAAGCCTCTTTATGTTTGCCTAAGCAAATACACAAGTCTTCTTTCAGTAGGAAATTGCTGCTGTCGAGAAAAAGGGACACTGTTTATACAAGGTCGGGCAATGGATTTTCACTTCGAAAATACAAGGTTTTCGGTGTTGGTGGGTCTAGTCTTAAATGGTCAAAATCCATTGAGAAGAACTCAAAGAAAGTTAATGAGGTTAGTCTACTGCCGTCCATGCAGACAATCATTTGTCCCGTTAATGTCTCTTTGGTTGATTCATCATTGATTTTGAGTGAAAGACCATTCTTACTGTTCTCTCGAGTTTTTCTATAGGAAGCTACACGAGCAGTTGCTGCAGTTGAAAGGAAGAAAAGAGAACAGAATGGTGCTGCAAGCAGAAGTTCTCAGAGAAAGAATAGAAATCATTCTTCTCGTGAGTCCTCACATAGTATAGAGTTTTGACCCATATTGGCCATTAACTAATCCTGGCGTGCAGGTCATTCACAATTATGGGAATCTGTGATATCTGTTGTATTGAAATGATCAATGTTTTTATTTAGATGGACCCTTCAATACTTTTTATTTTGAGGTTAATAAAGTCACATTTCATGCGGCCCTCTATTTTGTAGGAGAACGTGTCTTTCGCATTGGTTCCTTTCGTTACAAGATGGATTCTACAAAGCGGACCCTTCTGAGGATATCAGGTGGCCTATTGTTCATTTTTTTGGTGCTTAATAACGTTGTTTTTAGTTATCTATCTTCTCTTCTTGTCTGTCTATTTTTCTCTCTCTTTGTAATCACGATGTACAATTTTCAGGTTATATCTTTCATAGCAAGTTGTCATGTTCTAGTCGCTACATTACCCTGACCAATTTTTCACTGATGTTTCATGTAGATGATGAATCAACATGCTCTACTGCTCCTCAATCAGGAAAGGATGTCAAGAAATCTTACATCCCAAGGAGATTAGTGATTGGCAATGATGAGTATGTAGCCGTTTGTGTGCCTTAAACTGATAGATTACTGCAGTTAATGCAAGTAAATGTGGATGTTCATGCTCAACAAAAAGAAAAAGAAACATGAATATTCATAATGAATGTCAGGAGCCACAAAAGAGAAAAGAAGGTGAATTTTAGTTTGTCGCTTATCTTGAATACACTATTGATTGCTATAATTGTTCCAATGTTGGCAGATATGTCCGGATTGGCAATGGTAACCAGCTTATTAGGGATCCAAAGAAACGAAGTCGCATTTTGGCAAGTGAGAAAGTTAGATGGAGTTTGCATACTGCCAGACTTAGGTTGGCTAGAAAACGGACGTACTGTCAGTTCTTTACTAGATTCGGGAAATGCAATAAAGATGATGGGAAATGTCCCTATATCCATGATCCCTCCAAGATTGCTGTCTGTACAAAGTTTCTGAATGGTTTATGTTCCAATCCTAACTGCAAATTGACTCATAAGGTCTAATCGCGCATTCAGTCAAATGAACTTGATGTGGTCTGCACAATATTTCTATAATTGCGTGCTGACAATATATCTTGATGTATTTCTCATGCAGGTCATTCCTGAAAGAATGCCTGATTGTTCTTACTTTTTGCAAGGTGCTTTTTTTTCAATTTGTGCTTTTGTTTGAAGCAGTAAAAGGCTTGCAAAATTCTGACAGATGTCCTGACAGGTTTATGCAACAACAGAAATTGTCCTTATAGACATGTGAACGTGAATCCAAAGGCCTCCAATTGTGAAGAATTTCTAAGGGGCTATTGTGCGGATGGTAATGAGGTATCATTTTGTGATGCAACCCTTTATTGTTTTTGTAATATTGATGATTTGGTTAGTGTCAATATTATACACTATATTTGCGGAAATTGGCTCTCTTTCTTATTTTCTTTAGAAGGGATTATGAACATTCAGTTAGTCATAACGCATTACAACCTTCTTAACGATATCTTTAATTCCTGCTATCGATATGGTTATAGATCTCTTCCATATAATGGTTTAGGGTGATTTGTTCTGATTTTCATTCTATATCTAGTCAAATTTGACTCAAGGGATTGACCTCTTAGGGATGAGCATATACTTTTCTCGATCGAACTTGCTCGAAGTTTCCTTCCAACGTGACCCAGTCGTCACCAGAACCTTTCTTTTGACGTTTTTTCTGGGCTGCTGCATAATGCTTCATACTCCCTCTGTCATGTGCCAACTATTCTTTCAAGTTTTGGATTTCTGTTTAGTGCTTGGTGACCCTCTCTCTCTCTCTCTCTCTCCATGTTCACACCACCCCGCACTAACTTTAGAATAAGTGAAATAGAATATCTCTGCTCTCACAGTGTCGGAAGAAGCACAGCTATGTCTGCCCCATTTTTGAAGCAACGGGATCCTGTCCTCAAGGGTCCAAATGCAAGCTTCATCACCCAAAAAACCGAAGTAAGGGAAAGAGAAAGAAGCGATTGGGAACACAGAAGAATACTAGAGGGCGGTACTTCGGTTTTATGAATATCAAGGTTTCTGAGCCCGGAACAGCTGTTCATGAAAAACACTTCATGCAGAAGCATGATGACGTCTTGCAAGGAAAATTTTCTGATTACATCAGCTTTGATGAAAGCAATGAAGAAGTTGGTGACTCTACTGATCCCAAAAGCGAGCAAACATTTTGTGACATTGATTCAGCAGAGGTGCAACTAGAGGATCTTTATGAGCTAATAAAACCAGTTCGTATAATGTATAACGAGCCTGACAACTTAATTGTCTCCAAAAGTTGACAGCCAAAGTGAAAACATACCAGGCATGTCATGGGGATACAGCGTGCTGTTGTAAATGAGAAAGAAAGCTTCTCTTCTTTTTTTGTCTTTTGTGCTTACTCTTCATATGTTTTATCTTTCTCTGCAAATGCAGAAACAATTCGTATGCTGCTAGGGCATTTTTTTTGTTGTAGGATGCTTCTAGGGCATTTACTTTGTTTGTACAGTTACATTATTCTCAAAAGGAATTGTGCATTAGAAATCATAATGTTTCCTATTCCATGGTTGATTGTCATAATTCCAATCTTAGTAGTCCATTCTTCTGTAATTGCTTCGTTGCTACGCTGACACAGCAGTTCTCCACAACCACTCGGCAATTATCTGAACTTCGATTTACACATGACACATACATCTCTCCCTCCCTTTTTGCTCGGCCGTCCTGGGGCGGTCTGTGGCATCCCTACTGACCACTGATGAGTTACAAGGCACAAGCTCTTTCAGTGGGTGCTAATAGGCCAGATTCAAGGGATTGCTATAGGGAAAGTTACCATTCCAGATGTATTTAAATGTATCTGCATCTTCACTGTACATAATTCAAGGGCACAATAACGGACACAAACCGGACAGGGCACATTGGAGCGGTCCTTCTGATGTCAGTCAATTTTTCTTTGTATCTTGACCACCAATATACTCACCACTCCAATAAAAACAAGATATCTTATCCTCGAAATAAATGGATCTAAACATATGGGCACATAAATGATTTATCAAAATTTGGGTACTGGAAAGCAATAACCAGGAACACTAATCAAGAAGAGGTAGAAAAATTTGTACACCAGAACCTATTATCCAGCACGCAGTCATGGCAGAAGTTTTTCTCTTACATTGCTTGCACAAAATTCTCCATGTCGGTTTGGAGTGGGGGGAGAGGGAACTAAGCAAGAGAAAGGTATTCTCCGTTTCAGCTCAGCAGCAAGCTGAAGTAGAAGAACCACAAGAAATGCAGGTACAGGAACAAGGGCAGAAGCAGCAGAAAAAGAAGCAACAAGGAACGCAACCAAGGCCAGTGGAACCACAAGTGAATGTAAAGAGCAAGAATATGGAGGACAGTGGCTCAGCAGTTGCACGCGGCATGTTTGAATTCACGCAGCCTATATCGATCCTGAAACCTGGGAATTTGATCAAACGCAGATGGACAAGCTTACACTTCTTCTTGATCCCACAGATGAATTCGTCTGGACTCCTGAGACCTGCAATAAGGTTTTTTCTTACTTCCAGGAGCTCGTGGATCACCATGAGGTAATTATATCCGAAACACTACAAGGAGCCATCAATCTCTCTGTCACTATCTTATCTTCTGGTGTAGTGTTTCAACTGTGATCACTACTTAGAGTACATTTGCCTGTCTTATTTCCAAAAACAGTTATTTCTAACTTCATAGTATAGCAGGCAAAATCCTCGGTTTAGAAAATACTTCGTGGGAAATTATGAGCAAATTCTTAATAGAATTCATGGGAACTAGTGTTGAACTTAGAAAATTTATTGCCAAAACGAGAAAGAGCTGAAAAGAAAGATGTCAGGTGGATGAGCTGAAGTAAAAGGAGTTTTATTCCCTACTCCTCCAGATGACAGGGCATATAACCCGTTGTTTCCAAGGAGATGGGGAAAATCAAACACAGAATATGGCAGCTGACAAAAGTAGATAACATATTTGCTCAAGCTGCTAGTAGCATAGCAGGACATTGGTCTCTTGCTAGGCAGAAGTTAATTTTTGCAGCTTTGGGCTGAGGGGTTTTCCACTTTTTGGTTCCTTTTGTGTACCCCTGTTTTGCCTTGTTGATCATGCTAACGCTTCAGGCGCATTCAGGGTGCCCCTCTGACAGAATACACGCTTCGTCTAATTGGTTCGGACATAGAGCACTATATCAGGAAGCTGCTGTATGATGGGGAGATCAAATACAACATGAACGCAAAGGTCCTCAACTTCAGCATGGGGAAGCCACGCATTCTATTTAATGACAACAACGGTGGCCAACCTCAAGAAGTACAATGATTCGATTCGAGCATAATGGCCAGGAAAATTACTGGAGCTTGCCACTGTTCAAGCGCCTGACAAGGTACCAGAAAAGCTTGCATTCTCCACAACATTCCTACTTTTGATAATTATACCAAAAGATATTCGAGTTTGCCGCAAAGTGCACCTTTTCTGAAATAGTTAATTCCAGCAATCATGTTGTCAACTATATAATATGAGCCCCACGCCTGCGTGAAACTCTTTCACAAGATCTTGGTGGTGTTTGTCGCACTTCATGTTGCAGTATTGGAAACACTTTTTATGTATATGACAAACTTATGGAGAGACCGCTAGAACTTTTTTCTTTCTTTACCGTAATTGTTGATAGATTTCATTGATTTAAAGAGCTTTAAATATTTCAATTACATTTTTTAAAGAACTAATCATACCCATAACGGGCAAACAGTTTGAGAAACCAGCGAAAACGGAAACTGACTGACAGAAGGAGGCGGCAAAAGCTGCAGGTAGCTGAAAGGGATCGCCACAAAGGAAAAATGGCCTTGCTCAAGCTTCTAATAAATCGCTTGGCAGTTCATAATCACGCATGCATCCAACCCTCAAAACTTGGATAAATTGGATTCTTTATGTAAGGTGGGGCCAGGGGCGACACATGGACGATGGGGACAGCTGCCTCCCATTGCCTGAAAATTCCTTAATTTTTTTTTTTTGAAGTGTTAAGCTCAGCCCGCCTCCCCCCAATTGCCCAAGCACAAGCCGGCCCTTTATTTTTTATTTTTAAATTCGCAGTTTGGTTTAAAAAAATCTAGGGTGAAACGTTCACCCTGATTTAATTCGCACCCCACCCCCTCAATTTTTCCCTTCTCCCCGACATTCACCCTCTCTCACTCTGCTCAACTGCTCTCTACCTCCCAACGCCAGCATCCCCCTCTCACTCTGCTTCTCTCTCTGGCCTGCCTCTCCTCCTCCAACGCTGCTCAGACTTCCCTCTCTCCCTCTCCCTCTCTCTCTTCAGCCTCCAGGTACATCGATGACCATAAAACATATTAGGGTTATTGTGAATTTGATTATTTTCTATAAAACAGATTAGGAATTTGTGAATTTGATTATGTTTCTATTAAATAGATTAGGCATTTGTGAATTTAATTAACTTTCTATTAAACTGATTATGAATTTGATTAGGGGTTTGTGAATTTGATTTTGAATTTGATTAGGATTATTGCGAATTTGGGAATATTTGGTTAAGGTTTGATTAGCATTATTATCTATTTGTGAATTTGTGATCAAATTTATTTTAATTATTGATGAATAATGTGATGAATTTGATATTGTGATGAATAATGTGATGAATTTATTGATGATATTGTTATGAATAATTATTGATGATTTTTAGTGTTTTTAATCCTTAATTTTTGATATTTTAACTTTAAGATATTTTTTTGCATTAATTTTTTTGTCATTTTTCCTTAGGAGTTTGACCATTGCATTCCTGGTAGCCACGAAAGGTGACTAATTCGAAGAAAATACAAAATGGTTTTCCTTTTATTTCACCAAAAATTTATGAGGTTCGCATTAGATGATGGGCTGGTATCATGGGTGGGTAACTGCTTCCTGCCAAGAAAATACAGTGGGTAAAAGGTTTGAACTTACAAAAAATAAAAAAACGAATAAGATTCTTAGTGAGAATATGCTAGTACGTGGCTAAGCATATGCTTATTCCTTCCAAACTTTGGTTGAACATCACGACAAAAAGAAAAAAAAAAACGAATAAAAACTAGTGTAGTAGATTGAAAGGAAATGTGCGGATGACGGTCAATTAGTGGATTACTTAAAATAAACGAATTCAAGAACCCTACCCTCACCACATTGCAGTTTCAAAATGACCACCCACCTTTCTATTTGTAAGTTTAACTCTAAATCTTTTTTCTACCCTATTTAAAAATAATAATTGTTATAAAGCCTTGGTAAAACAATCTTAAAAAATTTACATTACTAATTGTTTAAGAATTTTTTAAGATGAGCAGCAGATTGATGAAGGATAGGATTAGGATCGTATTTGATTTGTTATCCGAATTAGACCATCAAATTTGAAAATAGATAGTTACATTATAAATATGAATTCTACATCATTTAATATTGTCCGTTTTTATTAGAAAGCCTAATATGAGACTTATATACTTTGTATATCTCCTTTTGAATTAGATCATTAGATAATAAATTAAAGAAAATCTGGAAATGGAAGTGTATATATTAAAATTCAGATGATAAGATATGTCTTTTTAACGAGCATAACTTAACTAATATTAAGAATAGGAAAATATGCAATTTGGTCACTATGTTTATAGTACGCTCACAATTTAGTCACTCAGTTTCATTTTTTTACTATATGGTCACTGAGAATATAAAGTTGTGACAATCTAGTTTTTCCGTCAAACATCCGTTAATTTTTAACGGAATAGAATGCGGTCGAACGCTTCATGTAGCGGTCAACCGCTACAATTTACCGTTGCCGCAACGGTAAACAAACCGATCGACCGCTATTCCGATAAAAAATTTAATAAAAGTTTGACGGAAAGACCAGATCGTCATAATTATATATTCTTAGTGACCATATAATAAAAAAATGAAACTTAGTGACTAAATCGTCAGCGTACTATAAACTTAGTGAACCAAAATACATATATACCTTAAAAATAATATGAAAAACAAAAAATGATCCGCATGTGAGAGTGGACCCATGGTTTCAAACTAACAGCCATGTCAGCCGTACCATTATCACCGACCGTTTAAAAACGAGTGACATTCTGTATCCGGTGGGCTCAGATCCATACGGCTATAACGCTCGTTTGACGATTCGGTTTCTATCTACGTTAAACTCAAAGCTATTACTCTCCTCCTAGTGCTGCTACTCTCCCTTATCAGCTTCACCCTCTCAACCGATCTCACCGCGGTCCGCAACATCTCGGTGACTTCTCGGGCTTTCCCGTACCGACTATGGCGTCCACAGCCCTCGAATCCACCACCGATGGCCTCTCCAAGCTCGCCATACACGCCGATTTCGCCTCCTCTGCTCCTAATTTGCAAAAGAACCTCCACCTTCTATCCCCGGAACAGGTATATATGCACGTACATATTTTATGATGCATGAAATTTGGTTATTTTGAGATTTTTTTTTTAATTACGAGTGGTGGTGATGTGTTAGACTGAGCTGGCGAATGTGCTGTTGGAGATGGGCCAGAGTCATTTGTTTGAGCATTGGGCAGAGCCCGGTGTCGATGATGAGGAGAAGAAACGTTTTTTTGAGCAGGTACGAGTTTTATATTGCTTAATGAGTGTGGAACACGATAGAGATTTCGGTTTTTTTCTTTTCTGTGGAGTTTGTTAAAAAGGCAAATGTTTTGTTTTTCCTTTTTCTAATTGGTGGATCTGTTCGCGGGTCAGTGGCAAACTGAAATCTAAGAAGTGGTAATTCTAAGGATTCCCCCCCCCCCCAATTACAGGCGTACCCCAAGCTAATATGTGATTTGTTTTTGGAACTGATTCTGAATTTTGATGCGTTGAAACGTTGGAGGACCTGTTCCAGGATTCGTGGTTAGGTTCTTTAGTTTATATTGTCGCTGATTCCTAGAGAATTCCAATTTCATAATCAATGAATCTGCATAAAAAAAAATGTTAAATTAAGAAGCCTGTGGGGTTTGATTTGGAAATTTGGCTTTGAAGCATCAGAAACTGATTTAGTGGAATTAAAAACGAGTGAAGGGAAATGTTGCGTTCGGGTATGACTGAGAGTTAGAACACAAGACTTGGGATATAGTGGAAGGCGGAGAAAAAGGGTATATTAGGTCTATAGTGCTCTGTTTGTTTTCTTTGGATTGCCATTGATCAGACATAAGTTGCAATGATATATGTAAGCTTGGAAGTAAAGTTAAAAATTCTTATAACTAAGGAGGTTATGTTTTTGTTATTGATTTACAGAGAGAGACTAACCGTCTTGGCAGGAGTCCGTTACTTACTAGAGGATTCCATAAGAGAATTTCAAATGTTTTGATTAAAAAGGAAAATTTAAAATGGCATATAATTCATTTCAGGTGCATGTTATATATTCCTGAATGAACTGATTTGGAAAGGAATTTTGACTTACAAACTGCACTGCCTATTGCATAAGTGAAGTGGAAGCCTTTTTTTCTCCTCCTTCAAAGGAGCTTCTAATTTAATGCATTTGTCTTTTAGGTTCTACGATGTGGTTTCTGTACTGAGTCTTAACAACTGCTATGTGGATGCTTGATTATTTTAAAATAAATATTTGTTTCCATTTCTTTGTCTAATTGCTTTTTATTCCAGGTGGCTCGGCTTAATTCAAGCTATCCTGGGGGTTTGGCATCTTATATTAAAACTGCCAGAGAACTCTTAGCAGATTCAAAAGCAGGAAAGAACCCTTTTGATGGCTTCACACCTTCTGTAAGTTCATGTATATTTCTTTCTTAACTTAAAGACCCAGAGTAACATAAGATTTCATGAGGCCTTAAGTGCAAATAGGTACAAATGGCTCACATTTATTCAACCATAATAATTCCTAAATGTGATGAATGTAATCTTACTATCTACATAAAGACATGCAAACACATGCAAGTTTGACATTTTAACAAACCAGAAATTCTATAACTTCAAATTCCTCTTCAGTGCTCATCATCTGATATAAATATCAATTGTTTGGTGAATGTGGATCCCTACACCCTTGTACTCAAGCATTGGTTTTGCAGTACTTTTTTCACTTTTGAGTCTTAATATAACCCCTGTCCACCTGTAGCACTGAGGCGTTTGAGAAACACACTGCATGCTGCTGAGAGACAAGCATCAGGGGCAGTGGATGATTGATTTCAGTTATCACAAATGGTGTAGCCATCAATAGGTTTATGCAGTGTGTTTAAATCTGGACTGTTCAACTGGGTGAAGATCTTGTATACTTCTTTGTCTAGTAGCTTCAGAACATAATGCCTGGGTGCCACAGAATTTTTCCAACCTTGGGTTTCCCACTGTTGAAAACCACAGAAGCTCTATTGCTTTAGTGACTCGTCTATTATGCCCTGTTTGCTCAATTGCCTCATTTTTTCAAAAAGCTGGTAGAAACTCTTTTAATGCTATTGACCATATTGGAGGCAGATATGCATTATTGAAGGGACTCTATTGTACTCCTTCAAATTATCATGCTGCTTGTCAAAACAAAGAACTACATAAGCTTTATAATGTTTCTTTCTGACTTCATTTAGTCAACTAAACAATAAAAAATGTAAGCACTTGGGGTATATAAAGAATCCTATTTTTATGTATTGGATCTTTCTGTTTGGAGCAAATACCATGCGTCCCCAATCTTGACCACCCCATCCATACCAACGTGGTTCACACATTAGCAAGTTGTGCAGGGTATCAGTCTTTCTTTTGCAGTAAATCTTGGTTGATACATGAACAAATAAATTTTCAGGTTCCGAAGGGGGAGGTTTTGACTTTTGGTGACGAGAACTTTATCAATTTTGAGGAGGCAGGGATCAGGGAAGCTCGAAAAGCTGCATTTGTTCTTGTTGCGGGAGGGCTTGGGGAACGTCTGGGATACAATGGCATAAAGGTAACTATCCTTCATAATTTATTCATCCAGTTCTTTAGTGCCTATGTATATATATATTGCTTCTCCCTCTTCCATCAAGAGAGCAAATTAAAACAAAAAGATACGATTCCACCTCAATCAAACAAACAGAAAGGGCCTTTTAACTATTAAGGTAATGTCTTTACAATTTGCAGGTGGCTCTTCCAGCAGAAACGTCTACAGGAACATGTTTTTTACAGCACTACATTGAGTATATCCTGGCTCTTCAAGAAGCTAGCTGTAAACATGTACAAGGTCTGTCGCCACCGCTAATTGTCACATAATATTTGGAGACTAAGCATTTTTTTGGAGGAGGGGGGGGGGCAAATGTCAATTTTTCATTATTTGCTCTAGCTCAATTGTTATTAATAGTTCGCATAAGATCTTCACAGAAAAATGATAACAAAAAATGTAGGTATATGAGATGCTGGAAAGAGGACCAACTATCTCCGAATTCGGTCTGGTAATATAAGATTAAAAGTTAAGAAGGACACTGTAACATCTGCACAGATGTTGAAACTTTGAGAGACAACTTCAAATGGTAGCGGCAAATGCCCAACATTTGGGAGATCCTTTCCCTGAACCCATAAGTTTTTTTTGTGGGACTAAGCTCATGTGCATTGTTTCCAAGGTCCTCAATTAGGACTTGAAATTTTGAGGTTGATTTCACGTCACAGAATGTCAGGAGTGATTCAGTTCACTTAATGAGATGTTCTGTCTTATGAATGTTGCCTGGAAATAAAACATCCATGGAACTTGTGGAATATGATGATTGATAATTCCTTTCTGCTGGGAAAAGGGGCCAACTCTATTCGGCCAAAAATTCTTTTGTAAAGATAGAAGGAGACCATTTCCAGCTCTTATTTTCTGTTTCATGGAATTCCTACCCACGTATCTTAATGGCCTCTTAGGCACTGAAGACTAGTAAATGAGGGGGATAATTAAACTTCTTTGTTAGTTGTCCTTTTTATTTAAAATAACAATGTTGCTTTTATTTTGAAGGTGATTGTCAAGCGCGTATTCCTTTTGTTATCATGACGTCAGATGACACACATACGCGTACCGTAGAGCTGTTAAAATCAAATTCTTATTTTGGAATGGAACCTACACAAGTAAAACTTCTAAAGCAGGTATTTGCTTTGTAACTGGCATCTTATGGGAGGAAGCGCATCCTAGATGTAGGCTTGCTTCATTGAAAGACTGATACTACAATTTATTACAGGAAAAAGTTGCGTGCTTGGATGATAATGATGCCAGGCTTGCAGTTGACCCCCATAACAAATACAGAATTCAGGTAGCAATTGTGCATTAGTCGTTAACATCATATTAAAATCTTTTAAGGTCTCCCTAATTCCTCTATGCTTGGAACTTCATTGCATCTGTGTTCACTTAACCATCTTCTTGTGATAGACAAAACCTCATGGGCATGGTGATGTGCATGGACTTCTATTTTCTAGTGGCCTTTTAAGAGAGTGGTAATTCTCAAAATCCTACCTAATCTCTGGAATTGCTTCTTGTGCTTATGAGGTATTTGTTATGCTACACTTTATACTCCTTACTGCTGGTCTTGATCTATTTGTTTGTGTACAAGTATGCTTCTCTATGCATATGCTCTAACAAGGATCTCATACTGGTTGAAACATTTAAAATAGCTTTGATCGTCTAGCAGATAGAAAGCCACTTCATAACAGTAAGAAAATAATCTCTGTCCTCATTTAGAGATAAACAATAATGGTAATTTATGCCTGAAATTTTATTCTATAGGAAGTATTATTCTTGTGTTTTTTTATCTCTTTACCAACAATTACTGTATCTTTTCCCCAAATCTTTGTTTTTAACATTAAATTTTTGTTTTTAGTAGTTGAACAGCTTAAGTTACCTGTGGAAGTTCATGGTTCTAGATATGACATGATAGAATCGTCAAGTCGGATCATATGCTTTTATTTAAATTTGTCTTGTTAGATTGCCTTTTTTTTGTGATTTTAATTAAGCTTCAAGATTATTCCAGGCAAGATGCTGGTTTGAGATGGGTTCTGTTTTTCCAAGACACAAATGGACTCCTATTCAAGGTCAATTTCTTCAATCTGCCATTTCTTTTGTCAATATATGTTTTAGTATTGGTAGGGTTATGCTCTGTTTCACAATGGATTGAGGTGATGAGTGTTTGCTTGCTTGAGCGTAGGCAATTCCACCAGCTCTGGGTGTGAGTGCGACCAGACAATACCATGTGAACTCTCATGCTGTTCCACGCAAAGCAAAAGAAGCTATTGGAGGAATTGCCAAACTTACTCATGCTGATGGTATTTTGCTATTCTTTTAGACACATATCTTCATTGTTTTTGTCTCACAATGTCAACTCGTGCCATGGCTGTCTTTGCGTAGAAGTTATTTTCTGGAGCTTTGGCTGAAGCTCTTTTTCATTTGGCTGTTCGTTTGTAACGCTACATAGTTTGGATGTTGCACTTGGTTATTCTGATGAAGAATCTTTGGACGTATGTTATTACAGCTGTTGCTATTGACTTGCCTCTAACGTTGATTGCCTTAGTGCTTGGCCGTTGATAGTATCATCTGGTTCATTTAGTTTGACCATGAGTTCTCACTTATTATGCATCAACGCTTGGATCTTTCTGATGCATATTATAGGTGCTGCCATAGTAATCAACATTCTTAGCCGATTTGCCTAACCTCAAAATCCTATGTCACAGTGAGGTGATCTTATCCGACTCCAGTCACTGATATGTTAGAAATGAAGCCCTTGATGAGTTAGTAAAAGCCACCCAAACTGCCAATATATTAGATTTAGTGCATATCGGATGGCTAGAAAAAAAAGTTGATGAGGATTTGGAGAGAGATTTGTGCAAAATATTCAATTATCTCATGCTAAACAACATTCCAGGGGGATTTTCCCCTGATGAAACTGAAAACCCTAGTGCTTTGAGTTGATTCATTATGCTGTGGTATCTTTTCACTTCTCAAATTTTATCAGTTACATCAGAAATTTGTCTCTCATCAAGTCCAATGCAGGTCATGCTAAAACCAGATTGCCAGTATAATGGCATCCCTCAGGAGTAGGAAAAATAAGGGTTAAGTATTATTTCTCTCCCATTGCATGTGCAGATAATGTCAAAGAGTTGCCAGCACTCTAATCTAGTTGTGAAATCTTTAATTATGTTGGTAAGTGGAAATTTGGGTTTTATAGGTTTCCAAAACTATACTATGATCACCATAATAGTGCTGGTAGATTCTGGTCCCTCATTTACAATAATAACTTTGTTGTCCATGTATAAGTAACAAAGCCATTGTCACTGACCCATCAATAACAGGAACGAAAATTCTACAGTTACATGCATATTTACATGAACATTACCAGTAAAGCAATTGCTGTCTTGACTTATTAGATATTTTATCATCTAAAGAACATTAGACCTGGGAAAAATTTATGATTGCTTAGCTCAAAAAGAAAGAAAGAAAAGGAGAGATAGAGAGAGATATTATAAAAATTTTGACTCTCCAACCCCTTCCCTGAGTTTTAGGGGTCATGTTTCATGTAGAGCCATATTTTTCTATCTGATCTTAGATTCTTGCCATTACCTTTTTCTATAAACTTGTACATTACCTGTGAAAGTTACTGTGGTCTTCATGTAGAGAATGTTGATTCTATTATAGGCTTTAATATTCATCAACAAATAAAATGGCTTCAGGGAGGACGATGGTTATCAATGTGGAGTACAATCAGCTTGATCCACTGCTTAGAGCAACTGGACATGAAGATGGAGATGTTAATGATGAGACTGGCTATTCTCCTTTCCCAGGAAACATAAACCAGGTAAGCTTCTGGAACAAACTCATCATTTGGCTGAGCGAACACACAACATATCAATCTAGGATGTCTGTTTCCGATATTGATGTTCTCAAAATTTCTGGTTTACTTTATTGGTCTTCATCATCCATAAAATTGAAGTGAGTGATCTAGTGGAAAATTCACTTAATCTTTTCAGCAGCTGATGAAAATCTCACTGGTAGTTTTCACAATGTGTTCCCCATACCAGCAGGCTAGGGAAGGGGTGGATATATCTTGTAAAGTATCTCCATAGAAAACTACCCATTTCTCATATTCATAAAATTTGGTTTCCTGAGAATCAAAATGCAATGGTGTGGAACTTGGTAAGGAGTAGTCTTGTTTCTTCCCATCTCCCCCCATCTTCCTCTTTCTGTCTCTGCGGGACGACACATGCTGGACTCTAGGTGTTCACCCATCGAATTATATCCTCATTATAAAAAAATTTAGGAATCTGATGTGTGCTTGCTCTGAGTGTACGTACTTATTGAGCCCCTCCACATAGCACACGCTTTTGGGTTGTATGCTCTAACTTGGTATCAAAGCTTTTTTTTTAATTTGTTTTTACTTGGAATTTATCATCAGGCTTGTTTTTATTTTGCAATGGGTCTTTGAGGCTTTGTTGTATTCATTGTAGTTGTGTCATTGTTCTTGTTTGTCTAGGTTTAACTTTCAACCCTTATTTTTTCTATTGAAAAAATGAACCATGAAATATCTGGTCACAAAACAACAATTCATTATTTGATCATGTGAAACTTGGCTATGCATTTTTGTCAAGCATTGTTATATAGATAGATCCATCTCCTAGAGCCTATTGCCAGGAAAACGAATTTCAACTTCTTCTGGTGTATTCATGGCTCCTTATTCTGTGCTATGCCTGTGAAATTGGTTGGCTTAATGGACTTTTTTTTTTTCTCTGGGAGAAGGGATCCTAACGTGTCCATATCGGTTAGATGTGTGCTTAGTTATGGGTATATGTACTTAGTGAGCCTTTCGATCTGGTAACTTAAGTTATGGAGTTGGTTTCTTCAACAAAAACATCAAAAAGAAAATTTTGGTTCATCTTTTATCTCGAATTTTTTTGAACTACCAATCTAGCAACTTGTATTCTCTCTTTTGAAATGGAAATTAGCTGATATTTCATACTTATCAAAAAAAAAAGCTGATATTTCACTATACATTTTGGCTATGTTGCCATTCTTGTAAGAGAATGCTATATGCTTAGGCTTAACTCGTAGTTTTCTTTTCTTTTCAGTTGATTTTGGAACTTGGTCCTTACCTTGAGGAGCTCACAAAAACAAGAGGTGCTATAAAGGAGTTTGTCAACCCAAAGTGAGATCCCTTTTATTAAATGATTTTTTTTTTCAATCGTAGACATGATGGCCTGCCAATAGAACAATGTAGGCATTGTTGTATAATATGAATGGTGGTTATATCTCTGAATTTCTAAAGAACTGAGCGGAATATAATAATTCATGTTACTAATTGGTTAATCAGCTAGTCACAACTCACATGTGTACTATTTTCCATTTTGTACTTATGACAGTCTAGCATTGGGAAATTGCTTATTTTGCTCACAGAAATGTTGTAGGAATGATTATAGCCTAGAATAACATAAAACATTAAGCTGCTTTCATTTGGACTCACTGAAAAGTTAGATTTAGCATGTAGTTTTATTCATGATGGAAAAATTGTTCAATCATCCAAAGCATAATTCAAATATATTCAAGTGTAGAGCTATATCTGACATTGCAAATATGTGCTTGTTCTGCTTTTTGGTGATCCATTTTATCAATCTCACTGCAGATACAAAGATGCTAGTAAATCTTCATTTAAATCCTCAACTCGACTAGAGTGCATGATGCAAGACTATCCAAAAACTTTGCCTCCATCAGCAAGGGTCGGATTTACGGTAACTTATGCTTTCCTGAGCAAGGGAATGGATTTTCAGCTAGCTAACGTCACTCAATCTGACCTTTTCCTTCAACCTGAGTCTAAGATGGACTTGGTTTTTTAAATGCTATCTAATAATAGCTCTTTTTTATGATAGCATATGCAGAATGAAGGTGTTGTTGCTATTATTGTTGCCTGATTGTTAACTCAGCAGTTGTGCTGTGATGTTTAGGTGATGGATACATGGCTTGCTTATGCACCTGTGAAGAACAACCCTGAGGATGCTGCTAAGGTGGAATTTCTTAACAACCCTTTATATAATTAGTCTTTTAAGAACTCGTGGTACAGTACATTTCTTGATTCATATCATGAGGATTTTATGAGGTCATAAATCGAACAAAGCAGACTACCCTGCTTTTCATCTCTCCATATGCACTTATTCATATCTTATTATGTTGTCAATTTATGCCCTGCATGCAAGAGCTCCTGAAAGATCAAGTGATACACCCTGTCTGATATTTCATTGAAAAAATAACAACAATTGTAAATGACGGTTTGCAAATTTATGGTCAGAGGTGCACTTCCATTGTCGTAATCATTGTCTAAAATTTCTTGAAACGTGTATAACTATTTGTGGATAGGATTGTTTGATATCGTAGTTATAATTGCCCCCTTGGTCTTCCTGAATTTTTCACTGGGCCTGATTTATTCTCATGTTGCAAAGCGCCACAACGATGGTTTCGTTCTTTCTGTCAAGTTTCAGACTTGGAGTTAAACTTGGGTCTTGTTTAGCAACACTAAAAGTTCCCTTTTTTAGAGTTTTTTTTTTCAAAACTTTCTCAGCTAAACAACAAAATCTGAAAACTTTTTTCACATACCCCAATAAAACTCAATCTCAAATCTCAGTGAAATTAAATCTCCTACTAAATATAAAAAAAAAAACTCTATCAACTCATCTATCTACACTTTTTTTAAAAACTCCAATAAAATTTCAATGATAAAAAATTTCATCAATTCATCTTATCTACACTTTTTCACAAACCCCAATAAAACTCAATCTTCTACCAAACAACTTTCAAATTTCAACCAACTTTTCACAAACCCTCGTAGAAGTCAAACTCCTAAAAATTTTCTCTTAGACATTTGAAATATAAATTTTTTTGGCATGCTAAACAAGGCCTTTGATTTCATATCTAATACATTCTATTCCTACTAAATATGGTTGGATCCATCCATATTCTCTCTTAAACATTTTGTCTCATGTATATGAAGGGCTGCAAAAGGCACCACGTATGAGAAGCTCTAGACACAAATTTCAACTAAAAGGGACAAGTACATAAAGATAGAGTCACTCTTACGGCCAATCAACTAAAAAGTCTTAGGCTGTCAAAGCTCCTCTCATGCCCTAACTTGTAAGTCCCCACCAAAAGTTTATGGTTAGAGTAAGGACGCATCTTTATCAGCATGTAGTAATTTGTTGTTGTTACGAGCTGCAAGATTGGTTATACAACAAAAAGATTTGACAAGGAAGCCTGGTGGCTCCAGCCTAGAAAGAAGAGACATGTTTTACGGTCAAATATTTCTCGTCCACTTAATAATCATTTATCTTCTAGTTGATTCATATTAGTCATTGTAAATCTGAATCCATTAAGCGTGGAGCTCTCAATAAACAACTCATTTTATTTATTTTGGATGGAGATTTCTGGTTTCCATTTAGAATATTTCTCCTTGTATTTGTAAATTATTTCCATTCACATCTTTGTAAATATCAATTTTGTTTATCTTTTTTGCTCGAAGACTTATTAGATAGTTTAAGCATTTCACAATTTCGTATCCTTCATCTTCTTTTCCTACGTGGGTTTAAGTGAGATCTTGGCTCTTAAGGTTGGATGGGTTTAATTTCTAATCGTTTCCTGAATATAACCGAAGGTACCAAAAGGAAATCCATATCATAGTGCAACTTCTGGAGAAATGGCCATCTATCGTGCAAACAGCCTTATTCTCAGAAAGGTAAGTAATATCTCAATCTTATATGAAATTTTTTAAGCACAATATTCTGAGATTGTTGCTTTAGACTGGAAGGGGAATTGGGGCATCAAAGTTCTTTTGAAGAATAACTTCTTCCCCAGGAAATCCCACCTGAAACCCTGAGGAAGCAGTCGTGCCAATTGGCATTCATGTGCAGCCTATACTTCATATAGCCTGATTTTCATCCTACCTTTCCAGTTTTTTTAGCCCATCACTTTATGGTACATCTGGTGCTTCCCTAACAGAGCTGAGGTTGAAATTCAAAGGTCATATCATTAGTAGTAGGGTAATTGGAAATCCAACTTGTACTCTGAACAATCAAAGAATGATAATGCTTCACCAATTGGTTCAGTGACGTGGGAGACTCAGGGGGCTATTTGGGTATCTGAAACATGATCATTGGTTGTTCTGTAAGTTCTCCAATTTAAGTCTATGCATGCTTTACCAAGGTTAATGCTGCTGCACTTCAGCAAGTGAGGTGAACAAATGGACATAGCGCCATAGATTTTACTATATCATCCTACCATAATTGATTTTAATTGGTACTTCCAGTTCCACAATAGAAATAATGTGCTTGATAAGGGAGAACATGCATAATACCAAGTTCTACATTGCTTTAAAGTATGTATTGTGTGCAAGTAGATTTGACATGTGGGTGTTTTTGTTGATGGTAAAATGGAACTGCCTGAATTGCAGTATAATCTCTCTCTCTCTATGTTGTTTAAGTATGGGGTTTCCTCTTTCTGTGTATGCTAGGCTGGTGTCCAAGTTGCCGATCCAGTCCTTGAGGTTTTCAATGGACAAGAGGTAGAAGTCTGGCCTCGTATCACATGGAAGCCCAAATGGGGTCTTGCTTTTTCAGAAATCAAAAGAAAAGTTTCTGGAAGTTGCACTATTTCTCAGAGGTCAACTATGGTCATCAAGGGCCGTAATGTTTTTCTTGAGGATCTCTCATTGGATGGAGCTCTTGTCATTGATGTCATTGAAGATGCAGAGGTAAGCAAAGACAAGCTGATAGCATGTGGATTTTAAAATGGGAAATCCAATGTCGATTTGTCCTTGTGGCAAAATTTAATGCACTTTTTGTTCTCATTTTCCTTAGACTGCTCCAAATTTATGGTAATTTTTTAACTTGTGAACCTAAGTCAATTTTCATGCGTCAAGTTACATTCCAAAAACAAGGTTTTTTAATCAGGAATGCGTCATATATTAGCCAAGCACACCCATTACAGCGACTCTATTATGCCTATTTAGTTCTAAATTACTGAACTTCACGTATAATTAGTAATCATTATGAACTCTCTTTCTAAATCCATTGCCTTTTTCAGACTTAAATTCGTTGTTGACATTTTTTTCTCTGAAACTTAATTTAGCAGCTGTTTGCATATCCTCTCATGCCGATTTATTTCCTGTTCATCTCATACGTTTCGACTGTTGGTTGCCTTTGTTTTGGCTATTAAAGTTTATTTCTTTTTATAAACAGTGTCTATCTTCTACCGTGTTTGGATACAAATACCTGTGAAAGCCTCGTATTCTGTACTGTTTTGAATAGGATGACCTTTTTAAACAGGTAAAAGCACGGGGTTCAGTGCAGAACAAAGGTTGGGTTCTTGAAAAAATTGATTACAAAGACGCTTCAGAGCCTGAAGAACTAAGAATCAGGGGTTTCAGGATCAACAAGATAGAACAGCTTGAATTGAATTGCACCGAGCCTGGCAAGTTCTGCTTGGATCAGTGAAAGTGAACTTATCCAGATAGACGTTCATGATATCATGCCTCAAGCCAGTGATATTTTTCCTTCTCTTGTTTATCTTTTGTAAGTTATTTATCTCGCTTAAGGTGGGTCTGAAGTTTTTTGTGAAATAATGAGTTCTGAAAAGACAGCTCAAAACTGTGTACAGTTTTTCCTTCCAATTTTTTTGCCAAGATTTTCAATTTATCTTTCAGAACATAGTTTGAACTCGTGTTATATGTGGTGCACAATTCTTATGACCCCTGTTAGGTGATAAAGGATACTACGTGTTGTGTAAACATCAGTATTCAGCTGATAATGTCTTTGTGGGCACGGAATGAGAAGGTAATGAGCCATGGTCTGTAAACCTTTCTTCTTCTTTTTTTTAATCGTAGTGTAGACCTCTTGTTGCCAGTCACTTAAATGCTTGTATGCTTTTCTCTTTCGTTTCAGGGCCCACTAAGGTGTGTTCTTTTTTCGTCTTCTTTTTTTTCATACAATCTTGACTTCCATTTCACATCACAGGAACTATATGGGTGCGGAGTACAGACGGATCTCCAAGTAAACGGGTCTTCAAGTAACGGGTAGAAGCTGGTTACAGCAATATTAAGAGAAAAAAAAAAGTTCATGTTTGCATTAAGAATATTATGAAAATTGAAGTAAGATTAGAGTTTTATTAAATTTTGAACGAAAATATAATAAAAAGTTATACAAGTTGGTGAAACAGTAAGCTACTCCGAACTAGTTTACAATATCGAGTGTCATCGAGCTTACCGGCCCCTCTTAGGATATGAAATCTTATTATTAATTTGCCCGGAAAAGCATATTTAGGTGAGCAAGTTTCGACCATAGAATGTTCATTGGACCCACGATTGAGCGTGGATCCGATGGATACGCAGTCTGATAGTGCCGACGAAAGGCAATTATTTTCCAAAGAATCCTGTTGAGTGAGACAAAAAGGAGAATATGTGGACAGTGGACGCGGATTACACACGGAATACAAGACTGATCAGTCGGAAGAGCATATTTTTTGAACCCTATCTTCAGTATCTTTAGAAAGTAATGGTGCTATAAGGGAACACGTGTTATAGATAACAAAGTTGTAGCTGAAATATCTGAATTACTTCAACCATGCCCACCGGCCGTAGCTATCTGATCTGCATTCTCGACCGTTCCGAACACTTCCCACGAAACTTCTTGGCAACTTCCTTTTACCAGCCTACGACCAGAGAATATCAATGGTACTTTTGATTCCAATCCGTACCCTTTTTGTACGTGCTCCGTACGTACGGTGAAAGGGGCAAAATCTCTTGGGAGTACTTTGGCCTATATATATACACCCATCCACCTAAGCATAACACTTGCTAGCATTTGAGCTTTCAAACAGCGAATACCATATCATTCACGTATATTTCTTCATCTTTACTTAATTTGCCTTCATGTCTCTTCTCAACGCCAACGATTTGCACCATATTTTCAGAAAGCTTGACAAGAACGGAGATGGGTTCGTGAGCCTTGCGGAGCTCAACTGGCCTCTCGACAAAATCGGCGTCCAACTCAGCGTAGAAGAGCTCGAACCACTGGTGGGAAAACCCAGCCTCGACTTTAACGAGTTCCTGTTCTTTTACGACTCCATATCAAAGCAAAGTATCTATAGCATGAGCTACGAAGTACAGGCGGACGAGGAGGAGGCCGCCGAGGAGAGCGACCTTGTTAAGGCGTTCGAAGTGTTCGATTTGAATGGTGACGGCTTCATTTCTTGTGAGGAGCTTCAACATGTACTGTCGAGGCTGGGCCTGTGGGATGAGAACAGCGGCAGAGATTGTAGAACTATGATTCATGTTTATGACACCAACTTGGACGGCCAAATTGATTTCAAGGAATTCAAGAACATGATGTTTCTTGCTATTGCTTGAATATTAATGTTTCATTTGGGAGAGAATCAAAATCAACCTTGTTTTGACTTCGTGAATCCTGATTCGGACCGTGTCCTATGACAGACAAATTCAACTTGTCTCAATGAAAAGAGCTTATTATTCCAATTTTTGGAATTATCCGCCCGCCATTATTGAGACATGGCGTTGATCTGCCGTTGACATAAACACCTTCAATTTTGACGGTTATATATACATTAGCGGTGGACGATATTCGTGATTCACCGATGAGAAGTTGGGGAGCCCGAACTAGCTCGTGGTTGTAGCAAAATTTTCTTGTAGTGTCGATCTCTTAATAATGATTAGTCATGTTTAGCTAATCATATAAATTAATGTTTATATGCTTAATGCATGTATTCATTTCGGAGGAATTAGTTGTTTGTAATTGACTTATGATTTGGCATTTAATTTGCAAGGAAGATATAGAATCCTTCCAATATGATTATTTCATAATTATATATTTGGCTTGTTTCCAGCAAAGAAAATAAAATTCACTCCATTTGAGTTGTCGGGCTCTGATTTTTGCTTGCATGAGTACTTGTGCATCCAATAATGAATATTATAACTGATATGCTCTGAACATTAATGGTGCTCTCATCTTTCCCCCCTCCATAAATCATTATATATGCACGTGAAGATTATGAGATAGTGGGAAGGGATCGAAATGAGCAAAAACTGTACTGTTATTTGGTAGATTTGACTCTAAAGTCAATGGCATTCTCTGAACTAAATTTTTACGTAAGTCTTCAAAGCTAATCACTTGTAAAAATAGCCAAGAAAAAAAAAATCACTTGTAAAAATAGCTAAGCATCATCAAATTGGCATGAATATCAAGTGCCAAGATCAAAGTTCAAACATAAGGATAAAAATGTTTTAGCATTACGAACTGATATATATACATATATATTTCAATTTACAATTTAGATTTACATAACTAATGTTGGAGTTCCACGATACCGCACGCTCCCTGAGAGACTTTTAGACTTTTAGAATAGACTCATTTTGAGAGGAATGGTGGCTCAACGGTCCAATAAATGGTATCAGAGCCAGGAGGTCATGGTTTGAGTCACGAGAGCCTCATTGTGAGGGAAGGATTATTGGAGTTTCATAATTACACTCCCAGCTAGCAATTTTAGAACAAGACCGCTAGATGCAATGTTGAATGTAATAAAAAACTTAAGTAACTAACAACAATTGATCTTGTAAGGAATAACCACTCAACAACTAAGGCTGTAATTTTTATTTTTATTTTGTAATATCAATATATATAATTGAAGTCTCATTCTCCATTTGAAAGATTAACATAACGTTTGTCAAACTAAAATTTTAACACCAAAATTTTATCATCATTACAATTTTTCTCTCTTCACTTTTTCACAAATTTTTTTCACTTTTTTATTTACTTTCTTCACTTTTTTATTTACTTCTTCACTTTTCCACTCATTTTTTCATTCTCTCTGCCTCGGCTCTACCAGAAAGTTTGTCGGAAAGATCTGCAGCAACTACCTTTAACGTACGCCAACGTTTTGACTCAGCCCACATATATATAGGTCTCTTATCCTATCTTATATTTTATGTAAAACTGGTTGCAATTTACAAATGGCGCCCATAGTTTCCTATGCAGCTTGGTCCTAATTGGAGCTGGTTTACAATGATCGAAACTTACCAAAGGATATAAATAACGTATGGACTCAGAAAAAAACAAAGAGAACCCCCAAAAGAGGAATATATATCGCTGCCATGAATGCATATAATTGCTGGGATGTTTTGAAAATTAACTGGGCAACCGAACCTGGACCTGAAGCTTTGACATGTACAATATGTTCAGTGCTGGCTAAATTAAGGATACAATATCATTTTCAAAATAAGGTCAGAGGATTAAGGGAAATACAGATTTTCTTCCTCATCGAGTACTATCCTTTAATTAAGATTATTATCTCTAATTAGACATCTCCAATATCAAATCATGTCCGCATGATGATGATCAGGCGCGACCAACAGGGAAACTGAAAAACTGCACACGCTAATTATTGCTTCAAGATAAACTATATATGCAGGTTAATAATTAGAGGCCGGGTCCCATCATTGTTAGAGTACTGCATCCGTATGCGTCAAACCAGCTAGTGATCTAATATTGTGAAAAATACAATATCTAATATCTAATTTATATCTTCAGTTAAAAAAATTTCGTCAATTTAGATGAAAAATTATTTTTCTCTAAAATTACGATTTTATCCTCATAAAATAACCTAACAAAAAAATTATAGAGATAAAATTGTAATTTCACACATAATAAATTATTTTTTTCAAATTAATTGAAATTTTAATGGAGAGTGCAAAGTGACAACAATAATAGATTGAAGTGTAAAGTGTCAAGACCTCCATAATTGAAGTGTGTAAAGTATATTTAACCCTTAAATATGAGTTTTGACAAATGAATTTTATCATCCACGTACCTAGATATAAATATATAAATGGGAGATTATGCTTAATTAATTATGCTCTTTCTAGTTAAAGCTGTGCTAGACCTGATGGCCGTATAATGCCCTTAAAAAAAATGGTATATATGAAACGTGATATATATATGATCTAAGTGATCAATAGAGTACTCGATCCCAAGATGATTTATATATTGTCATCCTCACATATTTATCTACCAATAAATGTGAGGAATTAAATTAACATGTTTTGATTAATTAGGGCTCACTTTTGTTTTCTAGGCAATTAGGGCTCACTTCTTGATCATAAGTAAGCCCAGTACTTGTTTACAACATCCAGGCCTAACCCCTATCATAAGTATTTTGAAGGATAGATCAAATCATATACTTGCCACGAGTCCCTTTTGTTGCCACGCAAAGGATATATATTTAGGTCGACAAGTTTCCACCAAAAAAAGTTAATGGACCGACGATTTAGTGCGTGTCCAATACGCAAACTGTCTGATTTGTGCCCACCCGAGAATATTATTTGCTCAGGAATCCAATTGATCGAGTGAGACAAAAGGATATTATAAAATATGTGCACAGTATTATAACCACGTACGCCACAAATGGAATAGGTCGAAGAACATATTTTAAACCCCTATCGTACAAATATTAAGTTCAGAAAAGCTATAAGATAAAAAAAAACATTTTATATATAGCTAGGATGGAAAATTCTACATCGAATTCTGAATGAAGCCAGTAGCACGCAGCTATCTGAACTCTAATTCCCAGTTCCCACGAAGTTTCTTGGCAACTTCTTTGACAGGCCTGCAGGACCGAAATATAACAATGTTTATTTCAGCATGCATGTAACATTCTTTACATAATTGTATCTTGAAAGGGACGACCAATATCTCTTAGAGTTTATCCCTTATATATAGATATCCATGTCTGGCTTAGATTGCATCACATTGATATATGTGTTCAAACAATCAAATACCACAAATATTTCTGATCATTCGGATATTTGTGTTGTTTCTGGAGGCCGCCGTATTTTGCAGTTATGTCTCCCCTCAACGCCAACGATTTGCACCAGATTTTCGGGAAGCTTGACAAGAATGGAGATGGGCTCGTGAGCCTTGAGGAGCTCAACTGGATTCTCGACAAAATAGGCGTCAAATTCACCCTAGACGAGATCGAACCTCTAGTGGGAAAAGCCAGCCTCGACTTTAACGAGTTCTCGTTCTTTTACGATTCCATATCAAAGCAAAAGAACAGCAGCAAGGAGGTTCCGGCGGAGGAGGAGGATCACGACAGCGACCTTCTTAAGGCGTTCAAAGTGTTCGATTTGAATGCTGACGGCTTCATTTCTTGCGAGGAGCTTCAACATGTACTGTCGAGCCTGGAGCTGTGGGATGAGAACAGCGGCCGAGATTGTAGGACTATGATTCATGTTTACGACACCAACTTGGACGGCCAACTTGATTTCAAGGAATTCAAGAACATGATGTTTCTTGCTATTGGTTGATTTGTTCATTTGGCAGAATCATCGTCAACCTTGTTTTACTGCATGAATCATGATTTGGAGTGTATTTCGTATAAAAAGAGGACAAATACAAAATCAGTCTATATGGTAGAAGTAAAAATCGAATTAGTCATCGTGATAATAAAAATATAAAATTAATCACATTGATCTAATAAAAGTATAAAATTAGTCTTTAGTAAATGGACCAGCAACAAATAAAAGTGGAACTAGATGGACTAATTTTATATTTTTGTTATCATAAGAACTAATTCGATTTTCACATATATTACATGAACTAATTTTTCATTTATCCTGATATAAAAATCCAAATTGTCTTCCCGATCACGAGAAGTTTATTACTATTCCTATTATTGGATTGGTCGAATTTTCGATTGGGAGACTTTTCTGTTCGACAACCATTTGTCCTGATAAAAGGAAATTAAGGTCAATATTGCTGCAGAAATAAGAACTTAGGAATTTTTCAAAGAATGTTCTAATATTCTAGCATATAAGAAATATATTTCTACTATATATATGCATAAGCTTCCTCGAGGAGTTTGTTCTTAATTAAGACTTACGTGGGGTACAAGTTTTTCCTTTTCTGATTCGAAAAATTGTTTCTCTAAATTCTAATAAGTAACGTCTATATGTTCATTGACTTTTCAAATCATGACAAGTTTTTTTTTTCTAGGCAAATGACATGACAAGTTGTCTGTAAAGCACGAGGGAAACGTCTATATGTTCATAAAAAGGAATTTCTACTAACGTCTATATGTTCATTTAAAGAGAAGATATGTCGTGGGCAATATCTCTATGATTTTGGTTGTTAGTAGAAATTCCTTTTTATGTCAATCTCATGCTTCCTGGCAAAAGCTTCCTCGTGCAAAGAAACGAGAAAACCGCAGTCACTTCGAATACAGAGAACCCTTTTGCCATTAATTTTTTCATGCCCAACCCCATGATCCTCAACTGAAATTTTCGTATACCCGCCGATTACTAGGAAGTCATTTGTACATTAGGTGTTTGGGAGTCAAAATTAATTTCCAACCCAATAAAATAATTCCTCAAAATGATATCTCTCCATATTAAATCATCAATTTTCACTCCAAATAAATATAAATAATGTGTCAAAATTCTGCAAACTGAATATCAGATAGTAAAAAAATAATATATATATATAGTTCATAGTCTGATTGGGGGAGCTAAAGCAATGTGAACTCTTGTAATCGAGGGCTTATAAATAAAGTTTTTCTTGTAATTTCATCCTTACATCATTGAATATACAAGTGTGTCATGGGTTAGGCCTTCCCACAGTACATGGATGTAGGCAGTGGCGGACGCGCGCAGGGGGTATCGAACCCGGTAGTCCACCACCCATTGCTCTGCCAAAAAAAAATTTACATGTATTTTTTTTTCATAAGTTAGTCTGGACTCGATACCCATTAAGCCCAAGCCAACTAGAGCTCAATGTCATTGTTGATTGCATCTTAGTAGCATTTTTTTTCTTTCCATTTGATCTAGAGGTTTCTTATAGGGGATTTTGTCTTTTATAAATGGCTTGTTGAGTAACAAATGGATAGGTGGATAGCTTCAAGTTGATTCCTGTGAGACATGTAGCAAATATCATTCGGAGAACATAGTTTTTCAAGCCAAATTGCTCTCTTGTCATCACAGATTGTTTGTTTCGACACGCATATTTCTCCTCTGGCCAATGCTCATTTTCTAGGA
Source organism: Myrica gale (assembly GCA_963930655.1). Classification (NCBI taxonomy): domain Eukaryota; kingdom Viridiplantae; phylum Streptophyta; class Magnoliopsida; order Fagales; family Myricaceae; genus Myrica; species Myrica gale. Next base: position 1,528,628 of record OZ005599.1, read on the forward strand.
TCATTGTATAGGTCAAACCAAAGTTCTGACCACTTTTGGGATATATTTCCAAGGAACTCTTTACTAAATCTTGCTTATTTTGAAAATTTTGTTTTTATTATTCGGAGCATGGTTTGCCCTCAATTGTTGTTTTGTGTGTGGAAGTTGCTTTGGAGAATGTGAATATCTTTCAATTCAAAATCCATATAACCTAGAGAAAGTAAATTGCAAATGCATCCTTAGTTGCCTCTTGTCAAAATAAAAAGGGAAGAAAAAAAGATAGACTCAGTTGTGGTAGTAACCAAAAAAGGTGAGAAAGACAACGCCTAGTGGCATCAAGACCATCATCAGAATCATCCGCAATTTGTTCCAAAGTTTTAGAATTAAGTAGGGAATTAACTTGAATTCGATCATCAATAGTGATTTGCGTAATAGGATGAGAGATGGCTGGATAAATGATTGCATGGTAGTGTACATCGAGCAAGAAGTTTTTAAAACTATTGAGAACAAAATCATTTCGTCACATTTTCAGAAGATGCAAACTCGTAGGATCCAATTGTCACCTCTTAGTCGCAATCGTACGATACATGTATTCTAATATTTCTAATGCTTTTAGTCCTTAATTTTCGATATTGTAACTCTAAGATATTTTTTGTATTAAGAAAGAATTTTTTTTGTCATTTCGCCTTTAAAGTTCGACACCCTTGAATTTTAATCCTGGTTCCGCCACTAGATGTAAGTCTATGGATCAGACCACTTAATATTATATCTCTCTTATCTCTTATCTCTTTCTCTTTGTCTAAATGATGTTCTCTTATATTTTAATTTTTACAGTTCCGGATGGGATTGGCATGATAAGTATCTACGATAGAGAAATATTGATCATAATTTCATGCTCATTGGTTTAATCTCATGACTCGGAAAATGATTGTATATTATATATAGATAAGAATCATAAGATGCCCATTGGTTTCATCCCCATAAATTCAACTTCGTTTCATCCTAATTCCTATAGTTTTATCAAACCTCACAGCCCGTGCATCTTGTATCCCAGATGTTTCACGTGAATCACAGTTACCATCTAGAAATGACCATACACATAATATAATTAAGTTCTCAATTTTTATACACTTATAAGAGATCAAGTTGTTACCTAAAAGTTATGTCTTGATCAAGTGGGCAAACAAAAAGACGAAGGGTCTTTTTTTTCAGAAAAAAGATTGATAAGCAGATTCCAGGAAACTCACAGGAGTTGCATGCACGCATTCTTCATGACTTACCAAGTCTTCACAGAGTCGGATCAAAGCCCTTCAGTTTCCTGCATATTCATGCATTTGAATCATCTATGGCACATATTTTTTGCCTTGGTCGTAACGTTAGAAGTTTATGTACTTAATTCTAGAGGCAGAAAACAGTTGGCCGCCTGGGGTGGCAATGACAGGTAAAAGTCGTTCAGAATTAAGATCTTGATAGGTTGGTCGACTACTGTTAAAGTTTGGTTCAAAAGTATGTGTATTTGCTGCGAAATTCCCCATCATTGACTAATTAAATCCAAATCTCTGTCATTCCTCCGTGGTCCAAATTAAACTAATTGACTTGGTCGATGAAGAAAATGGATAAGCATTATACAATATAGTCATGCATGTTTCAAGACTTGCTGATTAATTAGATGATTTGATAGTTCAAATTTCAGAATTCCAATTTAATTCTTTTTCAAGAAAGTATCCTTTCCTCACCCACCCTCTTTCGCTTTTTAAAGAAGAAATTAATTAAGTGGTTGGTCATTTGTTTCAAAACTTAGAGGGAGAAATTTGCACTCTCTAATTACCGCACATTTTACAATTTATACTATAAACTATCAAACTATAAAATTGATATATTGCACCTTAAACTACTAATGTTATACAGTACTCTGAAATTTTAACATAAAACACATAGTGTAAAAAAATTGGTAGTTTTTGGTGTACTGTGCCAATCTTTATAGTTTGAGATGTAAATTGCAAAATGTATGGTAATTAGAGAGTGCAAAATGGAATTTCCTCAAAATTTGAGGAGTTCCACCTTCTATTATAAAATCCAACAAAATTTGTTATGTATTTCGATTTTAGGCATCAGCTCTTCCCACATAATTATATATCTCTATGAAATTCAACAATTCTGCATGTTATTTTCTTATATATCTCTATGAAATGCATTAGATATCAAAAGATTAGAATGATAATTAGTAGAAATAATGCTCGAAAAAGTTTGGTAAGGGACAATCCCTATGGAGAACGAATATTTTGTTCCTAAAGACGAGTTTCTGTTTAAAAGGGTCTGTGAACTTTACCTATAAAATCCTTTGTTGGTAAGATTATGTTGCAGCAAGCCGGCAACGCATTAGCGTAGTTTAGTGGTGATGGGTTGCTTGTCGGTAGCAAGTTGGTTGATCGGTAGTGAGCTTTTGAATATCATAAACGTTGACACTCTTGGGCTAGGCCCTATTTCCTTAACCCAATTTCTCTTACCAATTTAATAACGTGCAGGCCCAGTTAACACTATTGATAAATGAAGGCCCACGTACAAGAGAAAAGGAAAATCCATGACCAAGAAAAGAATCCGCCATAAAAAAGAAATTGGTTTAATATAGATAATTTTTTTAAAAATAAAATGCTTTAATTAGTCCCATAATCCTTGAGATATGGCCTAATTTCAAACTAATCCTTAGGGTAAGTTTCATCTTAGATTAATCCGTGTTGAATTCTTTGTCTTTAAGTGATCATTTTGTCAACGTGAGACCCTATAAATAGAAAAAAAAAAATCTAATGTGCCTAATGGGGAGATATATTAACCATTTGTCAATAATCATGTGTTCCCATTAATTGTCAAATAACTCATCAAATATATAATAGATCTCCATTAATTTTAATTTCATTCGACATTCTTTATGTTTTGTCAATAATCATGTGTTCCCATTAATTATCAAATCACTCATCAAATATAATAGATCTCCATTAATTTTAATTTCATTCGATATTCTTTATGTAAGATTGGACTAGCTCAAAATGTTCAAGAGAGACTATTAATTTTTGAAAATTTAAGACAAAATTAAAATTAATGAGGATCAGTCATATATAGTATGTTGGATAATTGAAAATTAAAATACTTGCAATTGGTTAACATTGTATCAGTTAGTCAGGTGAGGTTTTTTTCATTTATAGTCACTGGAATTGACTAAATGATCAACTCATCAGTTTAAAATTAAACTTAACCTAAAGACCATTTTGAGATCAGACAATATCCTTTGAACTAGTTGACTTATTAAGCCAAAATAAAATGCTAAGCTCAACTTACTCCAATGATCCATTTGAGTTATCAAATGATCCAATCGAAAAGTTAGACATTTCTTACACATTTGCCAATAATCAAATAAAGAGTTGTCTATAAAGCCTCCACTTATGAGATCCTTCTTACAACTGTATCTTAGTAAACTAATTACGAAAACGTGGAATTGAAGTTCAAATGACAGCGAGATATTAAAAATAATGAAAACAGGTCTCATAAAATACAAATTACAACCTAAAACACTAAAACAAAATTCCTATTGTCCACAGAGATAATAAAAATACTGCATAACAATAATAAAAAAAGAGCATCTAACATAAAATCCCTATAACTAGGGACTTAAATTAATATTCAACATTTTGGTAGAGAAAATTCTCCAACCAACATTTTGAATTTAAACTTAAAGATAGACTTTTGTTAATATAGTTGAGAAAAAATAGTAGATAGTTATATAGAATAGAGAAAAAATAGTCACCTGAAAAATAACTTGCTCTTCTTCAATCTCATAAGCCGTTATTTTCCTTTGATCACTTATCCATTTTCGTTTGACTCTATTTTTCCGTAACAACCAAATACATATATATTTTTTAAAATATCTTCGATCAAAACAAACGAAACGTTAGTTAGAGTTTGCAAAGTTTGACTCTATTTTTCCGTAACAACCAAATACATTTTTTTTTTTTTTAAATATCTTCAATCAAAACAAACGAAACGTTAGTTAGAGTTGGCAAAGCTTGATTGGAAGAAGATATGAACAGTCTTGCTACTAAAAAAGGATAAAGCAATAAAATATTAACATTATTGGTTAAAAAAAAAAAATTAACATGTTACGAAAATTCCAAGAAAACAAATAAGGTAATGTAAAATTTATTTGTTTTATAAAATTTGCACAATTTTTAGGTTGGATATTTTTATTTTTGTAAATATTTTTTATTAGTTTGATATTTTATTTTATTTTATAATTTCTATATTTATGAAAATATTTTCTACTTATTTCTTTGAATTAAATATTTTTTATTGAATATTATAATAACTATAAAATAATATTATTTAATTTAATGAAATAGAAATCTAAATGTTAATGTTAATCCACCAAACAATCATTTGTAACAAAACAATTTTTAAATCTTAAAATTTTAAATTTTGAAATTGGAATAAAAAATTAAAACCAAAATTCAAAACTATAAAATAGATTCCCGCTCTCTCTCTGTCTCTCACCCGCCCCCCGGAGGCCGCACACATTGTACCGTCTACGCTCTGCCGACCCTTCCTCTGCTTCTCTCCACGTCCGTTTCAATTATCCCGCATCTTCATGTGAAACAAGCAATTAGCTCCTCATGAAAGCCATCACCATGGCTAACCTGAGCGAGGCTGTTAGGAGCCCGACTACTTTCGTCAAAATTACCGCCTTTGCTCTTCTCTCCCTCTCCCTTTTCTTCCTCTTTGACCGTTTCTCTGCCGGTTACCCTTCCCTGATCTTCTCCTCACTCCCGCCTCTGACCAGAAAGACGCCGTCTCCTCATCCTCCTCCGCTGTCTCTCGCCACAGAAACATCTTTGCCGCCGTCTCTGCCTCCTCTTCCTCCGCTGTCTCCGCCTCAGTATCCGCCGCCGGTGGACACATTGATCAGGATGGGGATAGTAGACGAGACGGGAGCAATGACGCTGGACTTCGAGGTTGGAGAGATAGATGAGAGTATCACTGATGACGAGTTGAAGCGTTGGGCCGCTGGGACAGAGGAGGAGAAGAAGGAGGAGAAAGTTGGCGGTGGTGGCAGTGTTAAGGTTGAGAAGTATGAGGTGTGTGACCAGAGTATGCGTGACTATGTACCGTGTTTGGACAACGTGGATGAGATTAGGAGGCTGAATTTGGGTGACAGTGTAGAGAAGTACGAGCGGCATTGTCCGGAGAAAGGGAAGGGGTTGGATTGCCTCGTACCGAGGCCGGAGCGGTATCAGGTTCGAATACCGTGGCCAAGGAGCCGAGACGAGGTAGTTTGATTTAGAAAATGTTTGGTTTTATTTCCACGGGGTCAGCATTGATAAAAATTATTATTTGGTCTTGTATTGTTCGTTTAGATCAAAGGATTGAGGGGTTTCGTGCATGTGGTGTTCGTTTTGTTTGGTTTTGATTAGGTTGAAAGTTTGAGGTTTGAAATCTTAGAGGTGCTTTCAAATCTCAACAGGAAAATGTTGTGATAATGATATGCGGGTGATAGATGTAGGATTCAGAAGAACTACGAAATCCAGAACTGGTGGTTGTACAAATTGATACTGATAAGAAATTTTGTACGGGAAGCTTTTGGTGGCCATGAGAATTCAGAGCCAACTGCGACACTTGTTACAATAACCTGAGTATCAAATAATAGACGTAACTAGAAACAACTCATTTTATTGTTTTTGTTTTTGGGTAAACTGAAGATGCTGGAGCATTTATTGTTTAAGCACAACGTTTAGACAAAGGAATAAGGAAGTTCTGTAGGAATGCTGGCACGCCATGCAAGAGGAAGGGCTTGTGCTAGATGATGCTTAATTGTGAAAACAGCTCCACGTGTTTGACCGTATAATGTTTCTTTTTCACCTTCATACATGCTATTCTCAGATCTCTCAAAGCTGGATGTGCAGACTTTCTAAAAATATAGCTATGTGCTTAGGACCTGGAAATTTCTGATAGAAAATAATGAAGGCTCCTCCTGAGTATGCTTTTTAATTATCAAGGTGGGATGGGCTGAAATCCAGTTAACTTGTGGCTTCCTAAATTTTGCAACACATTCTATTGGAACATTTTCTTGTTTTCAGTCTGAATCACATCAGTGCTTTGTCTGGTATAAGCTTTAGAGGGGTTTCTTTTCATCCTCTCTCTTGGCTAAGTACGAGATATAATTGCAGGTGTGGTTGAGTAACGTACCCCGTGCAGAATTCGTCGGGGATAAAGGTGGCCAGAAATGGACATCAATAAATAATGACAAGTTCGTTTTCTTGGGAGGTGGAAGGACAGATAAACACTTGAATCTGATTTCTAAGGTTAGTCTCTTCTGTAATGATTATCATGTTTTGGTTTTCATCTGCACGCAGCGATTCTACCTTTTCATTAAATGGACAGATGGTTCCTGAGATTGCTTTTGGAAAAAAGACCAGAATAGCCTTAGACATTGGCAGTGGAGTAGCAGATGTTGGTGCCTTGTTGATGCAGCGTAATGTGACTACCCTGTCAATAGCACGAAAAGATGTTCATGAGAACCAGATTCAGTTTGCTTTAGAGCGCGGTGTGCCTGCCATGATAGCAACATTTGCTACACATCGCCTGCTGTATCCAAGCCAGGCTTTTGACTTCATCCATTGTTTAGAATGTGGAGTGAATTGGACCCTTGGCGGTACTCCCTTTTCCCTCTGCATATATAGTATTAAAACCTTTTTTGGCCTCTATATCTTAGAAGTTGCTCTTTCAGATTTTCAGTATCAAGACGCTCTAGTATACATCTTGAACATGTTTCTGCATAATTATAAACTACCAGACCATTATTCTGTATTCCTTATGAACTCTCTAGGGTACATCTGATGCGATTATTGCAGAAGTTTCATCATTTCTTTTCAAAACGAATTGAATAAAATAAAAGGAAAAAAGGTTGTAAATGTATTTGATACTTATTGGCTAAAGCTCGTTGAAACTGATTGTCCATTTCTTGTTTGCTTGTGATGGAGATGGAAAGCTGCTTCTTGAGGCCAACAGGATGCTAAGGGCAGGAGGATACTTTGTGTGGGCAGGAGAGCCTGTTCATAAAGACCAAGAGAACCTACAAGGACAATGGGGAGGTAGCTCATCATGACAATGTTATTTTGAATATCCGTTATCTTTAAAAACAATTGCTGTCAATTACTACAGTGTTAGTCTACACTTTTACAGGCTTTTCAATGTCATTCCCTGGATTGACATTGACATCCAAGAACATCCTCCCTCCCCCCACCCCCAAACCCAAAAAAAAAAACCCTTCTGTCCTAGTGATTTCTATTTTATTAGCACCATTCTCATCAACCTTTGGAGCTGAGAAGTTTGTCACTGTCTTTGAATCGCGCGTATTCACCTTTGGGCTAATTTATCTACAGAAGTGGTGGACCTGGCAACTCGCATTTGTTGGGAACTAGTAAAGAAGAAAGGATACATCGCTATATGGAAAAAACCTTTGAACAACAGCTGCTATCTTAATCGTGGTAGTAGAGTGCAACCTCCATTATGTGATTCTAATGATGATCCAGACAATGTTTGGTATGAACTACTTCACTCCTTGGAGTTTACTTTCTTTAGTTACACAGCATACAATACATAGATTTTTGTATGTCAATCCAGATCAGTTATGATTCTCTTCGGTGAGTGAACTGTGCGCTATTATGGTCTTTACGAGGTTGATCTCGTAAACATCACGTGAGAATCTATTTTTGTCGGAGTGAAAACATAAACATGTAGCAAAGCCCTAATGTGTTAATTCGTAATATTGTCCACTTTTCGGCCTCATGGATCATGGATGGTCCAATTTAGCCCGTCTTTAGTTGAGTTGAGTACTAGGGAATGAAACATTATTTATTCTGTCTTCTTTTCTTTGTTTATGGGCAATTTGACTGTGGGGAAAATGAAGGGAAACAAATGCAGCAGGGGAATATACATCATGGACCTATCAAGGAAAAGTGGGGAAAAAAGGACTCCAGTAGTAAAGTTGTCCAATAGCATTTAAAATAAATAAAGTAGGAACATGAGTACTCAAAATCTGTATTCTGATAGTCAGATGCCTCTTAAAAAGGGCAAGAACTTCGGCCAGAAACAGTGAGATTTCTTCCATTTTTAGTAACACTGTTGAAAGATATAAAATTAAGTATCTCGGTCGAACTTCTGCATGTAAATTTTTACCAGTAGATCTGGTTGCTTTATTGCACATACAGTGTGTCCATTAACTTTGATACACCGCAAAAACTAAGCAAAGGCTTAACTAGTTGTGCAAGATTGAGTCAAAGTAAATTTCAACAACCTTGACAATTGGAGTATTTTTGGCAGGAACGTTGGTTTGAAGGCATGCGTCACCCCGTTGCCAGAGAATGGATATGGAGCTAATGTAACTACGTGGCCTGCACGCCTTCACTATCCACCAGACAGGCTCCAGAGCATAGAAATGGATGCCTACAAATCCAGAAAGGATATATACAAGGCAGAGTCTAAATATTGGAACGAGATAATAGACGGTTATGTTAGTGTATACCGCTGGAAAGGGCTTAAACTAAGAAATGCGATGGACATGACAGCTGGATATGGAGGGTACACCATTACATAATTCTTGATATCTTTGACACGCTTCTACATAGAAATAGATGTTTCGAGTTGCTGATAGTTTTATGTTTTCTACATGCTGGGAGAGAATTTAAATGCAATTTGACTTTGGCAGGTTAGCAGCTGGTTTCCATGATTTCCAGATTGATTGCTGGGTTATGAACGTTGTTCCTGTCAATGGGCCCAATACGTTGCCTGTTATCTATGACCGTGGGCTTATAGGAGTTAGGCATGACTGGTATGTGCTTTCCGCATTCAGCTATCTGCTTCATGATTGCAGCTTCTTTTGTTTATTTGCGAGCTTGTTCTATAGCTTTTACACTGGGACTCTGTAGACCCTCAACATATCATGGTGATTAAGAGTAGTCAAAAAGCCCCCTCTTCTTGGAGGAGAAAAAGGAAAAACATGGATGCAGTTCTCAAGAGTCCATTATGATGAATGTTACTGTGGTAACAAATAAAACACGTATACTTTTCATGGTGAGACATAAACTCTACCACAGCCATGTTGGAAGAAGAGCCTTCTCAAGGTAATCTACGTAAACACCAAGAGAAAATTGAGCTCTATGGATTTCGTGGTGTTAGTGCAGAGAGGAAACGAGAATTGGAGAATTGAAACACACTCGATTACTTTGGAAGATGATAAAGCCAGTTTTAAGACCGAATTTTTTTCGAATTGAATTGTTTACGGTTTCTCAATGTAACTGGATGGCTACGAAAGATTATCAGTGTATATTTTGAAAAAGCTGTGATGAAAGCTAACTTTCCCCATTGCTTATAACTGTAACTAAAAGTATTACTTAAAAGAAGTGATGCACAAAATTACATTTTCAGGTGTGAGCCGTTTGACACATACCCAAGAACATATGACCTGTTGCATGCAAATGCTCTATTCTCCGTTGAGAAAAAGAGGTACCAGTTCAGCTGTCACTTTCGCATCTGTCTCCATTCATGCAAGTGTCACCTTATATCGTTGTATAATCAAATTTTCGACTGATTCTTTTGTGTCAGGAACAAATGTGGTACCTCAACTATTATGCTTGAAATGGATCGGATGCTAAGACCAGGTGGGCGTGTTTATATACAAGACACGGTGGATGTTATTGATGAAGTGAAAGAAATTGCATCTGCCTTGGGATGGGTGCCAGTGGTACGCAGCACTAGCGAGGGTCCACATTCAAGATGGAGGCTCTTGATATGTGAAAAACGGATGTGACCTGCTTGATTGTGGGAAAACCGGGTAGTAAGCAATTCGTGTCTTCTTATCCCTCGTAATGATTCATTCAGAATGTGAAAGGACTCTCCACGAAGTCTCACCAAAAGCGAAAGCACTGCAACTGACTCATAGCACATGGTTTTTTTTTTGTAATATTCATTCGTACATTAGTACATTAGATTGGACAAATAATAGCTTATTAACTTATTAGTCCGAAGTTTACAGCATTATATTCGGAAAGTTATGAATGTTTATGTGATTTTGAAAGAAAATGTTTTCCTTATGACCTTTTGTTCTTATGATTTATCATATAGTATATGTTTCTTACTACATAGATTGAGTACTATAGAAACTAGCTTTTCCTGTATATAGGTGATCTAAATAACTTCCTTTTTTCTTTATTTCCTAGAAGAGAGCATGAGGGCGCAAAGAAAAAATAGAAAAGGGAAAGGGGTAATAAACTAGGGGATGGGCACATCTAAAGACAGGTAGGAGCAGGGTAGGAACTACCAATTAAGTGGGCACCATCTTCTGCAAGCCTTCTTAGTTTCCAGCTGCCTTGTTCGTTGCAAGCTACTAAGATTTCATTCACATTGATTGCTGTATAGCCCCTTTTATATCTGTCTATTTCCCAACACATACTTTGTAGACAGTAGAGGATTAGAAAAGAAAAACACGGCTCCCACATCAGCTTCGGGAAATAAAACTTTTGGAATACCAAAAGCCATAGCTGTTTGGCACGCTTCTCTTGTTGCAGGACACTTCGACCTTAACCATTTTGCTTTTCGATAGTTAACAGACGTACACTCCTCTTCAATTTCAAAGCAAGCATCAGAAAATGGATGACAATAATGAAAGAAAAGACGCATGTTAGCATAAGAATGTCATGAAATGCAATTCCAATGTTTATTACAAAAAGGCAGCTGTAGACCGTAGAAGTATTGTTAATAAACTGGTGATGATGGTCCAAACGCTAATGCCTGCTAGTCAAGGAAACTTTAAGCCAGGATAGTAAAATATTTTGCAAAAGACAACATTTTGCAGCCAGTCAGCTTCGAATTTTCACCTATTATTCACAATGGACTTGTCAAGATTTGGAGGAAAGCAAATCATTCAACACTGTAGGGCAGATAAGCCAGACACATTCCAAATTTTGGACCAAAATCCAATTACAAAGCTTTCAGACCCAACCACATAGTATTAGAACATGAATTCTGATCAAGCATCCATATCCCAAGATCAAAAGCAATCGTTGCTTCTCGCCAGCCTACCAAGAAAACCCTGTAATTGCCTATTACTTCATTGAAGAAACCTTGTGGGCAGCAGTATTAACCTGTTTGGAGAGATAAGCTTCAAAGATTTCCACTATAAGCCGCGGATCCTTCTCGACAAGCTCCGTGTACTCCTCCATTTTAGTAAGCTTGTCCATGTTGTCCATGATCAATGATAAAGCAGCCTCAAGCAGATGCTTGGCATTGTGCCGGTGGGCAAACCCGTAGCTCGCAATAGAATTCTCCCAGCTCAATCTTGACACCAAGAACTTCTCACAATATGCCTTGAGATGCTTTACCTGGTACTTTTCAGCCAACACTAAAAGGTCACAAGCCATCTGATCATCAAGCCACGCTTCAGCAGTGTACAAATAGTTGACAAAGGCCCGAAGGGCATCATAGGTCACATCACAAATCTTGATGGTGCCACTTCGGCTTTCTTCCATTTCATTCTCAAGCATAGCCTTGAACACTGGCGAACGGCTAACCTGATTCCATAAGCAAAAGTGTCGAATAAGTTAAACCAACAAATTCAAATCTCTAATGATATTTTGCATTAAATATAACACTTTTTTTTCCTAACCGAGTGTCCAGGTCTGCTTATGCACACCTTGACTAATCCCAGGATCTATACAGTCCCCCTATCCCATACAAACCGGGCAATTACCAGGCTAAAAGTCCTAGCCACAAAGGGTTGGTAACACCTATGAGGTTTTGAACTTAGGATCTAAAGCCCAAGCCTTAACCGCATAAGCCAATCCTTTAGGGTCAATATAACACCTTCATTACTGCTAAGTTATACCTAAACAAAGCGAATCCAATCATACTCAGGTTCACATCCACAAAACAGTGAAAACACAAAGAACCAGAATTTGCAATAGCTACGCCTACAAGAATAAGTACAATATGCTCTCACTCAAATTAATGGTATTTAGGAACAAGTGCAGCCACACTTGGTTCAGAAGCAAAGGCAACACTTCAGTAAAATAAATAAAACAGCAAGTCTTCGTGTACAAGTAGTAGAGCAGCCAGGTAGCGCGCTTTATTTTCAAAATTGAAGTCTTCTCCACTGACAACTCCCCTATTTCTCAACTTCATGATAAATCAAAGTTCAGATTCACAAAGGGGGTAATTAAAGTTGATTATTTTACATACCAAACTACGTTAACATATATATGGGTTCAGTCATCCACCAAAATGAATTTTATATAATTATTTCAATAGGTGTATACCCCGCCCACAATAACACAAAAAAAGTGAAAAAAAAAGGGTTGGTTGCTGACCAGAAGGGCTTTGTGTGCGGGGACAGGGAGGCCGAACTCGGCAGAGGGGTCCTCGGAGGAGGCGACAAGGACGACATCGGTGAAGCGGGGCCCACTGGGCCGGCCGGGTTGGTAGTGGAGGTCGAGGGGAGACCAAAACCTGAGGAAAGCGACCTTGGCCTTCAAGTCCTCGATCTCCCTCTTCAGCTCCTCCTCCGTCTCGTTCGCCTCCTCGTAGCACTCCTTGCACGTGCCCGCGTCCTCTGCGTTGTACTCCCCCTGACACGACACGCACAGCATCCCCTCCTCCTCCGACTCAATCTCCGTTATGCACCGGCTCCGTTGCATCGCCATCCTTGGGAATGATTAAAGCTGGTCCTATGTTCTGCTCTCTGAAAGGGCCTTATTTTGCAGAATTTTGTAAGGGATGATTCTCGTAGATAATGAGTGTTGAAGTTAATTTCCGATTTTTTTTTAAATGCATGTGCGTACGTTTTGCATTTCTCATCCTTTTATCGAAAATTTATTGAAATATCTTAAAAGAATTGGTCAGGTTTAAGCTTTATTAATTTTTTTTAAGATTTAAAGTTTAAAATTAAGGGGTGTTTGTTTGTGAAAATCTTGGGGTTTTGGAAATTTTGGGTATTGGAGTTTGTGAAAAGTATAGATATTTTATGAAAAAGTGAAAGAGAAAATATTTAATTGAATAGTATATTATTATTTTATAATTTAACGAGGAAAATGATTATTTTATGATTGTTTGAAAATTTTGAAGGGTGTAAATTTCCGGAGACAAACGCCCCCTTAGATGTTACCTGCTCAAATCACTCGTAAAAGTATTTGATATGATAGTCGTTTGATTTGTGTGGAAGATAAAATTATATAATCGAGGTGTATTTATACTGACCTATATGCCAGATTAAAAAAATAATTTATTGAAATAAGAATTTAATCTTGGGAATAACTAGTAACCAAGATTTTCTCAAATATAACTATGCAAATTCTAATTGTACTTTGAATATATCCAAATGTCACATCAAATCATTAGGGAAGAGAAAAACCCTTTAAAATATTTTAAGAAATGGATTCAAATACACTAATAAACACTGCGAGTTCTATAGAAAATAATGAGAGCAAAAATATTGTAATCAATTGCTTGTTTCTCAAGAAAATGATAAGAAGAAATACGTTGTACAGTGTCTTAACGAGGGAAAAATGAACAAATTTGTGGGCGCCAGGAAATAAATTAGAAGAAAGAAATATCACTGGCCCTCTTATCTCTCTTTTTTTTCTTTAATGGACTATTTTTTTTATTCTATTTAGGCAATAATGAAGTCACAAGATTATTCCAAAGGCAATATAATTGATTTGAGAAATCATAGGGCTAGTAATTAACCATTGAGATGCAAAGGTTCACCCCATGTGCACACCTACCGTGCGTGTACAATTAGGCCAATGAGTAGTCAACACCTTACGTGGATGAACCTCCAAGTTTGTGATTATCTATATCTATTAATAATGTATCAAAGAGAGTTAAAAAGAAAAAGAAAAATATCATAGTTATGTCCGTGTGATTCTGAGCTTTCTTTTGAATATAGGTCAAAATTTTGGCCACGCAAACACCAGTGCGCCCTACATTACGTGCTACAAAATGGTGGCAGAACTATAACTTAATTTGAAGGGGGTGAACTTCTAAGGTAAAATTAAAATTTTTTCATACTTAATGTAAAAAATGTCTTAGAGTTAAAATATCAAAAATTAAAGACTAAAAACATTAAAAATATTGAATTATTTTATGATGTTCGAACATAAACACACTGATCAGATGACGTGATTAGTTGATCAAACAACAAAGAGTAGAACTCAGTCGAACAATTTGCTTATATGCCTGTTGGAAGAAAGAATTGTTTGTTTGATCGTCTAGGTTAAAAGCAATACATATTTCATTCAATTAGATATGGTTTGAATAGACAAGCTTTTGCACAAATAAATTTGGTCATGCTTATTTGAAAACCATCAATCAATTTTCTTATATATGTTTGAGCGTTGCTCATCTGATATATTGAACGTCACCTTAACTAACATTAACAATGAAATTTCAGGGGACGATATAGACCATTGCCAAAAGTTATCAAAATGCATAATGAACAGTATTGTGTAAAAGGTTCAAACACAATTAACTCGTTTTTTGCAGGCGCCATGGCGAGAGCCTTCCCCCACAGAATTAGTGACAACTTTTGATTTTATTTGCAACAAAGAATTCTTATTTGATGACAAATAACAACATAATGAATTTCGAAATAGTTCATAATTTGAAGAAAAACTCTCTGATTGCTTTGTTTTTTATAATCACTCTAGAAGGAAAAGAAATATTGTTCTCATACATAGATAGAATCATGAGATTTAAGAGACTATACATGTAAAATAGCAGGTCATGTTTCTAAGAATTCCTTGTTTGATTGACTTTTTTTCTTTGGGACCCAATTTGAAGGGGTGGTCTGGACTCATAGGAGGCAAAATCTTATAAAAAAAATCAGAACAAATTGGGGCCGAGGTCCCTGTTCGCCCCGATCTAGTTTCGTCGTTGAATACAAACTTGATGAATCTAAAGACATTATAATTAGAGACCATTTGATACAATGCACATTGATGGATGGTATGATTATTTTTAGAGTTACCCTCCAAAATAAAGGTGAGAGGAACTAATAGAAACAATTATCATAATAAACAATGTGAGAGGACATGTGCCGACATTGAAATGAAGGGAGGTTAATTGCAGCACCTAAGTATGCAAAAGATTATTATTACTGTCTTTCATAAAAATCATAATCAAACATGTCACTAGATTGCGATATCAAAATCTAACTTTACAAAAAGCTAACGAGGAGGAGACCAAAGCATATATTAAAAGGAAATTAAAGCCCCCAAAAAAAAATCTTTTTTTCAGGCTGTACAAAATGCTCCTACTAGGACCATGTCACCTGTGGAATAAATTTTTTAATATTTAGGGTACTATTTACATGAATCTCAATTATTACGTACTTTTTAGACATACCCAAAAGCTGCAATGGCAAAAAGAAGAAAAATCTTGACGTCAAACTTTAGGAAATACTCAAAATTGTAATAATATGTCAAGTGGGAGTTTGATTCAGCAACAACCAAAGAGAGAGTAGACGCACCAATTTCAGAGTCCCATACGAATGTTCAGGAAAGAAAAAAAAACAAAGAACTGTGTTACGTTCGTTTTGAGTAAAAATTGTAGGATTTTAGAGAAATTGTGAATTTTTATGTTGAATAGTATTTTATTGGTGTTTGTATAAAGTGAAGAGAGAAATGATTTGATGTAATTATTTAATAAAAAAATATTGGAGTGATGTGAAAAGTATAAAGAGAGAAAATTTATGTAAAATATATTGGTGTTTGTGTTTGAATTCTGAATATGTTCTGTAGTAAATTTATAAATATACTTAAAATCCTAAAAATTGTAAAAACCAACCTATCGCTACTACTCTATCGGCCTATAGTTGCAGAGAGGGGTTGGATTTCTGACAGCGATTCAGTAGGGGTTGACTCTTGTTTTGACTGTTCGTGTCACAACCGCAGCTCGTTATTTCCTGTATCCCGCCCACCACTTCCGGATCACCCGCACCCCAGAATCTAGATCCGACCCAATATAGAACAAAACGAGTACAATAAAACGAAGAAAATACCCGACGAAATATTTATTTATTATACGCAAAAGGTTCTCTGTTTTACAAAAAAATTAAAATCTTCCGGATTAGGCCGCTGGAAGGGTCAGTGCAGAGTCCCAACGCTCCTTAGGGTTCCGATTTCTCTGTTTAAGGCTCCGAAGTTTTCACTTAGGTACGGGTTTCTCTCTCGCTCTCAACTCTATCTCAGCGTTACTCTCTTTGTTATTTGCAAATTGTTCTCTCCGTTTTCTGTTTTCATATTGCTCTGTATGACTGCTGAGAATTTTTTTTGTTTGATAAGTATGACTGCTGAGAAAAATGTGGCAGGAAAAGACAAAAAAAAAAAAAGAAGAAGTAATAAATTTTGGAAATTTCAATATTGCTGAGCCTAGGGAACTAATTATTTCATCCAGAGGAGTTAAGCGTATGTGTTTGGCTTTGTTAGTTGGTTTTTTCGTTCCTAAGAAATCAAAAGAAACAGAAAATGTGTATGTGAAATTGCGTGTTCATTTCTTTCATGGTGCTTCTTGGCTACCAAACGGGCTTGAGGGTTTGGCGCAAGCGGGTTAGTTTGTGGTGATTTTGTCTGTTCTTGTTGGTTTGGTGCAGTGCGTATTGTACTAACTCAGACAGTTTCCAAATCTTGGAATGTAGGCGTGGCTTGGAAACCTAATTCCACCCCCTCTCCTTGGCGTGCGTTTAACATGGGTGATGAAGAGGGAACCTGCAATGGCAATGGTACAGAATGCACGGGCTTAAAAAATGAAGCAGGGAATAATGGGTTTGTAAATGGAATTGGGAATGATGGTGGTGAGTGTTGCTCTGGTGGAAGTGAGGGTTTTCGAACTTACAAGAGGCGCAAACATGTGAAATCGAGATCAGATAGCAAAGCTCAGGAATATGGTAGAGCTTTTCTGGAGGCTGCAAGTCAATTAGCAGAACAGGTTTTGTTTTCTAATACCACTGTGGGGATGAGTTTCAAGGTTTAGCGTTTTTGTTGTTTTAGCATGAAAATGCGGTGTGAGACATGATAAAACAGTTTTGGATCGGAGGAAAAATCAGCCCAGAAACTATACGAACAAGTGACACGAAATAGGTTATCTCTCTGGGAATAATCCAAAACAGCAATGGTCAATGTGAAAAATGGAGACGTTCTGTGGGGATTACTTTCTTATTAATATTTCTGGTGAATTATTTCATCATGGCATAGGAGAGTTACTCATTTTAGTTTAATCTTTGAAGTTATAGTAGCTAGTTCGGACATGTGATCTGTTTTCACATAATCAGAGATGCAAAGGGTGATTGGGAGCGATCACTCTCTGTTGATTTTAATCTAAGTTCTTCCTTTCACCACTTTTTTTTTTGTCCATAACTCTCCCTCTCTAGACCAATCTCTCCACTCCCACATTTTTCTCCAGAATAACTACCACAGACCCACAGGGAATAAATCTGCCTGCTGTCATAAAGAGAGTTCCAGAGAAGTTCTAGTTGGTTCATCAACTGACAACTGTGTCTTATAATGGAAAGCCTTGAGACTCCATTGCATGTAAGGGTTGGTATCAAATGATCCCAGTGAGTGAGTGTGGCACAGTTCTTATCAAAAAAAAAAAGTGAGTGTGGCACAGTTGCGTGAAGTGGTTTTAGCAAATGTTTAGTAAGTTTACCGTGAGAGCTAAGGTCTGTGTCCAAGAGTTGCTATTATGAATGATGAGAAACTAGTGCGTGATCATCGTATATTTGTCTTGTATTGGAAGAGGTTCTGTTAGATTTTGGGTTTTCTGTTGTCTCAACAAGGGAGTTCTATTTGAGCGCAAATTTTGCAAGTCTCTCTCTCTCTCTTTGGGGAAGATTAGGTCATCAAACACCAGCAGTGGTTTAAAACCTTCTAATTCTTTGGAAAAGTGAGGGTCTGCATTCCGTGTTCGCTATCCTTGTAGTTGATGGAAAGGGTGCGTTGGCGAACTGTAGTCAGGTGGGACTCTGCATTTAGTATGTGCATCAAGTCTGATGCATCGACATGTACTCACACTACCATATATGTATGTTTTTTACCCATTGTGATCCTGTATAATCACTTCTATGGGCTGTGGGATTGGGAATTGTGGCTATTATTAGAGGTGGTTTATTATAAATAATATCAAATTTGACTGTGTTGCATAATCCTTGGGAATGAATCTGTAAGCCAAAAACAAATGGCAAAGTTGTCAGGATATCTGGAATGTGCCTGTTTGTTTATTGAATCCAACATTCTGATGATTCAAAATAGCCAAATCTGTTTCTTTTTCTAGTAATGAACATATCACTCATAAGAAAACCAACCAAGAGTTTTGTTTATGGTCCTTATTACTCCTAACCAAATTAATTTGAAATCTCGCAGACTCAAAGGGAACCCTACAGCACGTTTCTACACAATAATACTAGTGAACAAGTTTTTGTTCCCATGAATGCTTCAGATGGTTGTTCACAGTGGCACTGTAGAAATGTTGTACTGGAGCACATCTATCAGTCATTAAGTGATGATGAAGGTGGTATAAAGAGATGTATACGAGAGGCACTTATATCTAATCATGAAACTGATTGTACGAGGACAGCCCAGGTTAATGCTGCAACCAAAGTTGCATGTGTTTTTGACTGAAATTAGATATCATTTATATGTTTAATTATGTCCCTTTGATTGCTTTTTTTTTTTGCAGAAATCTGACCATAGTGATGAAGGTAGGCGCAAATCTTCACAAGATGGGGGGATGTCTACTGGATCTCAGAAAGCAGCTAATGGAGATGCAGGTGTTATATCTAGTGGATATTCAAAGGAATCTGATCGCCATAGTATTACTGCGAAGTGTCAGCATGCCTTTTTGAATATTTTAATTTCTGACAAGTTCACCTCACTGTGCAAGCTTCTGTTTGAGAATTTCCAAGGCTTCAAGGCTGACTTTTTTGACTTTAGTATCATAAACACAAGGATGAAAGAGGGAGCTTATGAACGTACACCAATCCTTTTTTCTTCAGATATTCAACAGGTAATCTTGAGATTCCTCGTGGGCTGATGCCTTCTATTTCTTTTCTTTTTTTTGCCAGAGGGTCTGGCTTAATGTATTGTTGAAATTGTAATAAGGTACCTATATGGATGGTCTTATTCTTTTGAGATTTGAAATTTGAGTTGATGTTTGCATAAATATTCTTTTCTTTGTTTGGCATAAAAAAATTTCAATTTTGAGCAAGAAGTTGGAAATTTTTTTTGCACCCTTCCAGACTGTCACAGATATTACTCTCATGATTTTTGGGGCCTTTACAATTTCTTATATCTCTGATCCCAAGTATCTATGTTTCTCTACAAAATGTGAGTCTATTCCTCTCCTCTTGTATAGACAAAATGGAAATTCAGAATCACGCTCTTCCTAAGAATCTTTGAGATTGAAACAACCTGGCATGCAAAGTTTTTCAATATGTATCTGAACATGAATTTATTCTTTCTTGTAGTTGGGGATCTGGTTATTTTTCGAACTCCTGGGTTGTGGTGTCCTGTTTATTTTATTGCTTTGGCTTTTGCAGAAGTGATAACGTAAGTTTTAGTCATGAGAGTCTAAATTTTATCCATGGGAAAGTAGAAAGATGATATTAATATATATTGAACAATCTGATTTTCATCCCCCCTGGAGGGGGCAGGCATTTGACGCATGAAAATAAGAAATTTTAAGATCATACACTTCCTGAGAATCTATGAGATTCATAACATATGGGTATGGCTACTTTTAAATGGTTTTTCTAATAATTAATTCTGGTAATTTTTCTTCCTCCTGGATTCGTGATGTATTCCAGAGTTTGTTTAATGTTGTACCTTTTTGGATTGTCGGCGTTAGATCTTAGAAATCTCGCAATTGTAGACTTACAAAGTTTTTCGTTCCACAGTGTTGGCGTATGCATTCTAAAACTGCTTAATGGACGTGTTGATGAATATACATTTGTTTGACTCTAGGCCATTTAAAGGCAAAAAAAAAACTATGCTTAATGCAATGAGAATTTTAGACGGGTTCCTCATTGATGATCTAATGTATGTCAGGACTCAACTGAGTGGTTCCCATCAAGAATCTTATTTAGTCATCAAAATTGGAAAGAGAAATATGTCTCTTGATGGGTTGTAAATCAGTCTGAAGTTTAGATGAGGAGTTTCTTGAATAAAGCAACGGGCTTGGTATCATTTTGGATGTCAGGGATTCCAAGCTGTATGGGGATGTGGGTTTTGGATTGTCAGTATCCTGTTTTAGCCTTTTCCTTCTCTACACTATTTGTTAAAGGAGTAGCGAATTGTCCTTGTTATCTTCATCTTAAATTACTAGAATTTTCCTTGTCATGTCTGAGTTCATACTGACAAAAGGAATCTTAGATCATTACAAATTTGCCACCTCATCCGCTACTCTCCTATTCACAAATTTCTCTGGATAAGGTGAGTTCGAAAAGAGGAAAAAGTAGCATGCATAAGGATTGCACTTTATGCTTGTATCACCATCTAAGGCTACTCAGTTTTTGCTATGTATGTATCTCAAGCCTTTTAAACTCATCTCAAATCCTTCTCTTGATTCTTCTAGAACCATTTTGATTGATTGGAAAGACTTCTTAGCAGAGAAATTATGTGATGTGGGGTTACATAGGAAAGCTATCAAATTGTCAATGTGGAAGTCTGTGTGTCTCTGTATGTGTGTATCCTTGAGAGCTTGATTAAATGAAACAAAGCATTCTGGGTGGACTATTTTGCATTGGTTTTGCACTTATCTCTCTGCTACGAGACTTGAGACCCGGGTCACAGTTTTAGTCATGTAGATGATACTATGCTACATAGGCCATGTCACCATTGTATTTATGAAATCTAAGACATATGCTTGTTCCATGGGATATTCCGTTTCTTTTTGTGATTGGTTAGGCCTTAAATATGATTAATATTTTCAGGTATGGAGAAAGCTTCAAGGCATTGGCAGTGGAATGGTTTCTCTCTCAAAAAGCCTTTCAGACGTGTCAAGGATTTCCTATCATCATCAGGTGAGACAGAGCAACTTGTAAATTTTTCTGTGCCACTCCAAGTGCCTTACGTTTTTTGGCATTTTCCTTCAAGGATTTCAAATTTGTACTTCAGTTATGGTTTGGTTGTAGCCTTTCTGTTTTTGGGGTGAGGTTGTATCCTTTTATCTCACCTCAGTTTTTGACTTTTGTATGCCAAGGTGGGAGAACTGAAAAGAGGCACATATGAAGATGGAAAGCATGAGGTAACGGATTTCTAGAAATTTTAGTACTTTTACTTTCTTTATTCATCATTATCAATGTTAACGTGATCTGTTTAAGTTACTAGTCTAGATAGTTTTGGCTGCATCTGGCTTTTTGAAGAAGATACATTTAGGAGAAGTTTTGAAAACTTCCAATGCTATCATGTTTCTGCTACTATCACAACTGTAATGATGTGTTCCATAGAGCTGATTGCAAGCACATAGAATCTCTCTGAAGCAATTTCCTGCCCAAAAAACAAAAGAAAATAAAGTTGTTTCCCCCTTTTTTCCTTTTGCTTATCATTGTCCTTCTCTCTCTAAGCTTGGTACTAATTTCCAGGCACATATGGACCTCCTGTTCCATTTACAACAAGCAATCAAGTGGTGACCAAAGGGTTAGATTTGGGCAGTATTTCCTTGCGCTTTTAGTTTTTTTTTTGTCTTGAGAGCCGTTTTTTTTCATCTTGGGAAATCAAAATAATTTATCTTCAATCAAGTCTCAATTTTACTTGACTGATTGGTGTTTCTTGTGTAAATGCGAGGGGGAGTCTGTGGATAATCTTTTCTTGCATTGCTCGGTGGCTAGAGGGTTGTGGGCATATTTGTTTTGTATTATGAACCTTTCTTGGGTTATGCCAAGGAGGGTGCTTGATGTGTTGAGGGGCTGGAAAAAGAAGTTCGACAACCCCATTGCTTTGGCAGTGTGGAGGATGATTCCTCTTGCTGTTTGGTGGACCTTGTGGAGGGAGAGGAACAACAGATGCTTCAAAAATTTTGAACTGTCTTTGGATAGTTTAAGGGGTCTTCTTTTGCAAGCGCTTTTTCTTTGGGCCAATGTGATGTTGTGTTCTCCTTTTTCGGGTTTTCCGGATTTTCTTAGCTTTCTTGCTTGTTTTTGTTAGGGGTCCTCAATATAGTCTTTTGTGTTGTTGACTCTGTTGTGTTGTTTATTTGTTTTTCCTTTTTTTTTAATAAGATTGGCTTCCTTATATAAAAAAAAAAAGTCTCAATTTTTCATCTGCGGTAAACATTTGAGGTCTGCAATGGATATAGTTTGTATTTGTTAGACTAGATGCTAATGGTCCCTGAGATTCATCTGCTCCCTAAGTTTGATGGGCATCAGGTAAGGTATAAGCCTAATGTTGGTCATTTTTGTTTTCTTCTTGTTTCCTTTGGTTTGCTCCGCTTTCTTTGAATTTGGGTTGTTTGGATAAATCGCTTGCTTTTGGTGATTGGTCCTTTTTATTCCTCTCAACTGAGTCATTTCGAAATCTCTCTCATATATATGCTTATTAAGGAAAGGAGGTTCTATTAAGGGTGGTGATGTCACGTAGAGCGATTTACTATAGGGAAGCTTTGAAATCACATCCTTTCTTAATCTGTACCAACTGCATTTTGGACACTAGGTTTAGGATTTTTCTTTCAAGATTAAGCTGCTCTTTGAGGACTATTTTAAAATGTTCTTCACTGCAAAACAGTTTTGTCCCCGGGAATCCGACTCCCACGCTAAACCGGAGCAGACAGAAGGTTGTGGTGTATACGGATTTTGCTATTGCAGGCATTGTGGAGGCAAGCAAGATGGAAGGGACTGTTTAATATGCGATTCATGTGGAGGGCTGTACCATTTCAACTGCATTGAGCCTGCATTGAAAGAGATTCCCCTAAGCTTTTACTGTGCCCGTTGCACTGCAATTGAAATCGGACCTCATGAAAATTGTGTAGTATGTGAGAGGCTGAACGCCCCCGAGAACCTAAGTAATGGAGGTGATGAGGATATTTCTCCTACAAATGTGGAAACGCCTATGGAACTGGAAGAGAACTCCAATTGTAGTACAGATGATGGGCTTCAGCAATCAAAAGGCAGGAGAAACATATGCTCCTGTAAAATCTGTGGAAGTGAAGTAGAAGATGGTGAAAAGATGCAGATCTGTAGCCATTTCTTTTGCCCATTTAAGTACTACCATGCGAGGTGCCTTACAACTAAGCAATTGAAGTTGTATAGTCGCAGTTGGTATTGCCCTTCTTGTCTGTGCAGAGTTTGCCTTATCGATCAGGATGATGATAAGATTATTCTATGTGATGGCTGTGATGATGCCTTCCACCTCTATTGCTTGGATCCACCACGCACTTCTATTCCTAGAGGGGCATGGTTTTGCGGAAATTGTAATGCTGGGATCCAGGCAATACGCAAGGCAAAAAGAGTGTATGAGAAATTAGAACATAGACAGAAGAAGAAAGGTGAAGTGAGTTTTAGGGCATTCAAAAATATTGGAAAGAAATGGAATGATACAGTTGAAGAGGGATCAGAAAAGGGTGGTGGAGGAATGGACATGCTTTTAACTGCAGCCAAGACACTGAACTACGAAGAGAATTTGGCTTCTATTCACATGGGGCTATAAAAAGTATGACACTTTTTATGGAGACATGAACATAATGGTTTTCTCACTTGAGTGATTTCGATTTGTCCTTGTATTCTTCCCCAAATTCTAATTTTGCTGTATTTGTTAAGATGACTGATTTTCTTAGGTTGTCAAACGTTACACTGCTGACTTTTGGTTTCATACCTTGGGGAGAAAGTATTATTCTGATTGTTGTACACGGCTGGTCAGCAGCGGCCCAGGAGTTATGATATGTAGGCTTGACCCGGCTAAGGTGAACAAGAACATGATACCAATTTGGTCCAAGTGATCCTTAAGAGTCACAGTTGAATTTGCTGCTCTGTACTTTAGTACAAACTTTTGAAGGGATACCAGTTTTGTTGTAAAAAAACTTTATCCAAACAACATTTCATGATATTGAAGTAAAGAATGTTGTTCTGTAGTTCTGTACTCACTCTTCGGTATGCAATTGAATATGAGTTCATTCGATTTTCCTTGGACGTATTTTGTATTTTCATCCTATTTTATGATGAATGATTTCTCGGAATATAGGGTTTTCATACTCTGATTGGATCCTCTGTCAATCGTTGGATGATGGACCATGGACCAATTTTTTTTTTTCAGCTAAAAGAACCGGGGCATGCTCCCTCATTCCGTACAAAAAAAATTGTCTGTAGGTTCCGAAGATGTGAATGTACTTTGCAGAATGGATGTAATTCTTACACCGGTGGACTACTGTACGAATGTATTATTGCAGAAATTGGTTCTTGCTTCGGGGAAGGGATTGGCAATCTTTAGAGACCTGTGAACTGCAGTGCATATATGAATTGTGTTCCTTGAAACATTGATTTGTTTTGAGCCTTTCTCTAAGAAAGGCATATAAAATCCAAACATTGGATTTCTGAACCTTCATACTAAATACACTTTGCACTTTTCAATTACGAGTCTTGACACTTTGCACCCTAATTTATTATTTTTGTCACATTGCACTCTCAACTATTGATTTTGAACACTTTACATTATTATTTTTTTTAATTTGGACATTAAAATGATTTTTTAGTGTCCAAAATGATAATTTATTCTTATAATTTTTTTCGGCAATGATCTTTTTATGAGGGAAAAATCGTAATTTTGAGGCAAAAAAATAAATTTCCGTCTACTGAAATCAATAATTAGGTATAATGTGACAAAAATAATAGATTAGAATCCATTCTAATTTCTATTACATTTTCAACAACTTATCACACTCACCCGCTATATTCATTGAAAGAGCTTCAGAGTAGTACATCCCTTTTTCACCATATGCAACTAAAATGGTACATAAAAGAGCATCATTGTGCAGATTTTAAACTATGACTTTGTTGACATGTCTTTGCACAAAGGTCAAACATCTCATTAAAACATTAAGACCAGAGCACAAGTTTTGCAATTTAACCAACTGTTTCGATACCACTGCATAGAAAATGTGAGAAATTGCTAGTTTTTAGTGTTCAATTTCAGGTCGTTTGGAGAAGGCGAATAATTACTCTGCTGCAACTCCTACGGTTTTCGTTACGTTTTATTATTTATTTTTTTATATAATTTTGAATAAGTATTGTTTTGCCGTTTTTCACCTTTAACTAGTGTTAGATAGAGGGATCAATTTGTCTAAACTCTCAAGTGGTCACGGCAGGGACTAATTTGTCGATTTTTGATTCTTAGGGACTAGTTTATCATAACTTCATAACATATGGACCTTTGACGCAATTACACCCAATATAAATGAAAAACCAATAAAACAAAGAAACCTACCGAAACAATGGGAAACCTTTCTAGCATACCAACCTTCATATATTGCGCAGGCAGAGAGAGAGAGAGAGAGAGAGAGTCAATTGCCTGGCGCAATTTCAACCAAAAGCACCAGTTTTTACAGGCCATACTTGAAAGTCATAATTTACAAAAGGAACATGTTAGATGAAGGAATGAGCTTGTCCTGACTATCCCTAGCTTTCCTCTTCCCCGGTATATGAAGTATCACTTCAGCTCAAATACAAATGTCATCTTAATATCTCTCATGAAGAAAGAGGAGTCTCGTGCAATACCTGTACAGTCAGCCCAGCCAACTTACCACCAACTGCATAGCCAACTTATCACCAAATGTCTTCAGGAGCTGTTCGTCTTATCACCAACTGCATAGCGATTTTGAGAACTACTCAAGCCTGTTGATTGAAGTTGCTTTCGCCTCTTTATAAGATGTAACGCCGTATGTCTATCCACTCGAGCCTCCTCGGAATCAGGCTGCATTTATGCAACTTTAATAACTGAAGAACACAGGGATATATCTTCCTCCGGGTTATAACTCATCAGAGCTACTATAATGTGGAGATATACATCATATAGCCACAGCCTAGTGTCAATAGATCATACCACCATCTTGATTCTGCCTCTTTCAAAAAACAAGAAAGTTTACGAATCAACTGCTGATAGATGTTTCCCTTTTTTAAAAGTCATTTTCATTAATTCATTTTAGTACTATTTTACTACCTACCAACATGCAAATCAATCCAAAGATTAACTGTCCAATACATGTAAGCTTGTTGATATCAAGCCAGTCAGTCCTGGTAGTAGCTGCCTTATGTTAGGGGCAACATGTATCAAGTTTCAGTACCAGAGGCCAATACACATCAATAGCTCGGACACTCCGTGTTCTCAAAAGACGGAGGAAACTTTTGAAAGTACCTTGATGACTAATGCTTTATCGAAGCTTTCAATAGCACTATCAGGCTCCCCAAAATTCAACTGTGCTCTGCCAAGAGTGATCCACCCCTGAAATGAACCGATATTAGTAAGAGACAAAGAATCACTTTCTAACCTATCATATCTCTACTGGGTACTTACTATTTGCTATATTTGTGCCACAAACTGTAATCAAATCAACGAGTTCACAATCAAGGGCTTCATTTTATGCAGCATCAGCTAAGACTTCCATTGTACACAAGGTGGCCAGAAACCCAGTGCCAACCAGATTTTACATAAAATTTCTTTAGATCAGGGGTAAACTCTAATATGCACCGTGTAAAAATGCAGACTAACAATCTTTTTCAATCACTACCAGCAATTGATACATACGCACCTCACAGGAAGAGAGAGAAAAAGGGAGTGGGGAGGAGGATACCCAAATAAGAAGACAGAAATTGATATTGCTTGCACTATAAAAAATGTGAACAAAATAAGCCACTAGGAGTGTGATAGTTGTGTACATTTTTCAACTAACAGGCCTTGGATCCTATTACTTGGATTCATAATACGAGTCCTTTTCAAACATCAGCTTTTTGTTAGAGCATTTCCAACAGGAGCATTCATTGGAAGCCTGAAAACAATCTGAGAAGAGTTTCTAAGCAATCAACCTTCACATTAAAGCACTAAACACATCTAAATCCAAAATAAAACCAGTCCCCAATATTTTTCCTTTGATGGCCCAATACTTTTATAATAGTGTGATTATTCTATTGGTAGATAGGAAAAACCAATGTGCTTTAATTGATAAGTACAATGCATAACCTGAAGGGGCAAATGCACCTCTTAATAAGGATGACCCGATTCATAGTATCCAAATGGCTTCCAACATTTGCAGTGACGTCACAGGTTTTGGTGGCGTTTTGGGTATACTACCCCCAGAACAAAGGAAGAGGTGCTCCCATTGTTTGTGGGGTCGACTTATGCACTGACATCCATGCAACAGCATGACATGCTTTCACACAAACAGGATGACAAATCAATCACTGTCTCATAAACAAAAATACTAAGCAAATTCCCACTCACCAATGTCCAATATCAAAGACTCGGGAAAAGAAATCGTGTCAACAAGTGCGTTAATCACACAATGGAAGAAATTAGCCACATTCAATAGTTCCATGGATAGTTTTCAACAATTTTGTATCAATTATAGACTGTTGATTCATTTTTTAAACTATAAATGACCTTAGCATCAAATGCAAAAGCATTTAGCCAATTAGCACTGGAAGGTATTTTGCGGGCATATTAGTGATAGGGATTCTTGATACTCTGAAGGCAAATGAGGCATCTAAGCTTAAAACTTGCAAATCAATCATACATCTATATCAATGACGATTGTGGAAGCATAAAGTTCTGACACACCTCAGCCCATGATGGCTCCACTTCAGTAGCTCCTGCAAGGCAGAATTTGTAAACAGTTACGTCAAAAGGTGTACAAGTCAATCAGTAAAAATTACAAAACCTATAAACAGTTACATGACCCCAAAGCACAAAACAGAGAAAATGCTTAAGCATGGAAGGGTGGACCATGGACACATTTGGAAAGATGTGTATACTACAAATTGCCGAAAAGGAAAGGAAAAATTCAGAATCTGAAAGGAACTTTAAAACCAAAGCAGCTCAAACAGGGCATAAGAAAAAATAGCCTTGTCATTTGTAACCAAACTATCATGTGCTAAGAATGGCTAGGCCAATCGTTTTTGAAGTCAGGAATAAAAATTGAACAAGAACTGGTCCTCACTAGTGGCTGCCTTCAAAGCATTCCATGAATCTCCAATTTCAAGTAAAACTTGTGCCTTTTGTTCATGTAATACAGCGCTTTCTGGCATCAAAGTTAGAGCAGCCTCCCATTTTCCAAGTGCTTCCCGGTATTTCCCCTCCTTCAAGGGAGAAACAAAAAGAAAAAAAAAAACAGAGAAACAATATGAGGAAACTATCAATCTGTGCAGTAGAACAACAATAAACAGCAACAGCAAAACAAAGCAACAAATATAACACATAGCAAAGGAAATGAAACGAATTTTCGATATTGGGGCCGTCATTCCAACAGCGGAGAGATTCAGAAAGAATTCCATCAGCCACAAACATGAGAATTTATAACGTTTCAGCTTAAAGCATAAACAAAGCAGATCAAAAGAGTCGGGGCATGGATAGGAATGACTTTCTTTAATAAAATTGGTTGATGAGGGTCACCTTAAAGCATGTCATGTGGCATGGAGTTGTCATATAGGTGCCTTATCTCAGAACATCGAAACATAGTTTTAAACACAGATGCACTTAAAGAAAAGTAAGCTACCAGCCTGCAAGATGTGTAGAAAGTTACTCTAAGAGAATCCCATTAGTTGAATAATTCTCAAATAAAAGGGGAAAAACAGAATTCAATTCTTATTTGCAAATAACCCTCTTGATAAAGACTTGAGGGAGGAAAATAGAGTAAATAGGATCCAAAAGGCAATTAACTTTAATGATGACGCCTGTGACGCTGGACAAATATAGGCCCTTGGTAAGTAGGATCCGAAAGGAAATTAAATCTAATGATGAAACCATGAATGCTGGACAAATATAGGTCCCCTGTGATAAACTGGATAAGCTATCTTATTCCAACGACGCTGTCAATAACATTGGTTACTAAATAAAATTTCATCGAGAAACAAACAAGGAAGGACTGTAGTACGCATGCTATGTACCCAAGTATCCCCTCACATTACAATAACCAATGCAGGAAATCCAACAAGCCCAACAATGAGGATGGAACCTTGAATCCATAGACATTCCGCCAAAGAACATCTCCGAAGCACATGGTTAAAAAGAAAGCTCAACTCTTCAAGAAGAGGGACAATTTCTTTTTCTTTCTTTTTCCCTCAAACTTTTTTAATTTTTGCTTCTTTTCATGGAGATTGGATTGCTTTGTATCCTAGGTAACTTGGTCTACGCCTCCTCCATCAAAAGTCAGCTTTTCTTTCTCAATTTCTTGGTAATTGAGTAGTACATTACTAGGAAACAGGTTATACCTTATGATTCCAAGAAATGTTGAGGCATGAAGATGAAAAACTAGCCAAGATTGATTAATTTTGGTAGGTGATGGAAGATTTCACTTGGTTTGAATCCAATTTTAAGGTGAGCGAATGATCTATAACAAGTTGATAATTGTCATTTGGTGCTCGGGTCTACACAAAATCTGTCTCTTCGCTAGTTAGTTACTGAGCACAGGAACAGCAATTAAAACATTAAATAAGACTACTCGTATTCATTTACCCTAGCTATATCTTGAAATGACCATTAACGGGGAAAACTAATCTACCAACAAGCAGATGTTGCCTCTGTGTCTCACCTGTCTTTGTCCCTTCAAAGGGGGTCAGCAAATTTGACTGAATTAGGTAAAATTCAGAAAACCAGAATAGGAGGATTTTGCAGGGAGAAATATAAGCAAGTACTGCTTCGTTTGTTTTGTTTTTTGTTTTTTTTTCCTCTAGAAAATGGTCACCAAGTTGGAATATGAGTAATTCCAAGCTAGAAAGTTAACCAAAATCAAAGCTCAGAGACCATATCTGCCCTCCTTGCTTTCAACAGAGTTTTTGAACTTCTTATTAAAGTTCAAGCTACTGACACTTCACTTTTTATGGAATTCTTATGTAAAAGAATAATCAATGATTATGCACCTTTACCTTTGTATATCAATTTACTAATATACATCACCCAGTAGAAGAATAATCTAACAAGGTGTTAGCAATAGCCTGTAATTATTTCTCTTAATTAGACCAAAGCATAGGTCGGCTATCAACACTGCAACACAACAGCAGCCATATAACACTTCGAGAATTTGTGATCACGACCACTCAGACTTTGCGGTTCATGACCACTCATGTATTGAAAAGCCCAACTCTGATTCGCACCTAGTTCAGTAAACCGTATTCTCATTTCCACGGCAACAGTGCTAAATCAAGATAGGGCCTTTAAAAGAAAAAAGAAATCGAGTCACTGGTTTTATACTACCTCACAAAGAAAATGAGAAATACCTACACATAAAGCCCAATGTTAGAAAACAAAAAAATAGCATTAAGGCAGGGGGAAGAAATTTCAGGGATACCTCGGCGAGCTTATTTCCCAATGCCTGAAAGGACTGAGCAAGTTGCTTGGCGTCCGATGAGTCAGAGGCATCGAGAGAGGCTAATCCTTCCTCGCTTTTCTCCTTCTTCTTGAGCTGTGCACCACTGCTATTATCATCACCGTGTTGGTCCTGGTTGTTCTCAAAAGGGAGGTTCGGGAAGTTTGACACGGCGGCCAGAGAGCGCTTCTTGGTGTTCTTATTGTTGTTCTTCCATGTCAGTTTCATCTCCGTCACCGTACTCTGTAATCCTCTCCGCGCTTTCTGAGTCGAGGAATTCAGAGTATACAGGGAGAACTCAGAACAGGAAGGAAGATGCAATTACCCAGATTATTTTCCCTAGTCACTCATCAAACTAATAGCATGGCTTCTGTACTACCTCCGGTTGGGTTTCGGGCCGGTGAGTTCGCTTTCAAATGCGTCTAGGTCAGGCGGAGCTATATCGAACCGGCATAAACTTTATCCATTGGACTGGGTCAAATCCCCAAGCTTGAGTTCTCCAGCTCGATAGAAAGCCCACTGGATACTACACTCTCCGACCCAATGAAATATAGATCAAGTTTTTCGCGACGGAAAAACTAAGTACAAGTAAAACCCGTTTAGTCATCAAGCTCGTATGGGTCATGGGAAACTAAATAAACGACCATATCATAAATCCCCATCAGTCATAAGCGGAAAAGCAATAAGGAAAATCTAACCAAAAGAGTAACATTCCTTTCGAGTTGTTCCACGGTCAGGGGTCCTAGTTCACAAATGGTTATAGTTTAGCGATCATATATTAGTCCACTATAGTTTAAACTTTAATGCATAGATTTGTGTCACAAGAGCTTATAATATATCTCAATATACATATAGCACTCTAAATTGCTGTCATGCATATTTCATGCGTTGTGTGGGGTTACAATGCAGGGAAACTCAATGTTGGACTTGGGACCAATTTCAGCCTAAGTTACGAGGAAGGAATAGAGAACGAAAGTAGGAACATGGACCACAAAAGATTGAAAAAATTGGAGTACTGCATGTCCCACCATGCTGCGTCATGCGTGACATGCATATAATTTGGCAATTATGTTATTCTGCTGCTTTTACCGAAGCTCATATGGCAATCACCATGGCCATCGGGGCCATTATTAATGGGCCATCATCTTCGTCAATTTCCAAGCTCTTGCGTCATTGGTAGGAGTTGACGTGCTTTTTCGCCACGTGAACGTTGGATTATATGGTTCCATGTTGAAAGGTACGATTCCATTTACATGCTATGATTATGCGATCGACGGTCGACCCATTTCAATCTACCTGGTGCTAGTTACAGCTTTTTCAGAGTTCTACTATTTTTTAATTATTTCCACTTCGGGCATTTTTAATATCCATTCTGAAGTTAATTTGGAACCTGCAAATTTCATTCTCTTGGGCGCCAATGTGGACATTGATAACGTGTGAAGAGCTAGTTTAGGCTAATTCCAAATCTACGGAAACCTAGATGTGGGGTAATCTATGACCTGAGACCATCAGTCTTCATGTTTTTGGAATGGACATAGTTGATCCTTTTTTTTCTTTTCTAAATGGACATAGTTGATCCAACTCTGACAGAGAGCAGACAAGGGTGGTTCAGAGATTCTAGTTGTTGTTCAAATTAGTCTTTCTCGGACCCACGTGATGAGCGCATCATACCGTTGCCCCACATCTCCATTTGACTGCTTGTATGTTAGTTGAGGCATGCATATATGTCTATCGTCACCCAGTCCCTCCTATAAATCTCTTTCCTTTGCTCTCAGGTTCCTTATGCATTTGTATCTTCATTAGATCATTCCCCTAGAGAGAGAAGAGAGAGAGGAAAAAAATCTTGGGGCTGAGCATGGGTAAGAAAATGGCGGGAGACGAGCTTGGGCCACGGTTTACACCCAAGAAAGGGGGAGTCATTCCTTCAAAGAGGAAATCAGTGAAGAGGATGATGTTTGAATCCATCATCAAATCCATTGCTTCACTACTCTTCCCCCGGCGCCACGCTTCTTTCTCTGAAGTAGAAGGGATTCCGCGGCCAAACAAATCGACAGAGATCAACATAATGAAGAATATGAAGATTTTTCCCCAAGAAGGTCATCCAATATCTGCTCCACCATTCAGGTGATGGTCACCTGAATCGCAAACGTTAGAGAATCAGCTTCACCTTAAATATTTATGTTCCCCTAGTTTGGCTATGGTTTAAGAGTGTACGTAGTGCTGATCTTTTACTTAATCGATAGTTTCTGCTGTTCCAATTGATGTGTGATGTAATACCAATGAAAGTCCTTGCGAATTGTGATTGCAATTATCCATCTATGAAGGCAATCCTTTTGACAGGAGATCGAGTAGCTAGCGGGGTTTGTAGTTGGCAGTAGATCTATTTAGTATGTACCTTAATTATCATCTCTATTTGTCTGTTCACTTTTATCTTATAAAGCAAGTTTCATAACAAAGTTACGTTAATTTTTCCAGTTTGTTTCTTTGAGTCGGGACATATTCTTCAAGAGGATGCTTTCCTTCCGATTTTCTTAATTCGGGGCTCTAACGTATTTGCTTTTTTCCCTGGAAACACCAGAAAGAAAGAGCCCCTAAATGCTCTGGGCCGG
The DNA here is from genome assembly GCA_963930655.1 of Myrica gale. Lineage (NCBI taxonomy): Eukaryota > Viridiplantae > Streptophyta > Magnoliopsida > Fagales > Myricaceae > Myrica > Myrica gale. Next base: position 1,561,807 of record OZ005599.1, read on the forward strand.
GGGCCAGCAAAACCTCTCTCTCTCTCTCTCTCAATCGTCGTTGGTAAAGGAGTAGTAAAAAGTCTCGCCCTTTCCCGTCATTATCAAGAATTTCTCCAACCTTCCAATCAGATATTCTGTCGCTTCATGGATGGAGAATTTTACACCGTTTACTGATTTAACCTAAACAACAATACTTTCAAAGCATTTGCAATAGGGAGTTAATATTTAAGGCACCAAAATCTTCAGGTTCAACTGTTTTCCCAGCTAGCTGTTCTAGTCTTTTATGCAGAGAATATGCTACACTGGTCAACGTTGACATATAAATCACAGAAGAAAGATAATGATATGGTTTGCAAAATAAACCAAATTAAATTTCCTTAAAAAACTAGTTCTTGGATCGTGCATTTCGTTGATAACGTCGAAAATTGGATATATTTTCTAGTTATTTTTTTACTATCCTACACTCTTCTGAGAAGATTTCTGTTGAACTTGAATTGTTCGTTTTTTTCCTCTGTTAATTACGACTTCAAATTCTCTTCACTTTTCCAAATCATAGACGTCGTGGATGAAAGCTAAAGCACATACTATTTTCTTTTCTTTTCTTTTTCTTCTTTTGTGTTCTTCTTTTTCCCTTATACCAAAATAAGATAATCTCACGCTTTTACCAGTTTTGTGGTTGGCGAAAGGCATAAACTTCTGGTCAAACAGATCAAATAATGAACTGTAAAATTCCTGCACCTACTGGGGCCCAAGTAGCATTTTCCTATATTTTTGCAAAGTGGCATGCGCATGATGGGCCCCAAATTCAACTGGAAAAGCTAGCTCATGATCCATCAAAAGGGATGAGGGATTAAAAAGAAAGGAAATACTTTGCATTAGCCTTTACACATCCTCACTCCCAAGGACATTGTGCAGTGCATTTTTACTCTGTTTAGGCCAGAATTAATCTGTATCCTCTATATTTTGTTTTCTAAGATTTCTTCATATGACTATTTCCAAAGAGAGTAAAGCTCATCTCACCAAGACCAATCTTTTTTGTCCCCTTTGGTTGAAGATTGAAACTTGAAGGGAGGAATGCAAGGACATTGTGCGGTGCATTTTTACTCTGTTTAGGCCAGAATTAATCTGTATCCTCTATATTTTGTTTTCTAAGATTTCTTCATATGACTATTTCCAAAGAGAGTAAAGCTCATCTCACCAAGACCAATCTTTTTTGTCCCCTTTGGTTGAAGATTGAAACTTGAAGGGAGGAATGCAGGGCAGAGTTTAGTCCTACTTTTGCTTCATAATTTGATATATTTTTTCCTGGGCTGTTTCCTGGACGTGTCCAAGAAGACTCCTCGGTCCAGGCAAAAACGTGTACTAAGACAAATGGAATTAAAATGAATTTTAGCTCCTAGATTATTTTTTCCCCTATCATTTTTTCGTCTAGATCTGCAAAACTAGATATATAGTTTATGCATCATTAACCAATTATCATCTGCTAGATGAAGATAAGGCAAAAAGGTCCTTGTAGAATAGAAATCGCTATCCTCTTTTGTGGGGGCAACTCACATTTGTTGCAATTTTTAAGTTTGAAGTTTGAACATTGAACGCAGGGGTATCTTTTTGGCCTTAAACCTTTTCTAGTTTGTTTTGGCTCTTGTGAGAAGTTCGCACTAAGGGTTGGAAACAATTGGGGTCGGCTGGATAGCAGTATTGGACGTGAACCATATATCTCACTTGAGTTGCCTCAGCTCAATGTGAAATGCATGCAGGTGAATGCTAGACTTCCCAATCAATCTAAAGGGAGCCAAAATGGATAAAACTATTACTCTGCTATGGGAAAAAGAATTTAAAATCACTTTGCCAATTGATATCATGCCCAAATATATATAATCAGCCAAGGAAAACTGTTTAATGGGTTGACCTTTGAGAGCTCTTTCTTTAATTTTGTTGCATGCATCCAACCTATCACAATTCACACATGCAACAGTAAGTCAAAGATTTGTTTATGGTCGATAATATTCAGATTCATGCTCTGCATCTGAATAAGTTTAGACTAATTAGTAGAAAATTCGACATTTGGAACTGCGACAACTATTGCCCTTGCAAGTACATAAACTAAGAAGTTTTTGGTAAGGCAAGGAAAATCTAAACATATCCACCCTGGCTATAATATCATTGTCGGAAGTGAAAATGGCAACATTTAAACGCCACTGATGTCCGAGCAGATCACTATCTTCATGATATGGCTGTTGCAGTGCCATAAAATCTCACTAACAACAGCCTAATAAGAATTTAATACATCCAATTGTTTTTCAAAAAGATATATATTGTACCTTAGGTGGATCCATTCTGGTTGTTCTGTTGGGTTTAGTTTCTTCTCGTTATCAAAAAACAGAAGATATGTATTATACAATCTCCCTATTTTTTTCCTAGGTCACTTATACATCTCTGCTTACATATACTTATATATACCATATTTCACGCGTTGCGTGAGGCATAATCCCCAATTAGACTAAGGTTGGACAAATCACAGCCCGAAGTTGCGAGGAACAGAGGATCACTAAAGGATGACCTGCAGGTAGTCTAACCACAGCAGTTCCACCCATCGGTGGTGGAAATTAGTCAGCTATATATTTGTATTTTCCACTGCTTAGACTGCTTCGAATTGCAATCGCATGGCCATCAACATAAATATCATTTCTTTTCCATGAGTCCCTGTTGAATGCTAGCTGTGATCACACGGCGGACCAATTCCAATTTAGTTTCTAGCATGAGTTTTACTTTCACTTAATGATCCACTTTGGGCACTGTAATATCCATCTTGAACGTGCTTTTTGTAAGCACCAGCTTGAAATTTCAGTACCCTCTTTTGGCCATGTAAGTGTTTAGGAGCAAGACGAGTTTAGGCTTCCAAATTTTCCCCAAGTTCTTAAAGCAACTAAACGAGCTTCGTAACAAAAAAAAGAAAAAAGAAAATTTGGGTACTGCTATGTTCATAATAGTTTTGACTTAAAGATTTAATTTAACAAAAATAGATTAACAATGGCAAGTAGCTGTATATGCTGTGCTGTGATCTATCATGAACTTGTACTCTTCTACTTTTCCGGCTATGAAACTTAAGGCCGTCAACTGAAAAAGGCCAGCTCTTATTAACCTTTCTTGGGTAAATGTTGAAATGACAGGTGCCTCTCACCAACTTAACATTTTTTTTTGGTTTTGTATGCCACCATCTTGTCACCTATTTCCTCTGCCTCCTGAGAAAGCCAAAAGTGGACCCAAACAATCTGTCAGATGTTCAAGGAGTCTTCCTCCTAGGACCCACCCCTAACCTAATATCATAATCCCACCACCTCTGCTTCTCTGACTGCGTTTAGATTCTGGTGGGCAGTGTGTCACCCTTAATATTAGTATATATAGGGGCTTGTGCTCTGAAGTTTTCTCATATACCACTAGAAACCAACCATATCTAGAGCCAGAAAGATGGAACAGGGAGCCGACGTTGTGCCGTTGTTCAAATCCAGCACAGGGAGCCTAATTCCTCGGAAGAGAAAATCAGTGAAGAGGATGATGTTTGATTCCATAGCTAAATCTATTTCTACTCTTCTTTCCCCCCATCACCTTCCTTCTTCTTCCCGGTCAGAAATGATTTCCTCGAGCAAAAAATCGACTGGGAATTTCAAGACTATGAAGACTTTCCCCACAAAGATCATCAATTATCTCCTGCACTATCCAAATGACCCTCACTTAGCTACAAGGCAAGAGAATCAGCTTGTCCTATATTGATGGTTCTAATTTTGATGTTTTTCCCGCTTTTGGCTGTGGATTAAGACTGTAATTTGTTTCATGTGATAGTTTCTGATGTTCCATTAGATTAGACTATATTCTACTAGACGCATCTAATGGCAAGGACTGCGATATACATGTGTAATGCCAGTCCCTGTGATTGAAGATTACTTACTTGTTGGGGTATTGTGTTCTAGATCTGTTTAACCTTTATTTGCCTGTGACTTTCTTATAAAATCTGCTTCCCAACAGGGCTTGTCTACTCTTCTTCTTCTTTTTTAATCTATTTGTTTATCTGTTACCTTTCTCTTGAGTTCCGATACATACAAAGGTTGCTCTCATTTCTCTGTTTTTTTGGGTGTCTTAACCACCTCTTGGTCAAAGCAAAGCTATTCTTATTGGATCTTTCCTGATCCCCAGTCCCCACCCGCTCTCTCTCTCTCTCTCTCTCTCTCTCTCTCTCTCTCTAAGGTCTCAAAATCTAAATACCAGATCAATGTCGAGGTGTTTCATTTCTCTTCAGATGGAATGAAGAACTTATGCTGTACATGACTTGCCCAAGTTCAACAACGAATGAAATCTTGTTGATTTACACATTTTTTTTTAAGAAAAAAAGATTTACCTCCCATATTTATTAAATACTCTCATCTTACTTGTGACAGTGGAATACCATATTAAGTTAAAAATTTTACATTAATCCTTTGAATTAGGATGAATCTTGAAACAAATTTTTAAGATTTTCAATTATTTTCTTAGCTATTTTATGTGGATATAATAATTTATACCGGTAGGTAATTACCTATTGAGAATTGCTTTTACAATTCAAGGTCAAAGTCAATTATGAATAAGAAATGAAAAAAGGAAATATAGGACCAAAATCCTAGGAGTAGTTTGTTTGGTTAGTAAAACAAAAGAAGTTTAAGACAAATTAAGAAAGCCATAAACTTTATTTAAAAGCTACTGTTTTAATCATCCACTTATTATAATGCATAAAAATCAATAGTCGTACCTTTTTCTGATGGCTTAGTTGAATGTGGAACTTGAACTGCTCATCTTTTTCCTCTTCCTATGACTTGAAGATTTTTTTTTTAATTTTTAAGCAGTACTGTCGACTCACATCACATGATACCTTTGGTGACAGCTAAAAAAGCTTTTAATTCTCTTATTTTCTTGTTTCCCTGTTTGTTTGTTTTTTTCCTTTTGTATTCCATATCAGAATCTATTCCCCCTCCTCCTTTCTGAAAGGTACAAATTATTAGTCAGGCATAGGTTTTTGGGAGTATTTGAAAATCGGATGTGAGTGTTATAATGGAGCCCAAGTTTGACTTATAAAAGTAGCCAAACCATTAAACAATGTCAATCGATTAAAGAGACAAAAGAGAAAGGACCAAACATCTTCGTTAATCCATGTATGTACGACTTTGTTGCAGTGAACTTTTAGCCGTGTTTTGGCACGTACCATAAAACATGTTCTGGCCAAACTTTGTGTACTCTCTTTACTTTCCTCACTTCTAATTTCCTATATAATAATTGGATGCTTCATAGTTCATTGCTTCATCTACATGGGAGTATATTTTCAGGGAAATGCTGGGCGTCCCGCCAGCATCCCGCTGGGTGACGTGGCAGTGGGGCCCAGCGGGACGCCCATTTTCAAAGAGAGCTCTATGGAAGTGGGACCTGTTGCCTTTCTATTGGTTCACATCATCGGATGCATCCCCGAAAAATCGAAGAAGCTACCCCTCTACATGCTAGAGAATTTTTGTTATCATGGACCAATGATATTTGTCATGCCAAGGTTTAGGTACAAAGGCTGTCTTCAGGATGGAGATTGCGGATTCTCTTTTGGGGCCCACCTTCCATTTTTGTGGCTGTCTTCGAGTTTGAGCTTGACTGCAGGACAACTGGACAATACTATTAATACAGTAATCTAACTGATAAGTAAACGCCATTGGGACCCGGGCATGTTAAACTATTTTAAAAGGCTTCTAAACAGTATTACTTTTTGAGATCATCTACTTGCATTGAGTGATTATAATACAATTTTTTATATAAGAATATAGACACAACAAATAGACATCGTTACGAAATTTTAGTCTGCATAATATTAAATAATTTGTTCATTTATCTTCAAATTAAACTATATAATTTAGATAAAAAATTATAGAAAATCTTAATCATCAATCGGAGTATTTCAATTTATATATGAGTAGGTAAGGACATTTTAGATTCTTTGAAATCCCAAGGAGCAAGAGCCAGATCGTGTTACTCTATTTTTTTTTTCTTGGCAATTTTTTTTTACATTAAGACTAGATAGAGAATGACCTCCAAGACAGATTACAAAGATGAGGGTATAATTATAACAACATATAAGGTGTTTGTTTTCAAAATTTTAGTAAAATTTTATTTTGGTACTGTTAAAAAAGAGGTGGTATTGGAATTGGTGAATAAGTGATAAAAGTACAAGTAAAAGTAAAATTTTGAAGTGTGTTTGATATAATAAAATTTTAGTTTGGCAAACGTAGTGTTACACAGCTTTTGGTTATAAAATTTTAGTAAAATTTTGTTAAAAAGATATGTATTAAAATTTGTGAATGAGTAATAAAAGTAAAAATAAAATTTTAAAGTGTTTGATAAAAATAAAATTTTATTAAAATTTTAGTAACGAAACACATTTTAAAGTTCAACGGACCATACAATAAACGGACTTAAAGACGTCAGTTCAAATAGCCATATGGGCGTGATACAACCAGGCCGAAGACCCATAATAGTTAACCCGGTCCAAAGCGTTAGTCACTTCACTTGACACGGGAAATAGCGGTACTCTCTGTACTTTCCTGTGATTGAGTTTTGGGCAAATGAATATTTCCTTCAATTACGCGGGGGCCCGGCCCAGTTATACAATCACACTGTCATAGACTCAACTGAACCTGGTCGCCACTTTGTCCTGGCCCCCAGTCATGTGCCTACTACTCTCTGTGTTAGACCTCGGTGCTCGAGCTGTCCGGCTCAGTAGAAAGCCCACTGAATGCTATATTTTCCCTCACAAATGAAGATTTGAGATAAATCCATGAACAGAAGGGAACCAACTCCATTAATATCATAGCGGGAAGTTCAAAACAAGGAGTTCTTGGATTGTCAAATAAAAATCTGAACATGTTACACACGGTAGCGGGGTCTTTAGTTGAAGTTGAGTACATGATTTGGCTTTTGTTTTGTGTCTATTGTCAGCCTCGATCATTAACGGTAAAATAATACGATTGACCTTCATTTTTATTAGTTGATTTTTTTTCTTCTAATCAATTTACGTGTATTTTGACTAATCTTAGGGTCTATGCAATCTCTTTGTCCCATATAAATCGAGTCATTATTAGGCCATAGGCTCTGCAGCTGATCTCAAAGAGTTGGTAACACCTATGAAATTTTAAAATTTGAAACCTGCCTTATACTATCAAATCAAGACCCAAAACTTAACCACATGAATTCATTTTCATTAGTTAATGTCAATACTGACCGGATACTTATGAGAAGAAATTCCATGGAATACTCGGTGGGTAAGTGTCTCAAGTGGGAAGAAATTTTAGGCCGATGCAGGCCGAAATGTATGACGACGATGGATGATGGGACAGTCAGTTCCAGTTGGTCTCTGTTGAGTGGGCTAGCTATTTGTCTCTTTTAAACGAGTTCACTTCCACTTTGGTCACGTTCCTGATTCCCTGAATGGTCCATTTTGAACGAGTAATAGAAGGAATGAATTTGCAAGAATTGCTCCCTCTTTTTGGCATGGAGAGTTGTGAACTTCGATCCATAATGGATAGCCTAGGCTTCGAAATGTTCCAAAACCTGCATGGGCGGTGTGATATATACAAGACCTCAGCCCACCAGCCTTTGTAGTAGAGAATGAAGCTGGATAATCACCGTCGTCTCCATGTAATTCAATCCTCTGCTCTTCCATGGATTGTTTTGGTCTATCTAAATAAGTAATCCTGATGATTAAAGAAAAGTCCGTGTTGAATCTTTTGGACGTATTAACTTGTGGTGAAAAACGTAGGGTTCATTTTCCAGATTTTGGAAGCCTATTCACAGAGCAAACGATTAAATGAAAAGTAAAAAATGAGACACGTCTAGAAATTTCTCTATAAGTAAATCGGATAAGAAAAAATAAGCGACTCCAACAGCCTTGCTTGCCCACTTGCAAATAGAGGATAAACCTAACAGTCGATTATGGCTTAAGGAGATTAAGGACATGTTTGAGCCCAATTAATTGAACTCAAAATTTTAGATTTACTACTAAAAAATTCACAACATAATTTTTTATTATTATAATATTTATTAAAAAATTTCTCTCTCTTCACTTTTTCACCAACTCCCATAACATTTCTTTACTTTATAATATTTCTCAAACCCCAATACCCGAAATTTTCACCCTCAAACATACCCTAAATAAACCTAATAAACCTAATCAGCTTGTTCGATTAATTTCGATTGTTTTTTTTTTGTTTCCATATGTTACGTGTAACAGAAGCCTCTGGGGCGCCAAAGGAAAGTGCCTACTTGGGTCGCGTACTTTAGAAGCTATTGTTTGATATTTAAGGCTGGAACTCCCCCGCAATTTTCTAACCTTAAAGCCCTCACGTTTCGGATTGAAGAAATCACAGCTTTTCAGAGGGCGAGAAATGGCGATGGGCAAAATGCGCGAGCCGGACATCGTGACGAAGCTGAACCCAGGTGGGGAGGTGGTCTGCGTCAAGGTCGAGCCAGAGCGGAAGGCGGTGAGCTTGAGCCCAGGTGACGAACTAGTCAGGCTCAGAACAGAGACAGGGTTCAAGTCAAAAATGGGAAGCGTGATTCCGGCAAAGCGTAAGTCAGTTAAGCGGTTGATGTTTGATCGGATAGTCCAATCCATCGCCCATGTTCTCTGTGCTCGCCCTCTACCCTCTTCCTCTGCAACCCCGCGGCCCAGCAAGCTCGATAGCTGCTTCAAGAGGGGTCAGAGTATACACCCACAGCATCCATCATAGCAAAACCTTGACCTCTGCTGTGTTTTTCTCCTCGCTGGCGTACCGTCTATGGTTTCCCGTTTAGTGCCTGGGGATGATGTTTTTCAGGTCCCCAAATAGCTGTCAGCAGTGTTCTTGAAATTCCTCTGTTTTTTTTTTCATGCAATATGTCACTTGTGATTTTACGTTGTGGGTCAAGTATAAAAGTTCCAAGAGAAATTCGTAGTCGTGAGTTGTAGCAATTAATTGCCTGGCTGAGGTTTCATCCGATCACTATGCCAATTCAATTCCACTTGCCCAAAAGAGATTGGAAGGAAGATTCGATGATAAATTCCGAACCTTTTTTCCTTTTAATATTTCCAAAGAGTAGTGGACCAGACACCATTATATTAGTATCACGAGAATCAGTGTTACCCATTCCCGTTTTCTGGGTTCTCCAAAAAGTTTCCAAACGGAGGATACTGCAGAAAAAGAGATTCGGACCAATCATTCTTGTTCCCCTTTTTGTTACTTGTTTTCAGATACTGGAAAAAGAGACATGTCTATATGAATCAATTCCTTTGCTAGCTGTATCAGTGTACTAGGGAAGTGTCGAGATGTTGTGATATGTGCTGGTCCTTGCGGGTTAAACTGGGATGAATTCTTTGTCCCCTTGGAGATGAGTTGTATATTTGGGGGTTTGCCCAAACCTTGTAGACTTTAGACGAGAAATACACATATTAACATACCCAAAAAACGTGTATGTAACCGGCATGTGTGCATGGTCATATACACATATATTTTGTATTACACGTGTCGGCCCGTTTGTGAACTATGCTTAACAATAAATTATTTCAGCGTTAGATTTAAGCCAAGGGCAATCGAGGACGATAACCATGAGAAGTTTTTTTTTTTCTAAATTGTTCAGCTGGAGTCAAAGTAGACTGCTCGCCGTCGATTTCGCTAGGATTGTTTAATAGGATAAAAACTCGGGATCCATTTGGTGCGGTAACATTAAGGACTAGAGAACTACTCCCTCAGAGAGAGAGAGATAGGCATCTAATGGGACCAAAGATAGGCATAAGAATTAAATTCAAAGCATAGCATTCCGAAATAAAGCAAAATTCTCATTACTTGCCTTTTTCCATTACTATCATAACGCAAATCAAAACTAAAACCTAAAAGCATTAAAATTTCAAATTGAAAGCTAAAAGCATTCAAATTAAAAGCAAACATCATTCAATTAAACAATAAACCAATTCAGCATATAACAGATAACCAATTAACAATTCAGTAAATCAATCTCCAATCTCCAATATCCAATCTCCAACAGGACCAACACAACCCAATGTCAAATCTCCAACAAACCAATTCAATAAACCAATTCAACAAGCTTTGACCTCCAATCTCCATATAAGTATATTCATTAATAATTTATAAACTATTGGAATATACACTGACCTGAGAATATACTCAGCAACTCAGTAAGGCAACAACTAGCAAATAGCAATGAAATGTCCTGGGGGCTGTGCCAGTGACAACATCAAGCAACATATAAATTTTATAATATAATAAAAAACTTTATAAGGAAACAACATTAAAAAAATTACCAGAGGGTAGTGAGGTTACTGTCTTACTGAGGTAGGGCTGCGAAGGATGAGGGTCGTGACTGTGAGCTTGTGACTTCTTCTTTTTTGGCTGATGTTAGATGATTCAGACTTCAGATCACCGACTGCTTAAGCAAATTAATTCATTATCCATAGGTGTAGATCATCAAATTAGGTTATAAAATTAATCCATTTGAACAACCCTAGTTGCAGAAATGTAAATCAAACAATATCACAACCAAGTACCAACTAATGCTTTCTAACTATTCGAATTGATAACATATGACTATATGAGAGAGAGAGTAGCTTACATGGCAGTATGACACTCTACGAAGGAGCTGTCGCCTGTCGACGGTGACTATCTAAGGAGCAAGTGGCTGTGAATTTGCAAGGAGACTGGCGACATGAAACGGCAAGGTGAACTGGAGGTTGAGGGGGGGAGACGGTGTCAAGGTGAATTGGCGGCTGAGGGGGGCAAGACCGGACTTAGGATTAGGTTTTTTTAAAAAAAAGAGGGTTGAGAGATTGAAATTGAAATGAGAATTGAGAAAGGGGGGAAGGGAAACGCGATTCATGAATCAGGGATGGTGGTTGGGGGGTGTTGAACGAGTGTTTAACCAAACGTTTGAATTCGAGTCGAGTCAATCGAATTTACATCCGGATATCCGACTCCGACCCGAATCAATAGAATTTCTAGCAAAATTATCCGACTCCAAATTCGGATTCGATTTCGCTCGACTCGATCGGGTCAAGCCCTTATGGTAAGAGAAATGGCGTTTTACGAGGAGTCAAATTACTTGTATTCAACTTTTATAACTTCATAATAACCCGCATAACTATTTTCAACATCTTTCCATTTGAAATTTTGAACCCCTAATTGTGCCTCAGGATAGAGATCTTATAAAATGGTGGCATTTTAATGAAATTATGCTTGTCTATTGGGGACATCATTTTTTTTAATGTTTATTAGGTGTCAGAAAATCAGCCAGATTAAAGTCATATTTATAAAATTTTGAAAATTTAAAAAATGTTATGAAAGTTAAGAAACATGAGAATTTTATTAAATTTGGAGAGAAAGTAATAAAAATTACAACATTAAGAGAGTCTATGAAATATAATGGGCTTGTTTAGAAATGAGTTATAGTTTTGGTTTTGATTTTGATTTAACTTTTAGATTCAACTTTAAAATTTCAATTTTTTTATTTAAATATTATTTTGTTGTAAAAGTTTGTTTGGTTATTAAAAATAAAAAATAATACATAAATAAAAATTGAATTTGAAGGTTGATAGTTTTATATTCTCTTTCCAGGCTATATGGGCACTTCCTTAGTTGGCTAAAGGCAATTGAACAGTGGGAACCAATTTTATCCCAAAAGTGTACCTCAGGAATCTTCACCTTGAAATTAGTACCTTAGGAACTTCAATGTCAAAATTTTGAGAAATTTTTTATGATAGGGACAGCCTACGATTGACATTGAGATGACATCTAAAATCTGCATAAGCACCATTTCGTTCTTGACTAAGGACAATATGACAGGAGATCGATTTGTCTAAAAAAACTTACCTGATAAGTCCGACGGTTAAAATTGATACCTAAAAGATTAAAATGTCAAAAGTGTAAACTAAAAAGGTGAAAAAGTGAGGAGAGAGAATGAAAATGTTGGTGAAAAAGTAAAAAAAGTTAGGGGAAAAGTGAGTAGAGAGAAATTTTTTGTAAAGGTGATAAAATTTTTAGGGGAAAAACTTTAAGAAAACAAAGTCATGTTAATGTTTGGAGGAAAAAGACATGAGAAATGATTTATATTTTAATTAAATAAAATTAATATTTTTATAGTTATTATGATATTAAATAAAATTAGAAAAAATATAATTCAAAAAAATGGCAAAAATTATAAAAATAAATAAAATATGAAACTAAATAAAAAAATTCATAAAAATTAAAAGACAAAGATAAAAATCTTGCAAAATTTATTAAACAAATAAAATTTTACAAAAAACAAATTAAAAAATTGATTAAATGTTAACAATAATTTAGCAATTATAATCATTATCAAAATTATTACCAAAAATAATAGAGAAAATAATAATAAAATTATTAAAATAGTCAAAAGTGTATAAATGTTTTAAAAAATAGACAAATACTTTTAGAAATTTAGTTATAGTTAAACCAAGAAATAAACAAAAAAAGAAGAAAGAAACAAAACAAAGACAAAAAAAACCGAAAATTAATTTTCCATTGATTCTGAAGTAATCTCTCTCTCTTTTTTTCTCTCTAAGATTTCTACCCAGCAACCATGTTCAACATTGATTCAGAAGTACATGCTGTATCACTTAATTCTCACTTCAATAGGCATATTATAATTTATTTGATCGACTATGGTTGCACCCAGATAATTATAAATGAACTGAAAATTTCAGTATTACAATAAGTTGATTTTTTAGTTAAAATGAATTATTTGCACTTTTTCTTTTTTGAGCGAACTATTTGCATTTATTGTTACTACCCCGGTTGGTTAGGGTTGAGTAACTGCTTTCATTTCCAAAAGTATTTTTCTATTTTTTAAAACATTTATAGGCATTTATACACTTTTGTAACTATATTAATAATTTTTTTTTATATTTTCTCTATTGTATTATTTATTATTTTTTGTAACAATTTTGATAATGATTATATTTGTTAATTATTGTTAAGTTCTTTTTTTTTTTGAAATTTGTAATCAATTTTTATAAGTTATTTGTTTTTTATTATTTTTGTAAAATTTTATTTGTTTTATAAATTTTGCACGATTTTTATCTTTCTTTTAATTTTTATGAATTCCTAGTTTATCTATTTTTATAATTTTTGATATTTATGAAACTATTTTCTACTTATTTTTAATTGTATATTTTTCTGATTTTTTAAAATCATTTATTTTTACTTTTTAATTTTTAAATATAATAATAACTATAAATTAATATTATATAATTTATTTAATATTTAAATCATTTCAAATCTTAAACAACAAAAGACAAGGGTATCAGAGTAATTGTGCATCATGGCAAGCACATGAACCGTATGCAACAGTGGCTCGGGTTCCCGCCCAATTTGAGAGAGTAAATTCGTGGACCCCAACAATACAAGCAATCAATATCAACCGTAGATTTTGTTTCAACCGTCAACTTTCGTTAAGAGAAGCTACTGACTCAGGCTCAGCCAACGAAAATGTGCAAGTGGGAATATTGCCGGTGAGCGTGGCTGCGCGTGTGTGCAAAAGTCTCCTTTCTTTTCGTGGCCCATCTTGTTAAATATTTCATAGAGGAGATGTTCGTACAAATAATCTAGCTTGTGTTTGTGTTGAAATATTTTTAGTATTAGATTTTGTGTTAGTATTGGGTTTAGTGAAAAATTGAAGAGGTAATTTTTTATATTTTTTATGGGAGAGAGAGATTATATCGTACTATTTTATTAGGAGAGAGAATATTTTGAGTAATATTGTGTTAGTAAACACAGCCTTAATATCGTGGTTGGGAATAAAATTTTAGTAAAATTTGAGGGAAAAATTTTAGGAGTTCGGTAAAGTTGAAGGGAGATTGAAAAAGTGAGTAAAAAAATTAAAAAAAAAGAAGAGAGAAAGAATTATAAGAATTATAAAATTTTATAGGTTAAAATTTTTGTTTCACAAATACTGTGTAAAGTAGTTTGAGCTCTCAGCGCTTATGCGGACTTTCAGTGGCGTGCCAAGCAAAGAGTCATTAGAACCGGAGCCGGGAGGGGAGCCGCTCGCATGCTTCTGAGAGATACTTCGGCTCCAAGTTTTGCTCTCGGCTCATTATATCTCACTAGACTCTTATATATGCCCCTCATGAGTACATCAAAATTTCATAACAAAACCCCAAAGACCGAGAGAGAGAGAGAGAGAGAGTGAGAGAGAGAGAAGGAGAGAGAGAAGGGAATGGCGGCGAAGCTGAACCAAGATGGACAAGTGCTCCGGCACGACGTGATTGAGCTCGATGAGGTGGTGAAGCTGAACCCAGATGAAGAATCGGCCAGGTCCAAGGCAGAGCCGTGGTTCAAGCGAAAGCCTGGAAGTGTGTTCCCAGCTAAAAGGACTGTAAAGCGGATGATGCTTGATTACATGGTTCAATCCGTTGCCCCTATTTCGCATCCTTCAGGCTGTCCCTCTTCCTCTGGGGCCTCCCAATCGAAGACGGCCCATGGCTGCTTCAATATTTTTCCACCACCATCAGCAGATGCCCGGAAAAGTAAGACTATATACCCAAAGCCAGCATAGGGTGGGCATGATCTCTGGGATGATCTCCGACTTTCCGCTTTGTATATTACTACCTGGGTTTTTCTTTGTGCCATTCATACAAGTTTTCTGATCATGATTCTCCGTGTATGTTTTATAAATAAAGATTTGTGATGATCTTTCTATCTTAATATGGTTTCCGTTTTCGGCGTTGGCGAAAATTATTCATGCTATACGCTTTCCGCTTTCTGAATTTCTCTGATATTCGTCCTCTACGGTTCTACCAATAAGGCAAGAAAGTTCGCAGTCACTCACAAATTAAGCTGGGACCCCCGCAAATTCCCAGCTGTTTATCTCAGTTTTAAAGGGTTCAATCAATTCCTTCCGACCCACTTCGAGGAATGGTCCCACCAACTGGAAGTGCACGACCAAATAAGGAAACTTTGCCCGTCCGATCCGACCTTCCCAAAACGAGTGATCATTCATTATGTCTTGTTGCCTGTTGGTAATTGGAATTGACCTCAAACTAACAACTATCTACTTCTAGCATTGAAGACTAGAAATTGGATGCCAAATCATTTAGAATCATATTATCGTCATTTACGTCGAAGAGCAAGGCGGCAAGCTGTCAATCCGTTCCATTTACTTCATCGATCTTATAAAATGATCGAGAAAGACAGTAAAATAAATATTCTCCTGTGTTGAGATAATTGTACGTATTTTTGTCGGGCGAGAATCGTCTTTTGGGGGAAGAAAATTAGTGGGGGGGGGGGGGGGCTGCTCATCGTACATATTACTTCTCACGCGTCAACATCGATCAATCACGTCATGCCACGCCGCTGGAACAATTTGTTGGCCAGTTGGTCAAAATGGGGCGTACTGCTAACGAACTCACTGAATTTGTTTTTTATTTTTCCAAGAAAACATAGAATTATGTTGTCTTTTTCGATGACGTTTATTGTCCCTCGGTCAATTACCAAACGAATACGGCAGCGTTTGTCTGTCAAAATTTTGAGAATGGTTGAGATATTGACATTCATGCGAGTTTGTGAAAAGTCGTGTTTTCATGTACGATTAAAGAGACAAAAGAGATAGGACCAAACATCTTCATTCCATGTACGACTTGTTGCAGTGAACTTTTAGCCGTGTTTTGGAACATACTATATATGTTCAGGCCCAACTTTTTGTGTAGTCTCTTTGCATTCCTCTCTTCGAATTCCCCTCCGCCCGCTGCCTACGTCCCCATCCCCATGCATCCTCATCTAATAGTTGGATGCTTCATGCTTCATCTATGTGGGCATATTTTCAAAGAGATGAATAAAATTCGTCCAACTAACAAGAAAAGTACTTTGTTTTGGGCCTATGGTTGAAGATGAACTTAAGAAGTAGAAATTAAGAAGAAAGTGGGATCTCTTGCCTTTCTATTGGTTCAAATCATTTGTGATTGCTTCCCCGAAATGTCTAAGAAGTTTCCTCTTGGGCTGGTAAGAGAACTTTTGTTATCATGAACCAATGATTATTTGTCATGCTAAGGTTTTGGGAAAAAGGCGATGGAGATCGCGATTCTCTTTTGGGGCCCACCTTCCATTTTTGTGGTTGTCTTGGAGTTCGAGCTTGACTGCATGACGACTGAACAGTATTATTAATTATATATAATCTAATGACATTAGTGATAAGTAAACGCCTTTGGGACCCGGGCATATTAAACTATTTGAAAAGGCTTCTAAACAGTTTTACTTTCCAAAGATGATCTCTTTTGCTGAGATTATAATCCTTTACTATTTTTCTATTTGGCGAAAGATAGATATTATAAATTGATTTTATTATAAGACTTATATGTTAAAATTTTTATATAGATAATATTAAGGTTGTGTTTGTGTTGTAATATTTTTGGTATGAGAATATGTGTTGGTATTGAGTTTAGTGAAAAGGTGAAGAGAGGTAATTTTTTATAGTTTTTTATGGGAGAGAGAGAGATTATATTGGAGTATTTTATTAGGAGAGAGATAAAATTTTGGGGATTGTTAGGTTGGCAAACGCAGCCTAAATAATGTAAGATTCATTTATTTTATTTATTATTCTTTAAATAGTATTATGGAATTCGAATAGAAAATTACAGAGAATCTTAATGCCGTAGTAGTGTACATCAGTTGGTATAAGAGTAGGCAATAGCCATATTATTTTCTTTGTCGTAAAATTTATTTTACATGAAAAGGGGTTAGATACAGACCAACCTCCAAGACCGATTACAAAGATTTGGGGGAATAAAATCCATTATAGCAACATTTAAAGTTACATATAATAAACGGCTTTAAAGTTTAAAGACCACCGTCCAAATAGCCATGTAGGCATGATACAACCAGGCCAAAGGCCCATAATAGTTACCCGGTCCAAAGATCGCGTTAGTCACTTGAGACTTGGAAATAGCGGTACTCTCTGTACTTTCCTGTGATTGAGTTTTGGGCAAATAAATGTTGCATTCAATTACGCGGGGCCCCGGCCCAGTTATACAATCACACTGTTATAAACTCAACTGAATCTAGTCGTCACTGTGTCCGGGCCCCTGTGTGCTACTCTCTGGGTTAGACCCAGGTGCTCGAGCTGTCCAGCTCAGTAGAAAGCCCACTGAATTCTATATTTTTCCACACAAATGAAGTATGAGATAAATCCATGAAAAGAACAAATTAAAAGGACCGAACTTGAAATTATTTTTGGCCATTAATATCATAGCGGTAAGTTGATGTTTAGTTTGGAGTCAAAGTAGGCAGCTGGCCCCTGTCATTGATCTCCATCGCTAGTTCGTCAAACATGCAGATACGTCTATAGCTTTAAGGAAGACGTAAGGACCAGAAAATGCAGAAAGTCTTTAGTCGTGGCTCAGAAGAACAAAGCAACCCACGCGTGTGCATGGCCCACTACCAACCATTTGAAAATTGGCTTAAGCCACGTGCAACTGCTAGCATGTGGGACCTATATTGAACATCCCCCAAATAGCCCAATTGGGACGATTTTGTCGACATATGATCATTTTCTTGACGGCTCATTTTCAGGCAAATGGGACAATTTTGTCAGCCCAACTGTTGCTTTTCCTGCCGTGGCTGTTTGGAGACTGGTAAGATAATGTTTGATTTGCATGGAAGATATACAGAATCCAGATGAGGAGACAAATTTTCCTGTTGAAAAATCACAGTTAATTTTCTGTGGTGATTCCTGTGTGTGTATATATATATATATATAGAGTAAAATCAGGTTTCCACAAAAACGTTAGCTAGCGTTGGTGTCAAATTAATGAGGCCAAAATTGTTCAGGTTTCAGGTAGCAAATTATATTAGGTGCTTGATTTTTTTTTTTTATAAAAAAAAACAGTTCAAAAAAGACCAAATTAAAGACAACAATAAGCTTTCTTCCAAAAAAAAAGAAAAAAAAAAAAGAAAAAGAAAAGAGTGGGGTAGGCCACTTATGATGCATACACCACAATTCTAAGGCTATGTTTTATACTTTCTCTGATGGGTTTTGTAGAACTTGCTTTATCTTTTTCTTCCTCATATGACTTGACACAATTTCTGCTTCTGCTCCAAATGATACACTTTTTCCCTTCGGCTTTCTATTTGAGGGCTGGAGCACAAGATCAGAATCTTCCCGTATTTTCCTTTTTCTTTCTATCTGAAAAGCTTGGCCATATATTAGCTAGGCTAGCTTAGATATATTTAAAAGAAAGGGAGTAAAATATAAGATTTCCCATGACGACATGGTGCGGTCCATTTTTCAATATGTTGAAATGGAATTTTCTGTACAGTCTTCAGGCCAGAGAAATATAATTGGTGTCCTGGATCTCTTTATTTCTTCTTTTTGCAATTTGTTTACTTTTTGTTTACGATGTGATAGAATTGGCTGCGTCATCGCTCGGTCTATTTCAAAGAGAATAAAATTCATACAAGCAAGATTGGAAGGTACACATTATCATATTCTTTCCCCCTTTTCTCTGCATCCTGTAAACCATGAAGATTGATAGCTGAAATTTCACGTGTGGATAAAAGTGGGTCCAATAGTTTATGGCTGAAATTTCCGGGTTGCATGCTTCCTGGGAATTTCCAAGAAGCCTGACTGATGATTTTCCACACCTCTCATTAGTTTGCTAATGTTGAGGAAAGGGAATATATTTTACTTAGAAAAAAAAAGAGAGAAGGGAATATATGGGTCAAATGATGAGAAAAAAGAGAATCTACTTTTATGAATAATCATAATGTTTTAAGGCATCATCTTCCTAATAATTGAATGATTGGTCTGCTTGCACATGCTCCGTAACATCAGCAGGTAGGGAAAATATGTATTGAATAATGTGAAACAAGAAAAAGAAATATGGTTGCGATGGAGACGAACAAATCTGACTGGTCAAACACTGTAACACCAAGTGGAAAGCGAAATTTATACCCCTTCGAGGAATGTTCAGGGAGATGGAGGCACGTGTATTGAATAATGTGAAACAAGAAAAAGAAATATGGTTGCGATGGAGACGAACAAATCTGACTGGTCAAACACGGTAACACCAAGGCACGTGTATAATTCGAAGCTGAAATCTCTAAAATGCCCCAAAATTCTTAAAATATCTCTACTTGTGCTTTGTACAACTTCAAAGTTCAGGGAGATGGAGGAAAGTGTGATTCGCTGTTGCTGCGGATATCTTTGCTTTTGCTTTGTTTCCCTGTTTTATTCTTTTTAATCTTAAGATTGTTTTGATATTCTGTAATTTGTCAACCAGTTTCTTGTCGTCTTCTTTTTTCGGCCTCTTTCCATCACATTGAGCTTCACTGTGGTCACTGTACGGATGTCAAGTTTCCTGTGTGCTTTTGTAAGATTGAATTGATTTGAGAATGCCATACGACCTGGTCCTTTTACTTGTATTTGCTGCTGCTTTGGTGCAGTCTCTAGACCCGGATCTCAACGACGACGTTCTGGGATTGATTGTATTCAAGGCCGATCTTCAAGACCCAAAGGCCTAGCTCATATCATGGAACGAAGACGACGACAGCCCCTGCGGCTGGGTAGGAATCAAGTACGACGTTCTGGGAAGGAGAGATTCCTGAAGGTGTTGAAAATTTGTACGATTTGAGAGCGATAAACTTAAGTAAAAATCGGTTCTCCGGGAAGCTTCCTGACGATATTGGATACTGGGGATTTTGGGGCATTTTAGGGATTTCAGCTTCGAATTATACACGTGTCTTCGTATTATTATTTTTTGTTATTTTTAAACGTGCCATGTCAGCGAACACGTGTCTTCTGTTAGCCACGTCAGCAATTCCGTCCATTAAGTTGACGACAGGACTCTTCTGGGAATAGGGCCAAACCCCAGGAGTTTTTTAAGGAAAATTCATACCCTAAGGACTAAATTGAGAAAGAATAATACCCCAGAGACGTACGGAGCATTTTAGCCTTATATATATCATAGTTTATACATAATACATGTTAAGTGACTCCCACAGGCCACGGGCTGAAGAAAAGAATAGGGTTAATGACTTTTTTAGTCCTTAGGTTTTGACAACTTTATTTTTTCGTCCTTGGGTTTTCTCATTTATCACACGTAGTCCTTGGGTTTTATGGTTTTGTCAAAATGGTCCTTCCGTCCTCTTCCGTTAACGAAATACCCAGTCAACTAACGGCCTACACGTCATGGCCAATCAGCCAGTGACACGTGTCATTTTTAAATGCCACGTCACTTTTTTTTGCCACATCAGAAAAACAATTTTTTTTAAAACATAATAATTTCGTCGAATTAAAAAAAAAAAAACCCAAAACCCCCCTGGAAGGGGTGACCGGAGCCACCAACCTCCCTTTGCTGGGTGGCTCACGGCCACCCCTTCTAGGGGGGCCGGTGGCTCGCCGGGGGGGAGCCCAGATCTGGGCTCCCCCGGCCTCCCCGCGATGATCCCCATCACGGGAGGCCGGTGGCTCAGCGAGCCACCCCTCTCGCAGGGGGGAGCCCGATCCGACCTCCCCGCAAGGGGGGGCTCGCGAGGGGGGGAGCCCAGATCTGGGCTCCCCCCCTAGAAGGGGTGGCCGGGAGCCACCCAACAAAGGGAGGCTGGTGGCTTCGGTCACCCCTTCCAGGGGTTATTATTTTTTAAATTTTTATTTTTCTGATGTGGCAAAAAAAGTGACTTGGCATTTAAAAATGACACGTGTCACTGGCTGATTGGCCATGACGTGTAGACCGTTAGTTGACTGGGTATTTCGTTAACGGAAGAAGACGGAAGGACCATTTTGACAAAACCATGAAACCCGAGGACTACGTGTGATAAATGAGAAAACCCAACGACGAAAAAATAAAGGAGTCAAAACCTAAGGACGAAAAAAGTCATTAACCCAAAAGAATATTTGTTTGTATATATCTCAATAATCATTCGGTCTACGGTGAGTGTATATATAGGCAGGGCTAACAACCTAAACGAATATGCCAAATATTACATAAAAGGTGAGTCAGGAGGATGAGTCACGTGATGGCAGAATCTTCTGCATGAGCTGTAGAATCTTCAGGAAGAGAGGACGTGGGTTGTGGGGCTGTAGTGGACGTCTTGCGTTGCTGAGAGCATTTTGTGCTGACAGCTGGCTGTGTCTCAACACAGGCCACAGCGGCACAGCCTTACTTGCCCACTTGGCACTTGCAAAAGTAAAGAGACCCAACAGTTTACTTTTTCATAGAAATTACGTCTGACATGACTGGTGAAAATAGGAAAAAGAAACAAAGAAATAAAGGGGAGGAAGGGGATATTGCTAAGCCTGCCTCATCGACTGCCAACACGAAAGGGACAAGTGTTTGAGGACTTTTTCTCCTTTTTTTGGGTCTGTCGAAAGAAATAAAGGGAGGAAAAGAGATATACTTTTTATTCGTTCATTTGAACTTTATTTCCTTAATTAAATAACAATTTATATTACTAAAAAAAAGAAACAATTTATATTGTTTTTTCACATATATTTCTTGAAATCTTTTTTATGCTCTTAAGGTAAGATCAGTATGGGGTTTTACGAGAAGCCAAATTATTTGTATTCAACTTTTGTAATTAAGAGGATTTTCAGTTGGGTAGTTTTTTGAGAATTTTTTGTGTTTTGAGAATTTTTAAGTGATGTTAACTTTATTGGTATGCATGCGGTAGTTATTTTTAGGTAATGTTAAAAAACATGTTCGGTTTGTGTATTCTCAGGATTCAAAAAATCCTGAGAATACAAACAAACCGAACAGGCCCTAAGATTTTTCGTATAACTTCATCATAACCCACATATATAACTATTTTCAATATCCTATCCATTTGAAATTTTTAACCCCAAATTGTGCTTCAGGATAAAGATTCTACAAAATAGTCGCATTTTAATGAAATTATGCTTGTCTATTGGGGACATCATTTTTTTAATATGTTTCTTAGGTGTCAGAAAATCAGCCAGATCAAGTCATATTTGTAAATAAAGATTCTTTTGAAAATTTTAAAAATGTTATAAAAATTAAGAAACATGAGAATTTTATTAAATTTGGAGAAAAAGTAATAAAATAAAATAAGAAGCATCTAATACCGTTTAAAAGTTTCGTAATAGGGGAGAAACATTGCGAGATAGACGGCTTGGAAAGAAGGAAAAACGTGCGCAAATCAACAAAAGACAAGGGTATCAGAATAATTGTACAACATGGCAAGCACACGAACCGTACGCAACTTCGTTCCGTTCCCGCGCAATTTGAGAGAAAGTAAATTCATGGGCCCGAACAACACAAAGCACACGGGGAAACTGATTAGGCCATTCCCACCTCCACCTACCTTTTTCTCTCTCTCCTCCCTCCGGCCCTCCCCTTTAGCTCTGTAGTCTCTTCGTTTTGTTTTTTTTTGTCTCCGTCCATCCTTTTCCCCCCGATCCAAACACAGTACAAGCGCTTCTAAGGCAACCAATATCAACCGTCGATTTTGTTTTCCTTGCTTTTATCAGCAACCCGTCAACTTCGGTTAAGAGAAGCAAGCTAGTAAACCACGAAACGAAAATGTGCAAGTGGGAATATTGGCGGTGAGAGTGTGCAAAGTCTTCTATTTGTGGCCCACCTTCGTTAAATATTTCATACAAGAGATGCTCGTACAAATAATCAAGTAGTTTGAGCTCCCATACGGTAAGCTTCTGTGGACTTTCAGTGGCGTGGCAAGCTAAGAGTCATTTGATTGTTTGATCCAAGTGAGAAATGGAGAGGTTAGAACTGGAGGGGACCGCTCGCATGATTCTGAGTGAGAGATGCTTCGGCTCCAAGTTTTGCTCTCACTAGACTCACTTATATAGAGCCACTGCTCGGGAATTTTCCACCGTTGGATGGTTCGGACGGATTTGCCTTCGGAGGCAATCCGTTCCCCACTTATATATGCCCCCGAGTAAATAAAAATTTCATAACTAAACCACAAAGGCCAACAGAGAGAAGGAAATGGCGGGGAATGTGAACCAAGATGGACAAGTGCTCTGGCACGACGTGATGAAGCTCAATGAGGTGGTGAAGCTGAACCCAGATGAAGAATCGGCCATGTCCAAGGCAGAGCCGTGGTTCAAGCCAAAACCTGGAAGTGTGTTCCCAGCTAAGAGAAGGTCAGTGAAGCGGATGATGTTTGATGACATGGTTCAATCCGTTGCCACTTTTTTGCATCCTGCAAACTGTTCCTCTTCCTCTGGGGCCTCCCAATCGAAGGCCGCCCATGGCTGCTTCAATATTTTTCCACCACCCAGATCACCAGATGCCCGGAAAAGTAAGACTATATACCCAAAGCCAGCATAGTGTAGGCATGATCTCAGGGATGATCTCCGACTTTCCGCTTTATATATTACTACCTGGGTTTTTCTTTGTGCCCTTCATACAAGTTTTCTGATCATGATTCTCCGTCACGTGTATGTTCTATAAATAAAGATTTGTGATCTTTCTATCTTGATATGGTTTCCGTTTTCGCGGTTGGCGAAAATTATTCATGGTATACGTTTTCCACTTTCTGAATTTCTCTGATATTCATCCTCTACCAATAAGGCAATAAAGTTCGCAGTCACTCGCAAATTAAGCTGGGACCTCCGTAAATTCCCAGTTGTTTATCTCAGTTTTAAAAGGTTCAATCAATTCCAACCCACTTCGAGGAATGTTCCCACCAACTGAAAGTGCACGACCAAATAAGGAAACTTTTCCATCAATATCCGACCTTTCCGAAACGAGAACACAGAAAGAGTGCTCATTTTATTATGTCTCGTTGGTGATTGGAATTGAACTCAAACTAAACTGCATCTTTCTTTACTCAAACTATCTACTGCTAGCATTGAAGACTAGAAATTGGATGCCAAATCATTTAGAATCATATTATCGTCATTTACGTCGAAGGACAATCTGTCCATCCATTCCATTCACTTCATCTTATAAAATGATAGAGAAAAAAAGTAGAATATTCTCTGGTGTTGAGAGAATTATACGTATGTATAGAGGGGGAGAACCGTCTTTTCACTTGCATGGTTTCTACCTTGTAATTGCTGCTGCAGAAGTCTTACACACACGTGCACAGGCAATCTGTGGAATATTGAGGGCAAATACGTACGGACACTTAGCCATCAGACAGTGGTGAAGGGAATCTGAGGCCAAAAGTCCAATCTATTTTCGATTTGGCTACAATCTTCCACTTTAGTTATTTACTCTCATGTTTGGTTATAGATTTATGTTAATTGCATTCAGTTTGTAAATCCTTTATTAGATAAGTTCCTTACTGTTAGGAATATAATATTTTAGTTGGCTTTACTTCGTATGTAATTGTGTTGTACTTCCTGAGCTATTGAGGTTAATGAAGCTTCTGTGAAGAGTTAAAGACTGCAGTACAAAACAGAGTATTTCTTCAGAAATTCAAGTTAGCTTGGAGTCAGATGCAAGACATACAGAAACGCGAATTAAAGAAACGGCTGAAACAGAAATTGGTTAGTCTGTTTCTCACTAAATGAGTGACGTCATGGTTGACCCAAAAAGCCCAGAACCTTCTACTCCTAACTGAAAAACACCCGTAGCATATAACCCCATTTTCCTTTGAAGAAAAAGGGAGAGCTTATAAAAATGCAGATTGTGCGTTCAACCTGAAATCTCCTCTCGAAACCTTCTGCCCATTTTTCTTAGTCTTTGATTGTGTGAGAACTGAGAATGAAGCCTTGAAAAGTAAAACATCTCTCTAAAGATTCTCAGTTCGAATTTATTGATCACCACCGTTATTTTCTCAAGAAGAAATTCGAGATTTTCAGAGGTTGCTGAAATCTTGAAAGTCCAAAAGCCCTGTTCAAAGAGTTGCTTTTTTTGTGAGTTCGTAATGGGAAACGACAAGGTATGGACGACGTGGTAAGGTTTTTAGTTTTTCGAATGGACGAGAGGTTCTCGATCTCTGCTATGGTGCAGATCCGAACGGTGTGTTTCGGGTAAGAAAACAAGTGTGTTAGACTAGGATTATGGTTATTCTTGAGTCTATGGATCACCTTGTATTTCGAGTTTGAAAAGCTAGTGGAATCGTTACCCGGTCTAAGGACCCGGAGAGTTTTTATCTCTTGGAATTTGTTTCCAAGAGATTTTCTCTTCGTAACCAATCTTGATGTCTCTTTGTGGTGATTTATATTGTTCTTCATCAATTGTTGATTAGTTGTGAATCACAAGCTGAATGTTCAGGTGTTGTTCTTGACTTTGAATTGAGAATCTTGGATACATATTCGAAATAAATTGATCTAACGTTTGCTTGATTATTTACTTCGATTGAATATGTTTGTATTGAAGTAATCCTTTGCACTGAACTTTCTGATCTGGTTTGTGTAGTTTGTGCAGAAAAGAATTGTATACTTTGAATAGTTTTAAAGTTTAAATTGAAGAACCTATTCACCCCCCCTCTAGGTTAAGTTGGTATCTGAATGAGTCTTAAACAAGTTTGTTCAATTGGTATCAGAGGAGATCTCGATTCCTTAGACTCATATTATTAGTTTTTAGTGAAGTTACATCAATTTTTTATTTCTCTGCAATATTCTGAAGTTAGAAGTTTATTTGGAGTTTATCTGACTATAGTTCTATAGTGTATTTTAGCTGGGAGAAGAGAACTTGTTCGGCTACAACGGAGGTAAGAGTGAAAATTTTCTAAGTGTTGGATTAATGGGCTGCGAGATATATAATTGTGTGTTTAGTTTCAATAAAGAGCACATAGAAGTACAAGCCCATGTTTTAAAAAGAAAAAGCTCTTACACGTAAGTCTCTTTGTTGAAAAGTCCACTAACACTTTAAAAAGTTTTAACCCACCTTTCTCATTTTACCCTTGTGAATCACCTTTACCCTAACACATTGCCGACACTTTCTTTAGTTCTCTTTGTTTTACTATTTGCGCCGCTCGTCCTCTTCTCAAGTGCAGTGGGTCTCCTCGTTTCTTTGTGTTTTGCTTTGTTAAATCTTTCCACTCTACTTTGTTTAAGCATCACTAAGTATACGATAAGGTACGAATCTCTCTCTCTTCTTTTTATATTGTGTAAAATGCAAGATTTGTTTGTTTATGCTCATGTGGTCCCGAAATTGATTGGGTTGTTTATTATGAATGAGTTTTTATATTTATTTCTCATTTTCCATGTATTTCTTTCATGCTATTGATTGCATTTATTAAATCTAGATTCACCATATATGCAGATTTTTGAAGTAGTTGAAATCTAGGTTTTTCTAAATTTTCCCTCTTTACAAAATAGCCAATATTTGAGAAATTGTTTTACTATTTCAGTAATAATTGCTTCTCTTAAGTGTACTACATTTGTAATATTCTCATTTAACTTTAATAGTTTAATAAAATTGTTGGTTAGTGAGAATATGGGTATTCTGCTTAAGTGAACAATATGAGAGATAATTTAAATAGTTTTAAAAGCATGTGAGTCGATTAGTAAAAATAAGAAATTTGTGATATTAGAAATATAAATTTCAGTAACCCTGCAAGCATATATTTAATGGGTCAATCATAATATGTTGCTTTCTAAATTCAATTGCCATATTTTTTAAGAAACATATATGATATCTTAGTTGCTTGATGTACAATGTATTTTAGTTTTGGAAATTACATTGTATGCATTCGGTTCCCATGAATATTCTTTTGGTATCAGAAAATTTTTGTTAAGAAAACAACAATTATAGATAAGTGTATTTCATTTGTCTATTTCATTATGTCTTATAAATGATTCAATTTGTAAATCCTTTAGTAGATAAGTTCCTTACTGTTAGGAATATTTTAGTTGGCTTTACTTCGTATATAATTGTGTTATACTTCCTGAGCTATTGAGGTTAATGAAGCTTCTGTGAAGAGCTAAAGACTGCAGTACAAAAACAGAGTATTTCTTCAGAAATTCAAGTTAGCTTGGAGTCAGATGCAAGTCAGACAGAAACGCGAAGTAAAGAAACGGCTGAAACAGAAATTAGTTAGTCTGTTTCTAACTAAATGAGTGACGTCATGGTTGACCCAAAAAGCCCAGAACCTTCTACTCCTAACTGAAAAACACCCGTAGCATATAACCCCATTTTCCTTTGAAGAAAAAGGGAGAGCTTATAAAAATGCAGATTGTGCGTTCAACCTGAAATCTCCTCTCGAAACCTTCTGCCCATTTTTCTTAGTCTTTGATTGTGTGAGAACTGAGAATGAAGCCTTGAAAAGTAAAACATCTCTCTAAAGATTCTCAGTTCGAGTTTATTGATCACCACTGTTATTTCCTCAAGAAGAAATTCGAGATTTTCAGAGGTTGCTGAAATCTTGAAGGTCCAAGAGCCCTGTTCGAAGAGTTGCTGTTGTTGTGAGTTCACAATTGGAAACGACAAGGTATGGACAACGTGGTAATGTTTTTAGTTTTTCGAATGGAAGAGAGGTTCTCGATCCCTGCTATGGTGCTGATCCGAACGGTGTGTTTCGGGTAAGAAAACAAGTGTGTTAGACTAGGATTATGGTTATTATTGAGTCTATGGATCACATTGTATTTCGAGTTTGAAAAGCTAGTGGAATCGTTACCCGGTCTAAGGACCCGGAGAGTTTTTATCTCTTGGAATTTGTTTCCAAGAAATTTTCTCTTCGTAACCAATCTTGGTGTCTCTTTATGGTGATTTATATTGTTTATATTGTTCTTGATCAATTGTTGATAAGTTGTGAATCACAAGCTGAATGTTCAGGTGTTGTTCTTGACTTTGAATTGAGAATCTTGGATACAGATTCGAAATAAATTGATCTAACGTTTGCTTGCTTATTTACTTCGATTGAATATTTTTGTATTGAAGTAATCCTTTGTACTGAACTTTCTGATCTGGTTTGTGTGGTTTGTGCAAAAAAGAATTGTATACTTTGAATAGTTTTAAAGTTTAAATTGAATAACCTATTCACCTCCTCTAAATTAAGTTGGTATCTGATTGAGTCTTAAACAAGTCTGTTCCCTTACTCATCCATACATCACAACAAATCAAAACCTTCTATAATAGATACTGGAACAGGGGAGGAGGGTGGGGGAAGAAAATTAGCCTTGCTCATCATACCTCCCGCGCATGATCAACATCGATCAATCACATCATGCCACGCCGTTGGAACAATTTGTTGGCGTGTTAGTCAAATGGGGCGTACTACTAACGAACTCACTGAATTTGTTTTTTGATTTCTCCAAGAAAATAAAGAATAATGACGTTGTCTTTGGTCGATGACATTGATTGTCCCTCGGTCAATTAAATACTGAATCAAGTTAATCAAATCTTAAGTTATTTAAATACTGAATTTTGTTGGCCACAAATCCATAACCCAATTCAACCATCCGGAAGCATCCTAGAACCCACGTTATATGAGAGAAACTATTACCCTCAATTTTGATAGCTTATGGTAAAAATCCATCAACTTTGTCTGAGAAAAGAATTTTATCGCTTGTCAATTGATCTCTTCTTGAACAATGAGAGAAAAGACCTTGTTGATTGGAGGCAGAGGATCATTCAAGAGTATTTGTCCACGAGCATGAGCAAACTTCTCATCCAATCCCATGAGAAATTGAAGAATAAATTCCCTCTCTTGACTAGCAACTATAGACTTTGTGGCTCGACACTCAGATCCACATATGCAAGTGTCGAGTTGAGAGAAAGATTGAAGCTCATCCCAAAACATGTTGAGCTTGGGGAAGTAATGACTGACCGATGTATTTTCTTGAAGCAATGTAGCAAAATTCTTTCGAATGCGAAATACTCGAGGACCATTAGATTGAGTAAAACGTTCACGGAGCTTATTCCAAACATGCTGAGCAGAATCAACATACATCATAGAAGCAGCAATATGCTGAGCAATGAAATTACGTATCCATGCAGTAACCATCATGTCACAGCGTGACCAAGTAAAGAACAAATTAGGATCAGTTGGAGAAGGCTTGAGGATAGTTCCATGAATGAATCCAAGCTTATTCTTAATAGTAAGAATCATGATCATTGCACGATGCCAAGTAGAATAGTTCTGAGCACCAAGGAGAGGTTGAGAAACGAGGACCGTATTAGGAGTTTCGGCATGATGAAGGTATAAAGGATTAGATGGATTTTCATCGATGGAAGAAAAGAAAGTTGGAGAGTGGGATCTAAGTGAGTCAGGATTGACCACTGGAGGTGAAACAGGGGATGAAGCAATGACTCGAGGAGTAGATTCAGTCATGTTGTACACAGAAAATCAGAATTGCAGATGCAGAGAAAAAAAATGCTTTGATACCATGTAGAGAATGATGAAAAATGTGTATTTGTATTATATAATCGAAATGATTACAAGAGGTTGATATTTATACATAGCTTGGACGTATGACTAACAGCTAAACTAACCGAAAATACTTAACGAATTATGTAACTGACTAACTAACAATATAACAGATTGAATATCGTGATACTCTTTCACCACGCATACGTTGAATGATATGACTCCAAGTTGAAGGCACGATTCCATATTGTTACATGCTATGATTATGCGATCCACCCATTTCAATCTACCGCGTGCTAGTTGCAGCTTTTTGAGAGTTTTACTGGTTCCACTTCGGGCATTTTTAATATCCATCTAGAAGTTTTGGGACCTGACAAGTTGATTCTCTTGGGCCCCAATGTGTATTAATAACGTGTAAAGGGCTAGTTCCAAATATTCCACCGAAACCTAGATTTGACTGCTTGTATGTTAGTAGAGGCATGCATGGGTATCCTCAGTACCCCACTCACAGTCCCTCATATAAATCTCTTTCCTTTGCTCTCAAGTTGCTTATGCATTTATATCTTCATTGGACCATCCCCCTAAAGAGAAAGAGATCTAGAGGAAAACAAAATCTTGGGGCTGAGCATGGGTAAGAAAATGGCGGGAGACGAGCTTGGGCCACGGTTTACACCCAAGAAAGGGGGAGTCATTCCTCCAAAGAGGAATCAGTGAAGAGGATGATGTTTGAATCCATCATTAAATCCATAGCTTCTCAACTCTTCCCCCGGCACTACTCTTCTTTCTCTGAAGTGGAAGGGATTCCGCGGCCACCAAGATCCAAACCTTAACCATTAGCTCAAGTACCCCCTGAAGTTTTATTGTCGATAGTTAATATCAATACTGACCGGATACGTATGAGAAGAAATTCCATGGAATACTCCGTGGGTAAATGTCTCAAGTGGGAACAAATTTAGGACGATGAAAAACAGAGGACGAAATGTAGGACGATGGGCCACGATGGGACAGTCAGTTCCAATTGGTCTCCGAAGATTACTTGTTCGGTTATTGTGTTCTACATCTGTTTAATCTTTATCTGCCCCTGACTTTCTTATAAAATCTGCTTCCCAACAGGGCATGTCAACCCTTTTTTTTTAATCTATTTGTTTCTGTTACATACAAAGGGTGCTCTCAATTCTCATGTCTACATAGAATGTTTGTTTTCTTTGCATTCTAAGAATTTTTTGAATCTTGAGAATACACAAGCCGAACATATTTTTTAACATTACCTAATAACAACTACAACAAGCATACTAATAAAATTAATATCATCTAAAAATTCTCAAAATACAAAAAATCATCACAATACCATCTAACCGAACATCTTTGTTTTTTTTGGGTGTCTTAACCACCTTTTGTTCTATCTATCTAAGGTCTTCAAATCTAAGTGCCAGATCAATGTCGAGATGTTCAGATGGAATGAAGAACTTATCCTGTACCTGACTTGCCTAAGTTCAACATCGAATGAAATCTTGTTGATTTACATTTTTTTAAGAAAAAAAAGATTTACCTCCCATATTTATTAAATTCTCTCATCTTACTTATGACAATGGAAAACCATAGTAAGTTAAAAAATTTACATTAATCCTTTGAATTAGGATGAATCTTGAAACCAATTTTCAAGATTTTCAATTATTTTCTTAGCTCTTTTTTTGTGGATATAATTCAAGGTCAAAGTCAATTGTGAATAAGAAAATGAAAAAAAAAGGGAATGGGACCAAAATCCTAGGAGTAGTTTGTTGGGTAGTATTTAAAACAAAAGAAGTTTAAGACAAATTAAGAAAGCGATTAACTTTATTTAAAAGCTAGCTCCTGTTTAATCATTCACTTATTATTATGCATAAAAATCAAAAGTCGTGTCGTTCCTACATTTTTATACCTTTTTTTCTAGGGAGTTTGACTTCCGAAAGTAGCCAAACCATTAAACAATGTTAATAGATTAAAGACACTAAAAGAGAAAGGACCAACATCTTCATTCCATGTACGTACTACTTTTACTTAGAAAAAAAATGTACGTACGACTTTTTGCAGTGAACTTTTAGCCGTGTTTTGGCACGTACTATATATATATATATGTTTCAGGCCAAACTTTGTGACTCTCTTTGCTTTCCTCTCTTCGAAACCCCTCCCCCGCCGCCTACGGCCTACCCCATCCCCATGCATCCCCTGTAATAGTTGGATGCTTCATGCTTAATTTATATGGGAATATTTTAAAAAAGATAAGAGTATAATTCGTCAAACTAACAAGAAAAGCACTTTGTTTTGGGCCTATATATGGTTGAAGATTGAAGTACTTAAGAAGTTGAAATTAAGAAGAAAGTGGGATCTGTTGGCTTTCTATTGGTTCAAATAATCTGTGATTGCTTCCCCGAAATGTCGAAGAAATCTTAGAGTGAGCCCTAAGCAAATGCACTGTATAAAATGAGAAATTTAGGTGATTCGGAGAAAGGCCTTCGAACTTTGTGTCACATTTAGGTCGCGGTCGTCCAGGAGAGAGATAAAAGAGAACGAGGGAAAGAAATGGAAAAAATGCTGTTAATCTTCTCTTCCGTTATTGAATTTGAAGACTAAAAATAAGACTCACCATCAAGACTCATATCCGTCACCAAACATAGCCATGATCATTTTCTCGAGAGCTCTTTTTCAGGCAAATGGGACAAATTTGTCAACCCAACTGGTGCTTTTCCAGTCGAGGTGATAATGAAAAGAAAAGCCATTCTAGACAGAAATTGAAACATCTGGCAGTTTGGACTTAGGAGACTGATAAGATAATGTTTGTTTTTTTTGTTTTTTTTTTATAAGATAATGTTTGGTTTGCATTGAAGATTTACGGAACCTTAATCAAGATTAGGAGACAAATTTTCCTGTTGAAAAAAAATCACAGTTAATGTCAAATATGAAACCAAAATTCTTCAGGTTTCAGGTAGCAAATTATATTAGTTGTTTGATCTTAAAAAAAGACCAAATTAAAGACAACAATAAGCCTTCTTAAAACAAAAAAAAAGGGGAGTGGGCTAGGATGCATATATACACTGAAAAGAATCTTTGACTCCTATATACTTGTGATGGGTTTCGTAGAACTTCACTTGCTTTATCTTTTTCTTCCTCACAATTTCTGCTGGCTTCTGCTCCAAATGATACACTCTTCTTTCTTGTCGGCTTTTCTATTTGAGGGCTAAGCTGTAGCACGAGAGAATCGAACCTTTTCTTTCATCTGAAAAAGCTTGGCCATATATTAGCTGAGGACGGATTCTCTCTGAAGACTGAATGGACGGCTGACTAGCAGTGCTCGGGCCGACGAAAGAACGGAATTTGCCGACAAGCACTGATCGGGTAGGTGTGGATCCCGTCCGGGACCCACACCCATCCCCTCCCGACCGTTGGACCCATTCGGCCTTCGTCCGTTACTATATTAGCTAGGCTAACTTAGAGATTTAAGAGAAAGAGAGTAACTCATTAAGGGTGGGTTTGTTTTGTAAAATTTTAATGTTCTTAAAATTTTAGGTATTGGGTTTAGTGAAAAAATGAAGAGAGAGGTAATTTTTTATATTTTTTGTAGTGAATAGTAATGATTTGATGAGGGAGAGAGATATTATATTGTAATATTTTATTGTGTTAAAATTTTACAACACAAACGCAGCCTAAGATTTCCCATCACGACCCATTTTTTAATATGTTGAAATGGAATTTAATTACTGTTCACTCTGCAGGTCAGAATTAATTTAATTAGTGTCGACCTCGAGCTCGAGCTCGAGGTCGATCTCTTTATTTATTCTTTTTCCATTTTTTTTAAACTTTTTGTTTACGATTTGATAGAATTGGCTGCGTCATCGATCTGACTATTTTCAAAGAGAATAACTCATACAAGCAAGATCGGGAAGTAATATATACATTCATATTCCTTCCCCGTTTTCTCTTCCTGGTTCATGAAGATTGGTGGCTGAAATTTCCGGGTTGCATGCTTCCTGGAAATTTCCAAGACGCTGCCTCAAACGGCATATCAAATCAGAAGAGGTTCAGATCAAAATTGAATTACGAGATGTTTTTCCTACTTATTCTGCCCTCGTAAGGATGAATTATTTGCATGTACATATATCCTACAGTTCCTCAGTCTTTTACCCAAGTACCTGTCGCCTGGAAATAAGAAACAAGACGTTTGTACTGGCTCTGATGTCTGCCGGGAACAGAAGGATATGATGACGGATGATCTGCAACTAATTGGCAGTAAAAGCTTTGATTTTTTGAACGTATCCAAGACGTTTGCTTAGGACAAATCCACAATATACAAATTAATTTTTTTTCTTTCTCATATATCCTTCGCTTGGTCACGTCACTAAGAGTAATGGCGTTTTACGAGGACTCAAATGACTTGTATTCAACTTTTATAACTTCATAACAACCCACATATGTATTTTCAACATCCTTTCCATTTGAAATTTTGAAGCCCAAATTGTGCCTCAGGATAAAGATCCTACAAAATAGTGGCATTTTAATGAAATTATGCTTGTCTATTGGGGACATCATATTTTTTTTATATATGTTTCTATGGTGTCAGAAAATCAGCCAGAATAAAGTAATATTTGAAAATTTTTGAAAATTTAAAAAATGTTAATGAAAATTAAGAAACATGAGAATTTTATTAAATTTGGAGAGAAAGTAATAAAAATGACAATATTACGAGAGTCCGTGAAATATAATATTACACTACTCAAGAACCATTTTTGTATATTGTGGTTACCATATTACAATGTTCGGTTACCATTTTTTTAAGAATTTGCATCATACTTTTATATTTACAATCAAAATATCACAAAACATACCTATTTCAATACAACACCTATTTACCTTTTTTACAAACATCAATAACTTTTAACAACTTTCGCACGCATGCAAATACAACTTTAACATTACTTAAATATTCACAATTTTATCAGAATCATACAAATTTCTTCCAAACGAACATCCCCATAGTTGACCTCCTATCTATAGGGTAAAATTAATTTCGTACCCGCTATTACCAAAATAGTGATTTGAGCCATTTATTTTTTGAAAATCATCAATATTCACCCCGTCCAAATTAGACATTAAGTCTTACGGAAAACTTGCAAAATGATCGAAATGCCCCTCCAAGATAAAATGTTAATAAATAAATAAAAATAATAAAAATTTAAGAAATAGATTTTTGAAAATAAAGTTTCAATAGTTTTATTTAAAAAATATTACTTTTATTTTTAATGAATGTTTTTAAATTTTTTATTTAATTATTTACATTTTATATTGGAGGCGTATTTTGGTCATTTTACATGGGCTCAATCGTCGTTTTGATAATAACGGCTACAAAATTGATTTTATCCTATAGATACTGAGCTAACTATGACTTTTCCAAAAAAAAAAAACAAGAAGATCTAATATCGTTTACTAGCTTTCGTTATCTTAAAAGTTCGTGACAGAGGAAATATTATGAGATAAACAGCTTAGAAAGAAGGAAAAAACGTGAGGAATTAAACTAAGGGTGAGTACCGGAATATATAAAATTAGAATGATCAATTTCGATTCTATTCCAGTATTCATCGGAATACAATTTTTTATTTCGATTCCATACAGAACTGGAGTTTTTGGAATCCGAACCGGGAATTCTGGTTCATCATGTGGATTTTTTTTACATATATTTTTTGGGGCCCTAATGAGCTAAAAATATTTTTTGGACCTTTTTTTGGAAGATTTTCCCCTTATTCATCATAAATTAAAAATAAATTTAAACATTCATAAAAAAATCTAGATTTTAAAATAAACATTCAATCAAATTTCATATTTTATACTTTATTTTAAGTACTATTTTAAAAAAATGGAACTGAAAATTTCTGTATTTTTTAATTATTTATCATAAATTAACAATATATGTAAAATATTCATCCAACATCTAGATTATAAAATAAACATTCAATCAAATTTCATATGTTATATTTTATTTTAAACACTATTTTTATTTATAAAGATTAGAACTGAAAATTTCAATAATTCCGCTCGAAATTTCTGATTCTAGTTCTGCTCTTAGAAAGTGGAACCGAAAATTTGAATTAGTAACAAAATTTTTATCACCCTTAAAAAAACAAAAGACAACGGTATTAGAGTAATTGTACAACAAAGTAAGCACATGGACGTAGGGCTGTACAACCCCGGTGTAGGTGCCGGTTTTGGTCAAAACAGGCACCTACACCGGGTAGGCAGGTTTTGAAAAAATTTCCACCTACACCTACACCGTTAAGGGCAAAAACCAGCCCTTAGCGGTGGCGGTTTAGCGGTGGCGGTTTCCGGTTATCTTACATTAATATTGAGCCATTTTTTTAGCATTTTACGTACTTGACCCAATGTATTTTTTCTTTTTTCTTTTAGTCCATTAATCACATATCAATAAAATCTAAACTAATGAAATCCAAATTCCAAAATCAATAAAATTAAAGATCATTTTAAAAGATAAGATGAGAATTTAAAGTCCAAAGTAATAGAGACGTCACTGTAAATAGAAACTATTATCTTTTGAAAAATCTAGTTTAGACCCTAACAACACTTAGATGAGAGAATATGTGTTTTCCCTCTAATTAACAAATCAATAACAATTTTAAAACATGTTCAAAACCTAATAGGGTTTCCCTTGGTTTCACAAGGAAAATAAAAAAATTCGGCAATTTTTAAGGTGCTCGAGCGCGGGTGAAACGCTCGTCGAGCGCTTATGTTTCTGTCTGAAATTTGCACTGAGCGCTCGAGCGCTTGTCTAACGTTAGTCAAACGTGATGACTCTGTCTGAATTTTTTCAAAGGGCGCTCGAGCGCTTGTCAAACGCTGGTCAAACGTGATGACTTTATTTGAATTTTTGAACTAAAATGTATTAGAAATTTGAACTAAAATGTAATTGAATGACTGATTTTGCGAGCATGGTATAAATTTAATAGTGATTTGTCAATTTTAAAATTTAGACAATTTATTAATATTTCATAAAAACTCTTAAACTAATACATTGATTTAAAATTTTTTGTGGTAGAATCTCGACCTCTTGACTTATATTATGCGATGTACTTATCAAAGTTTGACATTAAACTCTTTAATTATGATTCCAATGCCTTCATATATGCCCTTTTAAATACAATAAATTTGTAATTTTTCTACCAAAATTCTAAATAACTAGTTCATTCACCTATCAAGCTTCTTGGTAACTTGAATGTAAGCATTTGATTAGACAAAACCAACAACAAATCTCAAATATTCAAGTGAAACTAAACTATTGAGTAAACCTTGTCATGCTTCTAGAATATTATGTCTTGAGGTAAAACTAAAGTTTAAACTATTGAGTAGAAATTAAAATAAAAAACTAAAAAAAAATCCCGGTTTAACCTACACCGGGAAACTCGGTGCCGGTTAAACCGGGAACCGATGGTTTTTTCAAAAAACCAAACCTACACCGGCACCAGTTAGACCAAAAATCGGAAACCCGGTACCGGTACCGGTGCCGGTGTCACCGAAATTTCCCGGTGGCATTGTACAGCCCTACATGGACGATATGCAACCTTCGCTCCGTTCCCGCCCAATTTGAGAAAGTAAATTCGTGGGCCCCAACAATACAAAGCATGCGTGGAAACTTTTTTTTTTTTTTTTTTTCTCTCCGTCTATCCTTTTTCCGCCGATCCAAACTCAGTATAAGCGCTTCTAAGGAAACCAATATCAACCGTCGATTTTGTTTTCCTCTTTTATCAGCAACCGTAGCTTCGGTTAAGAGAAGCGTACACCATGCGTCAGAGTATGCAAAGTCTTCTACTGGTGGCCCATCTTTGTTAAATATTTCATAGAAGAGATGCTCGTACAAATAATCTAAAGTAGTTTGAGCTCCTATACGGAAAGCTTCTGTGGACTTTCAGTGGCGTGGCAAGCTAAGAGTCATTGATTGTTTGATCCAAGTGAGAAATGGAGAAGTTAGAACGGAGGGGAGCCGCTCGCATGCTTCAGAGAGATACTTCGGCTCCAAGTTTTGCTCTCATTGGCTCATTATATCTCACTAGATTCACTTATATATATGCCCATGAGTAAATCAAAATTTCATAACTAAACCACAAAGACCAACAGAGAGAGAGAGAAGGAGAGAGAGAGGGAGAGAGAGAAGGAAATGGCGGCCAAGCTGAACCAAGGTGGACAAGTGCTCTGGCACGACGTGAAGCTCGATGAGGTGGTGAAGCTGAACCTAGATGAAGAATCGGCCAGGTCCAAGGCAGAGCCGTGGTTCAAGCCAAAACCTGGAATTAGTTTGTTTCCAGCTAAGAGAAGGTCAGTGAAGCGGATGATGTTTGATTACATGGTTCAATCCGCTGCTCCTATTTCGCATCCTGCAGGCTGTCCCTCTTCCTCTGGGGCCTCCCAATCGAAGGCGGCCCATGGCTACTTCAATATTTTTCCACCACCCAGATCACCAGATGCCCGGAAAAGTAAGACTATATACCCAAAGCCAGCACAGTGAGCATGATCTCTGGGATGATCACCGACTTTCCGCTTTTTATATTACTACCTGAGTTTTCTGATCATGAATCTCCGTGTATGTTGTATAAATAAAGCTTTGTGATGATTTTATATCTTAATATGGTTTTCGTTTTCGGCGTTGGCGAAAATTATACATGGTATACGCTTTCCCGCTTTCTGAATTTCTCTGACATTCGTCGTCTACCAATAAGGCAATAAAGTTCGCAGTCACTCGCAAATTAAGCTGGGACCTCCGCAAAGGGAAAAGATTGGGTTCAAAGACAGTTCGTTCAAAGATAAACAAAGCAAGGCCAAGAAAAAAAAAGAAACAAAGCAAGGCTCAGATCTATCTTTTCACATCCAAGGGAAAAAAATAAAGACACCTCATTTAATGAGGGTGAGACCGGCTTGGTTTTGGCTCAGCTTTTGCTTACAATCTAATTTTTTCGAACACACTCCGCATCTTCTCTCTAGCTTGCAGTGCAGTCAGTATTCAGTTTGTTGGTTCTAGTGAGAACGAAAGAGAAGTAGCGGCTGCAATATTGCTTTTGATCCGTTTGATTGATGGGAAAATGCATGTTTTATATGCCAACATCAAGAACCTGCATATTGAGCTTGCCTCTGCGATGGCGGATTTGAATTTGCCGTTTGACCGAGTTGTTGGGGTTCAGGCATTAGATTTGTTAGTACATGTTTACTGTACCCAGTTTAAGAATCTGGGTTTTGATTATGCTATTGATGTGTTTCGGTTATTGGCTAGTAAGGTCTCAGCAGACTTGCAATTTTTTGTTAAGTTCTTTGGTTAACTCAAATGAGCTTGTGGGAAAGTGATCAATATCCCAACCTAGGACCTTACAAACAACCTCCCCAAAAGCCCTCCTATGTGCCCGCTTCCTTTTCGTCTTCGATTACAAAGAAATGTGTCAAAGTGAACCTTTCAATTATTGGAGTGTCTATTAAGAGATAGACTAATATCTATTGTAGTGAGCTTGTTATATCCTACTTTGAAGAATTTTTTTAAAGGAATAAATATATTTTGCATCACTTAATTATGAGATATTGACACTTTTCACTTATCAATTATTGTTTTTAGACATTTTGTATCTTAGTAAAAAGATTTCTTTGATGAAAAATGCTAGTAGAGATTACAAAGTGTTTGAAATCAATTGATAATTAATTTTATGATAAAAATTTTAAGAAAAAAATACAAAGTTGCCTTGTGGTTAGCTACTGGGATTCAGAAGGAAGAGAACAAGAAATTGATTGACGGCCGTTGGTCACTTTCTCTTTCGGCACCAGCACACTACTAATCCATTTGAAAATTGGCTTAAGCCACGTAGAACTGCTAGCGTGTGGGACCTAAATGGAACATCCCCAATAGCCCAAACATGCACGTGATCTCCCTGTGACATAACTGCTTCCATTGTCGACATACGATCATTTTCTTGACAGCTTCTTTTTCAGGCAAATGGGACAAATTTCTCAACCCCAACCGGTGCTTTTTCAGTCGGGGTTCTGATGATGATAGGAAAAGCCATTCTAGACAGACAAATACAAACAACCTCGTAGTTAAGAGACCGGTACGATAATGGATACGTTTTTTATCGAAATTTTGAGGAATATTTTTAAAATTTTAAGAATTTTTTGAATGTTTAAATTTATTGAAATTTGTGAAAAGTTTAAAGTGTATATATAAAAGTTAGAAATTTTGAAGTATATTTTTTTGTTAGAAATTTTGGGACCCAACATTTTGGACAAACAAACATGTCCAATGTTTGATTTGCATAGAAGATATACAGAACCTTAATCCAGATCAGGAGACTAATTTTCCTGTTGAAAAATCACAGTTAATTTTCTGTGGTGATTCCTGGTATATATATAGTAAAATCAGGTTTCCACAAAAACGTTACCTAGCGCTGGTGTCAAATTAATGAAGCCAAAATTGTTCAGGTTTCTGGTAGCAAATTATATTTGGTGCTTGATTTTTTTTTTTTTTTTTTTTAAAAAGTTAAAAAAGTCCAAATTAAAGACAACAATAAGCTTTCTTCGAAAAAAAGAGAGGGGGT
This sequence comes from Myrica gale, assembly GCA_963930655.1. Taxonomy (NCBI): domain Eukaryota; kingdom Viridiplantae; phylum Streptophyta; class Magnoliopsida; order Fagales; family Myricaceae; genus Myrica; species Myrica gale. The sequence continues at coordinate 1,601,702 of OZ005599.1, forward strand.
AGCACAAGATCAGAATCTTCTTTAAAGACAACTTTTTTCTTCTTCTTATGACTTTGACACAATTTCTGCTTCTTCTCCAAATGATACACTTTTTCCCTTCGGCTTTCTATTTGAGGGCTGTAGCACAAGATCAGAATCTTCCCCTCTTTTCCTTTTCTTTCTGTCTGAAAAGTTTGGCCATATATTAGCTGGGCTAGCTTAGATATATTTAAAAGAAAGGGAGTAAATTATAAGATTTCACATGACTTATATATATATATATATATACACACACGTTATCATATTCTTTCCCCGTTTTCTCTTCCTGGTTCATGAAGATCGATGGCTGACATTTCACGCGTGGATAAAAGTGGGTCCAATAGTTTATGGCTGAAATTTCCGGGTTGCATGCAGCTTCCTGGAAATATCCAAGAAGCTACCTCAAACGGCATAGCAAATTTGGTTCTGATCAAAAATTGAATTACAAGATATTTTTCCTACTTTTTTCTTTCTTTCTCATAATCTATGGGTCAAATGATGAGAAAACAGGACGTGAGAAAAAGGAAAGGGGGCCGGCCGGTTCTCATTTTGTAACATGGGTCAGTCTGGCAGAAGAAATGAATGCAGTGGTGTAGATTGTAGCAAATCTACTTTTATGAATCATCATGATGTTCTAAGCCATCGTCTTCCTAATAATTGAATGATTGGTCTGCTTGCACAATGCACATGCTCCGTAACATCAGCAGGTAGGGAAAATATTTATTGAATAATGTGAAACAAGAAAAAGAAATATATATATATAAGCAACAAGAAAAAGAAATATGGTTGTGATGGAAACGAACAAATCTGACTGGATTTCCGTCAAATATCAAGTGGAAAGCGAAATTAATACCCCTTAATTTCTTTAAAGAAAAACAAAAAAGAAACAAAACAAGGGCATCTCCTGCTGCATGCGTCACAAATTTGTTCACCACCGCATCACTCTTACGTAGTTTGGATATTACTCAGTACATAATCAAATGAATGTTTTGGATTTTTGTGGTCTTTTTTATTCTCTGGCTGGCTCTTTGCGTTCTTGTCGTCTGCCGACAGCATCAATATACGTAACTGAACTGCTAGTGCTTGGATCAGAGAGAATCAGACGCATACGCAACGGTTCTTTCAGGCCGTTTGCATGGACCGGTTCAGGTTGTTAAATTTTTAATTCTTTAGACGCCGGGGAACCACAGGCACAGGACAGATTCAAAGAGAAGCAGAAGTAAGGAAAAAGAGGAGGAATTATTATAGGACGTTTGATGTTCGACAGGAAATATATCATAGTTTATACATAATACATGTATTATGTTAAAGGAAATATAACATAATACATGTTAACTGACATGACTGGTGAAAATAGGAAAAAGAAACAAAGAAATAAAGGGAAGGAAAGGGATATTGCTAAGCCTGGCTCACCCACCGCCAACAGGGAGCGAAAATTTCTTAGGTGTCAGAAAATCAGCCAGATTAAGTCATAGTTGTAAATTAAGATTTTTTTGAAAATTTTAAAAATGTTACCAAAGTCTGTGAAATATAATATTAAATTTGGAGATAAAGTATTAAAAATGTTACCAGAGAAGAAACATGAGAATTTTATTAAATTTGGAGATAAAGTAATAAAAAAGTACAATATTACCAGTCTGTGAAATATAATATTACAGTACTCAAGAAGCATCTAATACCGCTTAGAAAAATAAAATAAAATAAGAAGCATCTAATACCGTTTAAAAGTTCGTGATAGGGGAGAAACATTGCAAGATAGACGGCTTAGAAAGAAGGAAAAACGTGCGGAAATCAACAAAAGACAAGGGTATCGGAGTAATTGTGCAACATGGTAAGCAGCTGAACCGTATGCAACCTTCGTTCCGTTCCCGCCCAATTTGAGAGAGTAATAAATTAATAATTGTGCAAAATTCGTGGGCCCGAACAACACAAAGCATACCGGGGAAACTGATTAGGTCATCCCCTACCTCCGGCCCTCCCCTTTCGCTCTTTAGTCTCTTCGTTTTGTTTTTTTGTCTCCGTCCGTCCTTTTTCCGCCGATCCAAACACAGTACAAGCGCTTAAGGCAACCAATATCAACCGTCGATTTTGTTTTCCTTTCTTTTATCAGCAACCCGTCAACTTCGGTTAAGAGAAGCAACCTAGTAACCCACCCAACGAAAATGTGCAAGTGGGAATACTGGCGGTGAGAGTGTGCAAAGTCTTCTATTTGTGGCCCACCTTCGTTAAATATTTTATACAAGAGATGCTTGTACAAATAATCAAGTAGTTTGAGCTCCCATACGGAAAGCTTCTGTGGACTTTCAGTGGCGTGGCTAGCTAAGAGTCATTTGATTGTTTGATCCAAGTGAGAAATAGAGAAGTTAGTACCGGAGGGGAGCCGTTCGCATGATTCTGAGTGAGAGATGCTTCGGCCCCAAGTTTTGCTCTCATTGGCTCATTATATCTCACTAGATTGACTTATATATGCTCCTGAGTAAATCAAAATTTCATAACTAAACCACAAAGACCAACAGAGAGAGAGCAGGAGAGAGAGAGGAAGAGAGAGAGGAAGAGAGAGAGAAGGAAATGGCGGGGAAGGTGAACCCAGATGGACAAGTGCTCTGGCACGACGCGATGAAGCTCGATGAGGTGGTGAAGCTGAGCCCAGATGAAGAATCGGCCATGTCCAAGGCAGAGCCGTGGTTCAAGCCAAAACCTGGAAGTGTGTTCCTAGCTAAGAGAAGGTCAGTGAAGCGGATGATGTTTGATGACATGGTTCAATCCGTTGCCACTTTTTTGCATCCTGCAGACTGTCCCTCTTCCTCTGGGGCCTCCCAATCGAAGGCCGCCCATGGCTGCTTCAATATTTTTCCACCACCCAGATCACCAGATGCCCGGAAAAGTAAGACTATATACCCAAAGCCAGCATAGTGGGCATGATCTCTGGGATGATCACCGACTTTCAGCTTTTTATATTACTACCTGAGTTTTTCTTTGTGCCTTTCATACAAGTTTTCTGATCATGAATCTCCGTGTGTCTTCTATAAATAAAGATTTGTGATCTTTCTATCTTAATATGGTTTCCGTTTTCGGCGTTGGCGAAAATTATTCATGGTATACGCTTTCCGCTTTCTAAATTTCTCTGATATTCGTCCTCTACCAATAAGGCAATAAAGTTCGCAGTCACTCGCAAATTAAGCTGGGACCTCCGCAAATTCCCAGTTGTTTATGTCAGCTTTAAAAGGTTCAATCGATTCCGACCCACTTCGAGGATGTTCCCACCAACTGAAAGTGCACGACCAAATAAGGAAACTTTTCCTTCGATACCCGACCTTCCCAAATCGAGATCACAGAAAGAGCGCTCATTTTATTATGTCTCGTTGGTGATTGGAATTGAACTCAAACTAAACTGCATCTTTCTTTACTCAAACTATCTACTTCTAGCATTAAAGACTAGAAATTGGATGCCAAATCATTTATCGTCATTTACGTCGAAGGACAAGCCGTACCCATCCATTTCAATTTTCATTTACTTCATCGATCTTATAAAATGATCGAGAAAAACAGTAGAATATTCTCTGGTGTTGAGAGAATTGTACGTATGTATAGAGGGCGAGACTGTTGCAGAAGTCTTACATACACGTGCACAGGCAATCTGTGGAATATCGAGGGCAAATAAGTACGGACACTTAGCCATCAGACAGTGGTGAAGTGAATCTGACGCCAAAAGTCCAATCTATTTCGATTTGGCTACAATCTTCCACTTTAGTTATTTACTCATGTTTGGTTATAGATTTAAGTTAATTGCATTCAGTTTTTAAATCCTATAGTAGATAAGTTCCTTACTCCTCCATACAAATAAAAACCTTCTATAATAGATACTTAATTGAATGGGGGGGGGGAGAGAGAAAATTAGAGAGGGGTAGAGGGGGCCCTGCTCATCATTCTTTCCCACGCATCAACATCGATCAATCACATCATGCCACGCCGTTGGAACAATTTGTTGGCGAGTTCGTCAAATGGGGCGTACTACTAACGAACTCACTGAATTTGTTTCTTGATTTCCCCAAGAAACAGATAATAATGTTGTCTTTGGTCGATGACGTTGATTGTCCCTCGGTCACGGTCAATTAAATACTGAATCAAGTTAATCGAATCTTAAGTTATTTAAATACTGAATTTTGCTGGCCACAGATCCATAACCCAACCCTACTGTGAAAACTCGTTTAAAAAGAAAAGGGGCATGCCTAGGATTCAAACTCCCGGGCTAGTGGTAAACAAAGAGAAACCACTGAGCTACATGTTTTTTTTTGTTAAACTAGTGGCGCGCTTTTATATATATGCGTTACATGATTAAATGAGAAAAACAAGGCAGCGCGAGGACTCAAACCTCGGTGCCTAGAGGGATAAAACGACACGCTAACCACTGGAGCAATGCGCGCATTTGCTATTATAGGCAACATTATATTTTATTTATTCTTTTGTTCGGTCGATATTTCTATTAAGTTAAACGGTGCGTTTTTACTGTCTTCTTCCTCAAACCCTAAAACTTTTCGTGTTCCCTTCGTTTCAGTTGCAGTTTCGCCGACTTTAGACTTTCCCTCTCCTAAATTCTCTCTCTTCATTTTCTCTTCCGTTACACTTCATTTTACCTAGATTTCGAAGCCTATTCAACTTCTTTGCAAATATCTTGAAGAGTCTTCATAAATAATATGATCTATCATGTTTTATGGGGGATTTCGAAAAGACATGAGTTTCAAGATTTTACAATGAATTTTTAAGCCAAATCTTGAGTTCTCCTCACCTATAAAAAGGGGAGCTCGTTCAAAGGTAAAACACAACTCTCAAACAAGAATCCTCTAGCATTTTTGAGATCTCTCTCTCTCTATGTAAATTTCGGCCATTGTTGAGTTTCTCAATTTTCATCGGTTCTTTTGGGTCACTGCAATACGTGGATTCTAGGGTGGTTCGATTGTTGAAGCAAATCTGGTAAGCGGAGCTACTATATTGTTTTCTTCAAAAGTTATGAACATGTTTTCATAAACGATTTTGTGGAAAATATTTTATTGCAAGTTTATGTTATTCTGAAAACAAATGTAGAATTTTAAAAGACCTATTGAGATTGTTTATATGACTGTTCTGAATTATTTATCGAAGATTCTGTATTCTGCTGAACATCATTTCTGATTTTGAAATCTGAATTCTGTTATTATATATTATACTGTTTTCAAACCCCGAGGCGATGTTCTATTACTGATTACTGCTGCTGTTGGTACCAACTCATTACTGATTACTGGTGCGCCCATTCTTCGGATTGGTTTCTGTGTGGGTTTCTCCCTAGTGCACACTTAGCGTACGTGACTAAGTCTTAGTAGGGCAAACTCAACTTTCTGTTGGCTTAATTCGGTTTGGCCGCCGGTTAAGTCGTTGCACAACCCAGCCACATGGGTCAATGTGGCTTACTGTTGATGCCAAAGGGGATTTTCTGAAAAGCTATTTTATTTTCCGAATTTATGGTCACTGAATTGAGTATTATTTTCAAAGAAAAAAAAATATTTTTATTATCTGCTTACTGAGTTGTCGAACTCACTCCGTTATTATTTTTCCCACTTTCAGAGATTTTTTAAGAACGTGACATGGATGATACTTAGATGTCATGCGGGCGGGAGTAATATTGTTTTAAAAATTGTACAAGTTTATGTTTTAAAACATTAAAGTTTTGATGATGTTTTTATTTAGAATAAAGGGATGATGTTTCAATGTTGTTTTTAATGAAAATTCAAATGTTGATTTTTGGGGCGTGACACCTACCATCCGGAAGCATCCTAGAAACCCACGTAATGTGAGAGAAACTATTACCCTCAATTTTGATAGCTTACGGTAAAAATTCATCACTTTGTCAGAGAAAAGAATTTTATCGCTTGTTTATTAGCTAATGAGTTGCGCTACATATTAAGAAATAAAGGTATATAATGATCTCTCCTATCCGAAGCGAAGCAATTGGAATCTAAAGCAAAGAAGGAAAAGGTAGTCATTGACTCCCTTTTCTTGTCACTGTCAGCTTCTAGATGCAGTGCATTTTTTTTTCTTCTAGATGCAGTGCATTTTAAATCAAGAGTTCCAGTTCTTAAAGTGACCCAAAGTGTTATCCACATGAGGAGAAGAGAAAAAATTATAAACCATTTGTTGGTGGAAAGAAGATTAAAAAAGATGGAGTACTTTTCTAGATAAATTCTTTCGCTTGCTGCTGCTACCAATTTTTACCAGAGAGAGGCATTTCAGTTCTTACCCTGAGAAATTCTTTTAAATGTGGAGGAAATATCTGCCGTACAATAAGCTCCAAGTGTGTGCCACCGTGTGGTTCCTTCATTCCCAAGTTTCTCTCCCATTGGTGCTGGCTTCTTTTATCTTTTAATATATTTTTTTTCCCTGCCGAGGGGGATAAACATGTTGAGATCTTTAAAAGAAACGTGCTTTGTAAGATACTTCTGAAACAGAGGGAGAGAGATGGGGACGAGCCTAATGCCAGAGCAAGATGTGGTCTTGAAGCTGGACCCAGGTGTGGAGCTGGTCTGCACCAAGGTCGAGCCAGAGAAGGTAACGAAGTCCTGCCCAAGTGAACCAGTGGCCAGGTTCAAACCCAAAATCGGAAGCGTCATTCCGGCAAAGCGAAGGTCAGTGAAGCGCATGATGTTTGATCAGATGGCCCGCTCCATCGCCCACGTTTTCCGTCCTCGCCTCCCTGCATCTTCACAGCCCAACGAGCCCAATAGCTGCTTCAAGATGGGTAAGGCTATACACCCTCAAACCCCATAGCAGGGCGGGACGGCGGCCATACTTTAACTACCGCTGTACGGTTTATCTGTTTTTTGTTCGCCGCCGTGTCGCCGATGGTTTATCTTTGATTAGTGTGTTTTGATTTGTTTTGTCGGTCCCAAAATAAGTTAGAATGATTTCTGATCGACTCTTTCAGCGATCTGCAGTGTAGTGGACTCGAGGTGATGGGATTCCTCTGTTTTTCCTTTTTACACAAATAGAATGTTCTTTTTTTGTCAGACACATTTCAGTCACTCAAGGCAACATCCTCACAGATTTCTCCTGGATTCGCTCGGACCAGACACGCTGTACTTTACATATTACAAGGCACAACGAATTCCGGCTCACATACCCAAAAAACAAACGAAAAGTGTACGGACGCCCGAGAAATAAAGAACAGAACAAAATTGAAGTAAATTCGGAGATGGGCGGAGAGGGCCCACATCTTCGTTTCGTTTAGTATCGTTATCTGTCGATTCCTTCTACCATTTGTAGGCTATAAGTTATTATAATCAAAGGTCGTTTACGTAACGAATATTATTAATATCTAATTTATTGTTGCTATGATTAGCTATTTTGGCATGGGCTCGGATTGGGTCCCGGGCGGGACCCACGTCCGTCCGAACAGTGTTGCAATCTCACATACTGCAGCGGAGATGCGCCCTTTTGACATAACTAAAAAGTAAAATCAAAATAAGTATACAAATTCGTGTTCTAGCCAAAGTAGCTGACGAACTCGCTTAGCTCACACTTATCATTCCCTTTAGACTTTTGGATACACTTTCAATAACAACCTATGAGCTTTATCCATCTCATTTGGAACCAACCTAAAGACAAGTCACAAGGGTCGTTCTGACCCTGTTTGATTATGAAATAAATAAATTCATCACAGCTTGTTGTCATGGTAAAGTGCAAAATGTTAAAAATTAAAAATTTCTACTATACCCGCATGGGAGGAGGAAGTGAATCTAGAAACAAAAACTAGGGTTTGAATTAGGTGGTTCAACTTAAACGACTAGGGTTCACCCCATGTGAATACTAAAATAAAAAAAGCCACATCTTAATTGATAACTTAAAAATGAGGTACATATGAATGAGTTTACACTAGAAATATAGTGACAAAAAATATAACGCAGTATTATTGTAGTCCACTTAAATATTATAGTAAAGGGATATAATATTGTTGCTAATTAAACATTACAGTGAATGGAAACAAAAAGAGGTACCAAATAAAAACAAAAATAAAACTCACGGAGTTTGTGAGTTAAAGCTGCTTGTCAATCGCACCGCCATTCGGTCCTATTATCTCTTTTAGTATATATTATCAGTACGAAACGAGTGTCCCTATACGGCACTCCAATTTCAACAAGCCACTTGCATGTAATCGCCTTTGTGAACGTACGGCTAACTGCTTATATAAATCTTTTTGGTGCCCACCTATTGGGGAATTGTATGACCGGGTGATGAAGACGGTAGTGTCTGCATACAATTCTCCTTTAGTTGTCTCATTTAAGGGTACTTTGTGCCTTGTGGAAGTCTCCAATTTTTCTATTGGGCATGCATGCTTAAGATGTCAGTCATGTATCTTACTCCGCCTGTATATTAAGGCTTTGCTTGTCTTGTCTGATTCCAAATATAACAACGTCTACAATTATATTGAATGTTTTGTTCTTTCTGCAGCAAAGCTGCTAAACCGATGACACAACGGGAGAGATTTAAATGGGCATCCCGAATATATTATAGTCATAACATTCATGTTTCCTTCGATCAACAGCTAATTAGATGTTAACATTTGAAAATGGAAGCATAAATGGTCACATTTGACAGGACCCACAGACCCTGGTCCCCTCAATATATACTTCCAACTACTTCGATCAAGAAAAGGGCTTTCGATAAACATGTGGTCTTGTGTGAAACAGGGTATTGATCAACATGTTTGACAGGACAGAAAATAATTAAAATGGGAAAATAGTTTGGTTCTATGTTTGCTTTTTTGAGGGAGATATGCTAGGAAGTTTCGCAAATGTTGAGGATGAAAACAAGATGTTCTTGTTCTTTTTTGTGATCAAAGAACATGTTTTCTTTCTCAGACGATCATGACCTTCCTATAATATTTAAAGACAAAGGAGACAGATATATTCTTAATCAAATGCCAAAAAAAGAAGAATGAAAAAACATGTCGCTTTGAGTTGATGATGATGCCCTTGATTATAGGATCTTTCAATTACAATCATGGTTATTGATTATAATTATTATTGAAATTTACTGGCCCACATTCTCATGTGATTAAAGTATAATATCCAGAACCATCAATTAACGATTAGAACGCCACTAATTAAAAACAAAAAGAAATGAAACCTATATGCCGCAAGATGTCACTTCAAAACTCCAGCATATAATGATCGTTGCTCCTTTTCCCTTGTCATAGCCGTGGTTTGCTTATTCAATACAAGAATTTTGGAATTCGGCGTAAAAAAAAACAAAATTGTCACTAAAACCTTTAATTTCGTCGCCACTGATCCGTCACAAAAGACTTTAGAACTGTTCGAACGAGGATATTCTTTTATTTAAACCTTTTACGACGAACATGAAATTCGTCACAAAAAGAATTATATTGATTCCATTTAATGCGAGGTTTTTATGTTAAGACTGAAATTAACACGAAAAATTTAAGATAAAATCCCAAGTCGATCACAGAGTTCCCTGAGTACTCATGCCATTCCTACTGAGCTGAGGCCTTGACGGAGAAGGGATTTTCTTTGATTCCTGATATTGTCGGCTCAAGCCAATTGGGAGTTTGACCATTATCCCAACTAATTCTCCGAAATTCCAAGCAGCTTACCTGGCTCGGGTCATTCTCTGAAGTGACTCGAGCATTTATAATAGAATACTCTTTTAGGGACAAGAAGAGGAGGGAAGTGCGATGCACCAGCAAGAGACATAAATGTTGATGGAGCTGCACCACTGTGAGTCGGTGACAAAGAAACTTCCGTCAAGACAGAGACAGAGAAGTAGCTGAAGGAAAAGCCATGCGAGGGAATTGATTTGTGCCCAGACAGGCGAGAGCAACATGGCTTTAAAGCCAAGTGTGGATGTGGAGTCCCACCGACGTAGGGGTGCGTCAAGAGAATAATTTCTAACCCAAGGTGCGTGGCCCGGCCCGCATACACCCTTCTCGTGCTTAGGGGATGACATGGGCCGGGCTTGGACAGTAAACAAGGTCAGCCTATAAAGCTTTACAAATCCTGCCCAAAGAAGTCCAACTGCTATGCTCTTGGATTTTGGCTTGAGTGGGACTGATCCTTACATTTGGATAATCTATTAGGAATCCATACTAATCAAACAATCATTACAGAGGCGAACATCAGCAGCAAATGAAAACAATATTCCTGTTCGACATGTTTCACTCTTTTGCTCTGTCTTTTTTTTTGGGTTTGGGCAAGTGTTAAAGCTGTTCCGCGCCTCCTCGAAAGGGAAAAGAAACTCGTATGGTCGAATTGGCAGCTCGCAGGAGTGTGTCCAAACAGGAGATAGAAGGGAATTGAACGCGAGGAAAAAGGCAATATTGTAAGAAAATTCTAAACATGTATTCCAATGTCAGTGCGAAAGACGCAAGGGGTTAAGTATTCTAAAATTCAAACATATTGAATTGACTCTACCGTATAGAACAAAATCTGACATGATGATGATTGGCATCTGTCACGTAATAGTCATGCTATCAAAACAAATCAAGAGTATCTCTTGGGATATCGCTGTAATCTCATTTGGATATCTCTAAGATGGTGATACTCTATGGAAGATCTTTGCTTTCCAGTTGGAGGGGATTGAAAGTAAAATTGATGATTGGTCAGGTCACTAATGAGGGGCATCTAAACAGGGACATCTATTTCTTTCTTTCACATTTCCATCTCCATGAGCTGGAACATCTACTGGAAAATGCTAAGATGTTTCCCATCACTTAATTGGTTTTTGCTGTTTCCCCCCACGTGATGACACATCAATGTCACATGTAGCTCGTAATTAATTAGCGAACCGGAGCATATTCCGGTCTTTATCTTTACCTTAAACTAATCTGAAAAGGTTAAATGGATCATAAAAAAAGATAAATTTTATTATTTGATTAATTTTTCTAATATTTAACTGTCTCGAAATTAAAACCTTGACTTTGAAACTATATAAAATTAGTACTTATCCTAAAAATTTAAGTTGATAGGAAGAAATAAATTTTATTATTTACATTATATGCACTTATAACACATTATACCAAGAGAAATTCCTCTCCATCTAATTCCCCTTTTGCGTTGTTAAATAGTAGAATTTCATACTCGTCAAAAGCAGTGGAAAATAAATCACTACATGACCTTAGAGAATTAGAACTATAGTTATCATCTTATATATTCTATTTCCCTTCAATGAGTAGAGGTCTTAATCTTTTAGAGGAAAATCACTTTGAGTCCCGGATTATGAGATATATGACACAATTTCTACAGTCAAATCTTATTTGATGAATTATAGTAATTTGATTGTTCAATGTAATGAATTTAATTTCCAAAATGACATCGATCCTATAGTTTAAGGGTATAAAATGAAGTTTTCCCTAACTTTTTGAAATAGGCAGTAGAGTGGAGTTAGAGTTAAATACTTGTGCCTCTATGTTAATCACATATTGATTCTAAAAATTCAAACTAATTGAAATGGATGAATTTAATTACCTAGGGCCTACTCATTGTTATAATAGTTTAATTCCATCTATAAGCAACATATATGAGTATTAATCATGGTTAAAAGAGAATTTACATATAGTTTTTGTGACTAGATTTAAAACAGGAAAAACTATAAAGCTGCGTCAGAATCATATCTCTAGTTTTGTCTATAGAATCTGGCCTGCCACAAATTGTGGGCACAACTACGAATTTAACCAAACAAATTATGTTTAAAAAAGGATCAGGTAATTTCTTTGTCATGCAACTTATCTCTTATGGGATTGTTCTTCAAATTAAGAATGATACGGCGTGTTCATTAGATTTTATTGGAATCTGGTCATTAATAGTTCTTACAACTGTGGACAATATGCCAAACTATGGAGGAACTTTCGACTTACATTTGAGGGTAAAAAGTCATGCTAGAATAATTATTCCACTAGATTTACTTACTTTTTCTCCCTTTGAGTGGGCCAATTTCATGCCTCAACTTTCTCAAATGAGAAAACCATGTCTAGAAATATCTGTGCAGAAAGCTCCATAGAATGGTAAAATATCCATGTGGCCCATGTAGGCCTAATCCACATTAAAGTCCTGATCTTGTCTGATTCGAAGGAAAACTTTGAATCTCCTCACGTATCACCAACTTTTGCTCCCATTGTCTTTATAAAAACTCAAAAGAGTTCCGGTTTCTTACAACTGGAACATAAAGCACTGCACTTGAGAGAGAGAGAGGGAGCGAGAGAGAAGATCTAATATTACTTTGCAGTTATTCTTTGACAAAAAGAAGAGGGCACGTACGCAGCAAAAAGATAGGCAGAAAGATGGGGAAGCAGAACCAAAGCGAGGAAATGAGGGCCAGGGCCAAGCCAACGACAGAGATGGTTGAGGGAGTGAACTCGAGGGATCAGGAAGCGGTCAGGGGCAAGACACAACCATGGTTCACACCAAAGAATGGAAGTGTAATTCCACCCAAGAGGAGGTTAGTGAAGACAATGATGTTTGACTACACTGTCCAATCTATTGCCTCTGTTCTCTGTAACCCTGAATCCTCTTCCTCTGGAGCTCCCAAGGCCTTGTCCAAGAAGTCCGGTAGCTGCCCGGAGGTGGTTCCACCACCCAATTCCTCACATGGCAGAAAGGAGAATACCATATTTCCATACCCATCGTAGCATGGCACTACATTACAACAATTGCCATTGTCTAATAATCACTTCCTTACTACCGAGCACCGTTTGCTATTAGTACGTATCACCGTCCTTGCTTGTTTTATGGCCATTGACTTGATACATAGATTATGTATCATGAGACCTCCTGCTTGTTCTCCTCTGTCTCCGTACTCTTTTTTCTGCCATCTTCTTTAGGTGGTAGATCATGATGACATTCCTAGTGATTATATATATTTGTAAGTGCTCTACTTCGAAGTGTACTTGGGTTTTAATTAATGATCATTGATGTGTTTCTCTTGAATCTGAAGTGTGTGCAGTTCATCAGCTTTTGCGTGTTTTTTTTTCTCTTTTTTGCACAGGATATTTGTAACGCCCAGGCCCAAAACATAGATTTTGGTATAAAATAAGATTTTTTCATCATGACCAATCATTTATCTAGACTCCAATATTTCAAAATTAATTTGTACAACCTCAGCAAAATATTCATAAATCACAAAAAAAACTCAAAAAATATCAATTCGAGCCCTAAAATTTACATTAGAATATCCGATATTTCCAATATCAATGAAGATCTCTAAAAAAAAATACAATATTGAATTCCCAAATATTAATCTTCAAAAGTACTTTTGCAAAACAAGTCTTCGAAACACAAATTTATCTGAAACTCCTCGAACTTCTCTAATTCTGTCAACTTTGAAAATATGAGAATAAGTGGTGAGCTATGACTAGCTCAGTAAGTAGCAATTCAATGGGGTTTGGAAAAAATACAATTTTCTCACAATAACAGAAATTCAAAATAAAACATCTATGAACCATACAAAAACCAAAATACAAGTTCGTAACAAAAATATCCAAGGCCGCGCAATATAGGAAAATAACTAATGGTCACACAGACCTCCAAATACAACGACGATATCAATTTGGCCACACAGACCACAACATACCACGAGGGGTACCAAATTGGCCACACAGACCACAAGGATATATCATCAGCGCAAGGACAATTTTCATAATATGCTCACCAAAACAAGTTATAAATATTTCAATTGAGTTTCACAAAATCTCCACAATCTCATTTTACCCAAAATTTGTTTAGCTCCCCAAATCTCATTGAAGAACCACTTACCTCAAACGCTTAACAAATCTTTAAAAGTTTCTCCAATAATTGCCGAACAATTTCTCAGAACCTAGTAGTACCACCTCAATTCAAATTTTAGTCTCTATTAAATATTCTTTGCGACTATTTATTAACCTCAATCTCTTCGACTTTTAAAATTCAAACATACCTCTATCAATCACTTTAAAATTCAAATATAAAATTTTTATTCGTATCTTTAAAATTCAAACATAAGAGTAAAACTTTTAAATTAAAAACCTAGGATCAAATCTCTATTAAAACCTTTAAATTCAAAAATACAATTCAACTTCTATCCAAAAATCAAAATAGAATTAAGTTCTATCTCTTCGTTTAAAATTAAAATTACTCACTTAACACATTTTTCGGGACGAGATATTACAATATTTCTTGTAGAATTTTCGCATACAAGTGGCATTTTCGGAAACGTGGATCATTAGTTTTTTTTTCCTAAGCAAAGATTTTATTCAAAGGCCCCAAAACTCAAGGGGACCAAAGTCATCCGCCTTAAAAACAGAAGGCGGTGCAGAAGAAACAGACAGGAGTTCTGCTTTTGTCTACTTTTGTGACCCAGCTCGAGGATGCATGCACCATTATCGTGTTTGCCACCTGGATGATTGGAACTAGTAGAGTTGAGAAAGTGAATGGGAGTCATTCATTGTGAGTGTCCTTTTAACGACAAATCTAACAAATGGGAACAAGCATTTGCTGTGTAATAGTCTAACGTACGGAATCTCATGCCACCCTCCTTAACAGCTTTTCGGTTCACTTATATTCAGGGGGGGGGGGGGCAGCTCAGTTCTAAAAAAAAAAAATATGAGTATCCTACCCCTCCCTCCCTCCTTGATATTAATTCGTGCCCCCCTCTCTTCTATTTTTTTTTTTGCATATTTGTCTTCAGGTATTAAAAAATATTGATATATTGAAATCTTATTTGAAAATTTTTTTTCGCATAATATTTAATATTTATTTTAAAAAAATTTCGTTTCTGCCCCCCTATGCCAAATTTCTGGCTCCGCTTATATTTCCTTTTTCTCTTTTTTTATTTTTATTTATTTTTTTCCTTTTTTTCTTTGATCTATTATTTCGGGTATTTTTACCAAAATTTCTGGTGCTCCTTATCAGTCCGTTTTTTGGGTCATATATATACTTAGATTATGATTTTATCTAATTTGCTATTCGATAGTCTAATTCGGTAGCAATCAAATGGACAACAATTTTAAAAGCTCTTATGGTTGCTAAGGGGTCTTCAAATAGTTGCAATTCTCAAAGGATCCACGGGAATTGGGTAATGTAGACTACATTTATACCCCATACGAAAATTGGGACTGAATTAATAAATGGGGGTAAACGTAGCCCGAAGTCTTTTAGATGATTGAATTCAACCTGGCCCGTTCGAATGTCAAGTGTCTCCTGGGCCTTATTTGGGTGAGCCGCATACTATTTCAATTTGAAAATATTAATTGACGGGCCGAGAAAAAGAAAGAGTAAAACAGGAGGAGTGAGGAATCTATTTGGGCCGGTATTCCATTGGGCCCAGCTAGCCCAAATTTAGGGGCCAATTGATTGAGACCAACCTAGTTTTTGCGTGCCCAATGAGCCTAATAAGTTTTTGCGTGCCCAATGAAAAAGGCAGTTGGATTCATATTGCATGCTCCACATTGGCTATGAGTCTTAGCTAAAGTGATATCCCTAGGTTTGTCCTGCTCTTAAGTCGAATAGAAAAATAAAATAAAATAGAGAATAGCTTTAAGGGCAAATTTTAAAATATTAAAAAAAAAGGAGAAAGGGAAGATAAACGTTAGGAAAGGCTCACGAACTTTCGATGGTGGTCTCTTGAAACTTTAGGGCTTTGATTGGGCGAGCTTTGCAGGCCACAGAATGGTGCTAATCTGGTTTGAAATCTCTATTTGGGGGTGGAGGGGAGACGGGACGCATGTGGCACATGAAGCAGCACATGGCTTTTCTTCTGCATAGCCAACAGTCTTAAGTAGTGGATCAAAAGCCACTATTTGGTGCCGGCTAAGTTGAAAGGGAAAATGGACAGTACCTTAATCTGCCATGCCCACTCGGTAAGATAAAAAGGTAGACAACATCATTGTTCATTCCCTCTACACAACCGTTATCCAACGGGTTTCATACCCGGCAACCAAATTCAAATATCTGAAAAAAAGTAAAAGAACAAAAGCAAAAGCCATTCCTCCGCTTTTCCCTTTTCCTTTTCATAATCAACTAGAAGACCTTATATAGAAACGTTTACTCTGTTCTGTATGCCTATTGTCATATTCTTGTTTCATAATTCATCCTGACGAAAAATCCATCCAATGGGTTCTTGCATAAGCAAATGCAGACCCAAGAGACATTCCCTAGAGGAATTTAACCATGTTCAAGACAAGGCTGTAATCTCACAAGCTACGAAGACTTCCATCCCTCACTCAAACAAAATTTCCCCTTATCCTCCTTCCCCTACTGCTTCAACTTCTTCCGTTTCGTCCCCCACATGCACCATCTGTAAAACTACGAGTTCAAGCTCGTCGTTGTCAAGTTCATCTTCTGTCTTGAGCGCAAAAGACAGATCATTCTCCAATGAGTTCTTGTGGTCATGCATTAAGGAGAATCCACATGTTGTCCGTATCCATTCACTCAGGGAAAACGCTATTTTGCTTGCGCCCTCTAAAGTTCATGTCCGAAAGTCAGACTTGGTGGCGAAACCAATGGTGGCACCAGCCAAACAATCTATCCCAGAAAATAATGCTGGCTCTACTTCGCAGAAGAGATTCCGGTCAATCTCACCGACTCCTCTAATACGACAGAAGAGTTTCCGGAGGGAACCCGAGGGGCCTTGTCCTGCATATTCTATACCGAGCAGAGCACTGAGGTCGCATTCTCCAAGCCGCAGATATAATGGTGATCGTTTTGGGCCAGTTTTGACGAACCCACCGACAGAAAGTCATTCAAAGCGTATGGTTGGCTCCAAGGCTGGAACAGCGAGCTCTGTGCCAACATCTCTGAGGAAGGAATCTTTTAGGTCAGCAAGTCCAAACAACAACTTAAACCGTCCACGCCCTTATTTTAGGAATAGGGAGACAACCACACACCGTATTGGCTCTAAAATTGATGAGGTTTCAGTTGGAAAAGCACTTACTGACTATGACATCGAGGCTATTCCCATAGAGGACATTAATAATCCTCTAATCTCCTTGGATTGTTTTATTTTCATATAGAATTGATATGTATATTGACATATAGTGGTGTCCATATAATTCATTTTTTTTGTTTGTTTGTGTCATCGATTGGATTGTTGTCATTCGTGAACAGGGTTTTAAAATCATCAAGTGGATCCAATTCCCTTGCCTTCTCTGTTTTTGTGAGATTGTATGTACTTTGCTATTTTTCATTTGTATCTAATATTTACACTACAATGTAACAAAGCTACAAGTATTGTTGTTGGGGAGCAATTTGGGTGGCATTTGGTGACACTAGATTGGCGGTGATGTGTATCGACTCAACTCCCCCACGCTCTCTATTTCAGCTTAAATCGAGGTACGGAATCTTGCCCAATCGAGAAGCAAATGAAGAACAACAGATGCTGCCCAAAATCATTACTAATACAGCCTGAAGGCATACGTTGTGTAATTTATGATGACTGAAGAAAGAATCCTACTATTCACAACAAAAGAGTTTGAAAAAAAAGGAAGTGCTTTACCTGCTTTGAGTCTTTCTCTCCACTTCAAGCTCTGAACGAACAGAGCTTCAGAGTACTCTTTCAATTCATGTTGATGATGCTATATAGTTTCAAGACTTAATTACCCATATAGTGCCTGTGTTATTGATTTTTAACAATTACGTATTTTAAGGTATAATTTTGAACCGGTTGGTCTCTTGGACCATTTTTGGACATATAAGCACGTACGTCTACTAAACGTTAGTCCACTAAGAGAGAAGAGATCCAGGATAATTTATCTAATCTCGAAAATGGACATCCTGATTTCGATCCGTAAAAGATTTATTGACATTAACTTGAAAAACTATTAAGGGATACTTTAAGCTCTAGTGTATCTAGAAGAAGTCGGTGATGACAGATGCAGTTTCGTCGGTTTGCGCTTACCTATTGCTTGACCATTTTATCCCTACTCATATAAATGGTCCCGTTTATTTTCATTAATTGCAAAACTGATTTTTGAGAGAAAGAACGTGTGTGACCAGATTGTGAGTTTCAAGAATCCCTTGGAGAAGCAATCATATTTTCTTTGAGAGATCTTGATATTTTCTTTGAGAGATCTTGATGTATTGTGCATAAAAGATATATTAAATATGATCAGTGAATTTGTGTGTTGAGATCACCACCAAAATCCTTTGTGAAAGGAAGACAGGTTGCTGGAAACGTCAATAGAGGCTGGAGTTCCAACTCTTGAAGTTGCTGATTGTGTGAGTTCATGCGTGAAGATCTGCAAAGGTTGCGGTTTGGTGATTGAGTCGTCTTTCAAACTTTTCCACAGGTTCTGAGATTGATGCAAGTTGTATATCTAAGCGGTTTGCTTAGGAAGGGTTCGAAGGGGATATGATTAGACTAGAAGAGTCTAATCATCAAAGATCACTTTGTAACCGGTGTTTGAAAGTAGTGAAGATTCAAGTTACTGATCTGGAGAGTCGTTTCTCCTTAAAAAAGTTTCTTTAAATAGTTTTTTTCTTCGTCACCAATCTCCATTGTCAATGTGGTGAATGTTTTGTTCTTGATTTTGATTTACAGATTTATTGTGATTACTAACCTCTCTTGTGTCATGTGTTGCTAAACTAATCTTTGAAGGTTCAAAGAAAGAACGGTAACAAGAACGTCTTCGTGAGATATAACTGGTAATAGATTAGATCTGTTTTATCTAATCTGTATTATGTTGTTAAATTGATTATTGATCAAATTCGTACATGAATCTGTAAGTTACGTTTTCCACTGTTTATTGAGAGTCTGTTGTAGTTAGATTAGAAACATACTCTGTTCTTCACAAATTTTACAAATCGTGATTAATTAGATTTATGTTAAAATAGACTTGACTGAGTATTGTTAGGTGCATTTGGAATTGAAAGCATGTAATTCGGATTGATAATATCTAGGTTAGGATATATTGGAGTGAATATTGTTGTTCATATTTTATTGTCTTTAAAAATAAAATTTTAAATTTTTAAAGTTGCCTATTCATCCCCTCTAGGTATTTTGTACATTGATTTGGGTCTAACTTAAGTAGTTCATGATCCCATGTCGGTTTTCCATTAGCCAACTAGCTTTTTGTAGACGGGAGGATTGGTCCATTCAAAGTTGCAACATAGTGATATATTTGTTACAAATCAATACCAGAGGATGATGATAATTAAGCCAAGTTTCCAACAAGCTACAGTTCGTACTCATGCATATGACAAAACCCGTGAGATGAGAAAATTGACCACTTTGCGATTAGTTCCCTCGAGGACAGACAATCCAAGAATGGCAGCTTTTAGGCAGGTGATTCTTCTAACAAAGTGGGAGCAAGCTTAATAAATGGGCCTAGACCCGGCCCCTTGTCGTTCAATATACACCTCCTTAGTAGCAAGTAACATACCATTTGGTGTGAGGTCAACCATAGATCACCTTGAGACACCGAGAGAGTACTTCAACACTCTGGTTCGTTCAAAATGCATGCCTAGCTACAATAAATCCTAAATTAATGAAGCAATTAACTGCCGCAAGTTATTAAGGCAAACAATAAAAAGAACGTCGGGGCTAAGGGATTATCAATATTGGTTATTTACATCAATATTATTTCTTATTTCTTTCGATCAAAATTAGTAGATGATTTATAGGACATATCAATAATTCAGAGGCGACTAGCTAGCTAGCTCATGGGCCGGGTAGGCTACCTAAGCAGTGGCCTAAGGCTCCCACAAATTAATTAAAACTTAGAATGAAACATATGGAAGCATGCATGTTGCTCCAAATGTTTGAAGGTAGAACGTCCAACGACCCACTACAACGAGGTATCCGACAAGGAGGTCATATTCCGTTGTCCCCCGTTTCTTTTTATTCAAGAGGAGCAAAACAGAGAGCAAAAAACTTCTGGTACTCCATGATCAGTCTCATTCAATTACTACGGAAGTGGACAGCAAAAAAGAGAGCAGAAGAACCAATAGCAACAACATGAAAAACATTTCAACCGGCCCGTAAGGCTGATAGCTAGGTTGAAAAACTTCTTCCAAATAGAGGATAAGTTCTAATTCTCAGAGGATGAAAAAACGCCAACTAAAAGGATCATCAAGATGTATTAGTCAAGAATATTGGGCTTATTATAATTTGAAGTTAATTAGGAAAATTAAAAATAAAAAGCAAGAGAATTGCAAGAAAGAAAGAAAGACCGATCATGATTGAGATTAATGAAGCATGAAACAAATTGCATGCATGGCTAGCTGCGTCCCTACCAGACTACCAGTGGTATTGGACTATGTGGTTATATATCACGTGTCTTATGTCGCTTCATTTAATGGGATAGAACAGAGGACCAAGCTTGTTTTCCCTAAATGGAACAGGTAGGCCAAGCGTTGAGATAGAAATCTTTATGTTTGACCTTTACTCCATTTAGTGGGATAATACAGATGATTAAGCCTGTGGGTGTGTTTGTGTTATAAAATTTTAGTGTTGTTAAAATTTTAGGTATTGGGTTTAGTGAAAAAGTGAACAGAGAGGTAATTTTTTATATTTTTTGTAGTGAATAGTAGTGATTTGATGGGGGGGAGAGAGATTATATTGTAATTTTTTATTGTGTTAAAATTTTAGAGTGGGTAAAATTTTACGACGCAAACGCAGCCTGTGTTAGCTAAACGTCGATTCCGGTAGACTAGCCCAAAGATTGTGTTCCTTCAAATTTCAATGAGACGATTTGCTTCACGTGATCTGGTCTTTATCTATTTGGTAAAAAACTACAAATCAAACAACTTTGCCCTAGTTATGCAGGCCAATTTTTTGGAACACATCATTTTCTGCAAGCTAGCCATTCTGCTCTCTATTCTGGTGATATTCAGGCCCCCGCATAGCCAGCTTGCAACCCCACTACTATTGGTGGAATTAAAGACTGCTCATACGGTAATAATTTCTCAATTGTGACAAGAAAGGTTGAGAATTGTCTGCCCTCGTGAGGATATTTTCCATTCCTCCAAATTATATATATAGTTACTACTTACTCGATAAGCATGCATATCATGACTTTTTTAACGGCCATATGTTCTCTACTTATAAGGTGGTTCCCTCTCCCTAGCTATCGCCTAAAAAGACAAGACCATGGTTCCCTATCAAGATCCTTTAACGAACCAGGACAAACGTGGCTATCGGACAAACAACTAATAATAAAGAGTTTAAGGCAAAGCACAGCATTTTGTCGCATCTCAGAGAAGTTTATAATTAGGCATATACTCGGCAAACGAAAGAGATAATGAAGCAATGTCAAAACACAAGTTCTACTTTTGTGCATCATAACAGAAGAATTTCTTTCTAGTTATGAAAATGATGTATATCATCCACTTGTCAAGAATTCCAACTCCCGGCACATGGCCGGCCCATTCTCTAATTATTACAGTGGTTGGTTTAACATTGTTGTAAAGCTCCCACGAAAGGTTGACGACTCAGCTCACACCCGAAAGTTCTCTCAAATAATGATGCTAAGTGAAAGTAGCAACAAAATATAGCATTATGGAGGTTTGTAGCTTAGCCAGCAACAAAAATTAATGACCCACGAAAGCAACCCACCCCATCTATTGGAACTTACCTTTGTTTTTGGGCTAGTATAACTTACCTTTTCCATTACATTAGAAGTCATCATTTACTTTTTGTTTGTTATTCTTTGTCCTTAATACCTTATCGACGTAGGGGATCATTTCTTCGTTCCAGAATTCTATATAAATGAAGTTGAGTGCCCTCGCTCCCTGTACTTGTACGTATGCCTCTATGCCAATGTATTCAAGCGCCTCTACACTTCTCGTTTCTTCTCCTCCGGAGCGAGAAGACCCGAAAGACCATGGGGATTCTTTTTCACTCTCACCATTTATGCAGAAAGAATCCTCTTTGCCCTTAAATTTCATTTGGCCAAAAGCAGACTTAGTGGAAGCTCATGAAGAGCTCAGAGAGCCAGTAGTGGATCTTGATGGTTTTTTTAGAGGTGATATGGTGGCGACCCAGCGGGCCGCTACCCTCATTAGGGAAGCCTGCTTGAACCATGGTTTCTTCCAAGTGACAGGCCACGGGGTCGATCCTCGTCTCATCAAGATTGCATACGATCACATGGATCATTTTTTTAGGCTTCCAGCCAGAGAGAAACTTAGGGCTAAGAAAAGGCCTGATAGTATGTGGGGCTATTCTAGCGCTTTCGCTGATCGTTTTTCTTCCAAATTGCCTTGGAAGGAGACCTTATCCTTCGGCTTCCACGAGTCAATCCCGGGCCCCGGTGTAGAAGATTTCTTCAAATCCTCGCTAGGGATGGAGTTCGAACAGACAGGGTAGGAGTTGCATTGTTGATAGTGTGTATTTTTCCACTAACCATGCAGACTCTGTCTATGTTTTCTTGAAACCACTGCCACTTTGACTTCGTGAACTTCGCTTCTTTGTAGAGTGGTATACCAAAAGTATGGTGAAGCAATGGAGGACGTAGCGCTTGCAATCATGGAGCTATTGGCAATCAGCTTGGGAGTCGATCGACTGCATTATAAAAGCTTTTTTCAAGATGGTTACGCGATTATGAGATGCAACTACTACCCCCCTTGCCAAGAGCCAGCCCTCGTCCTTGGCACAGGACCCCACTGTGATCCAACATCCCTAACTATCCTTCACCAGGACAAAGTTGGAGGTCTTGAAGTGTTTTCCAACAACAAATGGCATACTGTTGCACCTCGTGATGATGCACTAGTGATTAATATCGGCGATACATTTATGGTGCGTACGTTTTCTCGATTCTTTGCAACCATTGATTCTGCTTGTTTTTCTTAATATTAAAGCCCAATTTACTTGGAAGATACTTTTTTCTGCACTTAAATGACTAACTGCTGCGGCATGTATATGCAGAGCGCATGTATTACTCAGTGTGTAAGGATGTAAGGTTCTAGCTCAATGTAACTTGCAGGACTGGTGGCTGCGATTGGTGCCCCTGTATAGTTGATTTGTCCAGGACAGTGACTATTGTCAGTTCAATGATATATTATCACTTACCCAAGAAAGAAATAGTCATTGCATGCCCAGTGAGTGAATTAGATAGATTGCCTAGACTAGAATGATCGAACGGTTAGGTAGGTCAAAAAGGATTTAAGTGGTCAACACCAAGTACTCGAGGGAAATTAATCTAAATATTAATGAGCGCCTAATCTAAAAAAATTAATTAGCACGTTGAGAGCACAACTTGATACCATCTATCTTTAAAGATCACAATGTGAGTCATGTATATAATGCTAGCTGGGGTTGAAAAAAGCAGTAGGCCAAAATACTTTCTTTTCTCGGTATGCAAGCCAACACACTTGCAACTTCATAATGTATGTAGTTTTGGAGGTATGCACGCACATATCTGGCTCGAGCACAGGTACTATATTCTGCTTTGTTTGATACGCAGGCATTATCGAATGGGATATACAAGAGTTGCCTACATAGGGCAGTGGTTAACAGGCACAGAGAGAGGAAGTCGTTGGCATTCTTTCTGAACCCAAGAAAAGACAGGGTGGTGAGAGCCCCTGAGGATCTTGTATGTCGTGATGGGACAAGAACGTACCCAGATTTCACATGGTCGGAATTGCTGGAATTCACTCAAAGACACTACAGAGCCGATGGTGATACCCTAGCAAACTTCACCAAATGGTTCATGTCTTCCGAATTACCGGTTGATTCCTAGCCGTCTCCCTTATATATATGTTATAGGGATCCGCTTAATCTACAAGAAGGCTAAATATAGATGATGATCTATTCCTCCGAAACCATGCATTGCTTCTAAACTTGGGTTTCTGAGAGGATAGACGTGCGTGCATGCAATATAGCACTATATATATATATATATATATATGTGTAATCCTGAGTTGAAAATCGTTCTCTATTTTGTTATATCACTCGGCCAGAATCCCAGATATGGCTTGTCTCTTCTGACTTCTGAGAGTACTTAATTATGTCAACCTGTTATAACATTATATATGCAGCTATTGAGTTGAAAATCACATATCATGTGTCATGCATATTCGGCCTAATTCAAGTGCATGCGTGACCTCAACAACTAATTGGTGAAGGGGTAGCTGGCCACTTTAAATTATCGTTCTGTTCTCTGTACTCTCATATTCTATTTCATATTGCTCAAAGCAAATTAACGATGATAATAATTAACTAAGAAAGTGTAGTTAACAAAAAGTCGTCGCTTTTCTTGATTTTTAGTCTCCGACGACAGACAGCTAAAGAGAGAAAGAAGGATCTGAAAACAAACAACAAAAACCAACAAAACCATGAAGGAACCTCCAACCAGCACGACTTGATCGATTGCGTAAGTGGCTATCATTAGAAGTACTGAATCTCCCATTCGTGAACCAACAAAAACACCTCCTTTCTTTTAAGAGAAGCTTTACGCGCCAAACCACCAACGAACCTGCCTTCCTTTTGTTGCAAAATTATTGCAATAATTCTTTATAATTTCGTTCCCTTAATTATGTCCCTTTTTTTGTTTCCAGTCACCTCTTGCATCCACATCCAAGACTCCAAGTCATATTAACTTGCTCGGTATGAAATTCAGAGAGTTTAATAAACATAAATACCTATTCTTCTCTAAATACAAGTCGTTACATCCAAGACTCCAAGTCATATTAACGACTTTGTATAATATTGTTTTATCGCTTTTAGGATTAATTTGTTTTTCATTATTATTAGGTAAAAAATGCAAGCCACTGTTTCCAGCCGTTCTTTCCAAATTAACGAAGGTTCCAAGCTTTTTCTTTCTTATTAATTAACATACTTCTTATGATGGTGGTAGCAACAGGGAATAGTTTTAATCCGGTCATTTGAAATTAATGAAGGCCGCAGGAATTCTTAAAATATCGGATCTTCCAATTTAATTTGTATACTTGGGGATCGGATCCGCCTATTCTTACAGACGTCGTATAAAGGTAGCTGTGCTGTAAAGACACGGACACGAGGGTTGTCCTTGCAGTACTGTTTGAGTGGGGGCATTAATTTTGGATGGGTCTGCAAGTGCAATGTACGACTACAATAGGGATGATTGTCTACTCCAATAATTTGGTTCTACGAATTTAGATTTACTTTATAATATTTTTTAAATTTCAATATCCAAAATTTTCAAAATCAAACATCCCCGATATATTGATCAGGCCGTGCCAAATATTATTTTGAACCTATCAACGTCAAATCAAAGCTGCTTCTTCTAAGAGGGAAAAAAACGAAATTAAAGAAATAAACAGAAAATGCGAGATAACGAAGCCAACTTTATTGGGTGAATCTTCTTGCGTATACTCAGCACGTTGTACTCCTGAAAATCCGTCTTTTTTTTTGTTTCCCCTTAATTAATTAGGCTCTTTCAAACTAGCAGACATTGAACTAGAAAGCCTGTATATATCATGGCAAGTTGACCCTTGTGATTGTGTGCTTGATTAATATATATTCCATGTGGTCTGTCTATTCGCGAGTTTGCAAGTTGAGTTTAATTTGGGCTGCTGTGCGTGTAGACTAATTAAGGACATGTTTGGTTGTCCAAAATTTTGGGGTCTAAAATTTTCAACAAAACGAACATACTTCAAAAATTCCAACTTTTACACATATTTTTTAAACTTTTCACAAACCTTAATAAACTTTAATATTCAAAAGATTCTCAAAATTTTAGGAATATTTCCTAAAATTTCGATAAAAAAACATACCATAAATCCTATGTCCCAAATAATTATTTGCAGACAAATTATTTCGACACCCAAATGATTGATTCCTATTTCGTAGTCAGCTTGTGCACATGTTTAATCTCCTCTAGTTCATTCCGTAGCCAGACAACTTTCTGTTTGGCATGTGCCCTTATAGATACACGGGCCGGAAAAACTCAACGTGCATGGAGGATGCACATTATAGATAGGCCCACAATTGTGGGTGGCTTGGTAGGTCTCAAAATAAAATGTTCCTGTCTGTACTCTAGTTGGCGCGTCGATGTTCTTCAGAGGTCATATCCAGAGCTTCAGGGGTTGCAGAAAGCAGCTGACTAGGCAGGGGGCATGGTGCCGATACCATAATGGAGGATTAATTATTAGCTAAACTTAGAAGAAACTTAAACTAATTTACCTTATAAGCAAACAAGTTAGCTAGTTGGCCCACGGCATTCTAAAAATTCGCGTCTTCTCTTTTGTCACCTTTCATGGTCGTCCAATAATTTACAGGTACTAGAATAGTTTGGACTCAAATATCTACAAATAGAGCATCGTCCCATATGTTACTTATAAGTTGTATGTTTTTGGTGAATTAAATGAAAACTTTGGCGGTAAATGAAATTTCTCATCTAAGTTCTCTTTTATTTTTTCTTCGTCTAATATAGCTGTGAATCAATATTATATCATAATATAAAATTAATTTTGTTATTTCACTCAAAACTAGTATAACTAGTATCCGAAGAAGGAATAAAATTAAGATTATTTGTATAATAATTTTATATTTTGTAGTTATATATTTTTAGTAAATTAAAAGCAGTTGTAAATTATAATATTATTTGAAAATCTTTATACATAGTATTAAATATATAGTATATTATTTAATATTTTTTTTATAACTAGGTAATAATTTTCATTAAAACAAGTTCATAGTACTAATATATAATATTTATAATTTAAAAATATAAACTATCATAACAACTATGACCAGATATTAAGTTATGTACTTTAATTGTATAAGCTAATTAATCTCACAATATCTTTTTGTTTGAAATTAAATAATATGTCATAATTAAATATTATTATATTACTAATTATTACAAATATATATGCTCATTATAAGCATATGAAAATAGATGTCTAAACTACTTAAATTTAGTCAATAAAAATACAATAATCAGAACAATCATAGATATAACTTTCATAACATTATTTCTAATTCCATATAACAACTTCAATTTTCATTAAACTCCTTATAATTTCATATTTTATTACGTAGGTCTCCTAAAATGTTTTTTAAATACATGAAAAAATTTAAATAAAATTATGTATTAAAAGGAATAAAAATTCTATAAAATAATTATTAACATTAAATAAAATATATTTTTAAATGTTTTTTCCAATTATACCTGTAACATCGGTTTTTGAAAAACGCCGTAAAAAACACCGGCGTTTTCAGTAACCGTTGCTATAGACGGTTCTCTGTTTTTTTTTTTATTATTATTATTATAGTGCGAGGGAAGTCAGGATCATATACTACATGCAGTTCACTTTAAGGTCTAGTCAAGCACAAATTGCTAGGAGCATAAGCCTGAATAGACTGAAAATGAAGCGGCATAAGTGCGTTGATTTCCCAACGCGGAAAGTGCGGACGTCTCCAACCACAAAAACATCCATCATTATTCACAACTATAGATAAGGTTTGAAAAGTTTTGCGGATTACATAAATATATATATAGCATTGTCTAATATTGTATTCCAGACAGACTTATCCTTGATTTAATAAACAATGATATATCCGTGCACCTTAGCTAGCACATAGAAAAATGTTTAGAATGTAAAATAAAATAAAAAGTAATAGTTCAATGCCTATGAGGAGGGAGGAGGAACAAATTAAGCAGAAATCCACGGTGTGGTCCATTCCTCTCTAAAAATTGTTAGCCTATCATGGATCACATCAAGCATTTCGGATTGGAAGGGTCTTGCAGTAAGTTTCTGGGAAGAAGATACGTCTGCAATGACTAGGAAGTCCACACAAGCCAAGCCTCTGGTGTTACATCGAAAGAATAGAATTCTAACCCATAGTCTGGGGCGCTGAACTGGTCTGCATCCCATATGCCTATAAGAATGGAACAGGAAGCCAATGTATGAGTACGCTTAAAGCACATTGGAGTCACGCAGAATAGAATAGCATTAGATATCTTCTTAAAAATTAGTGTCTGGCGATGGCCTTACATGTGAAGTTTTTGCAAGTCACATTGTCTCGAGTGATAATGGTTGCAATGGTGACAGCAGCTGCAGCAGCTCAAGCAAAGCCTGGTTGCCCCAACAAGTGTGGAAATGTAGAAATTCCATTTCCATTCGGCTTGACTGATGGCTGCTACCTAGATGAAATATTTCGCGTCGATTGTGATCATAACTCTTCAAAACCAAAGTGGGATGGCAGCGATATTGATATTACAAGCATATCGATTGATGCTCACGAGTTGCGTGTGTTGCATGCAATTGGTGGCCCACGATTGTTACAATCTGGCCGGTGCACAAGTAAGCAACTACAGCGCCTATCTATCTACCGGCGGCGCGTTCACCATTTCCAAGAAAAATAAGTTTATTGTTCTTGGCTGTGACACTTACTCATACCTTACAGTTGGACTCATAAACGGAAAGGAATACAATACCGGGTGCATGTCAATATGTAGTGCCTCCAGTGTCAGTGATGTGGTTAATGGGTCTTGTTCAGGCATTGGGTGTTGCGAGGTAGAGATTCCGGATAAAGTAACAACCATTACAGAAGAAGTATACAGCTTTCATAATCACACGAGGATTTGGAGGTTCAATCGCTGTGGCTATGCTTTTATTGTTGAACAGGGCAACTTCGACTTCTCCAGCGCTTATCTCCGCGAGTTTCCCTTCAAACTCCTCCCACTGGTGGTTGACTGGTCTGTTGGCAACGAGACATGTGAAGAAGCCCGGAAAAAACAGAATTTTGCATGTCAAGGGGATAACAGTGAATGCTCTGATCTGCTGCAAACCAGGGTGGGGTACCGTTGCAAGTGCAAGCAGTGTAAGAGTAAAATCACAATCAATCAATTTGATTGTGAATGCAGCGGAATAAATATAACAGGATCTTTACCTCCAGTCATCTTGCTCAGCACTCGATCAGAATCTCTGCAGAGTAACTTTATGAATATGAAGTATTTTAGTGAGGCTCTTCCAACCTATGCCTATGCCTTACAGAGAATGTCTTAGATGGTATACACAGGCCTCTTATTTATAGGCTAGGTCAGGGACCCTCAAGCTGTTGTAGATTTGAATTTGTTCCTTCCATCAAGGTAATTCAAATTCAAAATCAAATAGCAAATTCAAATTCAAAATCAAATAGCAAACTTTATCTAATTGGTTACAATTTGAATTCCAATTTAAATAAGAAAATCAAATTGCAATCTT
This sequence comes from Myrica gale, assembly GCA_963930655.1. NCBI lineage: Eukaryota > Viridiplantae > Streptophyta > Magnoliopsida > Fagales > Myricaceae > Myrica > Myrica gale. The sequence goes on from OZ005599.1 coordinate 1,630,861, forward strand.
TATCCAATTAGTTCTAAATTTGAATCTGCTACAGATTCCATAATCTTATTTTAACTGACACCATAATCTTTAAAACTTTAAAAGATTATTTACATATGTCAATTAGGTCACCTTAAGGAAATTTTCTAACATTCTCCCACTTGACCTTGACGACATATGTCTTAATGGTGTCTGGAGTTCTTTAGTATGACCAACTGTTTATGGAATCCTCCCACCCACATAATGAATGCTACACACGAATCATAGCGGTAAAACCGTAACATAATCGGTCGTCCCTTCCATGTATTACCAGCACAATACTCACTATATGAGTACTTTATGGGAATCAAAACTTTATGAATGAACTTCTTATAAGTCTTTCAGGTCCTTTTATTTATCTCCATAGATAACAATAAATAATAAAGAATTTGCGCAATAAATCTTTATTTCAATAACTTCATGTCTGTAAATCAAAAATTGAGAGAAACTAAGTACAAAATGAATTAGCAAGCCCCATATGGTCCACATGACCTTTAAACTGTTTTACCGGTAAACCTCTAGTCATGGGATCAGCAAGCATCAACTTAGTACTTATATGCTTTATAGAAACATCACGTCTCTTGATGTTTCCTCTCACACTAAGATACTTGATATCTATGTGCTTACTCCTGCTTCCACTTTTATGATTCTTTGAAAAGAATACTATCGCAAAATTGTCACATAAGATCTTAATTGGTCTCTCAACAGACTCAATAATTTTGAGACCACTTAACCATAATGCCTGTGTAGTGGCTTCATAGCACGTATCTTCCCAGTATACCAACTGCTAATGCAATATCAGGTCTAGTACAGACCTAAGCATACGTCAAACTGCCGATTGCAGATGCATATGGTAAACCTTTCATTTGTTCTTGTTCCAATTCACTTTTGGGACATTGATCCAAACAGAATTTATCCCCTTTACTTATAGGTGCTACACTAAGAGCACATTTGCTCATATCATATCTTTCTGTTTTCTGTCTCTATGAATCTCTATGCCAATGACATAAGAGGTTTCATCCAAACCCTTCATCTCAAAGTGTTTAGACAGAAACTTTTTAGTTTCATATAGCAAACCCAAATCATTTGTTGCAAGTAAAATATCGTCTACATAAAGGACTAGAAAGATTACTTTACTCCCACTGACCTTAAGGTATATACATTGATCCACAAGTTTCTCCAAAAATCCGAATGAAGTAATAACATTGTGAAATTTAATATACCACTGACGGGAGGCTTGTTTTAGTCCATATATAGATTTCTTTAATTTACATGCCTTCTGACTGTTATCATTAAACCCCTCAGGTTGTCTCATATACACCTCCTCCTCAAGATCCCCATTTAGAAAGGTTGTTTTCACGTCCATCTGTTGTAGCTCTAAGTCAAAATGAGCTACTAATGCCATGATTATCCTAAACTAATCCTTCTTTGATACTGGAGAGAAGGTTTCATGATAATCTATGCCTTCCTTTTGAGTGAAACCCTTGGCTACAAGTCTGGCTTTATATCGTTCAACTTTACCAGAAGCTTCCCTTTTGGTTTTGTAAACCCATTTGCAGCCTATGGCTACAGCTCCCTTTGGTAAGTCAACAAGATCCCAGACTTGATTCTTTGCCATAGATTTCATCTCTTCCTTCATGGCATCAAACCACAACATGGAGTTATCTCCATTCATGGCCTGTGAAAACGTATTTGGATCCCTTTTAGGTCCAACATCAAAGTCAGACTCTTGAAGGCATACAACATAATCACTAGGGATTGTTGATTTCCTTATTCTAGAGGATTGTTGATTTCCTTATTCTAGAGGACCGTCTTAATTCTACTTCCTCAACATCTTGCAGAGGTTGGGTAGACTCAGTCTGAACCTGTTCTGTATGAGTTGGCTCTTCTTGAACTGGTTGTAGTTCAGGATAATCAATTTGATCTTTCCTAAACACAAACATTCTTTCTCCAGAAGGAGAAGATTCAGACAACTCTTGTGCTTCTTTAAATTCAACCTTTTGGGAATTTGCACTAGGTTCAATATCCTCTAAAAACTTAGCATTTCCTCATTCAACAATCCTAGTATTATGCATAGGACAATAAAATCTAAATCCTTTGGAGTTTACTGTATAGCCAATAAAAAATCCGCTGGTTGTCTTTGGATCTAATTTCTTTATATTCGGATCATAAATCCTCACTTCAGCAGGACAACCCCATATATGTAAATGATTTAAAGTAGGTTTCCATCCATTCCATAACTCAAAAGGTGTCTTTGGGACAGCCTTGGATGGAACCCTATTTAAGATATACACAGCAGCTTTTAAAGCTTCACTCCATAGATACTGAGGTAGACTAGAATTACTAAGCATACTCCTTACCATGTCCATAAGTGTGTGATTCCTTCTTTCTGCTACTGTCACGCCCCAAAAATCAACATTTGAAATTTTCATTAAAACAACTTTGAGACATCATTTCCTTTATTCTAAATAAAAACGTCATCAAAACTTCAATGCTTTAAAACATAAACTTGTACAATTTTCAAAACAATACTACTCCCGCCCGCATGCCATCTAAGTATCATCCTTGTCACATTCTTCAAAAATCTCTGAAAGTGGGGAAAATAATAACGGAGTGAGTTCGACAACTCAGTAAGCAGAGAATAAAAATATATATTCTTTTCTTTGAAAATAATACTCAATTCAGTGAACAGAAATACAGAAAATAAAATAGATTTTTCAGAAAATTCCCTTGACATCAACAGTAAGCCACATTGACCCCTGTGACAGGGTTGTGCAACGACTTAACCGGCGGCCAAACCGAATTAAGCCAACAGAAAGTGGAGTTTGCCCTACTAAGACTTAGTCACGTACGCTAAGTGTGCAATAGGGAGAAACCCACACAGAAACCAACAAATCGAGATTCCAAAGTTTGGGGAAGAAGAAGATCAAAACACACCGTTTTACTTAAAAATTCGATTCGGGCAAAACGTGTTTAAATAAAATAAAACTTCACCATATAAGGAAAAACAACAAAGGTGCCTCAGTGGTCATGAGCGCCCTCTCTCCTCCTTTATGCCTGGGTTCGAATCCCAGCCTTGCAAAAACATTGTTTTCTTCTCTTTTTTTTTCTAAAGACCGGGTTTTCACAGCTACACCATTTTGTTGTGGTGTACCAGGCATTGTGTATTGAGCAACAATGTCTTCCTCTTCAAGGAATTTCGCAAATGGACCACTCATTTGTCCTTTTTCTGTGTACCTTCCATAATATTCTCCTCCTCTATCAGATCTTACGATCTTGATTTTCGTTTCCTTTTGATTCTCTACTTCTGCCTTATAAGTCTTAAAGGCATTCAACGCCTCAGACTTTTCATCAATAAGGTAGAGATACATGAAACGTGAATGATTATCAATGAATGAGATAAAATATCTCTGACCATTGAAACATGGAGTAGGAAAAGGTCCACAGAGATCAGTGTGTATGATCTCTAGAATCTTTGAACTCCTTCTGGCACCTTTAATGGACTTGTTAGTCTGCTTTCCCTTTATGCAGTCTATACAAGTGCCAAGGTCAGAAAAATCAAGAGTTTTTAAGACTCCGTCATTTGCCAACCTTTTGATTTGCTCAATGGAGATATGTCCCAATCTCCTATGCCATAACAAACCGGAATTCTCATTTATAAGCCTTCTCTTTATGTCAATAGTATGTATTGACAAACAATTATTCTCAAAGTGAGGATCTAATTCAATTTTTTAAAGACCATAAATTTTATTCCACCACCAACAACTTGATTATTTCGAAACAAACTAAAAGCTGAATTTGTAAAATAAAAACCATAACGCAATATATCAAGTTTTGAAATTGAAATTAAATTCCTTGAAAAGTTTGGAATAAAAATACATCTTCAAGATCTAAAATAAAACCAGTTTTCAAAATTATTCTTTAAGTCCCAACCGCTTCCACATTTGAGAACATTTTATTTCTAGAGTAAAACTCGTTCGCTTCTTTTCGGCTTCCTTGTTGTGAGAAAACTTTGCAATATATTCATAATGTGGATTGAAGAACCAGAATCAATCCACCAAGTATTGCAAGCAGCTTCAACAACTTAAGATTCATGACAAACAAGAGAGAGGAATATACATTTCTTCTCGAGCCACTTGAGGTACTTTTGACAATCATTCTTCGTGTGTCCTTTCTTCTTACAGAAGAAACAAGTATCCTTAGTGCCATTAATCTTAATTGGCACCTTGTTCTCCTTCTTGAAGTTGTGGACAACCTTGCCTTTCTTGGTCTTCCCCTTAGCACGAGAAACACAGTGAAAACTCTCAGGTTTCTCGAGTTTCAGCCTCTCTTCCTCTTGAACACACATAGTCAGTAAATCATTCATTGACCATTTTTCCTTATGTGTGTTGTATGATATTTTAAAGGGATCATACTCATTTGGTAGAGAGTTCAAAATTAGATGAACTAAGAATGAGTCAGAAATTTCAACTTCCAGAGTTTTTAATTGAGATGCAATGTCTCTCATTTCCATTATGTGCTCACGCACACTAGTTGAACTCTTTATTGATTTGCTTGACAACTTTCTCATCAGGGTGCTGGCTAATGCCTTTTCAGAAGTAACAAATTGCTTTTTAACGGACTTTAAAAAAAATCCTTAGCTTTAATGCATTCAGGGATAGAACCCCTAATGCTCTTGATGATGTGAGATTTAATGAACATCAAACTGAGACGATTTGATCGCTCCCATTGTTCATAAACATAAATCTCCTGTGGCGTACTTGATTCCGTGATAGTGGGTTCCACTACACGGAGCGCTTCATCTAATTCCATACACCCCAGAGTAAAAAGCAAACTTTACTTTCAGTCAGCAAAATTATCACCACTTAGCATTGGAACACGCAACGAACTATCAATTAGGGAAGAATAAATAACTGCAATATAACATAAAACTACTTAATTGCTATGAATTGACCTTATTTAAATCAACCAATGTCAATTTAATAGTAAATTTCGACCTACCTGTGGACAAATGTTGCATATGCATGAAATTTACTCTTTATTATTAAATCTAACAATTTTAAATATTAAGAATAAAATTCTCCGTACCTGTGGGCCTAAGAAAATTTTATTGTTAATACAAAATTTATTATTTTAATCTAAGTCACAAAATTAAAAAATTTCCCTGCGGGGAAAGTAATCAATTTTATAATTTAGTTACCACACGGATATTAATTTCTCTTTATGAAGTTCATATATTAATCTTGATGTAATCATCAATATAAAATTGGGATGCTGTGGCTCTCCGAAAATCATTATGATAATTACTACTTCATCAATATCCGTCAACTTTATAGATGTCTAATCTTAATCCAAGAATAAAAAATGAACCAATCTTTAAAGTGAGACAATAGTATTTTCTAAAACACAAGCAGGGGAGCTCCCAGGTAAGTGAGGTAGGTCTGAGGACCTTTAAATACCAAGACTTGCCATAGCCAGAACTGTCCCTGACCTGTATTCTTCGATCATACCCCATATTCCCACTAACCTTAGTAGGTTCATTTAATCATGCTTGGTCTAGGCATCAAACATTTTATGCATGATCAATTTGTCTATATAATTAGATTTTTCACATAATAAATCAAGCATAAATTTACTATTTCTAGAATGGAATCAATTAAACATTGAACATCTAAATAATTCTAGAAATTAATGCAAGCATAAAATAAACTAATATTTCTAGAATTTAATCAATTAAACATTGAACATCCAAATAATTCTAGAAATTAATGCAAGCATAAAATAAACTAATATTTCTAGAATTTAATCAATTAAATATTGAACATCCAAATAATTCTAGAAATTAATGCAAGCATAAAATAAACTAATATTTCTAGAATTTAAACAATTAAATATTGAACATCCAAATAATTCTAGAAATTAATGCAAGCATAAAAGTATTTATTTTTTAAAAATAAAAAAAAATTATTTAAAAATAATAATAATCTGCCGGTCCGGTCGGACCGGACCGGCGGTCCATACCGCAGCCCGCCCCATGCGGGTCGCCTGACCCGATCCAGTCGGGTCAGGACTTTCGGGCTTCAGAGCCCTTGGGCTGACCCAATGGTCAGCCCATAAATATTTGAATTGGGCTGGGCCAATCCCAGCCCAATTGTCTTGTTCGGGTAGAAAACCCTACCCGGATTACCGGGTACTTGACCCGGTTAAGATAAAACACAGACTCGAAGGTCTGTGTTTTTCTTCTCAGGCGCTGCGGCAGCAATTGCCGCCGCAGCTCCTGAGCTCGGCCTGGCGTCCCTTGGGACGCAGCCGCACGGCCAGGCGTCCCAATGGACGCCGCCGCATGCGCCGGCGACGAGAAAGTCGTGAGCCTCTCGTCGCCGGCAGCCCTTGAAGTCCACGGGTTTTTAACCCGTGGCTGGGAGAGAAGGTTTTCCTTCTCTCCGGCCACCTGCTGCCTCATGGGGGAGGACAACTCCTCCGGTGCCTTCATCTCCTCTCTCCATAGAACCAAAACACATCTCTTTTCAATTCGAAAACATGGTTTTGTGAAGATATTTCAAGAACCTTTTGCAAAATCAAAACCCAAATCATACGGTTTTTTAAAATATGCTTTTGTTTGCACGAACAACAACGTAGTGCCTTTTCCAATTCATAAAGAAAGTTATGCAAGATAACAGTAACTTAAAGCACACCGTGTAAGGTTTCAGGCATTAGCAAAATAGCATTGTCACCAAAAATACAAAAAACTTATACCGAACATAATAGAGATCCGGTCAAAGAAAGAAAAAAAATTTTCTTTTAAAACACTGATACAGAGAACCTTTAGCTCTTGATTCAAGCGACAATCTGAATTTAATCAGTAGATCGCTTCACTGAACAAGAAGCTTGAAGGATCGCTCTGATACCACATGTAAGAGTAAAATCATAATCAATCAATTTGATTGTGAATGCAGCGGAATAAATATAACAGGATCTTTACCTCCAGCCATCTTGCTCAGCACTCGATCACAGAGTAACTTTATGAATATGAAGTATTTTAGTGAGGCTCTTCCAACCTATGCTTATGCCTTACAGAGAATGTCTTAGATGGTATACACAGGCCTCTTATTTATAGGCTAGGTCAGGGACCCTCAAGCTGTTGTAGATTTGAATTTGTTCCTTCCATCAAGGTAATTCAAATTCAAAATCAAATAGCAAATTCAAAATCAAAATCAAATAGCAAACTTTATCTAATTGGTTACAATTTGAATTCCAATTTAAATAAGAAAATCAAATTGCAATCTTTATCCAATTAGTTCTAAATTTGAATCTGCTACAGATTCCATAATCTTATTTTAACTGACACCATAATCTTTAAAACTTTGAAAGATTATTTACATATGTCAATTAGGTCACCTTAAGGAAATTTTCTAACAAGCAGGGTTACAAAGGGAACCCATACCTCCCTGATGGTTGCCAAGGTATGAATTTCGAAGATCAATTATGACTCTTAGTTTCTCCGTTTGATGCATTTATCCGCTTATATTGTACTATTGAGGTGATATTCTCGGTTCTCCAAACACGATCCACAGACATTGACGAATGTCTGGATCCAACTCTCAATAATTGCATAAGAGGGGAAAACGTCTGTGTGAACAAAAGAGGGAATTACACATGTCATTGTCCCAAGGGGCACCATGGCGACGGCAGGAAAGACGGTGATGGGTGCGCCGCGGATACGTTTCCAGTATTCAAGATTGTCAGTTGTAAGTATATTTGCTGTTCTTTAACTAGACTTTACGTTTAAAGTTTGGGCTGCCAGAGCACTTTTTGTTTTCTTTTCCTAAGCAGTTAGCAAAGTACTAATTGCTTGAATAATTTGCTATTTAAAAGGGCTCCTGTTAAGAGTATAGCTCCGACTTTTGGAGGTGGAGCTTCTAAGTATGATGAAAGCATTAATTACACTATTGGACAAGATCTTCAGACTCCAAAATTTTGTTTCAGTTATTGTAATCACTTTCGTTAGTTATCATGTTGATTGAACATTTTTTTTTATCACTGTGTGGATTAGAGCGAAGGCAACTTAAGTAGGGGCGACAAACAGGGTCAAAGCTAAAATTATAGATTAGGAGGGGGTATTTTCATAAAAGAGAAAAACATCTTGGGTATATTTGGGATTCAAAATTGATGTCAAGGTGCATGTGCAGGTATCACCGTAAGCCTTCTAGTGTTGGTCGTCGGAGGTTCTTGGGTATATTTGGGATTCAAAAGAAGGAAGCTAATCAAGCTAAAAGAGAAATTCTTCCAGGAGAATGGTGGCTTAATGTTACAAAAACAATTATCAAGTCATAGAGGCTCTATGGAGAAAGCCAAAATATTCAGTGCGGAAGAGCTTGAAAAGGCCACCAACAACTACGATGAGAGTAGAGTCGTTGGTCATGGAGGATTTGGAACTGTTTATAGAGGAGTGTTACCAGATGATAAGAGTGATTGCTATTAAAAAGTCCAAAGTCATTGACAAGAGCCAAACCGAGCAATTCATTAACGAGGTGATTGTTCTTACTCAAATTAACCATAGGAATGTGGTTAAACTATTAGGTTGTTGTCTAGAAACAGAAGTGCCATTACTGGTTTATGAATTCATCACAAATGGGACACTTCACAATCATATTCATGATAAATCACAACCATCCTCACTCTCATGGGAAAATCGTCTAAAGATGGCAGCAGAAACAGCAGGAGCCTTGTCATACTTGCATTGTGAGGCTTCTATGCCTATTATACATAGGGATGTGAAAAGTACCAACATACTCTTAGATGATAACCACACAGCGAAAGTATCTGACTTTGGAGCTTCAAGACTAGTTCCTCTCGATTACACACAATTAAACACTTTGGTGCAAGGAACTTTGGGATACGTAAGACCCAGAATACCTTTGTACTAGCCAACTAACGGAAAAAAGTGATGTATATAGCTTTGGTGTTGTCATGGTAGAGTTACTGTCCGGTCAGAAGGCACTTTGTATGGATCGTCCTGAAGGTGATCGAAATCTAGCAACATATTTTGTTTCTGCTATAAGAGAGGATCGTTTGCTTCAAATTCTAGATCATCATGTTGTCAACGAGTGTAATATTGAGCAATTAAAGGAAGTTGTGAATCTTGCAAGAAAGTGCTTAAGCGTAAGAGTCCCGAAAGGCCTTCTATGAAAGAAGTGGCAATGGAGCTAGAGGGACTGAGGATTACCGCAAAGCATCCATGGGGAACGGTTGATCTTGATACAGAGGAGACTGAATACTTGCTTAGTGCACCTGCACATTCTTTCAGCATTGACGCTGGCAATGGTTGCTCTTCTTCCATTAATACAACCATTGGTTTTGAGAGCGCCATGAGCAACCAATCATTCCAACCATTGGACGGCGGTAGATAATTAGTCCGACAATGAGAATTATGTGTCCATTGTTGATTATTGATATGTTCTTCATATCTATCCCACTCATGGACTTGGCATTATCCATTGTGATTCACTCCGTGCTACTTGTCAAGTAGTTATATAATATCAGATTTAGTATTAATGGTATTGTACAGATCGAGAAGCCAGCAATTAGAATGTTCAAGTTTCTTTTTGGCTATGTAACTTGCTTTTTTCATTATGCTTCATCAAAAACATCGTGAATCTATTTGCGAGTATGGGTTGACAGAATGTCATGATAGTAGCCTAGTAGGTCCTCTAAGAGCTCTGTTGTACGGTGATTTCAGAACCGAGCATAGCAGAGAACACTGTAACTGTGAGAGAGAGAGAGAGAGAGAGAGAGAGAGAGAACGGAGTACTCTGTGTTACAGGATGAAGTTGGTCAAAATTGGTCAAAACGACAAAGCAACAAGCAAGGCAGCCGCACGTTCTTTCTTTTTATATGCAGTACCTGATTAAAAGAAAAATGAGGAGAACATAGTGATAGGGTCAGATCCCGCATACACAGGATATAGTTTTTTTTTTCCTGCGTCTAATGCTTGTGTACTATACTTATTGAATTCTACCCAAAGTACTTATTCTTTTAAAACTAACTCCACCTAAGACCTGGTATTAATTAAATGAATAGTAGCTAGATTTTCTTCTCTATGGTAAAAGATTGCATATATATAAATATATATATTACTTATTATTTTGAACCGAACGGCTCCATCTTAGTCAGATATTGTGCTTACTCAAATTAACCATAGGAATGTGGTTAAGCTATTATGTTGTTGTCTAGAGACAGAAGTACCCCTACTAGTTTATGAATTCATCATAAACGGAACACTTTATGATCATATTCATAATAAAAGTTTGTCATCCTCACTCTCATGGGAAAAGCGTTTGAAAATTGCAGCACAAACTGCCGGAGCTCTTGCATACTTACATTCTGAAGCCTCCATGCCAATCACACATAGAGATGTAAAAACTACAAATATACTTTTAGATGTAAACTACTTAGCAAAAGTATCTGACTTCAGAGCTTCAAGATTGGTTCCTCTTGATCACACGCAAATAACTACTTTGGTGCAAGGAACATTGGGATACTTGGACCCAGAATACTTCAATACTAGCCAGCTGACAGAAAAAAGTGATGTCTATAGCTTTGGTATTGTTTTGGCAGAGTTACTAACAGGTAAGAAAGTACTTTCTTTGGATAGATCTGACAGCGAGAGAAATCTTGCAGCATGCTTGGTTTCAGCCATAAAAGAGGATTGCCTACTACAAATTCTTGATGATCGCATTCTAAGGTAATAAGAAGAACTAAAAGTGGTTGCTAATATTGCAAAACGTTGTATAAGCTTAATATCAGGAAAGGATAGGCCTACTATGAAGGAGGTGGAATTAGAGCTGGAGGGATTGAGAATTGCAGAAAATCATCCATGGGGAAAGGTTGATCTCTATGAAGAAGAACAGACAGAGTAATCGCTGATCAATGCAACTGCACACTGTTTTAGCGTTGATGTTGGGACTAGTTTCAATGCTTCCCATCTCTTCGGCAGGTGGGCAATGAGCCGCTATCACAGCCCATCATTATCCATGATCACCATTCACTTCCTCCAGTTGTTCCTCTGCCTCCAGCCGCCTAAAGATACCTCTTTTTTCTGCCAGATTTATCTTTCTCTCATCGCCCATCAGCACCTTAATTTCCCTCCGACCCCATCTATCCCCTTCGCTCTTTTACTTCTGTCTGTCCAGATTACTCCACTATTTCTTCCTCGCGTCTTCTCTTTTGTCACCTTCCATGGTCGTCCAATAATTTACAGGTACTAGAATAGTTTGGACTCAAATATCTACAAATAGAGCATCGTCCCATATGTTACTTACAAGTTGTATGTTTTTGGTGAATTACTTGATTATTGAAAACAAAAAAAATAGAAACAAGTAATCTTTTGTGGCAGAATTATCTACTGACCACCTGATGGCATTTATCAACCGACCAAAAACAGGAAAAAAGAAGAAGAAATACAGATTAACTGGACACCAACACATGTACAGCCCATACATCTAAAAGTAAACCCATAGGCTCGTCGTCTTGGGCTTCCTAGTAAGGGCCTGAGATATTCAACCACGTCCTTCCCTACAAATTCAACCCACCAAACACCATCAACATCAGCATCGTCTATTAATTTTACGAAAAAAAAAAACATCTCCTCCCAACTAGATTAGTCCTTTTTTTTTGGAACCTGTTGTGCACGTACGATATTTTTTGAGCTACTTTTACTGACTTTCTGTTTTCTCTCCCAGGAAAGTACAAAATACGTGTTGTGTTGGATTTTTTTTTGGGAGGGCTTCAACCTAGATATTTCGGCAGAGTAATATAGTCATGTTTGATATATATGTAGACAATTACCAAGAAAAAAAAGATATATATATATATATATATATATATATATATATAGACAACAGATATTTCGGCAAAGAGTAATTCATTAATGCCTCTCTTTCTGTTCAAACCTTGGATATTATTTTCGAATATCAAAATTCAAAAGTGGCCTTTTTTTTTTTGGAAACCAAAAAATACTGTTAATGAAAAAAACGGATGGCCTTTTTCTTTGTATCCAAAAAAGGAAACATCGAGTGCAGCTTTTTAAAAGAAAAGTATATGTAACTTATAAAAGACGCTTCATAAGGTGAGATATGCAACACAAATCACTGAAGTACTAATGCACATAATAAGCAATCCGTGGACACTTTGCTTTGCTTGCCAATGAACTATGGCTCAAATAGCATGTCCTCTTATATGGAGGGTCCTAAAGTGAGGTTTAAATTCTATCATCTCTCTCCTGACAAACTTGACCTGCATTACCTAAAAAAAAAAGTGGACACTTTGCTATCTCAACGTGGTAGACATTTTCGACCACTAAAACTCTTGAATTATTTCAGCAGACCATTTTGTCTTATTACTATGGTTAATGTGTAAAATGTAGACATGCATGAAAAGATTATGGGGAGAGAAGGGAAGAAAGATAAAAGATTTTATTCGGCCTTCCCAAAAATCTAGCTGCTCCATTTTCTTTTCTTTTTTTTTTTGTGTTTTTGCCTAATTACAGGAGTGCAAAAGGGAAAATAGAGGATTATAATCAAGGCTTGAGTTGTTATTCAGATTTCAAACCCATACTTACGTACTAGGGGAGATCAAGAAATAAGAATACAATCATCAGACATGAGTAACATTCCATCCTTACGGATGAAATAAATTGGCACACGAAGACCTATATACATTTTCCGACACTTTTTTTCACGAGGGAGGTCCGACTGACTTCTTTTGTCGCCAAAAGTTTTTAGCAACCAAAATTTGGGTTCTGGTGACTTGGTCAAGAAATCCCAAATTTCTTGTAGTTCATGTACACTGCCAAATTAAAGTGTCATGAGTTGTATCCATGAACTTGACACACTAGGCTGGTTTCAATGAGAGGGAGAAGCCCGAGAGAGAGAGAAAAGACTAGCTTAATGCTTAGCAATCTGTTGCTTTTCTAAAAGTTATACACTGAGATTTCCACTTCCCTACTTTTGGCTTTGGAAATAATCTTTTTTTTTGTCTCTCTTCTTTTTCTAAAGTTTCTTTTGTTTCTTCTTTTCTTTTTGCGTAGCAGTGGGGTAAGGCACTTCAAGTGTTGTGTTTTACTGAAACTAGGAATAATAGAAAGGTCCACCTTTTCTAGTCCAGGAAATTAGGAATTGGACCGGGATCCCTGCAATTGCTGACCGAATTACAGGGATCCCCCTCCGTAGGAATTCATCATGGAATAATATCGAGCTTGTTCGGCAAGAAAAAATTGAGAAATGCGGGGCGTCCCCCCCGCGTCCCGCTGGGCTGACGTGGAGCGGGACGCCCAGCACACTAACACAGCGTTTTTAATTTGATAAATGATTGAATTTTTTATCTGATTTAGACCGGGCGCATTTCTTCTCTTTATTTCTTATTTAGAACCCGATACCCTCAGATCGAATTTGAAATCCCACCACCCCCTCTCAGACCGAAGTCGGCCAGCAAAATCCCTAGTCCTCTCAGATCGAAGTCGACCGGCAGATTCTCGTCCAGATACCCAGCAAAATCGGAAGCTCTCTCCCAACAAAAGACCATTTTGTCGATTTCACCGTAGTACTGAGGTAGAAAAACTCATTTCTCTATCTGCTCTATTCACCAGCCGATTCACTTCTCTTTTCAACAAAGAGACTGTGTCATCCTCGTCGCCAGACCAAAGCCGAGTTTTCGGTGTCCTAATAGCTCCGCCCATAGTGGTTCTGCTATGTCGAAGACTCCACCAATCTCATCCATTTCGGGCAAGTATTCTATTTTCTGATCTCTGTTTTCAATATTGCAATGATTTTTTGTTACGTTCCCCTTCTCTCCCTCACACTTGGGTTGGTAGCAAAATTGTTTTCTTTTTTGGCTGCACATCTCATTTTTGGTGGTTCTCAATGGGGGTTAGCACCGAGTTTCAGTCAATCATATTTGGACATAATTTTGGTATAGAAGGTAAAAACCTTTGGATGGGTTCAATGGACTTTTGCATGATTGTTGAGAGAAAAACCTGCGCAAATAGGTGTTGGTTCTGCTCTAATATTGTAGGGGATGAGCATATTTGGTAGATTGGGGGTTGTAGTTTAATGAGTGTTCAGTTTGATTTGTGAAATTTAGTTTGCATTCTTGGCTAAATTTTGTAGGCTTGGCCAATAAGTTCTAGGTATTGTCAAGATTATATCATTTTGATGTTTATAAGTGGGGTTTTTTTGAAGAGGCTTCTGAGTTAATCTGTTTTGGTCATTTTGCAGGGAGCTAGAGTTAGGGTTTTCATGTACCCCAGCAATATATACGGTACATTTAGACCTTTTATCTCATTTAATGTGCTTATATTTTTTGTGGGTATGTTCTTGTGTTAATTTTCAACTGGGTTCAAAAATATTTTAGGTAGGCAGCTAGGAAATTAGCCTTGTGGGCATTAAATTTCCAATGTAGATTTATTTTGCAAACTCATCACTGATTGCTTACTATCAGATGTTCTAATGGCGTTTAGGCTTTTAAGCTTTCTTATTTGGAGGATGCTCATATTTCCCTGTGGTTTATTGAGATCTTTCTACAGCCTTTTTTCCAGTGGTGTCTTAATTTGCTGTATTTCATGTGACCCTCTTTCTTGGATTTTGAGTTTGTTGTCATACTCCAAATCCTTTTCCGTATTGTTTGCTTTTGTTTATCTGAAGAATAACCCTATGGAACAGATCAATTTCATCTTTGTAGTACAGAGATCTCAATATTCTGTACTCTTACTACAGAATGCATGCATAATTGAGAATTATTTGGCTGCAGATCTCAACGTCCCATGCCATTTGCTTTCACTGGAATGCTGAACGAGAAGAGTGATGTTTACAGCACCAAAATCGGATCATGGAGATAATTTCTAGGAGAAGCCTAGTTGATTATTGTAATCTGCCACATGGGTGCTGTATTTTAAACTTTCTTCTGAAAGATCTTGTAATTGGTATTTGGCATATTTTCTTCTGAAAGAACTATACTCTGTTCTTTCTTTCAATATGGTGAGGCAAATTCTCCCCTAAGCTTATAAGCGGCCTGTTGTTGTTGTTTCTATTGCTGTTGGAGTTGAATTTGGGCTTGGATTTGAAGAATCTGTGATGGGGTGAGGTGGTTGAGCCCTTGGATTGGGTATAGCAACCATGGGTACCATCCATTTCATTCTCAGTTTAAGGTCAGTTTGTTACATGTTGTTGTTTGAAAATAGGGAAATTTTGTGTACATGGGGTTGATTGTGCTCTCCCCCTTGTTTGATGAGAATTAAAGTGCGGTTGCGGCTTGTAACTCTTGTAAAATTTGAATTTTTGGGAAAATGGATGCTGTGGATTTCGGATTTGCATTTGACGTGTATGGTATGTTTGAAAACGAGTAGAAAGAAGTGACCACTGCTAAGGAAAAAAAGAAAGAAAGAAAGAAGTGACCACTTAAAACAAATTGTATTTTTCTCCACTGTGAGTAATGGAAATGAAACTTAGTTGGCTTAATGTTAGGTAGTTCTTAAAGTAACCAGAAATCCTATTTCCATCGAGCATAAAAGGTTGATGCTTCCAAGAGTTTCGTCCATGGTGCCTTTTTATGATTTGCGTATAATGGAAGAATTTGAACTGGTTTCGCTTCACTCCAATCGCCCACTTATGAAAAGTACCTTGCCTTGGCTTTGATGCAATGGCCAAGCATGGCAGTTTGGGTCCTTCCCCAACCAATAAGATATAATATGTGCTTCAATCTATAATGGAGCCCTCTGTGGTGCGTGTGTTATGTATTTCTAATGGCAACCATTTTTCTCTTGAGCAATCCATAGGTATGGCTATAATCCCACAATAAACAAGTGCAACTGATCCGTAGAGAGTCTTTGAACATTATCAAAATCTATAATCATTTTTAGAGCTGTTTATTGACTCAATGAGCAAGGACAGATATAGATACACCCAATTTATACATGGCATGCGTTCGTCAATCTGATTAGAATCCATAAGATGATTGGTGCCAGTTCTTATGCCTATATTAGCATGGTCTGACACATACATTACATTGCTCCTATATAGATAGATAGCTAAGTTCAAGTTCAGCTTGAAAGAGGCCAAATAAGCTTCAATTAGCAAATTTACAATAACTCACATCTAGAAAGTTCACTAAACCTAAACATATTACAATACATCACAATAAACTAATTATGTCATTGCTCACAATAACTCTAAACAACAAAAACAGCAAAACAACACATCATCCTGTTTGAAGCACATACAGGTTACAGAAACCTAAACATATTACAATAACTCTTCAGCTTCTCCACCTCGGCCTCCAATGCATCATCCTGTTTGAAGCACATACAGGTTACAGAAACAACAAAACAACAAAAATTTGAAATCCATTTAAGTACTGCAGTTTAATGAGAACCTTAGAAAGCTGAACAGGGTGGCTGGTATTCTCATCCGACCCAGAAACAACATCCAGTCAAGTCAATCAAGTGCCCAATCATCATGTCCCAGACCCCAGCTCCAATTTCAAAGAGCCAATATATAAAACAGGCAGAAAGAATTATAAGAACCTCATATATTGATATTTATACCACATATATTCAAAATCAAACATTGTGAATGACATGAAAGCATATGGAACTTTCACAGCTTATACATGGAAAAGGAGAATTGCATAGAGAAGGTTGCAAAAACAATCCCCCCACCCCCAAAAATCAACCTTCTTTTCTATTGCTTTGTTTTTTCTTTAATGGAAAAAGAACGAAAGCTTTCTTATAAACCCATTATGTAGCACATTGAGTGACATAAGACCTTTTGCCTTATAAATTTTTTTCAAGAAATTCAAATTAAAACCACAATTTATCATGACACCTCCTCTTATATTATTCTTGTTATTATTCAATCATCAGTCAATAACATTGTCATTTATTTATTTGGGTAAGAAAAAACATTTTTAATTTGTTCTGCAGTTAGCAATGACACAGCACACTCATCTGAACCTTTATTTGAGAAAGCCAATCATCTTACTATCCTTCTTAGAACATAATGGAAAATGAACTTAAAATCTAAATAACGAAATCTCATCTGCTGTTTAAAGTTTCTACGTCTAAAATTTCCAATGTGAATATAGACACCATGTTGCCTTTGTTACCAAATCATAACAGGAACTAGAATAGTGAAAAACATGCAACACACAAGAAAAATGATAACCTTTCACAAAACTAGAGACAGAAAAAGGGGGCAAACAAATGTTAGAAATAGTCCTAAAAAAGCAAGCAATAAACTCAAAAGATTTCATTTGTTTTTTCATGAACTTTCTCAGGAATCGAAAGATCATTAATCCAAACAAACCGAACTAATTAGATCATCATAAGCATGGAAACCCAAGAACAACGAAAATAGAACCACATCTGAATCGGATTTGTCAAAGATTCAAATTTTATACTCAGAAAAACAAAAATCTTGGTATTCTTTACCATTACCCAACGTTCTCCAAGCAACCAAACAACGAAGAAACCAACAAGAACTATAATATAAAACCCAACCACCACCATCCCTACTACTAAGAGTATCGGATAATACAAAAACCCAACCACCACCATCCCTACTACGGAGAAACCGAGAGACAGAGTGAGAAAGACTAGAGATTTTTCCCCTAGGGATTTTACCTCTAGGGATTTGTCGGAGAGAGCACGGAGGAGCTTGTTGGGAGAGAGCTTCCGATTTTGCTGGGTATCTGGACGAGAATCTGCCGGTCGACTTCGATCTGAGAGGGCTAGGGATTTTGCTGGCCGACTTCGGTCTGAGAGGGGGTGGTGGGATTTCAAATTCGATCTGAGAGTATCGGGTTCTAAATAAGAAATAAAGAGAAGAAATGCGCCCGGTCTAAATCAGATAAAAAATTCAATCATTTCTCAAATTAAAAACGCTGTGTTAGTGTGCTGGGCGTCCCGCTCCACGTCAGCCCAGCGGGACGCGGGGGGGACGCCCAGCATTTGTCGAAAAAATTCTACTTTTTTTGGGTACTGTCCCGTCTATCTCCTTTCCTCGGGACTAACACCTCGTTACAAAAACAGTAAAACTAATGAGGTCAATACCTAAGTTACCCTTTTTCTCCCAAAGTTACTGTGGTTGCACTTTTTTGAGTTGCCCACGTAGAGAACTAGCACACGAGCTACAGTATCGAGCTGCAAGCCTGCAAACTCACTTGCCATAAGACAGTATTTAAAAGTGTTGACAGAAATATGCAACGAAATAAAATAATTTAAATCACGGAGCATATTTCCAAATTCTCATTTTCGTAACCATGGACACATTTTTTCAGTACTAATATTCCAGCTCTCAACACAGATAAAATCAAATTACTATCTCGTAATGGCACCACATTTATAAAATTTTACATATAAACTTCACATTATAAAAAATGACTCAACTCTCCATTTACACGAAAAACAAACGTACCATTATTTCAATAATGAATGCCTAAAATCCCAAATTTCACGTCCAGATACAATTTATATACTTCAATAATTTTCATTTCTAAAATGTTCCAATATTTTTGAAATAATTTACAAAATATGCTTGATGAATTTTACTAATTACCTCAAGTTCACGTACTCGAACGTATCTAACCATATATCAATCTCTATATTGCACCCGAACGTATCTAAATGCTTCCAAACCACATATATATTATCAAATCACATCGACCGACTCAAAAGAGAGGAAAAAATCTAACCACCCAAAAGAGAGACATTACGAGGGACCACTTCGTTTAAACTTCCGATATACCTCACTATAGGGCCTTTATCACTTTGTCACCCCAGGCTTGGCTAGGTCCTTGATCGTATGGGACTTCCTTCCGGATCAGGGCTCTATAAATACCAGCATCTGTAGGAGCTGTTAACACCCAAGAAATCATTAAACTTCAATCCTCTTCTCAGAAACAGCTATCGGGGGAAATGCGGTTGCATGGGATTCTTATGCAAGTGACATGGGCTGGTGTCATATTAGCAGAAATGGCAACTGCACCAGTAGCTGCTCGATTAGCCAAGCCTAATTGCCAGGACCGGTATGGAGATGTGGCAATTCCATATCCATTTGGCACAACTGAAGATTGTTACCTTGATAAATCTTTTTTCATCAATTGCACAACATCCTCGACCGGCGGTCTCCTGCCATATACGGGACAAGCCATTGTTCAGAACATTTCCATCAACGGCCAGCTTGACATCTTGTGGTATAGAGCCTATGACTGTTACAACGACAAGGGTTCTCGGTCTTGGAACCTTCCCTCTCTCCAAACGGCCGACATTCACACAATTTCCAACACACTGAACAAGTTTGTGGCCGTTGGCTGCGACACTGAGGCCTTCCTTTTCGCTACCCGGAATGACAAATTGTTCTCCCTAGGCTGCGTGTCCACATGTCAAAATATTAGCGACGTGATCAATGGGTCTTGCTCTGGGATTGGGTGTTGTGAGGTAGAGATTCCAAAAGGATTGAAGCAATACTCTCTCTCATTAAAAAGCTTTTGGAGTCACAACAGGGTATTGAGTTTCAATCCATGCAGCTATGCTTTTGTGGTTAGAACAGACCACTTCAATTTCTCTTCTGACTATCTTTACAGCCTTCCGAACAAAACCGTTCCGATGGTTCTTGATTGGGCGATCGGTAATGACACATGCGAAAATGCTCGGACCAAGTCGGGTTACGTCTGTGGAGGTAACAGCACTTGTCATAATTCTGACAACGGGAATGGTTACCTTTGCAGGTGCAATGTCGGTTACGAAGGAAACCCGTACCTCCATGATGGTTGTCAAGGTATGTATCACAGATCAATCTCAAAATTCTCAAGGATTTGACATGATACAAAATTAAAAGAGTCAGATAATAATGTTAAAGAAGGAAAAAATTGCAAGAAATTCGAGAATACAACATTCAACCAAATAAACTGGTACAGAAATTAAAGTAGAAACCCAGCTTGTACTTCAACTCAACAAGACGACAACAAAATTAACCTCGTTATAAAATACATACTTCTTAGTATACTAACAAGTACAAGGTGTTTTGAAAGACGGATGAAAAACAGGGGATGACCAGTGTAGTAGGGCATGAGATAAATATGAAAATATTTGTATTTTTGCCGAGGACATCACAATCTGTTATGAGCCTCCAACCACGCAGTCGCTGATCTACACAACAATCACGACAAATCTAAGGTAGTTAAAAAAAAGTCTGACTCCGAGATAACAAAAATCTCTAACAACTCAGCAGTAAATTGAAAAAGAAATTCGTCATGAAAACTCATCTAGAAGCAAGTAGTTTAGAAGGAGAAGAGAGAGGAAATTTCCTCCCTTTCTCATTCTAGTTGACTATTATTTAGTTTCCAAACAAATTGTTTACCTAGATACGTTCGTCTCGCATGCTCTTTTTTCCAGCCAAATTTGTTCTGTTTTGGAAACAGGCCCACAAGAAGACAATATCGATTTACATTTCGAGGGCTTGCATCATGCTTTCCATTATACTTTTTTTGTTCTCTCTTTCGAGTATAGTAAGGATCGGCTTGATACTTTTATGTGGTTTCTGGGATCGACTCAGCATGCTTGATTAATTGATTTGAACATGCATGTTTCCAGTAGTCATACAAATGCTAAATGAGCAATTTGAGATTGTATTCCAACTTGTGTGTGTCAGATATCGACGAGTGCAAAACCCAAAAGTACCCCTGCAACGATACCAATCAAATATGCACCAATGTTGCTGGGAGTCACAACTGTTCTTGTCGAGAGGGGTACGAAGAGTATCAGACGACAATCGGAACAGCACTTTGCCGGGCTAAGGGCAAACAATCGAAGATTTACACTATTGAACTGAGTAAGTATCTAAAGAATGATAAAAATAATTTTTAATATTTCTTTTTCTTTTGCTTGTTAATTTATCTAGACGTCTGGGATTCGAATCACTGAGCTCAACCATTCCACCTAAACTATCCCATATATATTTACGAGGTGAAAATATAATTTTAGTAAAAAGGATTGACTTCAAAAACAATTTAAAGTGACAAATAGTTCAGGTTAACTAGCGATATAAAGGTTTAGCTAAAAGAAAAGATAAAATGGTTATCCATTACAAAAACCAATTTTTACTTTCATTCACTGTATCATCGTCGATGGGCATAAAATTTGTATGATTCCTGAATTGACTATATAGACAACGCGTAGCTCAACACAACCCGAACCTACCTCCTAAGAGACCTAGAACATAGCTGCAAATTGTGTTCACTGATCTTTGTGGATGTGGATCCTTTTTCTTTTTCTTCCACCATTATATTTAACTCGTGAATAGTGAAAATCTGATCTCGAAATTAAAATAATGACCATTGCTGTGCTTGTTTTCAGAGCATAAACAAATGACAAATGTTTGAGCCCTTTAAACGCAGGTGTTAGCATAGCGATCATTGCTGTGCTTGTTTTCAGCTCCTGGTTGTACTTTGTACTCAAGAGAAGAAAATTTATCGAGCTTAAAGAAAAGTACTTCCAACAGAATGGAGGCTTTATTTTGGAACAACGACTAAACAAATCAGAACGAGGATCCCAAGAAACAGTCAAGATCTTTAATGCAGAGGAGCTGGAGAAGGCTACCAAAAAGTATGATGAAAGCATGATCATTGGCCGAGGAGGTTTTGGTATAGTTTACAAAGGATTTTTATCGGACAATAGGATTGTTGCGATCAAGAAGTCCAAGATAGCGGATCAAAAGCAGGCCGAACAATTCATTAATGAGGTTGTTGTTCTCTCCCAGATCAACCACAGGCATATTGTCAAACTCTTGGGGTGTTGTTTAGAGACACAAGTTCCTTTACTGGTCTATGAGTTTGTTCCAAAAGGGACTCTCTTCCAGTACATTCATCAGGACAGCAGCACGTCCACTTTACCATGGGAAATTCGTCTAAGGATAGCTACAGAAACAGCGGAAGCACTATGGTATCTGCACTCTGCTGCTTCGCCGCCTATAATTCATAGAGATGTGAAGTCTTCAAACATATTGCTTGATGAAGATTTCACGGCCAAAGTCTCTGACTTTGGAACTTCGAGGTTAGTTCCTCAAGATGAAAAGCTTTTGGCCACTGTCGTACAAGGAACTCTTGGATACTTAGATCCTGAATACTTGCAGACAAACCAGTTGACAGAGAAAAGCGATGTTTATAGTTTTGGAGTGGTCCTGGTGGAGCTACTGACCGGAAAGAATGTACTTTCATCCAATAGGCCGGAGGAGGAAAGAAGTCTTGCCACGCACTTTCTTTCTTCTTTGAAAACGGATCGATTGTTTGAAATTCTTGAAAATCGTATAGTTGGAGAAGGGAATGAGGAGCAGATAAAGGAATTCGTGGAGATTGCAAAGAGTTGCTTAGAAGTAAAAGGAGAAGAGAGGCCTACTATGAAGGAAGTGGCAATTCGGTTAGACGGGCTACGAAAGAGAGAGATCAAGCAGGTTAATGTCGAGTCACATGTGGAAGAGGTGGAACACTCGCTTGATCATGAACACAAATATGGGGGAAGTGGCAGCGCTGATACTGCTGGATATGAAAGCATGGTTAGCTATGGACCATTAGCCTTGGGAGATGGAAGATGAATGTTGGACTGTAATATCCGCCCTTGAAGTCATTTTAAGCTCATGCCGTTTCCCGTTTTACTGTGCAACAAGTGTAGTGGGAAGGAATAACATAATGAAACAGCTGTTAAAATAAAGGTTCAAATTTTGAAAAAGTGAAAAAAAAAAAGTGTTCTAGAAATGGTGTATTTTGTGATCTTGGTATGTAATTCTCTTCTACGGGTACTGGTTCAACGTGTCAGTGTAGTGGTCGCTAGCTAGTTTTATGTGTTTAGGTTGTCTGAAGTTGTAGTTAATGCTTTCTTCTTCCGTCTTCCTGTCTTCTCCTCCTTTATTTCTATAGTATTTTGGCTTACACTTCCATGTAAATGTCATGCTGCTCGTTTATATATATATATATAGATAGAGATAGCCAACGTGCATGAGTATAATATTTATCGATGTAAAGGGATATCGTAAATTATCTTTAAGGAAGAAATATAGAGAGGAACTAAAACCCATGATTGATTCACTCGACTTCCACTCTTGAACATGCAAATAGGTGTTCGGGTGAAGAGAAAATATGAAGTTAATGGCAGTGAGACGTTGACAGCTGATTAACTAATCTTTTCTTGGCAGAACGTAAGTTAGAGAATGGGGGTTGTTTAGGTAACGATTTGCATGGACTGAAAACATCTTAAGTAACTTGTTATATGGTTAAGTAAAGATTAACGTATTACCATGCGTAATTAACAGTTATATGAAAGACATTTTATATGCACAGTGGAATTTAGATCGATATACCTCGAGTCATAATTGTTCAAGTGTTTACTTTTGTAATGCAAAAGAAAAGACACGTGAGAGTGATAGTGATCTTCAAGCCTATTCCTTAACTAGATTTGCCGCATTGATGGAATACACAAGACTTTATTTTATTGGCTTGGCTAGGCTAGGTACCCCTGATCAGAATTATACAACAACTATTCCTCCTATCAAGAAATAAGATTCTATTTAAATATTCAAAACTAGTAACTGATAGGAGTAGAATTCAAAACACCTATGATTTAAATTTAAAACTTTGGGCATGTTCGTTTTGGTAAAGTTTTAAAAATTTTAAGTATGGTATAAATATTTAGGTGATGTTGGAGTTTTATTGGTATTTGTGTAGAAATTGTTGAGTAGTATTGATGTTTGTTAATAAAGTAATGTTAAGTTGTATTGATTTTTGCGTAAATTAATATTAAGATTGTAATAGCTAGATATGTGGGCCACCTTAAGAAAAATATTCAAAATATTTTACATTATATGCTTGTCCTGATTGCGCCAAATACATAGAGACATTACAGGAAAAAAAACTAAAATTGAAGAAAGCACTGAAATTTTAATGAGAAAGGTTTGATATCCTTCTTAAGTTCTTCTCATGTTCTTCTGGGATGGAATCAAACGGTTAAGAATCTCTGATGTGTAGGGCTCACTTCTAAAATTAATCTTAAACCATTGGATTCTTCTCAAAAAAATCTAAAAAGAACCCAAGAAGCATTTCTCAATTTTAATATAATAATAGGAATAGTTATCTCAGGTTACTATATATACGAAATTTTTTTGTTTCAAAAAAAATCCGAAAAGTTTCTTGTTTTATTTTTTGGAGTCGTGATCGCTTTGGGGCTAGTGGAAGACTTCTTTTACGGAGTCAATATCTATGCTGGAATGCCAGAATTATCAGTCTTCGCTTTTCTAAAGTTGCCTTACCTTTTCCTCTTTTATCTGCTCCGTTTTATAAGGTAATCACAGACTTGGCTTTTGCCGTCCCTGGCCTTCGCAAATTCCGTAAGCAATCCTACTTCATCTCATTGGCTTCCTATGTGTCATCATCATAGCTTATCATCTTTTGTCACGTGTTCCCTTTTATTGTCCTCAATGGGTTCTTTTTGACACGTCAGGAAGTTGATTTAACTAGTCAACCAACCTACATGTTCTTTTTAAAAAAATATTTTGTGTTTTTCCTGAATTATTTATAGGTTCTTATAAAAAAAATTTAACCATTTAAAATTAATTTTTGAAGCAAACCCTACACACTTAAAGATCTTAAACCGTTATATTTTTTCCAGAAGAACTTGAGAATGACTCAGAAAATACACCAAGCATTTCTCTTCTTTTTAACTGGTTCTACTTTCTTTTTTTTCTTTGGCGAAGAAATACTTTAGTAAGCGGAAAAATCTGTGAGATGACGTCATTTTCAAACATTCATGTTGTTCCACTTCTTTTTTTATTCAGTGCTTAAGCTTCTTGTATTTAAATAGCAAAATGTACAGGGCTCCGGCCTCCGAGTAATACAATAAATTTTCATGTGAGATATAAGTTAATTAGATTTTATTTAATCGCGACTTTTCTTACATAAACATATACATATATAGTATAATTTATATAAAATTATTTTGGAGTCCACTTAGCTTTGGGCCTGCTGGCAACTGCGGGAGCTGTGTATCAGTGTATGCACTCAGTGGACTGGCCTGATATTAGCGATGGATAATTAATCTCATGACTGCATATCTATCAATAAGTGGACTTAAACATTTAATAATTCGAATGTTCTTAATAGTTTAGCATATAAATGTTAATTTTAGTTAGTTAATTGACAGTCAGCTTTCTACGGGTTACTAGCAGTAATTTTATCGTATACTTCATGACGACGTGGCATGGTAGGCTACACGCATTCAGTTTTCTTCTTTCGTTAGCCCAAACATACTGGAGCTGCTCGTCATGAGTCACGCCGTCATGAACAAATCCCACCTTCCGCGAAGAAGCTGCTTTAACGTACCTTTAATTGCTGAGAGACTTATAGGACGAGAGCTTCAGCATATTGGTCCTGGGCATATTGACGGCTTATAGGGAACTACTTAGGCAAGAAGCAGTTATTAATATAGTCGTTGCTGCCTATGGCAACAGAATATATGCATTTGCTTAGGTACTCTGCCGAGGAGTTCTGATTTCCCAACATGGTGCCGTCTTTGCTCCTCTAGATCCAAGTGAAGAGGCTGTAGAGCACGCTGAACTTGGTGTTGGTCGCGACACTGACCGTCAATTCAAAAGCACTCTGATATGATTCAAGCAGGAGGAGAAACCTTCATTCGCCACGTGCAAGTTGGAAGCTTGCGAAAGGCTAGAGAATTGAACCCATAAGTTGTCATTTAGGGCTTGTTTGGAAATAAGTTATAGTTTTGGTTTTAGTTTAAAACGGGTTCAACTTTCAAATTTTAAGATTTGAAATTATTTATATTTTAATTAAATTAAATAATATTAATTTATAATTATTCTGACATTTAAAAAAAGATTTTAAAAAATCAGAAAATATATATAATTTAAAAAATAAGTAGAAAATAGGTTCATAAATATCAAAAATGATAAAATAGGTAAAAGATGAAACTAATAAAAAAATGTTCATAAAAATTAAAAGACAAATAAAAATGTGCAAAATTTATAAAACAAATAAAATTTTACAAAAATAAAAAAACAATTGATTAAAAAAATTTAAAAATAAAAACTCAACAATAATTAGCAAATATAATAATTATCAAAATTATTACAAAAAATAATAAATAAAACAATAGAGAAAATATTAAAAAAAATTATTAAAATAGTTACAAACCATAAAAACTAGAGTCTAGATGAAGTATCTACAAACCCTAAAACAAATTAAATGCCGCGCTCAACCAATACTATAAGAAAGGCTACTAATAGTTTGTCTAAATAAAGCTTCAAATGGTAACCAACCAGTGCTATGTTTCAAAAAAAATTGGTAAATGGTGAACAGTTAGAATATATCATACAATTCACACTGAATACACATGGGATATTTCAATCAACATTATCTAATAATCCGCTCAATTGACATCTCCGTAATTAATTCTTAACCATCAGAAATTCCTTATAGATCACATCAACAGCACCCGAATTCCATCCCTAATAAGAACAAAAATTATATCTAACATTCCGTTTACAACCCTGAGGTTTTGAGCTGCCAAAACAATCTTCATCCTTTTGATGATACCAAGACACTGGAACAATTATTGTCATATCAAATGCACTACATTTTCACTAATTAACCCCCTGCAGGATGGACATAGTTGGGCATTCAATGGGGTGGAAATATTACTAACACTACAAAATCCTTCCCTGGTCAATATTTTTTATGCCCCAGTGAACCTCAGACAGCACAATAAATCCCGTTTTAAATAAAAAAAATTATTAAAATAGTTACAATAGTTTTTCATTTATTTTTTTATTATTTTTGTAAAATCTTATTTGTTTAATAAATTGTCTTTTAAATTTTATGAATATTTTTTATTATTTTCATATTTTATCTATTTTATCATTTTTATTATTTATGAAACTATTTTCTATTTATTTTTTTAATTATATATTTTATAAAAATTATAATAACTATAAATTAATATTATTTAATTTAATTAAAATATAAATAATTTCAAATAGTAAACAGACAAACCCTTACAACAAAATAATATCTAAATTAAAAAATTAAAAAATTAAAAATTGAACCTAAAGTTAAACCAAAATTAAAACCACAATCTATTTTTGAATAAGTTTTTAAAAATTTTGCTTACGTTACTGACGATTAAGAATTGCAATTAAAAGAATCGATGGAAGACTCACGAAAAAATTTGTTTATCAAAAATCAAAAATTGAAATAGAAGGATTCAAATACAAAAGGATCATAAACTCTGTCAAATTCCTTTATTTTTTTAGAGTTTATGATCCCTTGTTGCTGTTATTCCACTTTGTTGCTAGTGGAAGACGTCCTTTACAGAGTCAGTCATCGACTGACGACTCATCGATGCTGCTCGAATGCTGGACTTATTAAAGTTGCCTTATCTTTTCCCTCTTTTGTCTTTTCCTTTATGCAATCAGAGAATTGCCTTTTGCCGTCCCTACCTGTTGCCCTTGGCAAATTGCGTAAGAAAATCCTGCGTCATCTCATCTGCGTCCTTGTGTCGTCATTTGCTTGATTTGCAACAGCTTATCATGTTTTGTCACGTGTTCGATTTTTATTGTTGTCCCGTATTAATTGGTTCTACACGTCGCAAACTTCTTTTTCTAGTCCACCAACCAGTTCTTTTGAAGATTGAACTATCTACTCTCTTTTTTTCTTTTAACAGAAAATAATTAAAGAAAAATATTCGTCAATTTTCCCCGTACAAGTTTCACCTTTCTAAAAAGTATATGCTGGCTTCCACCTTTAAATATATATCACGAACATTGTCGTCCGTCAACAACAGTAAATTTTGATTAATGGAATGGAAAATTTTTAAAGTTATTTACAGAAATAATTGTCTTAGAGTATACTTGCAATTTAAAGTGTACATTTCAAAAATAAGAAACGATAGAGATGTTTGTTTTGATGAAAAATTTAAAATTTAAATCCAACGCTTTAAAATTATAATCTTCATATCATTTTCACATAAATATTAATACAACTCAATATTATTTTTTATAAATATTAATATTATTTAATAATTTTTACATAAATATCAATAAAATTTTAATATCACATAAATATCCACATCATATTTAAAATTTTATCAGAACAAACATAGAATAAGAAAATACAGTACAAATGTTAACGCAAGATTTATGATTTTATGTTGGGCGCACTAATTGGTACAAATGTAAACAGAGCTTTTTTTTTAATCATAATAGCAGCATCTTTCATTAATAAAATCAAGAAGGTTGAAAAACCTCAAGAACACGCTCTAAAGAGCGAACCAGACACTCCGAAGAGTCGGCGGGCTAACGAGCAGGGTGACCAAAAGGCCATACAAAGACCCATAAGGGGCAGAAAAACCTTATTAGGCAGCAAACTAATATGATTAGCAGAAAAAGAAAGGCAATGGCGAAATATGGTGGCACGAACAGCAGTTGGAGGCGTTCGCCAGTTGGCCGGTGTAGAAAGCCTCTCCATTCGATGTAGATGGCGTCCTCGCCGGTTGTGGTCTTCAAAAACCTCCAGAATAGCGTAGATCTAGCTAACAAATTCGCCGGAAAAAAACTCCTAAACGTGGTCGGAAATGAGGATTTATTGAGAGATCCGAGCACATAGGACAAGAGTAGAGGAAGAGAGGGGGACGGGAGGAGCTGAAGCTCCTCCCGCCGCCAAAGAAGGAAGCAAGATGAGAGAGTCAGACAGCCACAAAGATAAAAATTCTAGAGAGAAGGCAGAGCCCCTGTCTAGATCCTAGAGAGACTTTGATTCTTCATCCCAAAACTATGTAAACAGAGCTTTTGGTCACTACTTTTGGCTTTGGATGATGTAAATCTTTGGTCAGTTCTATCAGCTTTATCTCCTCTTTTGAGCTGGCAGAGTTTTGGGATCAGAGTTATCTGCGTTTTCACGCGTTCCGTTTTGCTGTTTTTCTTTTGTCCTTTTCCGGCATGGGTTCTATTGAAATGACAGATTGTTTCCTTTAATAATTTACGACAGAGAACTGCAAGTTCTGCTTTTATGGGGGCGTTTGTTTGTGGAAATTTCGGGGAATATTTCCGAAATTTTGAGAATCTTTACTTTATTGAGATTTATTGGGGTTTGTGAAAAGTAGAGTGTATGTGTGTAAAAGTTAAAAATTTTGGAATGTGTTTGTTTTGTTGAAAATTTCGAACTCCAAAATTTTGGGGAAACAAACACCCCCTATATCTGCCCTCAATAGCATGCACACCAATAATTAATAATTCTGTCGACGTCAAGTCTATTAAACATATATTGCGGGTAGATAGTTACGTTTTTTTTTTATATAAGTAGGGTAGATAGTTACGTTACAAGTGAAAAGTATTGGATATGTTTATTTATAGTCTTTAAACGTTTTTATACACTTTTTATACTTAGTTTTTTTATTAATCTTACTAATTTTTTTATAAATTTCAATAATTTTTAACACATTTTTCATCAATTTCAAGATAATCTATACTACTTCTAAAAAATTGTTTTAAAATCTAAACCAAACATAACCATTTTATTTCAAAAAATTTTAAGATGATTCAAACATCAAAATTTTGGTAGTTATAAAATAATCTCTGTTTTTTATTATAATAAATATAAAAATTTACTCAAATTTTCTTTTCTCTAATGTTTTGCTAATCCTAATAAAGTAAATTTATTTTTTCACTAATATCTTGTTAGAGAATATAATTTAAATAATAAAATTCTTTTATTTTCTATTAATTTTAAATTTTGGAATGAATGATAGATTCACGTGGTATTAAAGTTAAGATCTTGAATTCAGGACATGATTCCTCATTCTACTCCAATTTTAATTAAATATTACACATGTTAAATCTCTTAATTAAAGAAGAGTTTGATCTACACGTAAAAGTAAGTATTAAAAAATAAAATTTAAATAATAAAATTTTTACTTTTTTATCAACTTAAATTTTTAAAATGAAGGTAGATTCTCGTATCTATAAATCAAAATTTAAATTTGACACGCAAACACGGCATTTTTTTTTCTAAGCTGCAAACACGGCATTTAATTAGCCACAATAGTCCAAGGAACTCATCGGATTCCCTTGATACGAGTTAACATACCAGCACAAGTCAATTGACTGAGTAAAGGCGCCGTAAGTACGTTCGTTTTGATCGACATGTAGGCCAAAGGAGGGCGCCTAGCTGTGTATTTCTTTATTCTTTTTAAAGGGGGGCAGGCTGTTTGAAGTTGTTGAGGAGCTGAAGAAGGTGACTGATTTTCCAAAGAAGTGCTTCGGGCCGGGTATAGGTAGCTAGTCTACACAGTTTTATTAAAAGTAATTAAATTATAAATTTCTCAAATAAGGGAAATAAAATCTATGCCCTGAAAATTTACAACTTCTAGGGGTATGTTCGTTTTCACCATTTTTTCAGGATTTTAAGTATATTCATAATTCTACCACCGAACATATTCAGAATTCAAACACAAAAATCGATACATTTTACACAATCTCTAACAACTTTTTAATTTTTTATTCAACATAAATTTTCTCTCTCTATACTTTTTCACATAACTTCAATACTTTTGTATTAAACAATTACATCAAATCATTTCTCTCTCTACTTTACACAAACACCAATAAAAACACTATTCAACATAAAAATTCACAACTTCTCTAAAATCCTACATTTTTTCTCAAAACTAACATCACCCTAGCTTCTCTCCGTAATTTTAGGCAGAGGGTCCACGCATCTCTTTCTTCTTTTTTCTTTTTTTTCCGCTCTCTTCTTAAATTTGGGCGGTGAGCCGTCCCTAACTTCTCTTCCTCTACAAGATAGGGGCTACTACAGATAAGGGGGCGTTTGTTTCTCAATATTTCTACCTCTCAATATTTCTAAACAATCATAAAATAATCTCTCTACTCATTAAATTATAAAATAATATTATACTATTCAATTAAATCTTCTATCTCCTCACTTTTTTATAAAATACTATACTTTTTCACAAATTTCAATACCCAAAATTTCTAAAACTTCAATATTTCCACAAACAAACACCACCTAAGTCGCGTTCTTTGTAGAAATCGTAAGTATTGCGTTGGACAGGCAGGTCAGGATGCAGTGAGTTGACTGAGTCATGGGCAGGAGCGCATGACATTATCTTAATATATATTTTTCCTCGTAGCACTATGAATAGGAAGATATGGTTAAGGCTTTCACATTAATGTGGAGCCATACATGGTTTGAAACAGATTTTGGAGCATTTCATTTGGAGATCAACGTGTTAACATTAAGGAGTATTTGTTTGTTAAAATTTTAAAGAATATTCTTGAAATTTTGAAAATCTATTTTTATTTAAATTGGGGTAAAGTCATAGTCAGCCTCTATGTTTGGGCAAAAATCATAGTTAGCCCCATATTTTTGAATCCAAAAATTTGATACCCATAACTTTCACAACCTATCAAACTTAGCCCCCCGTCTAAATCAGGTGTTAAGTTCGACGGAAATTCATGCAAAATGACCGAAATGCCCCTCCAAAGCTAAAATTTAAAATATAATATAATATAATATAAATTTAAGAAATAAATATATTATTGAAATAGAGTTTCAATATAGTTTTATTTAAAAAATATTAATTTTTGAAAAAATATCATTTTTTATTTTTAATGAATTTTTTTTTATTTTTTTAGTAATTTTATTTTGGAGGGGCATTTTGGTCATTTTTCATGCTTTTCCGTCTGATTTAACGCCTAATTTAGACGGGGGGCGAAGATTGATAGATTTTGAAAGTTATGGGTATCAAATTGTTGGATTCAAAAATATGGGGCTAACTATGAGTTTACCCCATTAAAATTTTATTGAGGTTGATGAATGTAAGTGTAAAAGTTAAAAATTTTAGAATGTATTTATTTTGCTGAAAATTTCTATGTCTCGAAATATTAGAGAAACAAACGTCAGCTAAGATTACTACTTTTTTTTTTCTCTCTGGTATCAATACAAACCATACATATCCGGAAGTAACTTCTTTTAATTATGTCCAAAATTCTTAGCGCAGTTTAGAAAGTATATATATGCCGTGACTGTATATAGGATCTTAAATATATATATATATATATATCGTAAGAATTAATGACCATGTAATTAGATAGGAAAACCCAACTAGCCAGTGAGACGAGACAAACACTTCTATCTCCTAAGAAACGGTACTATAATGAAATTGTTCATTTTATATCTGTTAGTATTTTAATATTGGCATAATTTCGTGTCTTATCCTTTCAAATTGAGATCATGATTGCTCTTTGACTATTCGTGACAAAAAGGGAGAGATGATAGTAAATGAATAAATGGCCTGGAGAATAGATTAAGGGGAGTAAATACTATCTGATTTTAATTTGTTGTTTTATTGGATATGTTGTTATTTTGTATCAAATATTATCTAATATTTTATCTTTGTTTCACATGCTTTTTCACTTTGTTGTTGAGAATTATTTTTTAGGAAACAAATTTAATTCAGAAGACTCTTGAACACTTGTATTTAGGTCATAACGTTGAGTTATAATGTAAATAGGTTCTTGCTTTGGTGATTGACAATGATCTTTATCATTTTTGTTTTTGAAAATAGGTTTTGTCACGTAATCACCAAAGGGGAAGTTTGCTAATGTTTTAATGTTGGCGTAATTCTGTGTCAAAATTTAAATTTAAATTCAAATTGAATTATATTTTAAATTTGGTCAAAGTGTTCAAGAGATTAAAGAGTCTTTCAGAGTTTGAAAGTATAAGACGTCGTCAAGATGAAGAGCTAAAAACAAGGAGCGGATGATGCAAAGTCTATAAAACTATTTCAAATTTTTGGATTTTGAAATATTTCCTACCTTTTAGAAATTCAACTAACTCTATAAATACATAGAGAGATAGACCAAGAAAAATTGAGGAGGTAATTCTTTATTCAAATTCAAGCATCCTCCCTAGATACAGAAAATCCCTTAGATATCTTTGCTCATAAACGGTTTAAATTTTCTCCAATTATCTAGATTCAATCACCATTGAAACCAACCTTCTTGTGAGAGTTTGACTGCCAGAGTTCCCGGTGTTGAAGAACAAGGACGTTCATGAAAAGTTCATAAGAAGAACCTCAGAGAGCTGAGGGTTAACCGCAGGAAGCGGGTAGGTTGGATTACTTAGATTATTACATCGAGGTATTCAGAGTCAAGCAACTGGATGTTGTCCGTGTATGACTCACCGTTGTAAGGTTTTACTTTTTAGTAAATTTTTGATGGCTGCTAGTTCAGAGTGGTTTTTCCTTTGAAACGTAAGTTCAAAGATTTTCCACTTCGTCAACAAAATCCTTGCCTCTTGTGTGATTGATAAATATTTTATTATTTCGCTACATAAATATTTTGTTGATTGATTATTCAGATCTAGACTTAACAATTTTAGGACTTGTTCTAAAATTGTTATTAAATTTTTAAATATAGGGAAAACACTTATTTTACCCCTATAGGTGTTAATAGGATTTAAACAAGATTTTTCAATATCTTTTAACGCTCCCCCATCATTATGTGCACGAATCTAGAAAAGCAAAGCAAAACGATCAGCTTGACATTTTAATTGAAAATTGGTGAAAGACATTTTCTATGAGTCCGTGATAGAGGAGTATACTGCATGTAATCGTTTCCTTGATGCACCTAACATTTTGGGGCCTGTTACAGGGAGTGCTATTGAAAGTTTGAATAGAAATTTAAAGCTTGAAGACAGTACTCAAAAATGGATAGATCATGAAGACTTGGCGCGTTGCATATGGAAATCGTCGTATTCATAGTCCTCGTAAAATTTACACACAAGACTAGGGTATGTTCGTTTTCACCATTTTTTCAGGATTCTAAGTATATTCACAATTCTACCACCGAACATATTCAGAATTCATACACAAAAATCAATACATTTTACACAATCTCCAACAACATTTTAATTTTTTATTTAACATAAATTTTCTCTCTTTATATTTTTTCACATAACTCTAATACTTTTTTATTAAACAATTACATCAAATCATTTCTCTCTCCATTTTACACAAACACCAATAAAATACTATTCAATATAAAAATTCACAACTTCTCTAAAATCCTACATTTTTTCTCAAAACGAACGTCACCTAGATTATTTAATATTTTGTAGAGTCTTTCCCATGCTTAATCCTTGGATTATTGCTCGGTAATTTGTCCTTTCTACTTTAGACGTTGGATATCCTTTCGTCTGATCAGTTTCTTTTTTGTCTCTGTTTTCTTTTCGGAAGTCTTTTCGTTTTTACTTCTTCCTAAGTTCCTTCTGCGTACTGGGGCAAGGTTTTTCACCCGTTGTCTTTTACAGTCTTCTCTCTTTACGCGTTGTCCTTTTACTGTTTTCTCTTTACTGTTGTCCTTTACGCGTTGATGCTGCCGAACATTTAGGCCTAGGGAGTGCTATTGAAAGTTTGAGCAGGAATTTTCTTTTTAGGGAAGTAGATAGGAAAGCTGAATGACAGTCAAAAACAACATAGAATACCGTAGAAACTGAACTCCACTAAAATTGAAGAAAGTTATGATTGTTCCACATAATTATAGGAATAATTATCTCTGGTTATGATTTATACGAAAAAAGAAATAAAGAATCTGAAATAGAAAAGTTTGTTATTTCTCTTTTTTGGAGTCGTGATCACTTTGGTGCTAGTGGTCGTGGAAGACTTCCTATACAGAGTCGTCGGTGCTCGGATGCTGGACTTATTAAAGTTGCTTTATCTTTTTCCTATTATGTCTTTTCCTTTATATAATCCTTTTGCCGTCCCTATCTGCTGGCCTTGGCAAATTGCGTAAGAAATCCTACGTCATCTCATTTGCGTCCTTGTGTCGTCATTTGCTTTATGTGCAACTGAGTAGCATATCATGTTTTGTCACGTGTTCGGTTTTATTGTTTTTATTGTTTTCCTGTATTGGTTCTCTTTGACACGTAGGAAAGTTATTTTATTGTTCACTATTTATCTGTTCTTTTTAACAGACTACTTTTTTTTTTATTACCAGACACTAATTAAAGAATAATATAACTGAATTTTTTTCCGTACAAGTTTTCACCCCTTCTTAAAAGTATATGCTGGCTTCGACCTTTATACATGGGTAACAGCTCATAAAGCGTCCGGAAAGTAGGGCACATGCAGTGGCACAATCAACGAGCAATGGACTCGGAGACCGAGATAGAATCCCACACGCTTGTCGTCTTGGGCTAGCTCGAAAAGGCTCCGAGCAATTCCTCCACCTTCTTTCTTTGTAAAGAAGAAGGAAAAAAAATATCACGAATATAATCGTCCGTCAACAACAGTAAATTTGTATTAATAAATGGAAATTTTTTTAAGTAATTGACATATATAATTTTCTTAGGAAAATACAATAGGAGCTTCTTGTTTTAATTTCGTCCCCAGGCGCACTTGGTGCTTCGGATGCTTGAATGATTGAGTTGCTTTTCTATAATCTAAAGCTTTTTGGTCGTCCCTATTTTTGCCTTTGGGATGATAAAATCTTTGGTCAGTTCAACAGCTTTATCTGCTCTTTTGAGTTGGCAGAATTATGTGATCGGAGTTATTTGCCTTTTCACGAGTTCCATTTTGTTTTTTTTTGTTTTTAATCCTTTTCCGACATGGGGTCCTATTGAAATGACAGACTGTTCCCTTTAATAATTTGCGACAGAGAACTGCAAGTTCTGCTACTGTATCTGGCCTCCTTCTCTCTCTACCAACTATCGAAACTCTGACCAAACGCGGCTTCACAACCCACGTACCACCCAGTACAAAAGACAGTCGGTTATTGTATCTGCCCTCAATAGCTTAGCTTTGTACACCAATAATTCTGTCGACGCCAAGTCTATTAACATATATTGCTGGTTGATAGTTACGTTACAAGTGAAAAGTATTTTATTTCGAAAAGCTTTAAGATGGCTTCCAAGTTAGACGGTGTCAAAATTTTAATAGTTATAAAATAATCTCTGTTTTTTATTATAATAAATATAAAAATTTATTCAAATTATTTTTTTCTCTACTTTTTTTAACTCTAATAAATTAAATTTATTTTTCACTAATTTCCATAAATCAAAATTTAATTTTGATACTAGCTAACACTTCAGCACAAGTCAATTGACTGAGAAAAGGCGCCGCACGTTCGTTTGATATGTTGGCCCAAGGAGAGCATTATGAGTCTAGCTGTGTATTTCTTTCTTCTTTTTAAAGGAGGGCAGGCCGTTTGAAGTTGTTGAGGAGCTGAAGAAGGTGACTGATTTTCCAAAGACGCGCTTCGGGCCGGGTGAGAGGTGAGGATACTCCTAACTGTGAAGTTATCTTCTTCTCAAGCAATTTACCGTTTTATTGAATTTCTTTGCCCCATGGATATATAATAGAAGAAGAAAACGGTATTCCTTGTAGTCTTTTTTCAGTTTCCCTTCTCTGTGTTTCTTTTTGGGTAATTGAGGAAGCTGAAAAGAAAAGAAAGACTGATCTGAACAAACAAGATGCTGCAATCCCTTCTCTGGATTTGACTTGCTCTTGATCTGTTAGCTTACGTAGCGCATAGGTAGTCTACACCGTTATAACTTCTTGTTTTTCTATCTTATCCTCTGCTCCTTGTATTTCTTGCCCTGTTGCTGCTATTCAAAATTCTAATTGATGCCGAAAGAAAAGAAAACCCTTTCAGGTGCAAAATAGATATATATTACAGGGGAATGCTGGGCATCCCGCCCACACGTCTCGCCAGCGTCCCTCTGGCCGACGTGGAGGTGGGGCCCAGCAATTTCCCTTCAAGGAAAATGCTGGGCCCCACGCTGGCCCCACTTCCACGTCGGCCAGCGAGATGCTGGCGGGACGTGGGCGGGATGCCCAACATTTTCCTATATTATATATGTTGGTGCATGTGGTCACAGATAATATCATGTAAGATCACTACTTGTCCCTGAGTCGTCAACCCATGGCAAGAATAAATTATTATTATTTAGAAAAAATATAATCTTCGTCCACTTACTGTTAAAGTTCTAACACACTTCGAATTATTGATGTCCTTACTTTTTCCTCTATCAACTACTACTCGTGTATGCTTTGCACCCTCTTTAATTAATTTAGATAAAAAAAAATTTTGATTTGGTAAATTGACAAATTTATCCTTACAAAAAATGTAATAATTAAAAATTATAAGTATAAAATTATCATTTCACAATAATTCAGAATAAAACGTCTCATAAATCTAATAATTAATGCGTAAAAATGTGTATTAATTAACCTTACTATTTATTTAAATTCTTTTACCACTAACAAGCATAATATAGTCTTTCATCATAATGCCTTTCGGTGGGCCGAAAGAAAATATGATTGTTACCACTAGTCTCTAGAGAGGATTAAAAAAATAAAATATAAATTGATATAAATCTTCGAAATGTACTCGATCGCTTCAAATTTCGAGGTAAAAGTTATTCTGAACCTTTTCTTAAATTGTTAAAAGATAAAAGTCTATCTGAGCCGGGTTGGGAATATTGGAGCTTATGGAGGGTAATGAACCTTTTTTTTTCTTTTTTAATCGGATGGTAATGAACTTGCAAGCTCAATCGATTGCGTTTGGATTTGTGATTCCTGTGTTCAGGAACTTTTACGAAGGAACAGACAGACAGGAAAGCAAGCTATGACTTTGCGTGGAAAGTTTTTACATCGACTTCAACTGGGGGCCATAATTTTGGCTGCAACATCAGCTTTTCAAAAGGTTTCTGGCTGCAACGGAACATGTGGATCTATTACCATCCCCTACCCTTTTGGGAGTAGTGAGGGCTGTTACCTTGATCCAGATTTTCTCATAAATTGTACAAGCGACAAAGACGGGACTCTAACACCATATATGGGCAATGAGAATCTAAAGGTTCTCAATATATCCCTCGATGGTACACTACGAATCTCGAACAACGTAGTCAAGCGTTGCTCCAATCTAAAGACTTGCGGAAAGGCGGACGACGAGGCTTATTCGAAATGTATCCGCATCGTCAATTACTCGACCTATGGGAATGCTGTGTTTAGCTTGCCACAATTTCGCGTTTCGTATGAGAAGAACAAGATCACTGCCGTCGGTTGTGGCACTTATGTGTACATTCGGGGTTACGATGGAGACGAGTTCTACACAACTGGATGCTTATCACTCTGCGACACGAACAGAACCGGCTCCAATATGGTTAACGGGTCTTGCTCCGGCATTGGCTGTTGCAACACTCCCATCCCGAAAGGAGCAACATATTATAATTTGAGCGTGGGGAGCTTGGATAACTACCAGAACGGATGTGGTTTCGGTTTTATAGGGGATCAAGATGCATTCAACTTTTCCTCTTTAGATCTTAGAAATTTACAGGGAAGAAAAAATGTCCCCCTGGTGCTTGATTGGGCAGTTGGAAGGAATAACTGCGAAGTTGCTAAGAAAAATATGGCAAGCTATGCATGTAAGGCAGAAAATAGTCATTGCTTCAATTCGACCAACGGTCCTGGCTATCTTTGCAATTGCTCCTCAGGTTATAAGGGGAACCCATACCTACCTGACGGCTGTGAAGGTAATGATATGCATGTCGTATATCAATTGACTTGGGCTTTTCTCCATTGTCTCTGCTTAATCATTAATTACTTGCAAACGTATATCAATTGACTTGCTGGACTGTGTTTCAGATGTTAACGAGTGCGAAATTTCGAACCCCTGCAATGTCACTGAAACATGCATCAACCTTGATGGGAGTTTCAATTGCTCTTGTCCTAAGGGATATGAAGGAGATGGAAGGAAAAACGGAAACGGTTGTACACCGAGAGATAAGAAATCCAGCACTAGGATTATCACTATTACACTGGGTAAGTATTCTATCGCTGACTGGACCTCTGAGCCGAAGATGTAAATGTTGGACCGACATAATATTGGTAGTGCTTTGGAAATGCTAGTGCGCCACCTTAGTCTACTTTTCCGGTAGGATACTACTATAACTGGATACTTCATGTGACACATGAACAGACCTAGAAATGACGTTTGTTTATCTATTTTGCACTCATAGGTGGCAAATTTACATCATTATCCTTAATTCTTTTTTCTTTGGGACATATAATGGTGAATATGTTGTGTGTTAGAACTTTATACTAAAAGTTTGGATAAAACAATTTACGCGCTTTAAATTGTAGACTTGAGGCCTTTCCTTATGAAATATCATCGACCCCATGTACTTTTGCGTCTTTTTATTAAGTTCACCGCACTCATGCAATGGAAAACAGTTTACATTAAGCTTCACGTATTATTTATTTATTTTTTTTTTAAAAATTCTCCTTGATTTCATATTCCTATTGACAAGCATATTGTTGAATCTGATCTATTTCGCCCCCCTCGAACAGGAGGGAAAAAAATAATAAGAAACAAAAACTTGGCATTAATGTCTCGTATGGTTATATGGACAATGCCACAAGCTTTCATATATTTTGTTCTCGAGTTCGTCCTAGTGTCCGTGGTATATTAAAGATTAAAAAGAAAGAAAGTTTAATTAGCGATAAACCCTTAAAATCAAAATATTCTACTTGTTCATATATATGCATGTTTGAAAATGTGCAGGTGTCAGCATATCCGTCATAGTGTTACTCGTGGCATATTCATGGGTATACTGGGGACTGCAGAAAAGGAAGCTTATGAAGCTTAAAGAGAGATTCTTCCAGCAAAATGGTGGCTTAATGTTACAACAACAACTCGCGAGTTACAAAGGATCTGTGGAAACAGCCAAAATTTTTAGTTCTAAAGAACTTGAGAAGGCCACCAACAATTTCGACAAGACTAGAATACTTGGTCAAGGAGGCTATGGAACTGTCTACAAAGGTATTTTACTAGAGAACAAAGTAGTTGCTATTAAGAAGTCCAAAATTAGTGAAGAGGTTGATGAGAGGCAAATTCAGCAATTCATAAATGAGGTGATTGTCCTTACCCAAATTAATCACAGGAATGTGGTGAAGCTATTGGGGTGTTGCCTAGAAACAGAAGTGCCCTTATTAGTGTATGAATTCATCACTAATGGGACGCTTTCTGAACATATTCATGAAAAAGGCCCGTCACTTTTACTCTCATGGGAAAAGCGTTTTAAAATAGCGACAGAAACTGCAGGAGCCCTAGCGTACTTACATTCGGAAGCTTCTATGCCAATTATACATAGAGATGTGAAAAGTGCAAATATACTTTTGGATGACAACCACACAGCAAAAGTATCTGACTTTGGAGCTTCAAGATTGGTACCT
The DNA here is from genome assembly GCA_963930655.1 of Myrica gale. NCBI lineage: Eukaryota > Viridiplantae > Streptophyta > Magnoliopsida > Fagales > Myricaceae > Myrica > Myrica gale. The sequence continues at coordinate 1,671,242 of OZ005599.1, forward strand.
CTTGATCATACACAATTAAATACTCTAGTGCAAGGAACATTTGGATACCTGGACCCAGAATATTTTCAAACTGGCCAATTGACAGAAAAAAGTGATGTCTACAGTTTTGGTGTTGTCATTTCAGAGCTATTGACAAGTGAGAAGGCAGTTTCTATGGATAGATCTGAAAGTGAGAGAAATTTGGCAATGTACATGGTTTCTGCAATGAAAGAAGGTCGTCTACTTCAAATTCTTGATCATCATCTTGTTAATGAGGATATTATTGAGGAAATAAAGAAAGTCGCTGATATTGCAAAAAGGTGTTTAATGGTAACAGGAGAGAATAGGCCTACTATGAAAGAAGTCGCGATGGAGTTGGAGGGATTAAGAATCATGGAAAAGCATTCATGGAAAAATGTTAATTTTGACGCAAAAGAGACCGAGTACTCACCCAAAGCACCTGCACATCCTTTTAGCAATGTTATTGACACTGGTTGCTCTTCTAATAGTACTACTACCACTGGGGAAGACAGCATGAAAAACCAAGGCCTGAAACCAACAGATGATGGCAGATAGTTAGTTCATCGATCTTGAAGGCCATGATGACACGGCCTTTGTGCATTACAATTCTACTCTTCCCCCAGGTACGAACGTTTCTCTCTCGAAGACCACCCATCAGAGCTTAGTTTCCCTGCCTAAAATGTTTCAAGACCGAAAGAATGTGAGAGCCTTCCATGTGGTTGAGAACGTTTTCATGTGTTTGAGATGTTTTCTTAGTGATTGTGATTGAAGTGTTTCTTACTGATAAGTAAGTCACGTGTCTAATTAGGTGAGTACTACTTCTGAGACCTTTTCATGTGTCTTAAATCCGTGTGTTTTATTTATGAAGTTCTTGTATGTAATTACTAGAATTTTATCTTCATTATGCTAATAACTATGAGAAAGTTGTGTCATTTTTCCCATGCGTCTTTTGATTGAACAATTTGGTATTAAAGCAACACTCAGTGATTTTGATACTGAATGGGTATTGCTTATAATATTATTAGTACGCGCTAGCAATATGAAGTTTGAGCAATGATGAACGTCTTTACTCGGATATTTTGTTTGGATTGAGATCTTATATAAATTTTTCTCCATATTGATATTAATCCAATTCAAATATAGATATACATGGTAGTTCCACATATTTTTTTATTAAGTAATTAATTAAGCTTCTAATATTTAAATATCAAAATCAAAATGAGCAGGATTGGCCATATATATTATATACCTCGTCAACTCCAGCGCTGCAGCAGCCGGGGCTAGTCTCTACGACACCCCGTCCCACTTTACGCATCTGCACTTTATGGTATTTCGTTTATTTGCTTGAAAGTTCGAACAAGATCCCTATTTTTTGACAGGAAATGTCGGCAGATCTAGCAAGATTTGTCTTTAATTAGGAGCTCAGTATATATAAATATATATATATGGAGGTCAAGGGCCTAATTAGGCCGAGCAAAAGCTCCGAGTAATACAATAAATTATTTTCATGTGAAATATAAGTCAATTAGATTGCATTTAATCGTGTTTTTTTCTTTTTTCTTTCTCAGTCAATAGTACAAAGCTTTTCTTCGGTTCTAGAAAGTACCGATCCTGAGAGAGAACCCAAAAGCTAAAGACTAAAATGTAAAAGACATCCTTCATGGTGAGTACGCCTAATGAAGGATTTAATAAATCCTTTTAATCACTGATCACATTGTCAAGTCTCTGTTTGCCAACGTGTTATTTGATGTATATTGATTTTAAAATGGCAATTGACAATAGGATTTAATATTCCCGTAGAGGGAGGGAGGAGGAAATTACCCGCAGACTTTCTGCCTCACCACTAATTGTTACATGACTAACCCTCAGGTTATCGTAGATCACATCAAACATCCAGTATTAGAACAGTCTTGCAGTAATTCTTGCAAAGAAGATTCCACAATAATTACTTTTAGGAGGTTCATGTTTTTTTCTATAAGTAAAAAAATTAAAAAGAGATAAATATAATAGGTAGATCCTATTATAAGAGTATATATGTTCATTTGGAAAGAATTTGTAGGATTTTGATAAAATTGTGAATATTTAGGTGATGTTAAAGTTGTATTGTCATGCGTGCAGAAGTTGTTAAAAGAGATTGATGTTTGTAAAAAAAAGTAATAAAATGTTGTATTGGAATACGTGTGTTTTGTGATATTTGAATTGTAAATATAAAAGTAGGATGTAAATCCTAAAAAAAAATGGGCAACCGAACATGCCCTTAGGTATTGCTCGAAACATTACATTAGTAGTATTAAATGGTGTGAAATTATGAACTTATTGTGTCTATCTCTCTTCCAATTGCACAGTTCAATTCGAATAGGAAGTTATAGAGAAGCATGATCCAAGAAGAATCCGAAAATATTGAATTTTTAAACTAGAGGAGTTGGGAGTTATTATAAAATCTAATTCTCGATATTTAAATATTCAAAAAATTCCCAATTCTGCCTATCAAACGTCCAATATCTAACTTCAATGTATATGAGTATATGATAACGTGTTATTCATTTAATCATTTCCTTCATGCATGCTCCCCAACATTTGAGCACATTATAAGGAGTTGCTATACTGGAAGTTTGAATAGGACTTAAAAGCTTGAAGAAAAGTCGAGAAACAAACAGGATTATTTTGCTCATGCTCATATAATTACCGACCAGTAGCATTTAACTCCTAATTTTTCGATTTCTTTATTTTCTCCTTCAATTTTTTTTTTCTTCTTCTGACCTTTTCTTTCAATCAACTAGAAATCTAAAATCTAGGAAAGGATATATGGAACAATTTTTTTAAAGTATATATTCTTAATAATTTGCACGTACTTGACGTAGTGACACTAGTGAGAGGAAGGCAAAATGTGAAAACTAGAAAATAATAAGAAGAGTGTAGCTGTCGCTCCTTTATTTCAAATTAATTACACGAAAAATCAATTTGTTTAAACTACGAAAATCCCCAGTGTAGAGCAGATTATCAGGTTATCATCACGGGGTTGGCTTGCTCCACATATGGGCCTTCCTTAGGAATCATGCCCATATAAAAGTCCAGCATCTGTAGTAAGTTTTAACACCCAAAAACTCATTAAACAGCTGGGGTAATGGATTTTCTAGTATACTTGTGCAAGTGATATTGGTTGGTGTCATATTAGCAGAAATGGCAACTGCAGCAGGGGAAAAATTGGATCCAAAGGACATCGGTTCAAAGATAACCAAAGGAACGGTTCAGATTCAATTACTCTGATCCAACGAATAAGATTTAGACAAAATTGAATGATTCATGAGATAAAGGTTATGTTTGTGTTGTAATATTTTTGGTATGGGAATATGTGTTGGTATTGGGTTTAGTGAAAAGGTGAAGAGAGGTAATTTTTTTATATTTTTTATATTTTTTGTAATTTTTTATATTTTTATAGTAGAGAGAGAGATTATATTGGAGTATTTTATTAGGAGAGAGATAAAATTTTAGGGAAAATTATGATCGCAAACGCAGCAAAAGATAGCTGCTCAGCTCGGCTAAACCAAGCTCTTCCCCCCCAATTTTTTCAGACGTCTTTCTCGACTTCCCCAATACGCTTTCCTTTTTTTTTTTTTCCTCCCCAAGGTCTTCTTCTCGCCCTTTATTCTCCTTCCAGCTACTCCCAGTGGTATTCTCTCAAAGTTCTCTATGTGTCCAGGAGATGATGGGTGTTCACACCCCTCGGATTTAGCAGATCTCATTGGAAGGCGATCCATTAGTCTTAAACTTCTTTACAACAGTAATGAGTCTGTAGTTGGTAGCGCTGCAATGGCAGATGCCGATCTTTTATCATCTATAGGATAAAATTTCTCCTTTTTCTTTTTCATTTTCACATTTTTATCTTATCAAGCATATCACGGTTGCAGTAGGTGGCTCAAAGGTCAGCAAGATCAGATGTGGAAATCCCAAGATGATGGTCGACTTAGCACAAATAGAAAGAGACATTTTCTGGAGCAAATGAAGAATAGAGTAGCTGTCCTCTGTTATGAGGACCTGCTGTTGCCGTTGAACAAAGAAGCTATTTTATATAGCTGTTCTGCTGTCCTGATTTTCTGGGTCAGTACTGTGTATATATTTTTTCTAAAGACATTATTCATTCAATATACAGAAAATATGGTGCAACCAAGTTGGTCACCGTCCAATCCTCTGCTTTGCATAATCTATTAATGATTGGATATGATAAATAATGTTGTGGAAGGTATATGTACTATTTCTCCTCATTTGGATTTGTTCAGGCAAGTTGGGGAATGGTTATGGGTTTTTTTGGTTTTGACTCTTTGCCTTGACGCTTGGAATCGCTCCCCATAATTATTGAGCTTGAAGACAACCTCACAGTTTTATTCTTGTATTCTGACTCCGGGAGTTGGGGAGTACAAAATTGGTGAATTACATAGGGAGGTGTTAGTACTAATCTCATGTATTCTTGTATTACTGAAACCGGTGAGGGAGGAAATCTGTCCGGTGAGGGGAGGAGAGCGAACGCAAGGATAAAAGAATGGAAATGACAAAAAAACGGGGAAGAAGGCGGACTTAGGTGCGTTTGCGGTAAAAATTTCACAAAATATTTCACTAACTCCCAATAAAATACTATAATATAATCTCTCTCTCCCATAAAAAAATATAAAAAATTACATAAAATATAAAAAAATACATCTCTCTTCACTTTTTCACTAAACCCTATACCAACACTAAACCCAATACCAAAAATTTTACAACACAAACATAGTCTTAGAGGGTTCACAAAAAGAGGATTGAAGGAAAAAATAATAATAAGAGGAGCTCTTGGTGAACCAAATCGAGCCAAGCCAATTAGGAGTCAACTCTCCTCATTAAATGAGGTGTCCAAATCTTGTCCCTTAAATCTGAAAAAAAAAAAATTGAACAGTGTCTTTGCTTATCATTGAACCGATGTCCTTTGGATCCAAGCATTTTCCCGAGTCCCAGCATTCTTTCTTCTTGCTCTTTCTTCTCCTCTCTAATATCTCCAGACTTCTCCCTCTCTCTCTTTCTACGTATTCATGCCACGTCAAATCCTGGGCAAGAAAGCTTTCCGCCCAAAAAAACCATACTGCTGGCATGTAGGTTAGCCAAGGCACTCTTACGACCAATCAAGTCATTAACTCATAGCAGCCACTAGCTGGAGACTGCAAAAACTGTTTTTTCCTTCTCTATGAATCTGCAACTCATGTTGTTGCATCTAAGACAATTAAGTTGAAAATGAAATAGTTAAGAATCATCAATATGAAAGAACTTACTGGACCCATCCCATTCCAAGGCCACAACATTGACCATTAGAGAAATATGCCATATACTGAGAGCACCTATTCTCATAATTTAAGGAAAGGCCAGTCGATATTCAAGTTTTGGATAAAAAAACAAAGCTCAATGCAACAATATGTGTTCAATTCTTGAAACGATGGCTCATGAGCCTGACAACTGTGAACCACCAGGAAAAAAGATACAAGGGTATAGTCCCCCAATCTATCGATAAAAATGTAACTAAAGAAAATGAAAAGCAACGGATTAATAAATACAGTAGAAAATTCATTAAATATCTACACTTTAGCCAACATGAATAAATCAATTTATAAATAGTTAAAATAACAGTTTTCAAATTCAATATATTTCTTTACTTTTCATGAACAGACTACATGATCTTAAAGCTTTTGATCCTTAATTTCTTCCGCAGTAAAACAGAAATCTCTATTTGCAATAGAGTTTTAGAGAGAAACTACATGTTCAAGAAACCAGAGCGTTCAGAGCCCTCCTAAATGATTGAAGGAAACATCAACAACAATGTTCCGCACAAGACATTTGACAAGCTTAACTTGCGAACATAAATTTTGATTCTCAAATTACCAAACCATATAACCAAAGGAAGGATAATCTTAGATGTACTGAACCAGAAAAAAGAACAACAATTCACTTAAAAATCAAACAAGAAATTATTTAGATATCATTAAAAGAGCAAATTACAGATATACAACGACCTGCAAGCAAGACTCCTACATTAATGAACTCAGTGAACCCCTCTAACATAAATAAATAATAAGCATTTGACCACAAATGGAAGTCAAATCTAGATAATCAATAAGCGTTCCACCAAGCTTTGTACCATAGGACGTAAGGTGGAGAAGACTTTTTCATTTCAGGGCACCTCTTCCTCTTCCTCTTCTTGTCTTCCTCCTTGTCTATCAAAGATTGGCCAATGATGGGGAAATTCTGCACAAAGTACAAGAAAGACACCAATCATACCAAGCCCAATAAAATGTTACTAAGAATAATTAATAATAAAGTCCAGTCCCCCCTTTCTAACCTGTGTCATTGATCTGTTGGTTTATCATGAATTCGTGACACACCATTTATTGTGGCCATATACATGATGAGGAATTAGGACCAACAATGTAAGAAGAAATCCTCGATGTACGTGGTCCATGCCTGATTTCCACAAACAGTAAGGCCACAAACTGTAAGAATCACATCAAGCATTATTCCAGATCCGGACAGTCTTGCAGTAAGTTTTGGGGAAAAATATTCCCCACACGGTTGTTGAAAATGTAAAGTCTCACGTTACTAAAGCAATGTGGGCGATTGAAACTGATGACTTATAAATAAAGCTTCAATGTAACGTTTTGAATATAAGTGAAAAACCGAATGCCCAGTTAGATATTCTAACAGTGAATGTAGATCAATAACCGAATTATTTAAAATCTTGTCTCACTTGTCTCAGTTTAAATTTTTTTTAAGTTTAAAATTTTTTATTTCTTTAATCCACGGAAAAGTCAAGCTTCTTTCTGGCGTCGTACATGGGGAGAATATAAATCTAACCCTGATCCTGGGGCGCTGAAATAGCACTCTCTTCTTAAAAAAGAAAGAAAGAAAGAGGTATCTGGTGATGGCCTTACATGGGAAGCTTTCGCAAGTCGCATTTATTGGAGTGATAATGTTTGCAATGGTGGCAGCACCTGAAGCAGCTCAAGCCAAGCGTGGCTGCCCACGCGAGTGTGGACATATAGAAATTCCATTTCCATTTGGCTTGACTGGTGACTGCAGCTACCAAGATGATCGAGATCATAACTTTCACATCACTTGTGATCAATCTTCAAAACCAAAGTGGTGGGATTTTCCCGTTATAAGCGTATCCATTGATGCTCATGAGTTGCATGTGTATGCTTATGTTACTATGTAGCCAGGAATTGTTACAATAAGTCCGGTCCATCTGGAGCATCCGTCACCAACCTATCCACAGGCGCTTTCACCATTTCCTTGACAAAAAAATAAGTTTATTGCTCTTGGCTGTTACCCTTTGTCATTAATCAGTGGAGTCAGAAATGGGACTTTCGGGTCTATGTCTCAATGTGATAGCCCCAGCAAAGTGGTGAATGGGTCTTGTTCAGGCATTGGGAGTTGCGAGGTACAGGGTCCGGATGAAATAACAGATAGTAATTGGTGTATTCAGCATTTACAACCACTGAACCACACGAAGGTTATGGACTTCAACCCCTGCAGTTATGCTTTTGTTGTGGAACAGGGCAAGTTTACCTTCTCCCAGTGGCGGATGCAGGGGGGCGGCCCTGGGCGGCCGCCACCCATTGCACCGCCCAAAAAAGAAAATTACATGTAAATTGTTTTCTTTTGGCCTGGGCATGTGGGGGCCCGATCCCCTTAGGCAAGCCAAAAACTGAGCAAGGAATCTAACATAAGAGGAGGTTGTGGTTGTGAGCCTGCGCATCCAGAGTCTTGGTGACGACCTTGTTCGCCTCCTCACAATTCGATTCAAGAGGATGTTCGGTTAAGGAGTTTTGTGAGGATTTTTTGTGTTTTGAGAATTTTTATGTGATGTTAACTTTATCGGTATGCGTGTTATAGTTATTTTTATGTAATGTTAAAAATTATGTTTGGCTGTAGAATTGTGAGGATTCAAAAAATGAGGATTTTTTGTAAACGAACGTGTCCTTGGACTTGACTAAGCACCTCGTTGTACACCTCCAAACTACCCAGACACATTTTGCTGGTTCTTCTTCTTTTTCTTTGCAAGGACACATGTTGGATAATCCCAAGAAAGGCTTGAAGTCCTTGCACAACACAGTAACTGGAAGGAGAAAAAAGACGAAAGAATAAGACCTTCGGGAGGAAAAAAAGAAAGCATGTCGAGAGAAAGAAGTGGGATTCAAGAAAGTGATGGCAAAGGTAGTTGATTATGGATCATTTAATCTTGTGTTTCATATATTTGTTGGACCACCTCTTCTCATTGCTAATTAGTTTTGGGATGAAACTTAACAAGGTATTAGAGCCAACTATTTCTGGGCATGACCCATTTATTTGTATTCCTCATTTGTTTTCCATGTGCATGAACCATGTTCATTCGGTCTGCAAGTGAGGGGGAGTGTTAGAGTCACACATTGATTAGGAACTATTTAATCTTATGTTTCATATACCGGTTGGACCACCTCTTCCCATTGTCAATTGGTTTTGGGATGAAACTTGACATGATATCAAAGCCAACTATTTCTGGACTTGGCCCACTTGTTTGTGTTCCTCATTTATTGTCCACGTGCATGGACCATGTTCATTCGGCCTACACGTGAGGGGGAGTGTTAGAGTCTCACATTGATTAGAGACCATTTAATTTTGTGCTTCATATACCTCTTGGACTACCTCTTCTAATTGTCAGTTGATATTGGGATGAATCTTGACAAAATCCAGGATTGATTCACTCGACTTCCACACATGCAAATAGGTGTTCGGGTGCGGAGAAAATATGAAGTTATTGGCAGTGAGACGTTGACAGTTTATTAATTAATCTTTTCTTGGCAGAACGTAAGTCAGAGAATGGCGGTGTTTAGGTAACGATTTGCATGGACTGAAAACATCTTAATTAACTTCTTGGTGATTGTAGCTCAGTTGGCGCTTACTTCCTGTTGAGAGGGTTTGATTTAAGTAAAGTTAACATATTACCATGCTTAATTAACAGTTATATGCTTGTCCTGATTGCGCCAGAAAGGGAATACCATAGAAACTGAACTGGACATTACAGAGAAAAAAAAATTAAAATTTAAGAAAGCACTGAAATTTTCATATAATCATAGGAATAGTTATCTCAGGTTACTGTATATACGAAAATAAAAAATAAAAAACCTATAATGGAAAAGTTTCTTGTTGTAGTTTTTGGAGTCGTGATCGCTTTGGTGCTAGTGGAAGATTTCTTTTTCAGAGTCAATATATATATGCTGGAATATCTAGAAAAAAAAAACAAGATCTACGCTGGAATGCCAGAATTATTAGTCTTCGCTTTTCTAAAGTTGCCTTAACTTTTCCTTTTTTTATCTCTTTTTTTTTCTGAATAATGTCGTTAGGTTTATATTGTAAGAGTGCAACTATATAAAGAATATCCTAAATAAGGTCAAACTATAACCAGGTGAAAAAAAGACCAGCCATGATCTAAAAAAGATCAGGAAAATCGTTATATGCGTCATACTAGCAGGGCCGGCTCAAACAAAATTGGGGCCTAAGGCAAAATAAATTATTAGATTTTTTTAATATAAAATTTAATTTAAAATATTTAAAATTATTTGAAAATTATTAAATTCAATATAAAATACTCAAAGGCCCCTTTAATTGTTTTTTATGAGGCCCTCTTACATGAGATGGGTTATTATGTTAAGCGGGAGGGTGTGAAGCGGTGTGGAGCTGAGGTCAGGATCTTCCTATAGACCATCCGACGGTCCCCAACTTGCCACCGAATAAATGAGGAAAGCACTTCAAACCCGGTCTTTATCGAGGAACCGGTTGTAAATTCGAATCGTCCCAGTTCTCGTCGCCGTCCAGGTGGAGCAGTCCACTCGTGGGTGAGAACGAGTGGGCCGTCCCCAGCACCCCGTCGAACGGCTCTCCGTCCCCGTGGTCCCCCACGAAGAACCCGATCCTTAACTCGTTGAGCCGTTGACGATATCGGTGGTTGTCGTTGAAATGTTCGGCGCAATCAACTATTTATCTCTCGTGAGGTCTCCGTCAAGTCACAAGTGAATCGACGTGTACGGTGTACGTAGATTTTGCAAGTTTTTTGTATATGCATTAATGTATTCGTCAATAATGGTTTCTATAGTTTTTGCGTGTTGAAAAGTTTGTTCTGAAGTTAGGACTGTTCTAAACGCCGCCGCTGTGTGTGACCTTCCAATTGTTCACGAAATTGTCTTCGTCAATAACTCAAGTCTTCAGATACGAGTGTGTCCGGTGTCGTTTCGAACAAGCGGGAGCGGTCAAAGTTGGAGGTTGAAGTCCGTTGAACACAGAACAGCGTTTGGTTTTCCCACTATGTTGAAAGCCATCGTAGCTTTTCTATACACGTGGAGGTTGAGCAGCATCCAAGAGGAAGTTGATTAATTTTATTTTCACAAAGGACAACAGCGTGAGAGAATGATCAAGGCAGCTGCTGAACTTCCAGACAGCCGCCATAGCTTCCACATTCTACGGTACATGGACTGTGGGTCACAAGTTAAAAGAAACAGATGTCTGACTGTGAAGATATTTGCATTTTGACCTCGTTAATTAGATAAAAGTCATATGCTAACGTTTCAAAGTCGCAGCAGGTAAGTTGGTTGCAAATGTGTTGCGCCTCGACTTTCCTTGTTGAAACTTGATTCGGCTAGCACGTGTTGGACATCCCCAACAATTGGTCAACTATATATAAGAACCTTTTCGGCTGGTGCTTTCCGGTGGAAACAGGTGGCATTTTGGTGCAGTTCCCTTATTATTCAGCGGTGGCCTTAAGGACTCGTACACCGACGCGGACTTAAGGATCGGGTTCTTCGTGGGGGACCACGGGGATGGAGAGCCGTTCGACGGGGTGCTGGGACGCTGGCCCACTCGTTCTCACTCACTAGTGGACTGCTCCACCTGGACGGCGACGAGAGCTGGGACGATTCGAATTTACAACCGGGTTACTCGATAAAGACCGAGTTACATGCTAGGAATACAGACCGGGTTTGAAGCGCTTTCCTCATTTATTCGGTGGCAAGCTGAGGACCGTCGGATGGCCTAAGGGGAGATATTGACCGCAGCTCCACACCGCTTTATACCCTCCCGCTTAACATAATAACTCATCTCCTCTTACATGACATCAAGGCCCCATGACTAGAACAATCAAGAAATTTATAAGACATTTTTTCTCTTTGAACAAAATTTAGAAATATCTAAAAAGGGATTTGGAGGCCTGAAAGAAATATATTAGTCCACTTAAAATAAAAAAATATATGAAAATATTGCATCTTGTCATTTTTTTCTTAGCCCAGTTGTCTTTTTATTTTTGGATCATCTACAAAAATAAAAAATTATTTTTAGTCTTTATGGGGCCTTGCTCGGGGTGAGGCCTTAGGCCACCGCCTAAGTTGCCTTACCCTTGAGCCGGCCCTGCATACTAGGCAGAGGGTGCGGGTGATCGATAACAGCAGACAAGCCACGAAAATCTAGATGGGCTAGTAGTGAAAGCGCAGACAACCTGGGCACTACAAAGCCCCAACAGAGGGCCGAAAAAGATTCACAAAGAATCAGCAAAGCCCACCGACACAAGTTCCTTTACTGGTCTATGAGTTTGTCCAAAAAGGGACTCTTTCCAGGTACATTCACCAGGAGAGCAGCATATCCATTTTACCATGGGAAATTCGTCTAAGGATAGCTACAGAAACAGCGGAAGCACTATGGTATCTGCACTCTGCTGCTTCACCGCCTATAATTCATAGAGATGTGAAGTCTTCAAACATATTGCTTGATGATGATTTCACGGCCAAAGTCTCTGATTTCGGAACTTCGAGGTTAGTTCCTCAAGATGAAAAGCTTTTGGCCACTGTCGTACAAGGAACTTTTGGATACTTAGATCCTGAATACTTGCAGACAAACCAGTTGACAGAGAAAAGTGATATTTATAGTTTTGGAGTGGTCCTGGTGGAGCTACTGACCGGAAAGAATGTACTTTCATCCAATAGGCCGGAGGAGGAAAGAAGTCTAGCCGCGCACTTTCTTTCTTCTTTGAAAACGAATCGATTGTTTGAAATTTTTGAAAATCATATGGTTGGAGAAGGGAATGAGGAGCAGATCAAGGAGTTCGTGGAGATTGCAAAGAGTTGCTTAGAAGTGAAAGGGGTGGAGAGGCCTACTATGAAGGAAGTAGCAATTCGACTAGACGGACTGAAAAAGGGAAAAAAGCATCCGTGGGTTAACGTTGAGTCGCATGCGGAAGAGACCGAAAACTTGCTGGATGCAACATACGTTGCAAGCGCTGAAATCGCCGGATATGATAGCATGAATAACCATGTACCGGTAGCCTTGGGAGATGGAAGATGAATGTTTAATTGTGCTTGAACCAAAAACGGGGAGAAATAAGATATGAACTGGCCGTTAGAATCTATGAAGGTTAAAAGAAAAACAAAGTAACTCAGCTAGTACAGTGGGCTGCCCGTTTCCATTTGTCTGGTTTCTTTGATTCTAGCTCTATTCCTGTATCTATTTTAGCTTGTGATGGTGACTCTTTTGATTTATATGGGTATGTTTGAGAGTGAAAATTTTGTGTATTGAAATTTGAAAAATATTATAAAGTAAAGAAATGTTACGAGAGTTGATGAAAAAGTGAAGATATAAAATTTTTAATAAGTATTATAATAATAATAAATTATGTAATGAATTTTTTATGATTAAACCTAAATATTTGAGCCCAAATATTTGGGCTCCAAACATCCCCGTAATATCGCTTTGAGTTTTCCAAGAAAAAAAAGAGTGTACTTTATGGTCTTGGCACGTTCTCTTCTGGTAAAACGTGCCAATGTAGTGGGGGTCAGTGTTACAAATTACTGGATTGTAAACTTAGGAGATATTGGTTTTTAAAAAATGGAATGATATCGATGGAATTGTAAATATTTTCGTGGGATGGGAAGTTTTATATGTTTTTTTTAAATGTTGGTGAAAAGTTTTAAAAATATATAATTTTTGTCGGAATTTATAAAAATGTGTAGATAAAGATTATTTGATATAATTATTTAATAAAAAAATATTGGAATTGGTGAAAAGTATAGAGAAAGATAATTTATTATAATTCTTTTTTGAAAAAATATTGGAGTTTGTGTGAAAAATTGTTAAAAATTGTATAAAATATATTAATGTTTGTGTATAAATTTTTGAGATTTTAGATATTGATTTTGTAAATTTATCTAATACATTTGTATTCTTAAAAGCATTTGCACCAAGGTGCAATTAGATTTTGCTAAGAAAACACTGTAACTTTGAAAAGACTTAAATTCATTAATAGAAATGAGAAAGATAAGGCCAGTGGCAACCCTCCATTGTCAAACAGTTCTTCACAGATTCGGTAACGACGAAATGAAAAGCAGGGTGCCCTATAATCTGGTCTCTCATCCTACACACGGGCTGGGCCAGGTGCTGATAAACTAATGGGCCTTAAACCCAAAAACAGGAATTAATAAACCACTACAACTATTAGGCGCAAAGCCCACTGCTGCTAACAACCAAAGGTCCATGCGACAAAAGCCTTGGCCACGTTGGAAGTTGACCAAGCTCTCCCTCAATCTCCCGAAACTTCTAACTCCATCTAAACTGCAGTCAGCCGACTTCTTCCTTAACAAAACACATCTGCGCTGGCGCAAGACTCCCATCTTTCCAGCCCTGACCTTGTAACAGTCAGTTATTTTGTCTGAAATTGTAACTGCGTTATTATTTTATCATCTCGCTTTGTTTGTAAAATATTTTGGTTTTAGACTTCCACAGTCCACGTAAGTGTCATTCTCCTCGTTTATAGATCCCATTATCTTCACTGAAAAAGTATACTGCCTCGATTTTTTTCTGGTTTTTTTTTTTGAAAAAAGGGTATATATGGATCAAAGAGAAAAGAAAAGAAAATCACTGAAACCCATGATTGACCCAATGGGCTTCATCACAAACAGAGAGAAAATTAAATTGGTCCATGGAGGGATATTGATGTTGGATGTTGTAAAATTTTGTAGCGATGTAAGGTTTTATTAGTTGGAGAAAAAGGACGTTTAGACATAGAGAGATGTTGGTATTGGTGAAAATACAAAATTGGCCCATGAAAGGACGAAAAGAAAAGTTTTGAAAATTCTTGGAATTTTTTTTAGGTAAGTAATTAGTGGAAATTTTCGGTAATGTGATTCAAGATTATGATGTAATCATTTGCTCGATCCTTTCCTAAATTGCAACTTCCGCATGGACTTAAATGATGAATAATAAAGTCAAGTCTTCCTTTTCCAAACATGTTTGCTTGATGTGTTGTTTTGTTTTTTTGTAAGCGTCCAGCCGCGCTTGACGTGTTGTTACTTCATCAAATGACACCATTTATTATGGCCGTGTAAGGAGGGTGGAGGAACAAATTAAGAGGAAATCCTCCGTGTGATCCATGCCTTATGACAAACTGTAACGCGACAAATATTTATTTAGGCTACCATGCACGCGCGGATCACATCAAGCATTCTGGATTGGGACAGTTTTGCAGTAAGTTACTGGTAAAAAGACTTCTCCATAATGTCGAGGAAGTCCACACAAAATTAAGCCAAGCCTCTGGGCTCTGGCATTACATTGCAAGAAAAGAATTCTAACCCATAGCCTCGGGCGCTTAATTGGTCTTCTTCCCATATACTGTAAGAGCGTCATGACCATGCCTCATGCAGTTTACTAGTTTAGTCAAGCTGATCTACGATCACAAAAAGAAGCCCGAATAGCCTGAAAACGACGCATTAGCAAGCTGGGGTCATTTCCCACCACACAAAGGACGCGCTTACGTTTCCAACCAAACCATAAAAATCCATCATTATATACATGCAACTGATTAGTATATAAGGTTAGAAAAGTTTCATTGAAAATAACACAACTTGGCATCAGAGCTATTCCGTAAGGACTAAAGTGTCCTTGACTGGTTCTAAATAGAACATCGAGTATTTAAGGGGCGATTGTAACCCCCGGAGTGTCACGTTGACTGTAGATGAGAAGTAATGACAAAAGGACAAGTCTCACGTTTGTCCTTACCGGATATAATTGATCAGCATTATAATGATTCTAAGACTTGGTCTAACATTTGCAAAAGTATCACGGGATACAATGTATTTAATAAAATTTTCAAAATTAACCTAAAAATCATACAGATATCCAAACACTAATATTTTTTACTCAAACGCTAATAATTTGTCACACAAATTTCAATAGTATCTTTTCAAGAAAAAATTCTAACAAATCTCTTCTTTCCATACCTTTTCACAAAATCTAATATTTTTTTATTAAAAACTTAGACGTGCCTGACTTTCTGTTCTAACAAACGGATAAGTAGACGGCGTGATGCAAATTGAACGAACGTGAAATCACATGGGTGAAAATGTCTCAAAATTAAAGAACTAGGTGCAAAGCCAGGATTCTCAAGCTAAGTGGGTGCAAAATGTAATTAACCCTTTATATTTTGTTTGGATGGTGTTGATTTTTTTTTTTGTTTAAAATAGTGTAGAGTTTATTGAGATTTTTTTAAAGGGTATCAAAAAACTCTGTTTGTAAAAAAATATTTGATTTTGTAAAAAAATGACTGTTAAAAAATTTCAAAAGAATTTTCTACATGCAAACATAAATATTGGGACAGAATATTTTTTTGGTTAAAAAAATTTCTAATTGGGCCACTCGATCGTTGTTTCTCAAAATAATATCACCTCGCAATAGCTTATAGTGGCAGTTTTCGAGACCACTCGTAAAGACCACCGGTCTATATCGGCGTACGTTTATGACCGCCGCTATAGACCCGAAGCACAATCATTATTTTTTTTGCAGCATTTCAAGAAACGCTGCAATATGCCTTTTTTTCCTACGTTTAAACATCTACAGCAGCGGTCAGGTGATCGTCGCTAAAGGTTTGCCAGCATTTTTTTAGGGTTATGTTCCAGCATTTTTAATACACCATTAATTTTTTCCTATAATCGGTAATACAAATTTATTTTAATAATCACAATTCATTGGATGTAAAAACATAAAGAACAAGGATAATAAAAAAAAATAGACTTCATCATTGATTAATAACGTTTTACAACAAACACAAGAATCTCTACAAGTAATCTAAAAAGTAACAAGTGTTTTAATATAAAATAACAATACGCAAGGACCAATTAAAATCTTTCTCCTTTCACACATCAATATCCTCTTGAATTCCTGTAATAGAAAATAAATATCACATGAGAAATAGAAATAAATAAAAGATTTATGTAAACAAGAATTTCTACTTCTATATAAGGCTATAAGCAACTTTAGACTCTCTACTCGTCAGTCGGACAGGATTTTCGGTTGTGCCTAAAATGAAGGATCGGACCGGTCCTAAACAGTCCGGTCTGGACTACTTAAGTGGTCGAGACAAGTTTTAATTTTCTTAAAGTTTTTATTTTTTTTCTTACTTTTTTTTTTTGTAAATCATGGAAAATGAAGACTTAATTTAGTAGGGGGAAGGCCGAAAGGGACTCAAGGGACTAGGGAGAGTGTCAAAAAAACATAGTTTTGACTTAGAGATTTTATTTTTTAAGTTTAAAATTTGTATTAAAAAAATTAAAAAATACATTTATTATTTAAATTAATAAATTTAGTCCTAACCGAATCTCAAAAGGTATGAATCGGTCTGGACCGGAATGGATTTGGATCATTATGGTCACAAATCTAGTCTGATTATGTACAGCCCTAGTCAAGCATGAAACAAGCAGAAGAACAAGTTTAATATGAAAAGATGAGAGGAAAAATAATAATTAGAGAAAGAGTTAAGGCCTTAGATTTAGAAGATTTACATCCACTGTAAAAATCTTTTATAATTGTATTATGTAAAGTACAAGTTAAAGGTCTCTGTTTATAGAGACAATACAAAATATAATAAGAAATATGTTCCTATATTTAAAATAGAATATCACTTTTTTCTTTCGAGAAAACAAAAAACAAAAAATTGTTGGCCAAGCGAGTGTGTACATATAGAAATTCCATTTCCATTTGGCTTGACAGGTGACTGCAACTACCTAGATCAAGGTAATTTTTTATATTTTTATAGTGAAAAGTTATGATTTGATGAAAGAGAGAGATTGTATTGTAATATTTTATTGTGAAATAGTAAAAAAATTTATAAAATTTTTCGGTGCAAATACAACCTAAGTTCTCTTGGCCGCTTCATGATTTTGACCTTTACTGATAATATCTGCGTCGTGACCTCTACGCTTCAGCAGTTAGTTTACTAGTCAAGCACGGAAACATCAAACAAGCCAGATCGAATAGAACGAAAGGACGCACGTCCCTAACAACACAAAATATCCATCATTTTTCGGAGATACTGTTTGAGAAACTCTAGTATATGGTATATATATATAATGTATTTTTTTGGGGGTAAAGGAATATATAATATAATGTATTTTTTTTTAGTTTAACTATGGATCAAGCGACTTTTGTGATGTTACCACAGTAATTTTCCTCAAAAAGTAAGAACTATCAATCAAGTTTTGTGGTACCACACTCTTTTATTAATATATATAAAAGTTATTGCTGAAGTCAACTTTACAAATCTAAATATAGGTTAAGATCACTTTTAAAGTAGATTTTTTTACCTTTTGATATCCCCATCAGATCGATTTCTCAATTGCGCACTACAAGAAATATAAGTTTAGGTGACAAAATTTTAAGTGTCAAATCAAATTTTATCACCTAAAGTCAATTTTTTATGACAAAATATTAACTTCGTCACCCAAAACCATTTAGGAACTCCAAAACCGTCTGAACCTGTCACAACCACGTTCGGACGTATTGCTGGTGTGACGACAAATACGTGTCGCGAATGAGTGAAGAAAAAAACCACCACAAAAAAGTAACGTCCAGACTCTCAAGATACCCATTCAGACTCGATGCAGGGTGACAAATTTCACATCATCGTAACCGCGTGACAATTAGAATCGTCACAATTTTTACAATACCGTCCGGACTCTGTTTATACATCGTCCAAACTGACATTACCTAACGAATAGTAATCGTCAGCCAGAGTGACAAATTAAAAATCGTCATGAATACTCAATTCAGTCCGGACGTTATAAACCCTGTTCCCACGGAAAAAATACCCAAGTCCGGACAATACAAAAAAAGGTTACGCACAATTATAAATGCATCTTCCGCGAATCGTGTGCTTCCACGTTGCAACACTTCAGACAAGTGACATCGATACAGTCCGGACAAATAAATAGCGTGCGGACCGTATAAGTTCTAGAACCATTTCTACATGCGCGTCCAGACTCATGCATTACATCTGAAAGTAAATGAGGTACCCATTGGGACGTGGGTGCGACGGTCCGGACATTCACTAAACCGTCGCATGGCGTACACGTGTCTTCGTTATGCGAAAGTTGAAAATGGCTGTCTCCGTCTGCACATGTATCAGAAGTCCGGACGGTATTCGCCGTATTATCAGCCAAACGTGCGCTTCCACGTCGCGTCAATTCCTTGCAACGTACGAATTAGACGTGCGAACGCATTAATTACATGTCCGGAAGTTTTAATTGTGCCGAACGGTTTTAAACGATTTAAAGTTTCGCATTAACACGGAGTACGATGATTGGGCCACTTGTGCAAGGGTCCATCCGGACGTCTATAATAGAGTCTGGACGCAATCGACGTATTTTGAAAAAGATTAACAGTTCTTCATTTTCACATACACCGTTTGTTTTCCTTCAAAGAAACTCTCAAAACTCAAGTTTTTTCTTCACAAATCTCGACGTAATATCAATCTCTCGTGTATCTAATCACATCCAGGTATGTTTTTCTTATTTTTAACAAGATTTTAGTTATGAAAACTTGTTTTTTATATAGTTTTAAGTATAGTAGATTGTGTTTTTTGATTGATTTTTACGTAGACATTGATAATATTAAGTGTTAGGTTTGTTTTAAGTATATTAGCTTGTGTTTTGGTGTAATTTTTGGGCGAGTGGGGAGGTGGAGGGACGCTGTCATGGCTGAGTTAACTCGGTCATCGTTCACACAGCGTTCAGACTGATTATGTGGCAGTCCGGACTTTTGGTTTGGTCGTTCGGACTCTTGTCGTAGTGTTTCGATGGTATACATTGTCGTTTTGATTATGTCCGGACTCTCTTTCAAGGAAGTCCGGACGCTTTAATGTTAAATTCTGAAATAGTTTTTTAATCGTCTTAGGGTTGGGATGTATGAACTATTTCAATGCAGTCCGGACCCTTTGATGTTAAATTTAAATAGTTTTTTTTTATCTTCTTAGGGTTGGGACGGGTATCCAAAACCGATACGTTGACGTTTTGTCATTGTCCGGACGCTTATAGTACACGTCCGAACGGATATATTTATGTTCGGACGGTGTCATTTTCGTTCGGACGTTGTGCTAACCGTGCGAACGTTACTTTGTGCAGATTCAGTAAAAAATGAGTAAGCGTCCATGTACTAGCGGCCAAGCTGATGAGGAGCAATCTTCCACTCGAGCTTTGACAGTGGAGCAGCATACAGCTATCATTATGTCTTCCTCGATTGTTGTGGAGCGGGATATCAAATTGGCCGACTATAATGACCTCACATTTGAGGGTCGGACGCTTCCGGAAGTGGTGAAGGGATTAGGTTGGCTTCCACTGATCTACAGGACCGGCTATGCGTCGAAAAATATGGTGCAGGAGTTTTATTGCTCTATATTACGGGCGAATGACCTCGAGGAGCCTAGTATGGAGGTCACTGTCCGTAACGTTCCGATCATATTCTCGCCGGACGAGCTGACTAATTTCTTGGGGTACGAGAGAGATTTGGCAGCGTTCTCAAATCTTTCAATGAGCGAAGAGGGCCGGCCTACTAAGGCCGAGGTATTCCGGACCATGCTGGGGGATGATACAACGATCTTGGACGGAGCCTATATGGTACACGGGCAGCTGTTTCCTTTTCGGCGGATCATGCATCTGATCCTATGCTCCTCCATCGACCCGAAGAAGCACACCACAGAGCTGTCCTATAGCCAGGCCGAGTTCCTGTACCTGGTAGTTGTACGGGGGCTATCTGTTGACATAGCATCATACATCTACCAGTCCATTCGTGCAGAGGCCTTGAAGATTGATGCTACGACTTCATTGCCGCACGAGATTCTTCTGACCCAGTTCCTGCACGTCATGCTGGTACTCGAGGGTGGTGACGAGCCGAAGGCGCATCCACTGAAGGTGATCAACAATACCACGCTCTCCAAATCAATGGCCCAGACATGCCGAGCACTGCAAGCCGCTCGGGCTGCTAGAGGAAGACGACAAGAACAGCCTACGGAGGCAATGGAGAGGGAAGATCCTGGGCAGAGCTCGACCCATGGACTTGGGCCACAACGACCGAGTTGGATGGACGATATGATGACGCAGTTGTCTCAGTGGATGCAATCGGTCTTGCAGCCCGCCCATACCATGGTCAGTGATATCAGTCTTCCTATGACGACTTTGGAGCAGAAGGTCGCCGACATGGACACTGGGTAGAAGAATGAGGTCGTTGTGCTTAAGGAAAGTTTGAGGGGCATGGCAACCGGTGCTGAGCTCTTTCCTCTGACAGAGTGGGTCGTGCTGATAGAGGAGCACCTTCGTCATGTCCTAAAACTGACGGATGATGATGATGATGATGATGATGAGGATGATGATTCGTAGTCTTCCTTATTTACTTTTATTATTACGTTTATTTTTTTTATTATGTTTTTAGGACATTTAATTTTATATTATGTTTAGTGGACATGTATAAATTTTATTTGATGTTTTTGTTCGTATTATGTTTATAATTTCTGTACACTTATTCAAAAAAAATTATTATTTACATTATTAACTAACTTTGGTTATTTAAAATTTGTTAATAAAGTTAATGAAAAATAAATAAAATAAATACATATTTTCGAAAAACGTTCGGACCT
This sequence comes from Myrica gale, assembly GCA_963930655.1. Classification (NCBI taxonomy): domain Eukaryota; kingdom Viridiplantae; phylum Streptophyta; class Magnoliopsida; order Fagales; family Myricaceae; genus Myrica; species Myrica gale. The sequence goes on from OZ005599.1 coordinate 1,692,231, forward strand.
GAATTTATCCGTCTGGACTCTTTAATGTAAAATCGAACGGTGTCATACTATATAAAACAAATCGTCCGAACCAATTTTTAGACGTTTTAATACCATTCGGACGTTATTGTTTATTATTAGTCGCTATGGTGTTAGTATTTCCTAAACAGTCTCGGGTAATATAAGGTTGTGTTCGGACGGTATGTGATAGTCCGAACGTTAATGTTATTGAGCATACGCTGTCGTTTGAGAATTACTAAAACGGTGTGTTGAACTGTAAGAAGGAATTCGAATGGGTAAATAGTAGTTCGGACGTCTTTGAAAATTTTGGTGGCATGTATTCCCTCGAAAACTTATACACGTATGCGTCCGAACGTTATTTTATCGGTCCGAACGGTATTCAAACGTATGAAAGTTACAGATTCGCAGACAGTGGAGGAAAAACGGAGAAAAAAAAAGCAAAGGAGAGATTTGAGTACGAGGAAAAGCGGAGAGCTGATTTTGGGCATTCAATCTCATTGAAGAGGGTGTGAAAAAAGCATATATTTGAGAATTTGAAGTTGGATTGCATTTGAGGTTAGTGGTTTTTAAATTGAATTGTTTTAGGATGAAAAATTTTTATTTTAATATATGAAAGCATGTGTTTATATTGAAGTTTGGGGTTGGTTGTGATGTGTTTATATTGAAGTGTTTGTGATTTGGATTGATTTTTACATGGTTTTTAGACTACAAATTGCGTCTGTGCGTCGAAGAAATGTCTTGTTCGACAATCGCAGTCCGGATGGTTTATTTACCGTCCGGACTCTATTTGTTTGTTTGGATGCATAGAGAAATGCGTCCGAACGTCTTTGTGTATGGTTGGGACGCTTTGAGAAATCCAGAAATGAATGGAGTTAGATTTCACATGGTCTTTCGTGAACAGTTTTGTAACACTCAGAATAGTGGTGTGGTTGTTCCGGGGGACCATAATGGGGAAGATGTTGATTTTTACGGCCAGGTCGTGGATATTTAGGCGTTGCGTTATTTGCGGGGGAATTTAGTTTATTTACTAAAATGTGACTGGTTTGACTTGAGTACTCAAAATTTAGGTCTTGATAAAAGTGGTCGGTTTGTTAGTATTAACACATCTCGAAAGTGGTACAAAGATGACCCCTTCGTGCTAGCTTCTCAGGGGAATAAAGTGTTTTATATCGATGATATGAAGTTGGGCGGCAACTGGAAGATTGTTCAAAAGATTACCCCTAGAAACACGTATTATATTTCATCTATTGAAGAGGAAGCTAGTGAAGATGGAGAAGGACCATCGAACCGTGAAGCATACTAGGAGAATGAGTCTATTGAGCTTTTTATGGACTTTAGCTCATTTGACATGATCCCGTTGACTAGAAATGACGCCGAGGCTTATTTGTCGGTAACCGATGAGAGTGATCCACAACAACGTGAAGTAAAAGGAAACGATGATTCCTCGGAAAATTTTGGTGAAGATCGTAGTGATTCTGAAGAATTTTACTCCAAGGACTATAGTAAATTTATCGTTTCAATTAAATTTGTGCATTTCTATTTTTGCATTTTTCTCTATTCGTTTCAATTGATAATTCATCTGCAGATGATAGAGGAGCAACAACGGAAGAAAGACAAAGAGCTGATGAAGATGATGACAGAGCAGCAAAAGAACCTAGTGGAACAACAAGAGCGGAGGATGCAACTAATGGCGGAGCAGATGCGTGAGCAGCTGATGGAGCAGATGAGACAGATGCAATCTCATTCGACACCCAAACGAAAATTTGGGGTAGATTTATGTATTTTATTTACTTTTAATAACGAATTCATATTTATAGATATTTTATTCTATTATGAGCAGTAAATATCTTCGTATTTACTTTATTTCATAAATTTTAATTAAATTAATTCAAATATATAGAAAACTGTTCGAACGTTTTTAACATGGCGTTCGCACAGATATTTTTCGTTGCTAGCGTGCGCACGCATAAAAATCCGTCTGCACACTTTGCTTTAAGTTCGCTAGTCCGAACAGTGTCTATCTCGTCCACACGTTCTTAAACTAAGAAACCGTCCGAACTGTACCGCAAGACGTTCGAACGTTTTAAACGTAAAAGGAGTCTGAACTGTATACTTAAAGGTTCGCACGGAAATTTTAGATGATAAAAAATTTTCATCATAATGAAACTACGATGCGGACGTCTTCCCAAATGCGTCTGGACTATTGTATATAACCGTGCGGAAGTGGATATACAACAGTGCAGACGTTTATTGCGTGACAAAATGTATTTCGTCACATTCGATTAATCGTTAACATGAGCTGTGCGAACGTATAGAGAGAACTTTCGCACAGTTCATGTGAACGGATGGACTGTACTGAGCATGACGATTTTGAATTTCGTTAGTATAGCACCAAACCGTTCGGACGGGTTTAAAACACGTCCGAACGGGTTTGAGTGACAAAACACGAAAATCGTCACCTAAAACATTGCATGACGGGCTTTAGGTGACAACCCGGTTTTGTCACCCAAAACCTTAGTTGACGAAATTTGTACTTTGAGTGACAAATTTTTTTGTCACCCAAAATGTTTTTTCTTGTAGTGGCGGCTGTAGCTTGTAGAAACTCTTCTGGTGCTATCCTCTTTGTTGGTACTAAGAGGTTTCCTCCCGTTACCCCCCTTGTCGGGGGGGGGGGGGGGCGGCGGGAGGGGGCGACTGAGGGTGTGATAACAGCACACACATGTGATGGAAGAGGACACGCACTAGCCCCTGCCCTGCCCCCTTCAGTTCCAAAAAAGGGGTTGTTCTTTCTGTTTGTTGTTCAATTTCGTCTTCGGGCCTTTTGAGTTTTCATTTATGGGCCTCTGGCCTATTGAGTTGTTTGTAAACCCAGCAGCTACGAGTGGTCCTTCATTTATGGGCCTCTGGCCTATTGAGTTGTTTGTACAACTATACACAAATTGAACGGGACTTCATGAGCAAACTGGATCAAGATGGATAAAAAGCTCGAGCCTCAAAGTTTCAAGCTGGTCATTGAATGAACCTCCATGAGTTAAAAGATGACATGCGTTTCCCTTCTGACTTAATTTGATGATTTAAATAATGGCGGATTATTTCACCAAGTAAACTTCAGGTTAAAGTTACACACCTTGCGTTCATTGATGTTGATGTGGTGGGCAACATCTTCCTCGATTGAGTGGTCAAAGAGGGAATGGTAGTAATACCTGCACACTAGAAGTGAACCAGAGCAAAGTTTGTTCAGATGCGAACAAATTGACGAAAAACTATTTAATATTTATTTTTAATCATTTTATTTAAAATAATTTGCGTTTATGCCCCTAAACAAAATTCCTGCCTCCGCCTCTGCCCCTTGTGGGAGAAAGCCAGAGGAGCCATTTTCGCTGTTCAGGAGGCGATCCTGCTTGATCTTCCCTTTTGTCCTCTTTGAGGGGGATAAATAAATATCTCTCAGTTTGTAATGCTATTAATGGCTCTGGCATGTTGAGTGGAATCCTTGAGCCTGTTATTTCTGATACAACTGAACTTTTGCGGCCTCGCTCAAGTTGGTCACTCTCGTGTGAATCGCTCGGCCAATGGGATGGCTCACGGGGTGGCTGTGTGGGCTGCGGGTGCTGGTCTCATGATTTCTAGTTCATGAATTAAATTCATGATTTCTTGTTCCCATGTTTTTGAAAATATTCCTACTGCGTATATTCTCCTGAGATTGTCGTGTGACAATATAATAACTTTTCATGCCAAATATTAAATAAATATGATGTCAATTATTAAAACTCTTCTTTTTCTTAGTTAAATATGTATAATATAATATTATACTTATTTAAAATCATTTTAAATACAGTATAATCTGGTTGAGTAGTTTTATTTGTTTTGGTTCACTCAAATTTGAAACGGAAATTCGTTTAATTCAAATGCAACTAAGAAGAAGTGTCGTATAATTAATATATATATTGTTATTGCACTCCTCGAGAAATTTTTCATGTAGTTAATCGAATTGGAATTCTTCTGAATTTTGCTAGTTATCTTGTTGTTATCCCTTTAATTATTTTTATTTTATACAAAAATATTGAACAACATATACTTTCTTAACTTTGGGGCTGCAACCAACTGAATAAGCTGTCTACGCTCTCGGTCACCTTGAAAGCCATGGATAATTAATCTTTACATCTATCAATAAGCAGACTTATACGTTTAATAATTCCAATCATGAAGTAGTCTTTTGTATTTTTTTTCCTAAGGCTTTTATATTTTTAGAATGGAGCAGAGTCTCCACCGTCTTTATTCAATACAAAGAAGAAACAACTATAGAGGTTGAAAGCCGCATACAACCCTTAATTGCTAATAGAAATTCTTGCGTAGTCCAACGAATAGGGTGGTGTGTAACACCATCCACACTTCTATAGATACATTGAAACTTCCAACCCTAAAGCCTAGGCCCGTCTCTTCGGTTATCCGGAAGGGTCTCAAAGCAAATATTCATTATTCAATAAGACCCCTTTTCTTCAAAATCTTAACGTAACAACCGACCAAAAAACCCATCATTAGACCTAATTTAGGTGTTCCGTTGAGATTTTTTTTGCACAAACAAATTAAACGCTGCATTGGCGAGTAAGAAGGTACGTTTCTGATAATAAAAAAATCCATCATTATTTACAACTTATTGGGAGATAAGGTTTGAAAAGTTTCAAAGATGACAAAGATTACAAATTGTATATTAATTAATTGATAGTTTTGGATGTAATGTGTCAAATTTTATAGTTTAATATGTGTATTATTGATAATTTTAAAATATAAAATATTTTTTTTTCAAAAAGAAAATAATACGTCAAAGTAGACGTATTTAAACTCTTCATTACAGTAATAAAGTATAATGAGAAGGATTCTACGAAGTAATCCAGCAAGGTTGTCTCTTTCTTAAAAATACCCACATTAATATTGGTGTATTCTATTCCACTTAAGAACAGAAAATGACGCGTTGGTCTTTGCTTAAATATTCTGAATAATTATTCTATACGTCGATGAAGTCCAATCCTTAGCATAGAATAAGTGGTTTCGAAGTGTTAAGAATATAAATATGTAAAGTCTCTCCTCCTTTCCAGGTTTTTAAATTTCCTTGATGTCATGTATGTCGCTTTGAATTTGACAACATGGCTTACAAAAAAAAGAAAAATTATGAGAACATGATTTACTATCCATGAGGATAAGAGAGGAGGAATAGCGAGGAAAATTATTAAGGGGAAACCCATGCCTCCCTAAAAACTGTTATGCGACAAATTTTTTGCCTATCATGTCGGATCACATCAAGCATTCCGGATTGGAAGGGTCTTGCAGTAAGTTTCTAGGAAGAAGATCTGTCTCCAATGACTAGGAAGTCCACACAAAAGCCAAGCCTCTGGAGTTACATCAAAATAATATAATTCTAACCCATAGCCTGGGGCGCTGAACTGGTCTGCATCCCATATGCCTATAAGAATGGAACTGGAAGCCAATGTAGGAGTACGCTTAAAGCACATTGGAGTAACGCAGAATAGAATAGCACTAGATATCTTCTTAAAAATTAGTGTCTGGCGATGGCCTTACATGTGAAGTTTTTGCAAGTCACATTGTCTCGATTGATAATGGTTGCAATGGTGGCAGCAGCTGCAGCAGCTCAAGCCAAGCCTGGTTGCCCCAACAAGTGTGGAAATGTAGAAATTCCATTTCCATTCGGCTTGAGTACTGGTACTGGCTGCTACCTAGATGATATATTTCGCATCGATTGTCATAACTCTTCAAAACCGCAGTGGGATGGCAGCGATATTGATGTTACAAGCATATCCATTGATGCTCACGAGTTGCGTGTGTTGCAATCGGTGGCCGACGATTGTGACAATCTGTCCGGTGCACGAGTAAGCCACAACCGCCCCTCTCTATATACAGGCGGAGTGTTCACCATTTCCAAGAAAAATAAGTTTGTTGCTCTTGGCTGTGATACTTACACATACCTTACAGTTGGACTCATAAACGGAGAGGAATACGAGACCGGGTGCATGTCAATATGTAGAACCTCCAGTCATATTGTTAATGGGTCTTGTTCAGGCATTGGGTGTTGCGAGTTAGAGATTCCGGATGAAGCGACAGACATTTCAAGACAAGTATACAGCTTTGCTAATCACACGAAGATTTGGAGCTTCAATCGCTGTGGCTATGCTTTTATTGTTGAACAGGGCAAGTTCAGCTTCTCCATCGATTATCTCCGCGAGTTTCCCTTCAAACTCCTCCCACTGGTGGTTGACTGGTCTGTTGGCAACGAGACATGTGAAGAAGCCCGGAAAAAACCGAATTTTGCATGTCAAGGGGATAACAGTGAATGCTTTGATCTGCCGCAAACCAGGGCGGGGTACCGTTGCAAGTGCAAGCAGGGTTACAAATGGAACCCATACCTCCCCGATGGTTGCCAAGGTATGAATTTCGAAGATCAGTTATGACTCTTAGTTTCTCCGTTTTGATGCATTGATCCGCCTATATTGTACTATTGTCTATTGAGGTGATAATATATTCTCGGTTCTCCAAACACGATCCACAGACATTGACGAATGTCAGAATTCAACTCTCAATGATTGCATAAGAGGGGAAAACGTCTGTGTGAACACAATAGGCAATTACACATGTGATTGTCCCAAGGGGCACTGTTATTTTTTCGAACTTCTAGAGAGAGAGACTCCTCTCTCTCTCTCTAGAATCCCCTCTCCCCTCTTCTGCCTACAATCCCATTTTTCTTGCTGTGGCTGGGGGAGGAGCTCCGGCTCCTTCCCCACCTCCTCCTCCTCTCTTCCCAGGTTTCCGGTCACTCTTATAGTGGCCACCGGAGTTATTTCCGGTTTTATTTTCGGTTTTTTTGGGTTGTTAGATCCTGACCTTTCCGGTGGTCGTTGGTGTGCACGGCTCCCTTGGTGGCGCTCATCTCCTTCCGGCGACCAGAACCGGCCCCGAGCAGACTCATTCGGCCGGCGCGTGAGCTTTCACGCGCCCGACCTCTTGAGCTCCTCTCCCGGCGGTTTTGGCCGTTTTTCGGAGGACCTGACTTGCCCCGCCGTGCTTGCTCCCCTAGGCGGTCTTTGCTTGCTCTGTCCGGCCGTTACTTGCCGGCGCGTGTGGGCCACGCGCGGCCGTGGGCGCTTGTGCCGCCTCTGTGCTCGGCGTTTTTGGTTTCTGCCTGCTTTGGTTGCCGCCTTTTTGTGCTGTTTGGAGCGGTCTCTCCTCTTTCTCCCGGTGCAGCCCGTCTTTGCATGAAGTCTCTCTTGAAGGAGTCGGTTTGTCGCATTGCTCGTCATTCCTCTTGCGGAAGCCGCCACCGCTTTGGGCGGTGGTTGTGTTGGATTCCGGTCCTTGTGACTGGCTTGTTGTTGTGTTGTGGGTTGGCCTTTGTGGTCTGTGTCTGTTGGCTGTGTGTGTTTGCCCTTGTGGCTTGGTTGTTGTTCTGGTTGTTTGAGTTGGCTTCGTGTGTTTGCCCTTGTGGCTTGGTTTGGCTTCCGGACATTTGGTTCCGGTTTCATGTAGAGCCTGTTGGTCCGTTTAGGTCTTCCGTTTGCCTTCGAGTCTATTTTGCGTTTTGTACTAGCTGTACTATTCTCGAATTTTAATATATTGTCTCTATTGCCTAGAAAAAAAAAAAGATTGTCCCAAGGGCACCATGGCGACGGCAGAAAAGACGGTGAAGGGTGCGCCGCGGATCCAGTATTCAAGATTGTCAGTTGTAAGTATATTTGCTGTTAAGTTTATGTTTAAAGTTTGGGCTGCCAGAGCACTTTTTTTTTTCCTTTTCCTAAGCAGTTAGCAAAGTACTAATTGCTTGAATAATTTGCTATTGATTAAAAGGGCTCCTACTCTTAAGAGTATAGCGCCGGCTTTTGGAGGTCGAGCTTCAAACTATGATGAAGGCATTAATTACCCTAATGGACAAGATCTTCAAACTCCAAAATTTTCTTTCAGTTATTGTAATCAATTTAGTTACTCATCATGTTGGTTGAACATATTTTTCTATCCAATGACGAGTTGCCTCGGTGGTAAGGGGGCTCCTGCAATTATGTGGATTAGGTGCACATGTTTCGAGCTCGATTTCCCACTGAAATTAGAGCGACGACAACTTAAGTCCGGGCCACAAACAGCGTCAAAGCTAGAATTATAGATTAGGAGGGGATATTTTCATAAAAAAAACATCGTGGTGGGTATATTTGGGATTCAAAATTGATGTCAAGGTGCATGTGCAGGTATCACCATAAGCCTTCTAGTGTTGCTCGTCGGAGGTTCTTGGGTATATTTGGGATTCAAAAGACGGAAGCTAATCAAGCTAATTAAAGAGAAATTCTTCCAAGAGAATGGTGGCTTAATGTACAAAAACAATTATCAAGTCATAGAGTGTCTATGGAGAGAGCCAAAATATTCAGTGCGGAAGAGCTTGAAAAGGCCACCAACAACTACGATGAGCGTAGATCAGTCGTTGGGTGTTCACAGTACTGTTCTTTTCCCGTCACCCAATTAATACTCCATTCCTAAAGATCCAATTAATATTCCTAGTTATCTATTTAGAGCACATCTCTTCTTCTTTTCTCTGTTTCTCAAATTTGTTTTCATTTTTTTTGGTACGATTTCGATGCAATTAACTTTTGAAAGAAATTCATTGAGAAAAATGTATAATTTTTCTAATCTATACCCAAATCGCTACTTAAGCAATTAACACTATTTTCCACTTTCATTGAGTTAAGCAGGTGTTGGCATAGGCATTGCGCTATTACTTCTGCTCATTGGTGGATCGTGGACGTTGTATAAATTGGCAAAGAAACGAAAGATGATCAAACGCAAGGAAAAGTTTTTCAAACGAAATGGTGGACTACTGTTAAAACAACAACTATTTTCAAGTGAAGGCAATGTTGAAAATACTAAATTGTTCGATTCAAAGGAATTGGAACAGGCTACCGACCATTTCAATGTTGATAGAATACTCGGACAGGGGGACAAGGCACTGTTTTCAAAGGTATGTTAGCAGACGGAAGGATCGTGGCAGTAAAAGTCTAAGGTAATCGATGAAGGAAAACTTGAGGAATTCATTAATGAAGTTGTCATTCTTCACGAATTAATCATAGGAACGTAGTTAAGCTGCTTGGCTGCTGTTTGGAGACAGAAGTTCCGTTGTTAGTATATGAATTCATTTCTAATGGAACCCTTTACCAATATCTCTATGACCAAAATGAGCAGTTTCCTCTAACATGGGATATGCGGTTACGGATTGCCACAGAAATTGCAGGAGCTCTCTTCTACTTACATTCAGCAGCTTCCTCGTCTATTTACCATCGGGACATTAAGTCTACAAATATCCTCTTAGATGATAAGTATAGAGCAAAAGTGGCAGATTTTGGAACTTCAAGATCAATTGCTATTGATCAAACTCACTTGACAACGTTGGTATATGGGACATTTGGATATTTGGATCCCGAGTATTTTCAATCGAGTCAGTTCACAGAAAAGAGTGATGTCTACAGTTTTGGTGTTGTCCTCGCTGAGCTCTTAACGGGGCAAAAAACAATCTCTTCAACAAGGACACTAGAAACCAAAAGTTTAGCAATATATTTCATTCATACAATGGAAGAGGACAATTTGGTTGATATCCTTGATACTCAAGTTTTGAAAGATTGTGGGAAAGAGGAGATAATGCCAGTTGCAAGTCTTGCAAAACGGTGCTTAGACTTGAATGGGAAGAAACGACCTAACATGAGAGAAGTTGCAATGGAGTTGGAAGCGATTCAAGCAATGCGAAAAGCTTTTAAACTTGAGCAAAGCTGTCAAGTGGCTGAAGATGACACATTCGAAATGTAGGAGCCATGGCATGCGTTGTTTCATCAACAAAATTATGGGCGAGTAAAATCTTCTATGCTGTATTATTTTTATCATTTTCCTCGTTGGACGAAAATTTGCTCCTTTCATTTTCTGTTTAAAAACGAAAATGATGAATCTATTTGATATTTTCTTATGGAAGTAAAGGAGAGCAAAAATCTCCATGTGGGTTTAAATTAGATCCCTTTTATTAAATTTAAAGTGTATTTCTATAGTTTTCTTTTGGAGGAATGTAGTGGGACATTTATGTTTTTGTGTGTTGACCAATATCCATTTACTATTGTTGGATGAATTTGGTCACTCTATTTTGCCTTTCCACCTAACCATTAAGACCTCTCCTTGTTCCAATGCAACATTTCACTCCAGTGCAACCGTTCACTTCTCCTATGTAAGTCTTCATCTCTCCATGCACATTAATTCCATCTTCTTGACAAAATTCGAAATTTCTCTTTGGTCATATGAAAAGTTTCACTTATCTTGTTGAAACTACATGAGAATTATCTAGAACCTCTCCTCAAAGTCCTATATATACCTTAACCTATCTCTCAATTTATTCATTCCATCATATCCCACCTAAACCCACAAAAGAGAGTGTTCCTAGTTTTGTCTCTAACAATTTTCATAGTTTGCAAGTGTGGTCCTATCTAAGTGGTGTTAACTTTTTTTTTTCAATTAATAAGAAGTGTGTTTCTTCTTTTAATTTGATCTCTTCTATTTCGGTTGTGACTCCTTGCATTAATATGACTGTAGAAATCGATTGTTCTTGGTGGATTTAGGCTTTGTATTTCTCTACTCTTTTTACCCTTATTGTAAAGGCCGATCATCTCTAAGCAGCTCTGCTACTTCCCCTGGATTTCCACTCAAACAGAAAAGTCTTTTTGTATTACGTCATGTAGTTGCTCACTTGCTCTGTTTTTTATTTTCTTCCCTCAGACGTGATAAAGTTGGTCAGATTGTTCAAAACGCAAAGCAAGATGCAGAGAATCCTTATGTTCAATCAAACCATACGAGGATCCCCCTTTTCAGTTTAGGAATTCAAAAGACGCCATATTCCTCTGGGTGTGGATACATAAGAATTGTGTCATTCGTTTTTACACCCATATTTTTTTACTTTTTACTTACTGCCTTCGAATGCAAGTTTTTTAATTACTGCCTTGAATTTACATTCGAAGCTGACCACCTAGTAAATGTGTCATTTGCTTGAGCAAGAAGGAAATGATGACATTTAGGTAAGAAGGATAACTGAAACTAATAATCCCAGCCATCCCAAGTAACTGTGTCCAACTTCGAGTCCTAACAGCAGCAGCTTCCCCAGCTACAGCATCCGCAACCAAACCATTAACCTGTCAATAGGAAAAAACAAAAAGAGGAACCAAGCATTGTCCTTTATTAGATCCTTAAACTGTATCCATGTTATACATTTCTTTGGAAGGTTAACATTGTACTAGATAGGCAGACAATAGCGTATAGATGTAATTCTAGTAACAAACACACAAAAAACAAGCAGAGACTTGAGCTATCATTCCATGGCATTAAACAAAACTTACTAAAGACACTTTCGAGGCTCAAACCCTTGAAATTGAAAATATGAATCTTCTTCCCTATGAAATTTACCAAGCTACAAACCCGGTCCACACTATATTTAGCTGAGCAATTAGAACCAGGTCTTCTTCTTCTTCTTCTTTTCCCTTCTTTTTGTTCAGCCATGTGAAGTGGTGGCTCAATTCCTACATTTCTGCTCATGAACGATGCAAAAGACCTATATTTACAGCACTCTTGCCTAATCAAAGGCCTACAAAAGATCTCAACCATGCAAAAGAAAGTTTCTGAATTAAAGCACACTCAAGGACTTTCTATGGCAATTGCCTATTTCAGCTTAGTCCTATCTTCCATATACAACGACATACAATCCTTCATGATCGTAAATCTAGTGGACATCTTAAAGCGGGCTCAAGTCTTTCCACCAATTTCCTAAGCCCTAACCTTTTCACAGTCCTAAAAGGCATCTCATCTATGATCAAATATTCAGCAATCCACCTTTTCAACTCCTTTCACTATAAGTATCTAACTTCAAAACACCCTTATCACTCTCTGTTGCTTTTGAAGCATCCAATGTCAACCTAGATTGGGTCTTATCTAATTGGCTTTGTTGCTTCAAATATGACAAGCAACGTTTCAAATGAGCCCTCATACCCTATGGGTCAATATCCTAAATTCTAGTTAGAGATCCTTTTTGCGTGTATAACCATCCCATGGCAGGATTTTCTATTTACAGAGCTTTATGTCGGCCTCCACACGTTAACATTGGAGTAGTCATGACCCGGGCGTCAAAATCAATTGGCAAGTCCAAAAATAGTTGACTTTGATACCATAACTCGACATTCACATATTAACTGTGGGTCCTCTGCAGCTTGGTTTGTGCTATTTTGAAAGTGATTGCTTGGTTAAAACCAATTGACAATGTGAAGATGTGACACAATAGATATATGAAACACAAGATTAAATGGTCTCTAATCAATGTGAGACTCTAACAGATTCTAAGACTTCCCCTCACGTGCAGGGCGAATGAACATGATTAATGCACATTGACAATAAATGGGGAACACAATGGACCAATCCCAGAAATAGTTAGTTCTGATACCAATTGACAATGTGAAGAGGTGACCCAACAGATATTTGAAGAATAAGATTAAATAATCTCTAATCAATGTGAGATTCTAAGAATGTAGGTAGAATGTAGGTACAATGAACATGGTCATTGGACGTAGAAAAGAATGAAGAACACAAACAAGTGAGCCAAGTCTAGAATAGATGACTTTGATACCGTGTCAAGTTTAATCCCAAAATTAATTGACAATGAGAATAAGTGGCCTAACAAGAATATAAACTACATGATTAAATTGTACCTAATGACTGTGGGATTGTAACATGATGTGCTGAGTTTAGAACCTTTGCATTCCCTTTCTTGGTTTCCAAGTCGCCGAAATAGATGTGCTCATAGGCTTGCGAATTGGGCTGCTGCTTTGTTGCTTTGTTTGTTTGTTTGTTTTTTTTCTGTTGGTTCTGTTCCTTCTTGTATAATTGTATCAGTGATTTCGACTTTGTTGGTTCTTAGCTGGATTTATCCTTATTTATAAAAAAAAAAAGAAAAAAAAAAGAAAAGAAAAGAAGAATTAACATCATCCTTTCAGTTGATCTCATACTCCTTTTTCATTCCTGGTCAAAAATCCACTGCCCCACGAGTAGACCGAAGAGATTTTAAACAGACCAGTTTGTCTAAACTACGAAAATACCCCTCTAGAAGGCACGTTATTATGTTATCACCACAAGGTTGGCTAGCTCCACGAGTGGTTTCCCTTCCGATTGTCTTAACATTTATTGACATTTAATTTAACAGAAATTACAAGTAATTAATTTTTATTTTAAAATGTGAACTCAAAATAAAAAAATATAAAAACTAAAAAAAAAAAAGTCACGATCACTTAACAACCAGACCGTTTTCGACCGAAATCGGTCGGATTATTAACGAGGGTCGCATCAATCCGTCCCATGACCGCATTTTTCTATTTACAACACCGGGCCTCCACACGTTAACTTTGGAGCCGTCACGACTCGTGCGTCAATTCGACGTGGATGGAGTATGTTATTATTGTATAAATGAATAAGCTGAGGACATAACATATAGACCTTATAAAGTCAAGCTTAGCCATAGGCGTCTTGGTACGGAAGAGTTCGAGATAAAGGAGACTGACACCCTGGCAATCGGCCAAATTTGAAAATTTGGTCGTTGGGACGCACCCATCGAATTTTATTATTAAAGTATCCGCATTTTTCCCACTTGTACGTGAACGCCCTAAAACTTGCTTCAAGGGACGCGCGGAAATTGTCTAATTGAATCCTCGGCAGAATAAATACAACATACAAAGGGTTCAATACTCCAATAATATTTGTCTTCTCCTGAGGTTCCAATAATATTCCATTAGGTAATTTATATAAAATATCGCCAATCCAAAACGTCATATAAATAAAAGGCAATTATTGTATGGGCCAGGATGGTCTCTACCCGGGGCGGACCCAGGCCCGGGCGAACCTGGGCGGCCGTCCGGAGTCCGCCCCTGAAAAAAAAAAAATTTATATATAATTTTTTTCGAGTTCGATTCTCGGAATGCCGCCCATTTACGTTTTGTTTTCATCCAAAGCTTAGTACTTCCTACTAATTCCTACTTTCCCAGTTTCCTGCAAGTTCGATTCTCGGAATGCCCCCATTTACGTTTTGTTTTTCATCCAAAGCTTAGTACTTCCTACTAATTCCTACTTTCCCGTACGAAGTCATATAATTCCAAATGTCCCTGCATTCCTAATATAATAATATTATGTTTGGGAGGAAAAAGATTTTTGCAGTACTTTAGGACAATATTTATCTGTCACAAATAAGAGGAACTATTGTAGAGACCAGGGGCGGACCCAGGTCCGGGCGAACCTGGGCGGCCGCCCAGGGTCCGCTCCTGAAAAAAAAATTATATATAATTTTAAAAAAATAATAATAAGTTGGCCTGGGCCGCCCTGGTTGGCCCAAGCCAACATAAGAGACCCGGCCCAAGATAAAGGTTTTCCCTGCAGCCAAACAAACCTTACTCAGAAAAGTCCCTCCTTTTTCTCCTGAGAATAAAAACATCGGCGACTTCACAGTCAAGGGATTTAGCCGTCTACTCCACTGCCTCTCTCTCTCCAACTAAATTTTTTAATTCCTTGAATGGCTTCTGCGAAGGTATGTAGTCTTTTCTCTCCGATTGTACATTCAAGACTGTGTAGATAAGGTTTCATTTATTTGGTTATGCCGATTGTCGAGTGATTGAGTCTGTTATTTTTTCACTCTTCAATATCTCCTTCTTACATGAGTACTTTTTTTTTGCCTTTTTTTTAAAAAAATCATGCTTAGCTTCTCTTTCATTGTGTTTTCTGGAATAGGCTGATAGTAATCGGGGTGCATTCGGATCGAAAAGGTCTCGTAATGATGGTGAGTTTAACTCAAGGGGGTGTTCTTTTATTGCTTGGGTTCATTGTCAGGAACGAACGTTGATATAGGAGTAGGAATAGGATTGCAAACTTTGTTGGAATCAGATTCGTTTGGATTGCGGTTCCACCATGGTCATCCGGATATATTTGACAGAATCTTCCACATAACAAGAGGTGGAATAAGGAAAGCTTCAAAAGTTATCAACTTAAGCGAGGATATATTTGCAGGTAGTTTTTGGTTCATTAGAATGTGACTGACTAATTGCTATTACCTTTCACTGATATCAGAAATTGTTAACTTATTGTTCTTTATGTGGATTTGTGTAGTGAAGATAAAAACTCATTGCTGGAAGCACATTTGAACTTTGCCAATATACTTGCTTATTTGCTGGAAGGACATTTGCGATAGGTAATCTCCTTTCTTTAAAACTTTTTTTCATTTCTTGCTTAACTCTAGTCTGGATTGTGAAGGAAACCGGAGGAAGGGATGTTATTTGTGTAGTAGTTTTTAGGTTGGATTGTGATGCTGTTGAGCCTAGGACAACCTTAGTTGAACCCAATCTTGTTTGCTATTATTCTTAATTGTTCAAATGTTGAGATTTGGTGCCAGCACTTTTTTATTATTGAAATATCTTGTTTGCCATGGAATTTTGTTTTGGTTTTTTTGTTTGCCATTGAACTTTGCCATTGAATTTTTATGATTGAGAATTGTATGATTAATTTGGATAAATTGATGAGTTTGGAAAATTTATTTGAATTTTGTTTTGTTTAGATAATAGAAAGGTTTTATCCAAAAAAACTACATAGCGTTGAGTCATCTACTCCTAACGTGGCTACATTACGTATGAAAAAAAAATTAGTCATTTTGCTTTAAAAGTTCGCCCAGGTTGGTTTTCATTCCTGGTTCCGCCACTGGTCTCTACACCAAACTAACTTGTGAACAACATATATGCATTGACTTGTTTGTTTAAGGGAAGCCAAAAATTTTGTTTACATGTCACTCATGAGTCCTGATAATCATTGTGTGTTGTAATCCTTGAAATAGATTTTTTCACTATTCTAGTGCTGCTTTTCTTTTTGTTCTTTTGCCTTTTATGTTGGACTTGGTTGAGAATTTGAATATCACAAATGCTGAGAAAGGGGGTGGTGTGCTCTTGTTGGATAAGTGATAATTCAATTATTCAAGTGTGTTGCGTGTCTATCTTTACCTACTAGAGAATCATTGGTTATATCATTTTATTGTCACTATCATCATCTAATTTTACATGTCTGACTTCTCCACATTTTATGAAAATCCAAAGTTGAGGTAAGACTCATTTTCATTTCTCTTTTGTTTGTTTAGGTCTGATTTTTCATAGCTCATGAGATTAACTTGTTTTTAATTGTCTTTCTCTAAAGGTGGAACTTCTTTTCCATTGTAATTTGTGACGTTTGGATCAAGTTATAGATATATTTCTTCAAAATTTTAGCTAGGTAATGAGCATTTTGAATTACGATTTTTTTGTTTTCTCATTTTGTAAGGGGAGTAGAATAGTTATTTGGATGTTAAAATTGAACTTTTTTTCCAAATTTTTTTCTATTATCATTTACCAAGTATCTATTCCACCTTGCAATTTCGGGTTATTTTATTGTTGATAGATATTTCACTACTGAGAAGCTCGTGCTCAATAGTACTGTCACACTAAAAAATAGTTATAGCAAGGGTGTGAAGTATCTTTATGCCCTTGGAACTTGGATTCTTTTTGAACTTTAGATCTTTTGGCTTCTTTTTCCAATATGCTTCGGTTTGCTATTGTTTCTTTCGAGAATAATAGAAACACAGTAATAGTTTATTTTTCTCATTTATGTGTTATGTTTTCTTTTTACAGATCCCAACAAATTCAGCAGGACTTTTTGAGCATAAGGCACATCCTTTCTGGCAACAAAAGTAAGTACTTCATTTATGCAAGTAAAAAATTATATTGCTGAAAATACTTTGTTTAATTTATGTGTTTTGTTTTACAAAGAATATATAAATAAATATATATATATATACTTTGTTTTTGTGATTAGTTGGTGCTCTATTGGTATCTTGAACAACAAGAATTTAATCTTTAATGCCACCTCTCAGTATCAGCAAATAGTACGGTACGTGTATTTCAATTTTTTTTAGTATTTTTAGTCCTTAATTTTTTTTTTATATTTATAGTGTTAAGACATTTTTTTGCCTTATGTAGCAAATTTTTTTTTTTGTCATTTTTCCTTAAGAGTTTGCTCCCCATTAATTGGGTTTCTGGCTCCACCACTGGTTAGAAGTAGTCCATGGTAATTAGGAAGGTAATAGTGGCACAAAAAATGTAATTCTATATATGTAATTTAGAATAACACTTGTGAATTTTTGTTTTTTGGGTTATAAGTAGGCTCGTTCAATTTAATTAAAGCTTGTTAAGAAGAAGAAAATAAAAGAAAAACTACTAGAAGTAATTAACGAGGACCGCTCCATTCCCGTAGACCGAATGATTTTTTTTCTTCCCTTTTCCTACCTTCTGTCTTTGGTTTTTCTTTAGATCAATGATGGTGGTGGGTGTTGGATTAATTAAACAAAAGATAGCAATATTAATATTATACGTGGGTGGAAATTAGTAAGTCCAACTTGACCCGGCCTCATAATATATATATAACTATATAAACCAAAAAGAAACATGGACGTCCGAGCATGGGGGCGGAATCCAAAAACTATTTTAATGTGGTTTTTGTTCTCCGTTGAATCCAAAAAGTATTTTAGAGTTCTGTGCTCCCCGTGCCCACTGCCCACATGCAAGGGCACAACTGCACATATATTATATGGTAGCTTTTGGGTTCTGTGTTCTATTATTGTTAATTTAACCTTTTGGCTTCTGGCACCCACCAAATTTGACGGGGTGCGTCCCAACGACCGAGAGTTAAGGTCTTTATACAGAAGAAGAAAGTCAGCAAACGGTCAAATATTAAAATTTTATCTAATAAAATAATTATATAATAATTTTTTTTTCAATTTTTTTATTTAAATAAATATAAAAAATTCATTCAAACAATCTCTTTTTACTTTTTATTTTAATTTTTATATCTCAAAATTTTAATAATTCTACCATCTTTTAACTCTAAATTAATTGAAATATAAAAACCGTTTCAATACTTGACTTATTGGTAACTCCTTAAGTTCTCATATAGAAATATTTATAATATATGAAGGTGAAATTTACACAACAAATCAAGGTGAAATATATATATATATATGTTAAAAGAGAAATATTAATGTATATTGAAAAGACAGAACTACAACAAAAGTTAGAAATAAGCAAAAAAACAACTTGGCCAAAGGCAAACTCTAAGGTGGTTTAACACCGTTGAATTTCAAAAGTCCGCGGTTTAGAAGCAATGACCAGGAACATTCCAATAAAGGAGTGGGCAGCCGCCGGGTTGATGTAGGAGGAACTCGTTTAAGGAGATGAGGTGAATGACGCCACGCAGATACATGTTCTTGATGAGTATGCAGAATCTGTTGTGGAAGAGCCATAAGCGACATACGTATATGGTCAAGAGACATGGCCGACTCAAGGGTTAGACAACTTAGACAGATGCCTAAGGCCCCACCTTGAGCAAGAGGCTCATAACTTAAAGAAAAAATAAAAAATAAAAAATATAAAGGCCCTAAACACGGTGAAAACACAAACGAAGAAGAATAACAAGTTGAAAGGAAAACAATAAAAAAATATTTTGTTTATCGTACAGTGTTGTTTGCAGCCTGCAGACAGGATGTGGCCTTCTGAAAAAAAAACGTGAGTTGTTGAAAGTTGAAACAAAACAATAACTAAGAAACTTTGAAAGTGGAATAAAAAAAAGCCTTGAAGTGATGTCTGGAAACAAGGCAAGACTTGTAAATGCCACTGTGAAAGAATGTAGCCCTCCGAAAAAATCGTGAAAATTCTTGAAAGTGAAAAAAGTAAAATTAAAAGTATTGAAAGTGGAATAAAAAAGAAAGAAAAAAAGCCATGAAGCGACCTCTTGAAGCACCCTTCTCTATGCAGTCGAATTTCATGCAAGCCTTATTTTACATGCATGATGAAAGAAATCAAGCATTGTTTTATGAAAAGTTAACCGTAGTCTGACATTATAATGGTCTAAGGAAGTTTGCAGAGAACTTTTGTTATCCCAATTTCACATGAACGAGTATTTGTGAATAAAACGAAAGTGGCTGCACAATTAAATTGTATAAAAAAATTAGATTGTTTTCCACATGCATGCATTGTTTATAGAATACTTTTAATAATATCAGTGACAGTTGATTTCGAAGAAAGAAATTTTTCAAAATTTAAACTAATAAAATATTATTTACGTTCGACAATATCACAGGAAAGACCCAATGAATTAGTCATTCTATCGATTGAAAATAACATTTTAACAAATCTTGAATATAAAAATTTGATTAATAATTTTGTAACTAAAAAAATTATATATATGTTTTATTAAAATATTTAGATAAAAAACCTAATTTTTTATATGGCCTTAAGCCTCAATTTTTTATTGAGTCGGCCTGCATGAAGGACGTTATTTATTGCCATCAACGTAAAATCCAATAATTTTTTTTCTAAATCCACGTAAAATCCAATAGCATGACCGCGAAAAGTTGAAAAAGTATAG
Organism: Myrica gale; assembly: GCA_963930655.1. Taxonomy (NCBI): domain Eukaryota; kingdom Viridiplantae; phylum Streptophyta; class Magnoliopsida; order Fagales; family Myricaceae; genus Myrica; species Myrica gale. Next base: position 1,711,773 of record OZ005599.1, read on the forward strand.
TCCGCACAACTTTTTCCAAATTAATAGAAGGTCAGGACATAAACGTTCTTGAGGATAAATGCATAATATTACACGTGGACATGACAGAGTTCCGTTGTTTCTTCCCAGGTCAAAAGTCCACAAGAGAAAATCCACGGCCACGGGCCCACCAGTAGACGAGAGATATTAAAGTCTAAACAGACCAGTTGTCTAAACTACGAAAATACCCCACTACAAGGCACGTTAATTACATTATCACCACAATGTTGGCTAGCTCCCGCGAGTGGGTTTCCCTTCCGATTGCCTCTACAAATAGCATCTGCAGACTGCAGGAAGCGTTAGCACCGTCCTCATAAACACATTAGTCTCGATCTCTCTACTCAGGAACAGCGGAGACAATGGTTTTCCATATGACACTTGTCCAAGTGACTTGGTCGTTTGAATAAGGTTGGGCTTCATTATTAACTTGTGTATTTTTTTCTTCACTGGGTTGTCGAGTCCGCCTGCTTGATTAATTGATTTGAGTAGGTATTTTTCCAGTAGTTATGTTTGCTAAATTAGGATCTATCAGTGTATAATTCCCCGCCTTGTGATGCGCTGCACTGTGTTTCAGATATTGATGAGTTCTGCTAAACTCCAAATCCCTGCTTTGACCCTCATATCAAATATGCACCAATGACAAACGGAACTGCAGGTTGCTTGCTGGGCTAAGGTCAACTAATCGAGGATTATCAGTGCTGCATTGGGTAAGAACCATATTTATTTGAAATTTATTTGCATTTTGCTTGTTAATTTATTCATATGCTTATGGGTGATTCGGATTCCTGAACTCAACCATTCCCCCAGAACTGTCCCATATTTTGCTTCTGCACTGAATATGCAGACTTTCGGCCCCTTGTAGTTCGATCTAACAAGGCTTCCTTCATTGATGCAATTAACAAGAATGAAAAAAATCTTATATGCACTTCTTTCTAGAAAAACCCAGAACCATTATAGTCAAACAGTACAATTGTCTAGCTTTTTCGGAGTAAAGGCAAACCGTAATTCTTGGCTTCTTCTCTACTAACAAGTTATGGATTGACTTGTCAAACACAAATTATAATAATGGCTGATCTCGTGCTTTTGAACAATGATTAAATATATGAAATATGTCTTTATTTATTTTTCACCAAAGGAACCAATTAAGGTGTTTTGATTAGCATTTCAAAATAACAATTCCTTGGCCTTTTCCTCTGCTTACATTTTATATACTGGTGATTTCTGGGCGCTATCGTCTTGGTACTCTATATATATGTATATGGAATTATTATCATCGATTCCGGAAGTCGATCAATTTGTTAGCAAGTCGGAACTTCATATTCATGTTTCGCGCATGCATGTCATACATATCATACACCTCGCATAGTCTGAAACAATATTGGATTTGAGACTGGCCAGTTTCCAGCAACCCATAACCTTCTTTTACTGTTTCCTGATTTTGTAGTACTGCTAGTCAATTAGTATTAACATACTTTAGGGAGAGATTAGCTTTTCGCAGACTTTCTAGAATTCGAAACACTTTCGTTTAAATAAATATTAATGCTGAGGATTTTAGTGAGGTTACACACTTTTGCTTAATTGTTATAGTTTTTGGCTCAAATTGCAAATGCTGTAGTATTTTAAGATGAAAAAAAAAAAATCTTTCTTATTTTTAACTCTAAAATAATTATACCAAGAAAAAAAATAACTCCACAATAATTAAAGAAGAAAAAATACTCCATTGGAAAATGTTATTAATTCACTTCCAAAGGCATCATGTCCATGGTTAAAGAAATAATCCTTGTGAGTGGAGGCTTAAAGTATGTGAACGATCAACGATCCTATTGAGGCTAAGTGAAGTAAAAAAAATTAATTATGATTATCCTGTTAGTAGAGGACTGTAATCCTATCTTATGCATGTTTTTTTTGTCCTCTACTTGTTTTAACCCAGGACTGGATCTCGCTATAGGCACCTTCTTTATTTTCGTTGTGAGCATCTTACTGAAGATTCCTGCGTTCTATAAAGAGGATACAATTAATGCTACACCCGGCCAGTATAGTGACTAAATAGTACCGAAGAATAGAGAGACAAAAGGCAAGCCATGGCTGTGCTTGGAAAGCTTTCGCAACAACTTCTACTTGGGATCATCATCTTAGCAGCATCAGCATCTGCTCAACCCCTCCCGAGCTGTAACACCACATGTGGATCTCTCAGCATTCCCTACCCATTTGGAACAAGCGAGGGCTGCTTCCTTGATCCATCTTTTCTCATCACTTGTGACTATAACAAGTCCGAGCCTCCAACACCCTATTTGCGTCGTGGTAACTTAGTTGTCCTCAACATATCGCTAGACGGTGAAATGCGAATAAGAAATTCAGTAGCCAGGCGCTGTTACGGCCGCAGCTCCTATGCCCAAAATATCACCAGCACTATCACCACCAGGATCCAGTTGTCTAGATTTCGAATCTCACATACAAGTAACAACATCACTGCCGTCGGTTGTGGCGTTTATGCGTATATCCGAGGTTCAGATCAGGGTAATAAGAACTTCACGACTGGATGCTTGTCTCTCTGTGACAGCAGTAATGAGAGCAATGTTGTTAACGGGTCTTGCTCTGGCATTGGTTGTTGCCAGGCCTCTATCCCGAATGGAGCAACGCGTTATAATATGTTTGTTCGGAGCTTAAACCAAAAGGGATGTGGTTTCGGTTTTATAGTGGAGAAAGACGAGTATACCTTTTCCTCATTGGATCTTCCAGATTTCCAGAAGAGAAAATGGGTACCACTGGTGCTTGATTGGGCAGTTGGAAATGAGACATGCGAAGCTGCTAAAAAAAATATGACAAGTTATGCATGTAGGGCATTGAACAGTTATTGCATCAATTCCACCAACGGCCCTGGTTATCTTTGCAATTGCTCCTCCGGTTATCAAGGGAACCCATACCTTCCCGATGGTTGCCAAGGTACATTCGTGTTATATGCTTCTTGCCAATTAGCATATCTTTTCCAGTGTCTTGGTTTTTTATTTGCACATACAGTTATATTGCCGTTTAATTATCTTTGGTAAATGAGATTAGCTTAATGCTAAGGTTGTCTTGCTACTTCTGCTCCACTTCGTTTCAGATATTAATGAGTGTACTCAAATTCCAAACCCCTGCAATATTACTACAACATGCACCAACCTTCCCGGCAATTTCACGTGCTCTTGTCCCAAGGGATTCGAAGGCGACGGGCTGATCCAGGGAACAGGTTGCAGCCCTAAAGTTGGCAAATCTACGGATTCGAAGTATGCTATTCCACTGAGTAAGTATACATACGACTTGCATTACAGTTTTGTTTTGTTTTCGTTAATTTTCCTGGTCAATTTATTCATGCATATATATGGGATTGGGAACCCAACCATTCCCCCAGAAATACTAACCCATATTTATGATTTAAAGATATAATTTTCGTTTTTAGCTTTTGGCCTCCTTTTAAAAATATTGTTTGGGTTTTCACTCTCATTATAGGCAGTCCTGTTTTTCTCAGAGTATCAATTTAGTCCTATTAATCTCCATCTAAAAAGTTAACATTCAGTTCGGCTTTGCTAGTCTATAACAATTCGACTGGTGTCTCTCTTGATGACATGTCACCAAATACATAGGACATGTTTGTTTGCCTAAAATTTTTGGGCCCAAAAAATTCCAACCAAACAAACATACTTCAAAATTTCCAACTTTCACACATACATTTCAAACTTCACAAACCACAATAAAGTTCAACATTCAAAAGATTCCCAAAATTTTGGTAAAGAAACAACCCCATAGTCATATCATTAAAAAAATTATTATTATTTGGAAAAATTTAAGAAAAAAATAAAAATTATTAAAAAAAGAAGTTGAAACATCATAGTACATTATATATCTATCGAAAAAAATCAGTCAGACTTTCTCAAGTTTAAAGTTTCAGTTTGTTTGATTAAGCCCTTTATCTATAAAAAAAACAATGATCAATCCCTCACCCTCAATTCAATTGGGACATAAATTAATGAAAAAGCAAAATATGGTACTTACTCAAATTGCAAATGTGATCATGTGCAGGTATTTGCATAATCCTTTTAGTACTGCTGGTGGTTGGTTCTTTGATATATTGGGAACTGAAAAGAAGAGAGCTCATCAAGCTCAAAGAGAAATTCTTCATACAAAATGGTGGCTTGAAATTATTGCAGCAACTCTCGACGGATAAAGGGTCTATGGAGATGGCCAAAATCTATGGGACAGAAGAGCTCGAAAAGGCTACCGACAACTATGATGAGAGTAGAATCTTGGGCCGAGGAGGCTATGGAACCGTTTATAGAGGAGTGTTACCAAATAAGAAAGTGATTGCCATCAAGAAGTCCAAACTCAATGATCCAAGTCAGATTGAGCAATTTATAAATGAGGTGATTGTGCTTACTCAAATTAACCATAGAAATGTGGTCAAGTTATTAGGTTGTTGTTTGGAAACAGAAGTCCCCTTACTAGTTTATGAATTCATTACAAATGGGACTCTCTCTGAGCACATTCATGATGAAAGTAAATCATGCTCACTTTCTTGGGAGAAACGTCTAAGGATAGCAGCAGAAACTGCAGGAGCCATTGCATACTTGCATTCTGAAGCTTCAATGCCCATCATACACAGAGATGTGAAAACTACAAATATTCTTTTAGATGAAAATCTTACAGCAAAAGTTTCAGACTTTGGAGCTTCAAGGCTAGTTCCTCTTGACCGAACACAGTTAACCACACTGGTTCAGGGAACTTTTGGGTACTTGGACCCTGAATATTTTCATACCGCCCAACTAACAGAGAAAAGTGATGTCTATAGCTTCGGTGTTGTTGTCGCAGAGCTATTGACCGGAAAGGAAGCACTTTCTTTTGATGGGCTTGAAAGTGAGAGAAGTCTTGCGATGTATTTTGTGGCTGCGGTGAAAGAGAATCGTCTACTTGAAATTCTTGCAGATCACATAAAAAAGGAGATTAAAGTTGAGGAAGTCGAGGAAGTCGCTGAGCTTGCAAAGAGGTGTTTAAGGGTTAAAAGGGAGGACAGGCCAACTATGAGAGAAGTGGCAATGGAGTTGGAAAGTTTGAGAATGATGGGAAAGCATCCATGGGGAAAGGCTGATCTTGACATAGAAGAGATCGAGCACTTGCTGAGTGCACCTTCAGCACACTCTTTCATCATTAATGCTGGGAATGACAGTTCATCTAGTAGTACAACAGTTGGGTATGAGAGCATGAGCAAGCAAGTATTGAAACCACTAAATATTGATGGCAGATGATTAGTTGGTGAAATAATTTATATCTCCAATGGATGATAGAGAGTCTTCGCTATTGAACTTTTTCTCTACATTTTTCTCTTATAGGCATGGACATTTCTATTTATTGTTCATAAATCTACCTTCCCTCTCCCCCTCTCTCTCTCCTATTGACTTTAATTTCACTACAAAAAAAATTGGTATCTAGCGGATGTCTTTTTAGCGACGGTCTCTAAAAAAGATGCTAAAAGGTGTCTTTAGCAGCGTTTTTGGACAAAACAGCTAAAAAACCTATAGTGGCAGTTGCGCGACCGCCGCTAAACACACCCTATAGCGGCGTTTGTGGACAAATAGATCAAATTTTTAGCGGCATTTTTCACCGCTAGAAGTTTGACTTCTAGCAGCGTTTTGCAAAAAATAATGCCGCTAAAAGTTCGATCTTTAGCAGAAGTTCGATCTTTCCACAAATACTGCTAAAAGTCAAACTTATAGCCGCATTTGTGCACAAACAAACGCCACTATTGGTCGTAAGCTTTAGAAGCGTTTGTGTACAAATGCAGTTATACTTAAGGTATTTACAGCGGCGGTCACACTGACCGCTAAACTCTGCTATAATTTAGGTATCTATAGCTGCGGTCATAGTGACCGCCGCTAAAGCATACACCTTTAACCGCGTTTATTTTAAAAAAATCCTGCTATATGTATAGCTAAGCATAATATTTTTTTTATTAATTCTAAGTTATTTAGTGTTAATAATTATTTTATATATTATTATATTACTTTTAATAAATAATTTTATTTTTTCATGTATTTGAAAGTTTTTATTTTAAAGAATCTACTTAATAAAATATGGAATTAGAGGGAGCGTTATGAAAATTGAAGTTGTTATATGATATATTTTAAATTATAATCCATGATTGTTATGATAATTGCATATATATTTATTGACTAAATATAAGTAGTTTAAAGAACCTGCTATAGACCTTTTTTTTTGTAGTACATATTCAACAGATCGGTTTGTCCAAACTACGAAAATACCGAAGTACAAGGCACGTTATTACGTTATCACCACAAGGACTCATCCTCCCATATATATGCCTATAGAAAGTCCAGCATCTATAGCCATAGTTTTTCACACAAAAACAGTGGAATAAAATTGAATCTTGTTTCTGAAATACTGGGGCAATGGATTTCCATGGGATACTTTTTCAAGTCGCATTGATTGGTGTGATATTATCAGAAATGGCAGCTGCAGAGTAGCAGCTCAATTAGCCAAGCCTAATTGCCCAGACCACTGCGGCGATGTAGAAATTCCATATCCGTTTGGAACAACTGAAGGCTGTTACATTGGGAGTCGGATTCCATCCAGACAGGAGGTTTCTGGATACATGCAAATGAAAGGTCCATATGGATTAAAATAAATCCAACGCTTGGAAGGGCGCCACGTAAATTAATGAAATTCATATACGCTTCACTCGGCTCGGCTCTTCGATCTTTTGGCTTCAGCGTTTTCACTTTGTAGTACCGGTCAAATTAAGAGAGCATAGAGGTTCGACCGGTACAGAAAAAAAGAGACGTCTTTTAATCTCCCAAAAAATCTCGAATTAAAAACAAAATTAGAAAAAAACATACCTCCAATTCATCACGTAGTTGCAAACGACGCAAAACGGGTTGTGACAAAGCACGGGCACGACCACGACCACGTTCACACCTTTGCTCAAGTGTGCTCTTTACTCACTTATTCCCTTTATGCTTCGGCTCCCGAGTCTTGAAACCTTTTGCAACAATCCCGATATCAACATCCACAAATTCGTTACTTGTGTATGAATTCGTTACAAATGGGACTCTTTCTGAACACATTCACGATAAAACCCTATCACCCTCGCTTACATGGGAAAAGCGTCTTAAGATAGCAGCAGAAACTGCAGGAAACATTGCATACTTACATTCTGAAGCTTCTATGCCTATTATACATAGAGATGTGAAAACTACGAATATACTTTTAGACGAGAACCAAACAGCAAAGGTGTCTGACTTCGGAGCTTCAAGGCTTGTTCCGCTGGATCAGACACAATTAACAACATTGGTCCAAGGAACTTTGGGCTACTAAGACCCATAATACTTTCATACAAGCCAGCTAACAGAGAAGAGTGATGTCTACAGCTTTGGCGTTGTTTTGGCAGAGTTATTGACAGGTAAGAAAGCACTTTCTTTTGATGGGCCCGAAAGAGACAGAAATCTAGCAACATTCTTTGCTTCTGCTGTAAAAGAGGAGCGTCTACTTGAAATTCTTGAGGGTCAAATTATGAAGGTTTACAATATTGAGGAATCAAAGGAAGTTGCTGATCTTGCAAAGAGGTGTTTATGGCTAAAAAGAGAAGAAAGGCCTACTATGAAGGAAGTGGCGATGGAGTTGGAAGGATTACGGGTTATTGAAAAGCATCCGTGGAGAAAGCCGGCTGATCTCTCTACAGAAGAGAGTGAGTACTTGCTCAATTCATCTGCTTGTGCTTTCAGCATTGATATTGGCAATGGATGTTCGTCTACTAGTATTGCAGCTGGGTATAATGAGAGCATGACGAAACAACTCTTAAAACCACTGGATGATGGGAGATAATTGGTCTGTAAACAGTGTCTTGATCGAAGGGATGGATTAATCCGTTTGGATGGCTAAGGCGGAGTAGCAAATAAACTTTCTTTGCTTTTTTTGTATTTAGTCTATTTTGTTTCTAGTTCAGGGATATGGAAAAATAGATACTTCCGCATTATATCTCTGGTTTTTCTCAAGTGCAAAGAGTAATTCAATGCCTCTCTCTCTCTCTTCACACGATGGATTTTCCAAAACCAAATCCGAACGTGGCTTTTTTTATAGGGATAAATGTAAAATCAGTCTCTGTGCTATACTCAAAAATCGTTTTAGTCCATGTGATTCTATTTTCGTTTGTTACTGATCCTCCATCAGGGACTAATTTTATCACTTTCTGAAATCACAGGGACTAATTTAATGTTTTTCATATCACAGAGACTAAATCGATTTTTGCGTATAGCACAGGGACCAATTTTGCATTTATCCATTTTTTATAACCCAAAAAAACCAAAATATCGAACATGTCCTTTTTCTGTTTCTTTTTTGGTGTCAAGCAATTTGGGCCTGGGGGAACCCTTCATGGTGGCCCACTGGCCCAATTTTCAATAAAAGGAGTTGGATGCTTCTCTTGTTCATTTCGTATTCCTGGGTGAACAAGGCTTCTCTCTTTTAATCAAAACGGGTTACATAACTTTATGGAGAAAAGTCATAATTAGCCTTATAAGTTTGGCAAAAAATCAAATAATCCTCTTAAGTTTCAATTTGGCGATTTAAACCTCATAATTTTGAACATCATCAATTCTAGCCCCTCGTTTAAATTAGGCGTTAAATCTGACAGAAAATCATGCAAAATGATCGAAATGCCCCTCCAAGACTAATTTTATTTTAAAAAATAAAAATTTAAGAAATAAATATATTATTGAAATAAAGTTTCAATAGTTTTATTTAAAAAAATTTATTTTCTATTTTTCATGAATTGTTTTGTAATTTTCTCTTGGAGGGACATTTCGGTCATTTGCATGATTTTTCGTCGGATGTAAATTTAGACGGGGGCTAGAATTGATGATGTTCAAAAGTTATGAGCCTTAAATTGCCGAATTAAAACTTAAGGGGGCTATTTGATTTTTGACCAAATTTATGGGGCTAATTATGAAGTTTCCCCTAACTTTATTCAAAGAAAAATAGCTTTTCAAGCAACCACTGTTACAAAATTTCCTACATTCCAGTATATTTCTAATACCTTGTGGGCATAATTTCCTATATAAATCCAGTAGCTGGTGTGAACAGAAATAGCTTCCCAAACACCTCCGCGGTGACTTTCGATTGATTGGTCTTTAAAATGTGTTGTGATTACCAAGGAAATCAGCGTGTATATATATTCAACTCCCGATTACATTTGGGAGTAAACTACACAAGTTGAAAACATTTTACTACAATTAATTGTATCAATTATGAGCTTATAAAAAAAATTGTATCAATTGTGAGATTAAGATTAAAAACGTTAAAAAAGATTCATTAAATAATAATGAACATTGCCGTGAGGGTAGAATCTCATCCGCATTAGAATTAATCAGAATCGCCATGAGACAAACGCAGATCATCGGAAGCAGACACACAGTTGATTACTGATGCGCTAAAATTAAGTTGTTTATTTCATATCCTTCAACTTTCTCGTCATATATATGCGACCCTCTACACAAGTAGTTAACTTTTCGGTGCTTCAAAATCATGCTTTTATAGTCTTATTTCTCAGCATTAATTAAGCCGTCACTGATTTGCTACAAGAACTGGCTACTTGAAGTTAGTTCTTAGGTGGCTAGGTAAATGGTGAACGAAATGAGGTACGATTACAATATTGCACGCAAGTATGCGTGCGTGCTAGTTGGCTACTAATTGTACATGCGGGCATAGTTTGCTATATATAATATCAATCACGCGACTGAGTTGTGAAAATACCTCCCGCGGTGACTTTTACTTGTCTTCATGAAGATGCATGTGCTGAAGCGGTCCCGAACGATACCAGGATATATTCTATTGATAACAGATAATTGATTCGCCCCTAAGTATGGTAGTGAGCTGTAGTCTATTGATTAACTACAAGGTCCGCGTTTGGTGAGATTCCTCACGCCGTGGGGATTCAATATTGTTATTTAATTTGAAAATCAGTTAGAACTCGTCCCTGAGAGAGCCAAAATGACTTATTAATGAGGGTCGCACCAATCCTTTCCATGGCAGCATTTTCTATTTACATGCCAACTCTATATCGGCCTACACACGTTAACCATTAATATTTAAAATTTGGGTACAATCTGACAAAGACTTATAGCTGCAAAGTCTCTGGAGAGGGGATGGAATATGTTATTATTGTAAATAAAAGAAGAAACTGAGGGCATAACATATTGACCTCATCAAGTCAAGCGTAACCTTAGCTAGGCTTGATACTGAGACTTCGAGATACAGATTTAGACTGACGAAGTCGTTGATGGGTGCATCCCAATGACCGAGAGATAAGGTCTTTATACAAAATAAGTACATGTAATTAATAATTTTATGATGCTTAGAAAAAAAAAATCTAAATTAATTGATGGGTGCATCCCAACTACAAGGCACCTTATTACGTTATCACCACAAGGACTCATCCACCCATATATTTGCCTATAAAAAGTCCAGCATCTTAGCCAAAGTTTTTCACACAAAAACAGTAGAGTAAAATTGAATCCTGTTTCTGAAATAGTGGGGCAATGGTTTTCCACGAGATACTTTTGCAAGTCGCATTGGTTGGTGTGATATTATTAGAAATGGCAGCTGCAGGATTAGCAGCTCAATTAGCCAAGCCTAATTGCCCTGACCACTGCGGCGATGTACAAATTCCATATCCATTTGGCACAACTGAAGGCTGTTACATTGATGATTACTTTTTCATCAATTGCACCGACTCGTCCGGCCATCTCCAGGCATTTTCTGGGGGTGTTATGGTTCAGAACATTTCTCTCAATGGCCAGATGGACATCTTGACCTATACGGCCAATGACTGTTACAACGAGACCGGTAATTCGCTTTATAGCAACCAACCCTCTCTCCGGACTGCACCGAATTTCACGATTTCCAACACTCAAAACAAATTCATGGCTGTTGGCTGTGACACTTACGCCTTCCTTAACGCTTTCCGGAACAACAAACCCTTTTCCATAGGCTGCACGTCCATATGTGAAAGTGCTAGCAACGTGATCAATGGGTCTTGCTCTGGGATTGGGTGTTGCCAGGTAGAAATTCCAAAAGGATTGAAGAACTTCACTTTGAGAGCTCGTAGCTACTATAACCACACGAATGTGTCGAGCTTCAATCCATGCAGTTATGCTTTCGTTACGAAACAAGACCTGTTCAATTTCTCCTCTGCTGACCTGGTCAAGTACAATGAATCCGTTCTGACGGTTCTTGATTGGGCTATCGGTAATGATACATGCCTGAATGCTCAGACGGGGTTGGATTACGCATGTGGAGGGCACAGCACATGTAACGATTTAGACAACCGCAATGGATACCTTTGCAAGTGCAAAGAAGGTTATGACGGAAACCCATACCTTCCTGATGGTTGCCAAGGTATGAATTAGATATTTAGCAACAAGCTTCTCAAGAGAATAAGGATAGAGAAAATTAATTTATACGAATTTCAAATATGCTAGCTTGTATGATATTTTCCCTTTCTTCTTTAGTGACTTATAAATTATATTAAACCCAATGAAATGCTATGAAACCTAACGACTGTAAAGAAGATTCGGCAAAAATACAGCATAGACGGAGTTACATACTATAGTCTCTCATTGTTTCGTCCATGAAACGTGAAATATACTTCTCTTAACATGGACGTATCACGTATATATACATAAACCAGCTGTAAACCACGTGACTCACCTGAACTTACTATTAAGTACAAGCACCACACAACAGACAGATCTAACTTCTAAGAAAGAATATCTAGTGAAGAATCTAACTCTAGAAAAATCGATTTAGTGATGAAATATCTTATGATGGGCTACATTGTGTTTCAGATATCGATGAGTGCAATCGAAACCCCTGCAAAGATCCGAATCAAATATGCATGAATGTTGCTGGTAGCTACGACTGTTCTTGTCAAGAGGAGTACGAAGCCTATAACATGACAGATGGAACTGCAGGTTGCCGTGCTAAAGTCCACCAGTCTCGGATTATCAGTATTGCACTCGGTACGTATATAAGAGTTATTTATGATTTTTTTGAAACTTCATTTTCTTTTGCTCGTTACTTTATTCCAACATATATATATATATGTTAACTGATCTTTTGACTTTGATAAATATTTAACAAAGCGTAGGATGAGAGGACAAGTCCTTAAATATTATATATAGCTGAACAGTATTCAATCACTCTCTTTTTGTTATATTTCTTTTCTTTTTCTTCGTTTCTGCGTCATTGACTTCCGCAAAAAAATTTCTACATTTCATGCAATGACTATAGTTTGATACATTTCTATTGTTATTCCATAATTTAAAAATATTTCTATAATTTAAATATTATATATAGTTTGATACATTTCTATAGTTATAGCTTTCAAGGGTAAAAATCATACATGAGATTCCGTTTGTCTTGTTCACAAATAACAAACTAAGATCAACCATTTCTGGTTTGATACATTTCTATAGTTATTCCAATTAAACTAACAATATGGGATACCTAAGTTGAAATGCAAATCTGGACGTGTGCAGGTATCTGCATAAGCTTTTTAGTACTTCTTGTGGGTGGTTGTTGGATATATTGGGAACATAAAAGAAGAGAGCTCATCAAGCTGAAAGAGAAATTCTTCAAACAAAATGGCGGCTTAATGTTATTGCAACAACTCTCTAGTCACCACGGGGGTTCTATGGAGTTTGCCAAAATATTTAGTGCAGAAGAGCTTGAAAAGGCCACCAACAATTACGATGAGGAAAGAATCCTTGGCCAAGGAGGCTATGGAACTGTCTACAAAGGAGTGCTGCAAAATAACAAAGTAGTTGCCATAAAGAAATCAAAAATTAGCGATCCCAGTCAGATTGAGCAATTCATAAATGAGGTGACTTTACTTACCCAAATTAACCATAGAAATGTGGTCAAATTATTAGGTTGTTGTCTAGAAATAGAGGTGCCCTTACTTGTGTATGAATTCATTACAAATGGGACTCTTTCTGAACACATTCACGATAAAACCCTATCATCCTCGCTTACATGGGAAAAGCGTCTCAAGATAGCAGCAGAAACTGCAGGAGCCATTGCATACTTACATTCTGAAGCTTCTATGCCTATTATACATAGAGATGTGAAAACTACAAATATACTTCTAGACGAGAATCACACAGCAAAGGTGTCTGACTTTGGAGCTTCAAGGCTAGTTCCTCTGGATCACACACAATTAACGACATTGGTGCAAGGAACTTTGGGCTACTTAGATCCAGAATACTTTCATACAAGTCAGCTAACAGAAAAGAGTGATGCCTATAGCTTTGGGGTTGTTTTGGCAGAGCTATTGACGGGTAAGAAAGCACTTTCTTTTGATGGACCTGAAAGAGACAGAAATCTAGCAACATTTTTTGCTTCTGCAGTAAAAGAGGAGCGTCTACTTGAAATTTTTGATGGTCAAATTATGAAGGTGGACAATATTGAGGAATTAAAGGAGGTTGCTGATCTTGCAATGAGGTGTTTAAGGCTAAATAGAGAAGATAGGCCTACGATGAAAGAAGTGGCGATGGAGTTGGAAGGATTACGGGTTATGGAAAAGCATCCGTGGAGAAAGCCAGCAGATCTCTCTACAGAAGAGACTGAGTACTTGCTCAATGCATCTCCTTTTGCTTTCAGCATTGATATTGGCAATGGTTGTTCGTCTACTAGTATTACAGCTGGGTATAACGAGAGCATGGCAAAACAACTCTTAAAACCACTGGATGATGGGAGATAATTGTTCTGTAGACATTGTCCTGATCGAATGGATTGATGACATAGATTACTCATGTACCCATAATTGAGCTACAATCCGTTTGGTTGGCTGATGTGGAGTAGCAAATAAAGTACTTTCTTTGTGCACGATATATATATCCAAGGCATGGAATTTTCTCTTCGCTCTTTTACAGCACAAATATTAATGTTTCGTTGAAATTATTATATTCGTTTTTCCATTTTCTTTTCAGTTTTCATTTTCCTTTGGGTTTTGAGGAGGACACAAAATATGCTATTGTATAGGTTCATCCAATTCAATTACCCTTTTTCCTCAAATTAAAAAGTTTAATTCCGAGTTGATAAAACGGATGTGCCTTTTTAAATTTAATGGTTATATAATCTATCTTGTAGAAATATGCATGCATAGGATAAGATATACGAAGAAATGGATCCAAATTAATTAAAGCGTTAAGAAGGCAAATTTATGCGCAGAATTGTAGGCTTGCTGCTGCCCCAATTTCTTTTATAATTTGATGGTTTACGACTCAACTTACTAGCGTACCCAAAAACGGAATTCCCAATGGGGTCCACCTGAGATAAAAGCCCAAGCGCCCGTCTCTTGGGCTATAGCTGGAGGGGTCTCGGAGTAATTCAACTAGATTTTTTTTTTTCCCTTTCAAACGCGACATGCATTGCCCAAGCTACATCTACATAATTGATCTAGCTAAATTCATCTATTTTCATTTTCCGTACATGTTTCATGACATATCAACGATCTAGCTAAATTTATGGCTTTTCTTTATGTTTTTCGAAAGTTGTAAAGTTTTGCAAATCTGACTTTCATATTATGTTAAATAACTTTGTTTTAATGTTAAATAACCACATCAGCTCCAAAGTCTGGGGAATGGGGATAGAATATGTTATTATTGTAAATAAAAGAAGAAGCTGAGGGCATAACATATAGACCTCGTCAAGTCAAGCTTAGCCTTAGGCAGTGATATGAGACTTATGTTGTGTTTGTGTTGAAAAATTTTTGGTATTGGATTTTATGTTGGTATTGGGTTTAACGAAAAAGTGAAGAGAGGTAATTTTTTATATTTTTGATGGGAGAGAGAGATATATTATATTGTACTATTTTATTGTAAGTTGGTGAAAAATATTGTGATATTTTTAGTGCAAACGCACCCTTCGAGATATCAAAGGCTGACACCCTGGCGCAGCCATTTGATGCAAACTAAGGCCAAGTCATTGATGGGTGCGTCCCAACGACCGACAGTTAAAGGCTTGAAAATTTTATCTAATAAAATAATTTATTTTAATTATTTTTCTTTAATATAATAAATATAAAAAATAATTTAAATCAACTCTCTTCACTTTTTATATTTCAAAATTTTTAATAATTTTACCATTGTTTTTTAACTCTCAATTAATTAAAATAAAAAAACTGTTTCACTTGACTGATCTGTAACTCCTTAAGTTATCACATAGAAATATTTATAATATATGAGGGTGAAATTTACACAACAAATCAACGTGAATATAAGCCAAATTGAAGCAAATGCACAATATTACGTGTGGTCATGACAAAGGGTTCCGTTGTTTTTTCCAGGTCAAAAGTCCACGAGAGAAAAATCCACAGCCACGTGCCCACCCGTAGACAAGAAAGATATTGAACGGACCAGTTTGTCTTTAATTTTGTCTTGTGACTCCTATCCAATTAAGCTTCTTTAACATTGAATATTAATGCTTACGAATAAGCATTAATATAATTTCTGAGTCAATTGATGAATAAGAAATCGATGACGTGTTGAAATCTCATCCGTTTATTTCAAAAGTTAGAAGCACATAATTAATTAGGGTGGGGGCATTTTCTATATAGACACGTTTTACCATAAAAAAAAAAAAGATGTAACGAATTTCTTTGTAAGGATTTTAAAGAAGTGGTTTTCTCTAAGTAAAATTAGCGTTTATTTTGATATTTTTTTTTGGAAAAACTCCAACAATGACTATTCGTTCACCTGTTGATTGCGAAGTAGAAAAAAAAGACTTGTTGATTGTGAAAGTCTCCAGAGGAAAAATTACAAACTCAATGTAGGGACAAATTATAAGAAAATATGGAATTTTGGAGAGACTGAGAGGCACGTTAAATGTGAAAGCCAGAATAAATTCTAGTAGGGGCCGTGGAGACCGGTCATGGAAGACGGCTCCTTTTGTTCATTTTTTGTCATGGCCAATGATCGGTTAGTTTCGGGCCAGTTTGGGTCGATCCGTTCGGTCTCGGCCCAAAAATGTACACTCTTAATTCGAAAGACCAGTTTGTATAAACTACGAAAATACCCCACGGTAGGGCAGGGTATCACTGTGTCACCAAAACGGAATTGGGTAGACCCTAGTATGTACGGAGCATTGACTGGGTCATGGCCTAGAGCATGTATTCTTTGAGTGTGGAAATTTTAGGTATTGAGGTTTGTGAAATATTATTGTTTGTGAAAAAGTTATGAGTTTGTGAAAAAGTGAAGAGAGATAAGATTTTTAATAAATATTATAATAAAAAAAATTATTTGATGAATTTTTTAATATTAACCCTAAATAATTGGGGCCAATTATTTGGATTTCAAACAATTCCAATAATTATCTTTAAAGTCTTCTCCCTCGTCAATAATGGGCTTCGGCATCAATGTAGAGCTGTCCGTGGGGTTGTAGTTATGCACTTGAGAAAGATGACCGAGAGAAAGACACCTGCGTCAGGACCACGCTACAATATGCAATTCTAAGTCAAGCACAAACTCTAGAAACACGAACACAAGACTCTATAGGGATTAAGATTTTATCTAATTTTCTAATTTTATAAACTCTAGAAATGATGTAACAATTGTTATCTGTTACATGTGACCATCACGTAACCCCCATACGTTGTGAATAGTCCATCTTGCCCCTAAAAATAGTGTTGTTGCAATTGGTTTAAGTTTTCCCCGTGCCCTAAACATTGCGTGTTAGTTCAAGTGCTCTGAACTCCCGATAGAAGTGGCACACCCAAAACTTAGCAACTTGGATCTGCAATCAAGGAAGGCCGAGGGAACATCGAATTCACAAGGTAATGCCCAGAAATAAATCCCCTTTTAGTGTTCATTGTAGTTTTTACAATGTAATACTCAGAAACACCAAAACACGAGTTCATCTTTACTTACATGTTCTTTGTAGTTTTCATAAATTCCCTTTTCATAAATCCACTTGTTACTTACTGAAGGTGACTTGGGAATGCAATTATAGAATGACCCTCCCTCATTAGTACTTTTCTTGAGCAAAAGATTTTCAAACTTGAACTCGTGTTTCTACTATTAGCCGCAAATACGAAAAAAATTGCATGACCTTGCTAATGCCATGAGTAAATGGTTGATGTTTATATTCTGCAGCTTTTACCTTGCCTTGCAAATAATGTGTGGGTTAAATGTTTTGTGTGCATATTATGCAACTTAGTCTTCTTCCTATTGTCTGGTTATGTCTACTTCCAATGCTAGTTCAAGTTTCTGGGCTAAAGAAGGTGGGGCAAGCACGGGGGGATGTCAATGTTACTGTGGTATCTCTATGTACATGAAGACATCATACACTGAGCAAAATTTTGGACGTCGATTCTTCAGTTGTCCCAACTATAAGTTGAAGCGTGCTTGTGGGTTTTTTACTTGGGTTGACCCTCCAATGTGTGAACACGGGAAAAGGGTGCTAAGAGGTATGCGAGAAAGACAAGAACGGTTAAATATCGAAAGCCTAAATATAGACACGCTGAAAAAGGAGATCGGAAAACATCTCAATCTCGAGAAGAAGTACAAGCTTGCATTGGGATTGTTGTTTTAAAGACTACATAGCAACCCAAGAGGGGGGTGAATTGGGTTTTTATACAAAACTAAATTTTTTTCAAGATATTATAAACAATATAACCAAAGGGCACAAAATACCACAGAGAAATAAATAGAACAAGGAAGTAAGAGAGATAGAGTTAAAGAGATGACACCTATTTTTTAGGTGGTTCGGCTAACTCTTGCCTATGTCCACCCCCAAGGCTATTGACTTCCTTGGGCTTTCTTTACTATTCTTCAAATAGTAAGTACACATTAGCTTCTGGGGTGCTAAGGAACCTTTACAAAGCGTTTTGTGAGCTCACGCTTTCAACTATCTCACAAATTTCAAAACCTAAGGGATTTCTACTACTCAGTCGAGTAGGACCCAGTGTTTACCCAACACTCACGAGGTTTAAAATGAATAGGTACAAAGAATAATCTGGGAAAGCTCTCAAAACAGAATATAAAAATATAAAGTGCAAAGGAGAGCAAGAAGACAAATATCTCAGTAGAAAGCTGAAGTTTGGCAGGTGAATAACAAGCTTTCTTGGTAGGTGCGGTCTTCTCTTTTCCTCAAAGCTCTTTCTCTCTCTAGAAGTTAGGTTGAAGAAATAATTGCAAGTGTTCGTGCAGGAAAGTCTTCTCTCTTTCTTCTTGTCTCTTGTATTTAAAACATCTTGACTTCAATGGTCATAAAGACAAGAGAAAATGATCGTTGGAAAGGTACCCATGTTTTAAGGAGGTGATTTGAAAGTTCTGACAACTTTCCGAAAAATCCTCAAACTCGTGGCATGTGTTGGCACATGGATGGTATTTGTTGACACATCAAAATTTGAACTGGAGTTGGGCTCTTGGGAGTAAGTGCAATGTGTCGACACTAAGTCTTCAATATGCCGACACTTAAAAAATTCACTGAAAAAGGTGTCTCGGGTGTATGTACAATGTGTCTACACTTTATCTTCAATGTGTCGATACCATGTTTTCATCTCTCGAGAGTAAGTGTCCAAGCCATCCAAAACAGCTCAAGTTCATTCTCAGGAGCATATGTCGCGAATACTAGAGCTGGAGCTCGAATTGCATGCTTGAGATCTGCATCTTTTTTTCGGTAGTACTTTACGTGGTAAGGACCAAATATTCCTGCCTTGGCTAATTTTGATGCCCTAGCGACTTGGTTGCCCTGGCGCCCCTGGCTAATTTCCTGCCCTGGCTAATTTGGATGCCCTGACGACTTGGATGCCCGGGTGCACCTGGCTAGTTTCCTGCCCTGGCTTCCCTGGCCAATCCTGCCCTGGATGCACTTCCAAATCTACTTATGCACATTTAGAGAGAGAGAACTACAATCATT
This sequence comes from Myrica gale, assembly GCA_963930655.1. NCBI lineage: Eukaryota > Viridiplantae > Streptophyta > Magnoliopsida > Fagales > Myricaceae > Myrica > Myrica gale. The sequence continues at coordinate 1,730,757 of OZ005599.1, forward strand.
TGAAATACAACATGATAATTGTGGATTGACAAGGTAAAATATAAAGTCTTCAAAAAAAACTTAGAGACTTTGTTATCATCAAAATCAGATATGGTATGTTAAACAAAAACCAACCTTGGGCTAACATTGTTGATGGTCGTAGTAGTAATTTTATCTATTTTGTGTTGTTTGGCCACATTTTCATGAATTCTAGGATGAATTATGAATGTAAATTGTCAGTTTGTAAGGATATTTGAATTTATCATTTTGTAGGTTTTTACTTCAATGAATGGATGAGTTAGGTGCTGTTAATGAATGTGTTATCATTCAACTTCAATAGCTGTGTCAAATTGTGAAAGTTGGCAGACTTGTAAGAATACAATTACAAAATCAGTGTATTCAAAACATGACAAACTTTGATCTCATTCAACTTTCCGCTTTCATTGTTTATAGAAGATCTTATAAAAATGTAGCATATAGCCCCAACAGAAGATATTTCATCAACAATGTAATAACCAAAATAACATAACCTTTTCACCAAAAATAACACAACCCACTCAAAATAACTCAACCTTTCACAATTTACCAACCTGTTACAATGACCCTAAAAAAATTACAACACATGGCCAATATACATCCAAGTCCTACATTGTTCAAATTTATACCCAAGTTCACAACCAAAATCCCAAATAAGTACATCACAAACAAAATCACCGTGGATGATCATTTTTCTTCTTTGTCTTCCTCAACCCGCTTGTGCTCTCATCTGTGGGGCTCTTCTTCTTTTTCATCTTCCTCAGCCCGTCATTTTCATCTTCCTTTTGTTTTCCACTCGCCTTCTGACTTGCTTGGGTGGCTGGATCAACTTGTGACCTCACAACAAGTTAAGTGAGGTCAATGAATAATTGAAGAGGATTCCCCGACCCCTAGCAATCCCTCGTAGACGATCTGAGCTTCGGGTTCGCGATGCTACACTCCCACCAGTCTGTGACTTATTGGCAGTGCAACCTTTTATTTTTCGTGATGAAGAGGGTGCTTCTGATGGGCTGCTCCTTCCCAAGCTTGAGGGCAGCGAACCTGTTGGGCTCATTCCCCAGCTAGAGGGCTGCATAATTCTGGTAAAATTGGGTGGATCCTACAAAATATTCCAAAACTTAGTTCTCAAGTAATTAACTGTGACAACATAAGATCTATAATTCTTTTTTTTTCAGCTAAGTTAGTAAGTATATGAGTCCTTGTGCATGCCTTATGAGTTTCCAATTATTCACTTTGGCCTTGAATTTCTAAGAATAAGTCAGTTTCCAATCATTCACTAAGAGTAAGTATGACATATCTTACTACACAGTCTACCTTTCCAAAGGTCACGGTTAGTCATAAATTTCTAAGAATAAGTCACTGCACAAACTGATGATAAAAAATCAAACAACAATCATATCATATATAAAATTTTGATTCCAATATATGATTATTAAATCATTGAAAAAATTAGCATTGTTTGTTTTCTTAGGCTTAAGTCAAATTCGAAAGTATGCTTGCAGAGGTAAAACCATGTCCCCATTTTTGAGTTTTGGCATCCATCATAATCTAGGGCTAACTTACATCAGATATAGACCAGAAGCATATCCAAAATACTTAATTTACTGAATGTGTGCAAGCTTACAACATTGGTCGTGAACCCAGAAGCAACGACAGTAGATGATCCAGCTTGAGAGGAAGGAACCTCTGTCAACATTTGCAGAGAAGTCAGCAAGTAGTAATCCATAATCATGTAAGTTAATGTATAAGTCAGTTTAGGGAGTTACCTCTGGTGGATTGGCACATGGCTGGTTATTAGGTGTTTTCTGTTTCTTCTTGCATGATCTAGCATTATGCCCCACTGTTTAGAGCATCTAATCTCGGTGGCAACCTTGCTGATTCTAACTCGGGACTTTGGTTCATCAATACCTCTTCTCTTCAACTTCTTTGGCCTTCCAAGTTGCACTCTTACGACTAGAGGTAGAACCGGTGCTTGAGTTGTATGTTCCCACTGTTATTCACTTGGCATCAGGTGAATCATTGGCTTGTAAGCCTTCATGTGAGTATCAACAGTGTAACACTCATCTACGTAGTATTCTGGCTTCCCTCCAACGTATTCAGTACGGGGGCCCTTACAAACTTCTCCCAATAATTCACCTCGAACAACACAAATGAATTGCTCATTTGCTATAAACCTAACAGGATTTTAAAAACATACACAATCATTTTAACAGAATAACATATAATAGCAATTTTAAAAGTAAACATAGGCCATAAGTAATGAGTCACGTAGACAACAAGTCACCCAAAGCACATGTTTAAATACAACACAAGTCATATAAAACAAAACAAAAAGTCACATACAGAAAATTAGAACCAATTTAAAATCACAGAAAACATAACCATAAAACATATAGCTCTGCAAGTCACATAGAATCGGGAAAGGTTCAAACTTTCAGAAAAAGGAATTGAAAGCACAGTTAAAACTACAGTTAAAGCTAAATTGTCCACCTTCTTACATTTCCAACGACAGGCTGAAAAATTAAAAGGAAAAGAATGGAAGCTATCAACTTCTAGAGTTTCAAACTTTCATTAGAAATCCTGCAAGAGTAAGATATCAACTAAACAAAGTTGACAACAAGTACGGTTTTGAAATGCATAGCAACCAAAGAATTAAAAATCAGGCACAGATAACAAAATAGCTCCCAACTTCCAAATGCATAAATTAAACATTCAAAAAGTGGACATCAAGCATAAATCCAAGCTTGCATAAATAATCCTAGAAGAAATAACAAAGTTAGTCACAGAACTCTGCACATGTCACATGTTTTAAAAAGGCACAAGTACTATAAAAAATCCATATGGTTCACATGCTTTTGGAGAACAATAATCAGAGCCCACAATGCTTTACAAAGTTAGTTGCTTAATGGCCAGGACAATACTTAATGGCTAGGACAATAGGAGACCACAACAACACATGCTTTCGGAGAACAACAAATACTGGTAGAGAGAAAGGGGACCACAACAGCACAACAAATCTTCAAATTGACTAATACAATACAAACACTGGCAGAGAGAGAAGGGGACCACTCGAGGAAAGTGGACAACTCAAGGAAAGGGGACATGAGACAAATACTAAGCATACTATAAGCAACATTCCACTTTCCAAAACTAACAGAGTACCCTTTCATCCAACAATATGTACGCCTACCAACCCATTCGCAGCCAACCCAATCACCAACAACCCATAAATCAGATTTGAGGAACAAAACGAAAAGTGGTGTACAAGTAGAAACAGTGGCATTTGAAGACCAAAAAGCTTACCTTCGACATAAAAACTAAAATGCTGATCTTCACTATGCCCAAATGCAATCAAACAACGCTAGAAATGTTTAAGGCACTGAAATGGATTTGTGATTTGGGGAAAGATTGGGGGAAAACGTATCGTACTCAAATGGGTTAGTGTTTTGGGGGAAAAAGCTCGAGTCTTTCTCCTGTTCGAGTTTTGGTTTGAAAAACCTAAGTGTGGGTGGGTTAGAATATGCGATGACGTCTTGGAGTTACGGGGGAAAATTAAACAAAAATCTAACAGGACTATTCATTGGGCATTAAAGTCTTATTGCAGGATATGAGAGTCACGTGATGGTCACGTGAGACTTAACCCCAAATCGGGGTCCCAAACGAGGTTGAAACAGAAAACGTAAATAATAGGGGCGGATTGTCACGAGTTGTAGTTTAGGGGGAATATTGAGAATTTGATGTAAGTTTGTAGAGAGAAATTGTAATTAACCCTTTATAATGAAAAACTTCTAGGTTTCTGTTCTGCAATGGTTGAGTTTACATTATTATTATTTTTCCGTTTAGCATCTGTCAGTCTTCAGGTTTTCGTAATAACAGAGGAATTTTCGCTGCAAACTCGATTCCCTCACAGGAAACGTCAAGATAATGGCTTGGAGCATGTGACAACTGATTAATTAATCTTTTCTTCGGAGTTAAAAGAAAAAAAATTTGTTTTTTCGTAGAACGCAACTCAGAGAATGGGGATTAAGCCTCGTATACACGGACGACTTGCTCATGATCCCTCACATCGTTACAGCGAAGCGAACTATATCGCGTCAGCTTTTTCCCGTGTGGAGCTGATATGACGACCCCACGCCCAATGGCAATGATGAGTCAGCTGATGATGCAACTGCTAATGCCCATCGCCTCCACGATGGACTTTGGTGATTTTTTCCTTTTTCTAAGGCGTCAGTGATTTGCTTCATGAAGGCTGTTGGTGGGTGATACCACTAGGTCCGATTAGCATATAATCCTAACTGACTGATCCAAATTGTGTGTATATATATATATATATATATGGTAGTAAACTATACAAGTTGCAAACATTTTAATTAATATAATTAATGGTATCAATATTTATGAGATTATGATTAGCGAGTGTGCACATCACTCTGCCGGTCAACTACATTTCAGTACTTTTCTATTACCTTGAGGGCGGGCATAGTTTGGTACATAAATCAAGCAACTGAGGTGTGAAAAAGTAGCCATAGCTATAGCTTCCCAACCACCTCCAGCGGTGACTTTCGATCGATTGGTCTTAAAGATTCAAACAAATCAGCAAATATATACATATTCAGCTCCCGATTACATATGGGAGTAAACTATATTTACAAGTTGCAAACATTTTAATATAATTAATTGTATCAATTATGAGATTAATGAACCTTGCCGTGACGGTAGATTAATCTTACAGCATCAGGCATTAGAATCAGAATCACCAAAGGACAAAAGCCGATCATCGGAAGCAGAAAAACGGTCTCTCGTCATATGATGTGCGAGCCTCAACACAACCACACCTCCCGCGGTGACTTTCAGTTAGCCTTCATGAAGATGCACGTGCCAGCTCATGTGGTCCCGCACAATATATATTCTATTGATTCGCCCCTAAGTACGCTAGTAAACTGTATTAATCCATCGAGTTAACTACAAGGTCAGCGTTTGGTGGAGAGATTCCTAATTACGACGTGGGGTCCTGGGGATTCAATATTATTCAATTCAAAAATCGGTTGGACCTTGTCAACTTGAACTTATAAACTAAAAATGCAGAAAATTTAATGTAATTAATATATAAGTCCAAGTCATAGCTGGTGCATGCAAAGGAATGGGTCATCCTCCCATATTATATATGCCTATAAAAAGTCCAGCATTTATAGCCACAGTTTTTCACACAAAAACAGAAGAGCAATTACTTCGTTTACAAAAATATTTTAGAATACAACATAATTGAACAAATATATAAAATGAATATACAAAATCTCAAAAATTCATACACAAACATCAATACTTTTATACAATCTCCAACAATTTTTCACACATTTTAATAATTTTTCAAAAAAAATAACAAATATTCTCTTTTTATATTTTTCACTTAATTTTAATATTTTTTTATTAAACAATTACACCAATTCATCCGTTTACCCCTTTCTACTAACTCTAACAAAAATTTAGCCACCCAGAAAATTGAATCCAGTTTCGGGCAAAGGTTTCTGGGATACTTTTGCAAGTCGCAGCTAAAGTGGCGAAGCCTAAGTGCCCAGACCACTGCGGCAATGTAGAAGTTTCATGTCCATTCTGAAGGCTGTTACATTGATGATTAATTTTTCATCGATTGCACCAACTCGTCCGGCCATTGACTAGAGCCGGCCTCTTTGTATGCGTTTGGAAATGGATAAATCATGAGGTTGCCATTCAGTTAGGAAATCAACGCAGCAGAAACTGGCATGCCACTATTTCCTCCATAAGTTTTGTCTAGCACTATTATAATATGTAATAAAAAAACATTTCAAACGTTTTACATTTGCCCCTGCATCCGCCACTGATACCGGACCACACCGGTCAAGCAAGACGGCTCCCTTTGTTCATTTATCGCAATGACCAGTGACCAAACGAGATATTTTTTTTTCTACATCTGTATTTGGATGGAAAAAGATTTTTTTTGTTAGAGGTAACGTTGATTCTGTTGAAACGTGGTAGTCCCACATTGCTTAGCAATGTGAGGTATTGGAGAATTTTGACTTATAAATAAGTCAGCCCTTGTAACCTTTAATTTCATAAATGAGATGTAAACAAATTCAATTGGTATGTAAAAAAAAAATTATTTATAGATAAATGAGACACCCAATTAGATTTGTTTATATCTTATTTATGAAATTAAAGGTTATAAGGGATAACTTATTTATAAACCAAAATTCTCCGATACCCCACATTGGTAAGCACCGTGGAACTACCACATTTCAACATATTCTCTTAATATCGACGAAAAAGTTGTTGAAGCGGAATGCACTGCGTCAATGTGAAAGTAAGAAAGCAACGTGGAAGAAAAGGAGAAATATTACTGACAATTTCCCCCCCAAAAAAAAGGAGAAATATACAGGTTACAGCCGGCATGGCCCGCAAGACAGTTATAGAATTTGTCCTTTCCTAGATAGGCAGTTCGACCAACAAGAATAAAAACAAAAAAGAACAAACGCTAAAGAGGGGGAAACTAATCCACAGGACCACAGCCATCCCAGAGAAAGCGCTACAATACAAGACACCATCTTCTTTGTCAGCCACGATAATGCCCTGCACCTGGACCCGTTCTCACGTGGAATTGGGTCCACTCCACGAATGGGTCCTCCTTCCTGAGCCTATAAGTTGTCCAGCTCCACAGGACCATAAGATATATAGAAAGACAAAGTAAACTTGAAAAATCCTCTTTCCAGAGACATCGGGGTCGACTATGGGTCTCTCCAGGAAGCTTTTGCAATTCGCATGGGTTGGTGTCCTATTGTCAGTAATGGCAGTGATAAGAGCAGCAGCAAAATTCGCCCTTCCCAACTGTCAAGACCAGTGCGGGGATGTAAAAGTTCCATATCCCTTTGGCATAGGGGACGGTTGTTACCTAGGTACTGGACCTTTTTATAACCTCACTTGCGACAATTCGTCCGGCCAAGACCAACTAAGGATATTCGGAACCACCACCATTACGAACATTTCAATCCAAGGCCACCTTGAAATCTTGATGTTCAAAGCCTCCGAATGCTTCTCAAAGTCGGGCCATCGTCTGTACAACAACTATTCCGCTTTTCTCTCTCCCCCAATTTTCACAATTTCTTACACCCAAAACATGTTCATTGCCGTAGGCTGTGATACTCAAGCATACCTTACTGGTTACCAGAACAGTGAGCCCTTCTACATGGGCTGCATGTCCATATGTCAAAATAGAAGCAATGTGTTCAACGGATCTTGTACTGGGATTGGGTGTTGCCAGGTAGAGATTCCGAAAGGACTAAGCAATTTTTCATTGGAAGCATTGAGCTACTTCAATCACACCAAAGTCTGGAACTTCAATCCATGCAGCTATGCTTTTGTTGTGAAACAAGACCTGTTCAATTTCTCCTCCGTTTATCTCGAAAGCCTTCAGTACAATAAAACGCTTCCCATGGTTCTCGATTGGACGATAGGTACAGAAAGGTGTGAATCTGCTCAGACCATCGTATGTGGAGGGAACAGCACTTGTTACGATCCGGATAACGGGTATGGATATGGCTGCCAGTGTAAACCCGGTTACGATGGAAACCCATACATCAGTGATGGTTGCCAAGGTACGTACAACACCTCGAACAAGCTTCTCAAGAAACTTTTAAGGCGCCAATATTATTAAGAATAAGGGATTCTTATATTCGTTCTTTTAGCAAGTTTAGAACTTTCATAGAACTGATAAATTAACATCTATGGGATGGGATCAAAATTTTGATCCTTTGACAATGTAAAAAAAAATTATACTATTTTCATTAAAGATCATCTTAGCTCTGGGCTTGACATACGATCACTACAACAGATTAGACTTTTAGCGACGAATTTTTCAGCGACGAATACAATTTCGTCGCTGAAAGTAGAGTTTCAGCGACGGAATATGAGGTTCGTCGCTGATTTGGAGAACGGAACTCCTTCAGCGACGAACCAGGAAAAATCGTTGCTGAAACCTCCGTTCGAACGAATTAAATCCGTTCGAACTAGTAGAAAAGAAATTATATTAATAAATAATTACACGCAGATTAGTTCGAACCAAATAATGACGTTCGAACGTCGCAAAACTAAAACGGACCGCTCGAACTGATTGGTCAGTTCGAACAAACTATTTTCGTCGCCGAATCATAATCTGTTCGAACAAAGTGTTCGGTTCGACCTAGCATTACTTGTTCGAACGAGATAGGAATATGTTCGAACCTGAGACTGGTGTCCATCTGTGATTAGTTAATATAAAGACGCGCCAATTTTCATATACGTGTTCGAACAGACGATCAGTTCGAACGAATGTGAATCGTTATAGTCTTTTATTGATGACTGAGGCGTTGCAGGCAACGTCTTTTCTTTGCCTGCAACGCCTGATCTAGTTCGAACGAATGTAACGAGTTCGAACCAGAATACGAAACGTGTCCCTTTATTATTTGTTATTGATTGAGGCGTTGCAGGCGACCTCTTTTTTTTTCTGCAACGCCTGTACTTGTTCGAACTACGTTGCATAGTTCGAACGATATTATGACTATGCTTGAAGACATTGAGATATTATGTATTAATGTTTGTTATGCTATTATGATGACATTTGAGGTCTTTTATGTTATTATAATCACTCACTATGGTCGGTGTTTTTATATCAAACTCTATCGTTTCTTTCTGTGATCAATTAAATTATAAACATATACTACATTATGTCTAAAGTTGAAATTTTTAAATCCACTATGTTCGTATACGAAAAACTAACAAAAGAAAATATTATCTATACTATATATAATATTCATATATTAATATGAATATTAATATTATCTATACTATATTATATAATATTCATATATTAAGAATGAATATTAATATTATCTATACTATATTATATAATAATCTTATACTATATATGAATATTAATATTCCGTTCGAACAGTAATAAAATTAGTTCGAACGGGAATGTTAATACGCACCGTCTAAGTAATACTGTTTGTTCGAACTAACGAAAAGTTAGTTCGAACTGGACTGGTGTTAATACGCACCGTTTAACTAATACTGGTGGGTTGCGTTCGAACTATATTAAAGTTAGTTCGAACGAAACAGCCGCGAAACCAAAAAAAATAAGTGGCCTCGCGTTAAACGTAGGCCATTCGGAAAAGAAGGCAACCAGACGTACAGCTCCGCCCCCATTCCTCCATTGTTAGGCCTTTTGAAGCTTTGAGGATAATTTCTCCCTGTCTCTCTCAAAATTTGTAAGGGTAAGTTACTTTTTCTTCCCATACCTCTATTTGTATGCATACGATTCTTCCCATATATTCGAATATGGATATGCCCAGATTTGCTACAAACATAGAAAGGAGAATGCTTTAACAAAACGTAGCAGCTTCCATTTTCTCCCCTCGACAGCAACGTTGATATGCCCAGATTTAGTTTATGAATATGCCCAGATTTAGTTTATGAAAGTTTTTGTTTTTTTCTTATAAATTTATATCCAATTATAATAAAGTTGACTTATAATTCTCCACCTAATCCATTCTATTAAAAAATCTATACTGTAAGAAAATCAACCTTTGTGTGATAATGCAGGGGAGATATTCGATCTACTGTAAGGCTTATTTGAGAAATAAATAGGGTTGGTCAGAAAATTTAGTCCCAAAAAATGAGAATAAAAAGACAATATTTTATTGGTCAGAAAATTTATTGCCTATATAAATTACAATATATATATGTTAATTTTCACATGCTTCCCGTATATGTGAATTTTGTTTCCCGTATATGTGAATTTTGTTTTAGAAAAGTAGTCTAATTTATATGTTACCATCTCAAAACATATTTTATTGGAAAATATTATCTGAACTGGTGAGTTGTTTGTATCTTTGAACCGACTGGTTATGAACCTTAAGTAAACATCAGAATCCAGGAAATTGCTGCACAATGAATGTTATAAAAGTGTTCCGTGGCTATATTTGCATATTGAAAGCCTGATAAGATCATGGTTATTTGGGTGGTAGGAAGATGGTATATAGTTCATGGCTCAGTTTACTAATGGCATATGTTTTGCATGTTCGAAGTGCATATTAAGATTCGTTGTTTGTTATGTTTTTTAAGGGTCACAAAGATAATTTATCTTGTATTATATTTGTAGCAACTACACCTGCCAAACGAGGACGTGGAAAGTCGAGAGGAGTAACTTTTGCTAAAGTGCGTGCGAGTGGTAAGATACCAGTCAGTATAGCCGATGGGCACCGCGGCACAGATGGTGATGAATCTAGTCGTCTTGCGACATTGATTGAAACACTTGTTCGAATGCATGCTCCATTTGGTATGCCGACCTGGGCAAAAGTTCCAAATTCTGTGAAAGAGTATATCAGAGAGCGCGTATTGGTATGTATTTAATTGTTTAATTACATCAATCTCATATATATTACTAATTTCTTTTTATGTTTTTCTTTTTGCAGGATGACTTCGACCTCAATTATGATCGACAGGAAGATAGAGAAACTGTGAACTCTATAATGAATGCGGCTTTCAAAAATCACAAGGTGAAACTACATAAACATTTTAAAAAGTTTGGGAGTAAGGATGAAGCTTTGCAACATCCTTATGTCGATACGTCTCAAGAAAACTGGATTGCATGTTGTGAGCTCTTCTCCCAACCTACTTATCAGGTAATTGTTTCATGAAAAGCAACAACATTTTTTTTAATGATAAGCAAATTATGGAGGTTATTTCATTTGCAGGAGCGTAGTCGAATTAATACCAATAATAGATCGAAATTGAAGGTGCACCACATTGGAGGTTGTAGACCATTTGTTTGGCATAGAAAGAAATTGGTAAGTATATATTAAATAATTATTACCACATTTTATTTTCATTGATTTAATAATTTTTTTTAACTTATGAATTGTACAGCAAGACTCTGAGGGTGGAACACCAACAGCTGCAAATTTATACAGTAAGACGCATCATAAAAAAAAATGGCGAAGGATGGGTCTCTGATGCTGCTAGAGAAAATTATGTAAGTAAATTTTGTCATATTATTTTCTAAAGTTAGTCTATTTAGATTAATACAATCCATAATTTAGTTTTATGATTGTAGGAGAAGATGGTTGAGATCCAATCCCAATCAACCATAGAGTTAGAAGCACCAAAAGATATTGACGTTTTTACTCAAGTGCTTGGGAAAAAACCTGTCTATGTGAGAGGTTTAGGTCGCTCCGTTAAACCTATTATTGCCTCATCATCTACTATGTCCATACAAAGGGATCCCGAGCTTCTTCGTGAGTTAGAGGCAGCTAAAGCTACCATAGAAGAGTTGAAGTCAAGGCAGAGCGAATATGATGACTTAAAAAACCAACAAGTAGAAATGCAGGAGGCGCAAAGGCAAATTCAAGAGCAACTTGAACTACTTAAGACACTATTTGCACAACGAGGATCATAGGTAGGACTTCATTGGCAAATGATGAGTTTTTGAGACATTTCGTGTTATTTTGAAACAGTTTATTACATCTTAATTTATGTTAACTAGATACACTTATTTTACTTCATCTTGGATTTGTGTATTGAAGTATTTGTAATTTGAGAATGATAAAGATGTTGAAGAATGTATTACAAGCTTGTGTTGGTTGAGAGGTTGCTTAAATATTGGATTTGGTGTTTGTAAATTGAGAACATCAGGTTTATTGGGAGTTGCTGTAAAAAGATAACACGTTCGAACTGCATATCGAACGGGTAACTGGTTCGAACAGACATAACTCGTTCGAACATCATAGACTTTTAGCGACGGGAAAATTTCGTAACGAAATAATAACGAGCTATTGTTCGAACATTTATTTCTCGTTCGAACTGTAATATGGTTCGAACGACAAGTTAGTTCGAACGAACTTTGTGACGAATTACGAATTCGTCGTTATATATGTCCGTAACTGCAACGACAATTGTCGTCGCAAAAACATTGGTTCGAACGAAATGTTTTGTTCGAACACGTATCAGCGACGACATGTTCGTCACAAAAGGTTAATTGTGGTCACCTATCAGCGACGAAAGTTATACTTAACGGCGATGCAAATTTTCGTCATTGAAAGTCCAACATTCAGCGACGAAATTATTTTCGTCGCTGAAGGTTCGGTTTTTGCGTCGGGTCCACAATTCCGTCGCGGATAACTTTCTGCGACGGCGTTTCAGCGACGACTTTGCGACGAAAAAAATTCGTCGCTGAAGACCTTTAGCGACGAAACAGGTACTTTCAGCGACGAAAAATTTCGCCACTGAAATTAAAAAATGTTGTAGTGGATCTTAAACTAATGGTATGCAGATATTGACGAGTGTTCAGCTCCAAGTCTCAATAATTGCACATATCCAACGAGATGTGTGAATACTGAAGGGAATTATACATGTTCTTGCCCCAAGGGGCACCGTGGAGATGGAAGAAAATATGGAAAAGGTTGTTCTTCGATTCTCTCGCTAACTGGGATCCTCAGTGGTAAGTATACTTTCATAAAAACGACATCCGGCCCATTGGCTATTGCTTTTCGAAAATTTGCTATTGTTAATGAACTGCAGTCCTCCTAGCTAGAGTATATTCTTCGACCAATCTAGGGACTCGAGATATATATTATTTTATAAGAATTGCAATACTTCGGTTTAAAAGATTGTGTACAGTACTTTTAGAAAAGTTTTTTTTAAGAGATGTTGACTTAATTTTAGCTCCTAAACATACATTAAAATATTAAAAAAATGTCCAAACTATCAAAATCCTCATATATAGCATCAAAAATATCAAAATTCATCAACTTCGCTATTTTATAGAATCAAACGGTCAATATTGTACTAAATAGCCTATTTCTGCATATTTTAACCTTTAGATCTTATAACATGACGAATGTTGATGCGTTTTGATAGTTTTGAGGCTAAATGTGACGAATTTGGTAATTTAAACCTCTTTTTAATATTTTGATATATTTTAGGAATTAGAAGTGATATTTAATTCTCCTTTATTTTTTATTTTATTTTGCTTGATGTTTTATATCAATCACAAGGCAGAATCTAGATATATCCAACATTACCAGTATAAGATTAAGATCCTTTTCAATTTCCTGTCTGGATTGCACGGTGCAATTCGAAGAGAGATTGACCGAGTAGGTGGATCTTATTGTATGACTCATGCTACCCGAAACTTTACATAGACAACATTAAATAGTGTGTGGTTTATCTGCTCAATCTATCTCTTTTCGAATTGCACTGTGTAATCCGAACAGAAAATTGTTGTGGATCCACATCCACATGTAGATAATTGAAGATGAGGAAGAGGTATCGTTTTGGTTGGAGACGTTGACTTTGAAATTGTATATATAATGGAGTTTGGTGGATATATATATGCTTGCCTTGGCCGTTGATGGATAAAGACGTTAGAGAAATATCAAAACCATTTAAGATGGTTTTGGCACGCAATTGGTGGCCTTGGTCAATGTTGTCTGCTGCAAATATAAGAGGACTAGATTAATGTTAGAAACGTGAATGAATAAACAACACGAAATGGTATTTATTTCTATATTGATTGTGACCGTATGATTAATGAATAAACATTAATTGACAAAAATATATAATATATAATTAATGATTGTGACCGTATGATTAATGAATAAACATTAATTGACAAAAACATTAATGCTTGTTTTAGAGTACTTAATTATAAGTACGTCAATCTAGCTACTGCAATAATATTCAAAAGTAGATAGGGATTGCACATATCTAAAACTAACAACATTGGCGTCTCATGAAAAAAAAAGAAAAAAAATTAGAAAGAAATCCCGACTCGGTCTACCCGGCCTGTTTGAAACAGGAGCTAAAGGATTGTGCTAGCTTCATCGTTTATATAATTCAACTATAGTAGACAACAAAAATTTGATTTCCAAAAGTTATAACCTGTTCTTTTGCCCTTATACGAAGCTTAATTAGGTGCTCCATTATCTTGAGTAAGAAGGGAATGTTAATTAATTCGGTTGTAAGAAAGAAAGTCGACTCACCTGCTTCACCATGTCTATGATCTACGTATATTTGTGTTTCTAACTTTAAAATGAACGAGGACACTTGATCATGCTAATCAACGTGGTCAATTCAAAGACCAGCGTTGACTAAATATAAAAATTGATTAGAAGTACTCTACTTGGATATAACTTTATAATGAATATTGCTTGAACATTTGCAGGTGTCAGCATGAGCCTCTTAGTCCTGCTTGTGGGAGCTTCCTGGATATACTGGGGACTGAAAAGAAGAAAGTTCATCAAGCTCAAAGAGAAATTCTTCATACAAAATGGCGGTTTTATTTTACAGCAGCAACGTTCTAATCATAGAGGATCTGTGGAGACGGTCAAAATCTTTAGCACAGGAGAGCTTGAAAAGGCTACAAATAACTATGAAGAGAGAAAAATACTTGGTGAAGGAGGCTATGGAATTGTTTACAAAGGAGTGCTATCAGACAACAAAGTGGTTGCCATTAAGAAGTCCAAAATTTGTGATCGGAGTCAGATTGAGCAGTTCATAAATGAGGTGATCGTGCTTGCCCAAATTAACCATAGGAATGTGGTTAAACTATTAGGTTGCTGCCTAGAAACAGAAGTACCATTACTAGTTTATGAGTTCATCACAAATGGAACTCTTTCTAACCATATTCATGATAGAACTCTGTCATCCTCATTGTTGTGGAAAGAGCGTCTGAAGATAGCTGCAGAAACTGCAGGAGCCCTTGCATACTTGCATTCTGAAGCATCTATACCGATTATACACAGAGATGTGAAGAGTACAAATATACTTCTAGATGATCATCGAAATGCTAAAGTAGCAGACTTTGGGGCCTCAAGATTGGTTCCTCTTGATCAAACACAACTAACTACTTTGGTACAAGGAACATTTGGGTACTTGGACCCAGAGTCCTTCCAAACTAGTCAATTAACTGAAAAAAGTGATGTCTACAGCTTTGGTGTTGTGATGGCAGAGCTACTGACAAGTAAGAAGGCACTTTCAATGGATAGGCCGGAAAATGATAGAAATTTGGCAAATTTGCTTCTTTCTGCAATAAAAGAGGACTACTTACTCCAAATTCTTGATGATCAAATTGTCGAGGATAATATTGAGGAACTAAAGGATGTTGCCAATCTTGCAAAAAGGTGCTTAACGGTAAAAGGGGAGGATAGGCCTACTATGAAGGAAGTGGCCATGGAACTAGAAGGATTGAGAAGTATGGAAAAGCATCCGTGGGGAAAGGTTGATATCTCTACAGAAGAGACTGAGTACTTGCTCAATAAACCTGCACAGTCTTTCAACATTGATATTGGAAATGTTACTGGTTCTTCTACAAGTACAACTGTCGGGTATGAAAGCATTAGGAACCAATTGTTGAACTCACTTGCTGATGGCAGATAACTACCTAGTTGACAGTATATATATATATATGATAACTACCTAGTTGACAGTATATATATATATATATATATCTCTAAATTGCTTAAATCGTTTAGGTGATGGAACCGAACGTTCAATCGAGTTTTGGCTATGTTTGGTTTGGTTTTGAAAAATATTTTTGTTTTTATTTTTGTTAAAAGTAATGTAAATTCTCTTGGGATTGATGAAAAATTTGTTAAAAGTTGTTGGATTTTGTAAAAAGTTATTGGAGTTTGTAAAAAAATATTGGAATTGATTAAAAAGTGATTGTGGAAATTTTTTGAATGTTTTTTAGAATTTGCCAACCATAGGTATCTAAGTTATTTTTTAACTTGTAGACCAACCTACATATGTATGTACCTCTCAGTGACCGTTTCCCTTCTTCTTTCTCTCCCTATTAATATTACCTTTTCAAGGTAAGAAAGTTTACGGTGGAAGCCCTTGTTACACAAACTTTTACATGCCCAAAGCAGACGATCGATAGAGATACAATCTGCTTTTGCACACAATAAGCAGCTTAACAGGTTTCATCCAAGAAGTATTCTCACTCTCAGCCTGTCTGAAGCCTCCAGCTAGCAACCTACAGCTGCCACCATCTAAGAAGAGCGCGCGTTACCAGAGCCGGGAAGAGCTTTTAGAAATCCTAAACAAATATCAAGCCATCTATGGTAACTCACCCAGTTAGGGTTTCCATGCTTAAGTTACATCTGAGTCGAAATTAAATCGGAATCGGATCCCTCTCTCAGAGTCCACCCCAATTACACAATTTCCAGCGCTCAGAACCAATTTGTGGGTGTCGGCTGTGACAGTAACGCCCTCCTTGGTGGTTACCGCAACAACGACGTACTCGTTATAGCCTGTACGTCCATATGTCAAAGTATTAATAGAACCGTGATCAATGGGTCTTGCTCTGGGATTAATGGATGTTGCGAGCTGGCGATTCCACCAGGATTGAAGAACTTCACTTTGTTCGCAAGCAGCTTTAATAATCACTCAAATGTATTGAGTTTCAATCCATGCACCAGCGCTTTTGTTGTTAAAAAAGACCACTTCAAGTTTCCCTCCGACTATCTTTACGGTCTGCAAAAGACTAAAACCGTTCCGACGGTTCTTGACTGGGCAATCGGTAATGACACATGCGAATATGCTCAGACCAAGTCGGATTACGTATGTGGAGGGAACAGCACTTGTGATGATCTCGACGAAATGAATGGATACCGTTGTAGGTGCAAATCCGGATACGATGGAAACCCATACCTCGACGATGGTTGCCATGGTACGTATTACACATCCGGCACACTTCTCAAGCCCAATAAAGAGAATTTGAATCAATTTTAGAAGTTATTATATATATATTTCTCTTCAACTGCGAAAAAAATTCTAAAGGGAAATCCCCTGTTTTACAACTCAACCATAAATAGTTTCAGAGATTCATTTCTTTTCGTATAAGTGGTGGGCGAGATAGAAGATTTTCAGGAAAAGTAACAGGGTTACGTTCGTTTTCTGCATTTTTCAGGATTCAAATACATTCACAAAACTACCATTCAACATATTTAGAATTCAAACACAAACACCAATACATTTTACACAATCTCCAACAACTTTTTAATTTTTTATTCAACATAAATTTTCTCTCTCTATACTTTTTTACAGAACTTCAATATTTTTTTATTAAACAATTACATCAAATCATTTATCTCTCCACTTTACACAAACACCAATAAAATACTATCAACATAAATATTTACAACTTCTCTAAAATCCTACATTTTTACTCAAACCCAACATAATTCAGGTTTTTAAAATAATTCAGGCGATTGTAAAAATATTGGGAGTACGTTTGCTTTCCATTATACCTTTTCTTTTACGCCCCCCCGGAGGGAGGAGTTGAATGTTGAGTAAGGTTGGGTTTGGTACTTGTATGTTATTTCTTCACTGGGTCGACTCAGCGTACTTGATTAATTGATTTGAGAAGATATTTTAATTATCAGTGATTATGTTTGATAAATGAGGACTTCTTTTCTTTCACTGAATTCCACCTTCTTAGGTGCTGCAACGTGTGTCAGAAATTGATGAGTGCGAAACTCAGAAACCCCTGCATGACCCTAAAATCAATTATACTATTTTGGATTAAAGATATCTTAACTCTGGGCTTGATCATTCGATCTTCAACTCATGATATGCAGATATTGACGAGTGTTCAGCTCCAAGTCTCAATAATTGCACATATCCAACAAGATGTGTGAACACAGAAGGGAATTATACATGTTCTTGCCCCAGGTGGCACCGTGGAGATGGAAGAAAAGATGGAAAAGGCTGTTCTTCGAGTCTCCCGCTAACTGGGATCCTCAGTGGTAAGTATACTTTAGTAAAAACAACATCCGGCCTTAATTGGCTATTGCTTTTGGAAAATTTGCTATTGTCAATGAACTGCAGTCTTCCTAGCTAGAGCATATTCTCCAATCAATCTAGGGACTCGAAATATTATGCTATAAGAATTGCAATACTTCAGTTTAAAAGATTGTGTATAGTAATTTTTGAAAAGTTTTTTTAGAGATCTTCACTTAATTTTAGCCCCTAAACTTGCATCAAAATATGAAAAAGAGGTTAGAACTACCAAAATCCTCGTATTTAGCACAATTAAAATTAAAATTTATTAACGCGCGTTCGCTATGCTATAGGATCAAATTGTCAATATTATGTTAAATACCCTATTTTCTGCATATTTCAATAGCCAGATCTTATGACATGGGACGAATGTTGATGAATACTTTTGATAATTTTGTTGCTAAATGTGAAATTTTGGTAATGTGAACCTCTTTTAATTTAACATTTTAATGTAGTTTAGGCATTAGGGATTATAAGTGATATTAATTCTCCTTTCTTATCTTTCCTTTTTTTTTCTTTTTTTTTTGTTGCCTGTTGATTTATATCAAACACAAGGTGGAATCTAGATATATATATCCAACATTACCGGTATATACCTGCAGCCTCTAATTGGAGATGGGGAAGAGGTATCGTTTTGTTTGGTGACATTGACTTTTGAAATTGTATATATAACGATGTTTGATGGATATATATATATATATATAGGTATCGTTTTGTTTGGAGACATTGACTTTTGAAATTGAATATATAACGATGTTTGATGGAGATATATATATATATATATATTGGTGGAGGTACATTATCATATAGGATTGCCAATGCCGTTGATGGATAAAGACGTTAGAGAAATATCAAGGGTTTGGCACGCAATTGGTGACCTAGGTCAATGTTGTCTGCTGCATAAGAGGAGTAGATTAATGTTAGAAACGTGAATATTGAATAAACACCAGGAAATGGTATTTATTTCTATATATATATATTGATTGTGACCGTTTGATTAATGAATAAACAATTGACGAAAATATAATTAATGCTTGATCTATCTAATATTTGTTTTAGAGTTATTAGTACGTCAATCTAGCCTACTGCGATAATATTCCAAAGTAGATAGTGATTTAATATTCAAAAGCAGATAGTGATTGCACATATCTAAAACTAACAACAATGGCTTCTCAAGTAAAAATAAAATAAAATTAGAAAGAAATCCCGATTCGGTCTACCCAGCCTGTTTGAAACGGGAGCTAAAGTATTGGCAGTGCTAGCTTCGTCGTTTATATAATTCAACTAGTAGACAACAAAAGATTGATTTCCAAAACTTATAACCTGTTCTTTTGCCCTTATACGAAGCTTAATTAGGTGCTTCTTGATCTTGAGTAAGAAGGGGAATGTTAATTAATTAGGTTGCAAGAAAGAAAAATCGACTCACCTGCTTCACCATGTCTATTCTACGTAATTTGTGTTTCTAACTTTAAAATGAACGAGTACACTTGACCATGCATGCCAATCAGCGTGGTCATTACAAATTAGACCAGCGTTGACAAAATATTAAAATTAATTAGAAATCCGTTCTACTCGATAGGATAGAACTCTATAACGAATGCTTGAATATTTGCAGGTGTCAGTATAAGCCTCTTAGTTCTGCTTGTGGGAGGTTCCTAGATATATTGGGGACTGAAAAGAAGAAAGTTCATCAAGCTCAAAGAGAAATTCTTCATACAAAATGACGGTTTTATTTTACAGCAGCAACATTCTAATCATAGAGGATCTGTGGAGACTGTCAAAATCTTTAGTACAGGAGAGTTTGAAAAGGCTACGAATAACTATGATGAGAGAAGAATACTTGGTGGAGGAGGCTATGGAACTGTTTACAAAGGAGTGCTATCAGACAACACCGGTCCCTGACGGACTAGCTCTGATACCAAATTGTTGGGTGAACTGAACTCAAAAGCTTTGAAGAAATGCTTTTTATAATAAGTTAAACAATTTTTTTACATATAAGACAAAAACACACTTTACTTTTCTCCACACTATTTGCCTCACGTCACTCACACTTGCACACTTTATACTTCTTTCTTTTCACCCAAGGACACGGCTCACACCACTTGTTCACACCACTTTTCTACACTTCTCTACTACACAGCACACCACTTTTTCGACTTCTCTTTCTACACGACTCACTCACTCTTTTCTACTCTTGACTTCTCCTATTTATAGACTCACTATGTCGGTGGACTCATAGAGTCGGCAAGTGATATCGCCTTCCAGTAAATTCTACCACTTTCTTGCTGAAGCTCTCCGTCCATTTATCAAGTGGGTGTAGCTTATCTAGGGAGTTCTTGCTTTGCCGGCATTTCCAGATTTTTCCACCTCTCTCCAGACTTTTTATTGTTTGCCGATTTCTCTTAGTTGTCATAGAATCTTCTAGAGAAATAGGTGCTGATCTTTAACACTCCCCCTCAGCACTTATTTCTCCTCTATCCAGCAATTCATGCAAAAATGCACTCTTTTATGTTCATTTGCCAAAACTTCCATAATTTTCCGGTACTCAATATTGACAACGCATCATCTGTTGTCTTGATAGCTGATGATTCTCCAAATGCTTTGCTGCCATCCGATTCTTCAGTTGCTAATGGTGTTTTGACTTCATCGGGACTTCTTGACACCCAATCCCGAATTTTATTCTTCACTACTGCATTAACCTTCGCTAATTGGAGATATGAATTCCTCCACTACCTCAAGATTTACCTGTTAGCTATCTTTTGGCTCAACAATAGCACATATGACTGTCTCGTCAAAGTCTATCTCTTCTTCTGAGTATACTTTATCTCCAAGGCTTACCAGAGTGGAGAGTACTTCAAAATCTCACTCATCTTCACTTTCATATATATTGTTATCTACAGTGGCAAAGGAAGCATGAAAATCCCACTCATCGTACCTTGGTAATTGCCGGATGTTACCCAATTGCCTTCAACATGCTCTTCTTGAATCTGCAATCTCAAGCATAGTGTCCTTTGCGACCGCAATTATAACATTCATTGTTCCGTTGTCTGCAATATTGTTTGCCTTTCCATTGAGCTCCCCCTGATTGTGAGCTTCTCTTTTAATATTCGACGACTCTTCGTCTTGCTCCTCTTCTTCTTCTTCTTCTTCTTCTTCTTCTTCTTCTTCTTCTTCTTCTTCTTCTTCTTCTTTGCCTTTCTTCTTAAAGTCGGAGCCCCTCCGAAATTTGTCTCGACCTCTCTTGCTGTTGTACAATGCCTCATCTTCATTCTTTATTGAAACCTCGGCTAATTGCCCTGCTAAGGTTTCTTGATTCGCCAACAAATTTTCTAGCTCTTCCAAGGAAGGTTGGGTTGGCCAACCTTGGACCGCAGTAATAAATCCATGGTATTCGGGTCTTAACCCATGGATAATAATTCTTCTTATACGTTGCTCATTAATTTTAGCAGAAGAGTCTAACTCAAAAATTTCCCGGCAAAGAGATTTTACCTTTGTAAAATATTGATTAATCGTGAGCTCTCGTTGCGTAGTTGACATGAGCTCGTTTTCCAGTAGTTGAAGCCTCATATCATTTTTCTTGATAAACGAGCTGCCAATGTGTCCCACGCATCCTTCGGTGTGGTGGCGTGTCGGATGTGCTCTAACATTTCTTTCTGAACGGTTATCTTAATCGCGAACAAAGCTTTCCCAGCCTTAATTCTCCATTTTCGGAGTGCATCGACATTCTCTGCAGAAGGTGGCGTGAAGTTATTCCCTCCAACGATCTCCCAGAGATTCTGTCCCTGCAAATATGACTCCATGCACGTCTGCCACGTAGAATAATTTTGGTCATTGAGCCTCTCCACTGTGCCAGCAAGTTGGAGATCCGCCATCGTGACTTGGTGTCGTCTCACGTCCTCCTAAGTAATCTTAATCCCAAACTATCGAGCTTCACAATCCCAGATTGTGCAGGAACAATGATCTCTCGAGTAGCACTTTAACACAGTCCCTGACCGCCTTGACTCTCTACCAACAACTCTTTCTCTGCGCAACTCCGAAATGACTTCAACCATCTCACTCTGACACCAGTCCCTGATCGACTAGCTCTGATACCAAATTGCTGAGCGGACTAAACTCAAAAGCTTTAAAGAAAAGCTTTTAATAATAAGTTAAACAAATTTTTTCATATAAGACAAAAACACACTTTACTTTTCTCCACACTATTTGCCTCACGTCACTCACACTTGCACACTTTACACTTCTTTCTTTCACTCAAGGACACGGCTCACACCACTTGTTCACACCACTTTTCTACACTTCTCACACCGCAAATTGGAGATCCGCCATCGTGACTTGGTGTCGTCTCACATCCTCCCAAGCAAGCTTAGTCCCAGACTATCGAGCTTCACAATCCCAGATTGTGCACTAACAATGATCTCTCGAGCAGCACTTTAACACGGTCCCTGACCGCCTTGACTCTCTACCAACAGCTCTTTCTCTACGCAACTACGAAATGACTTCGACCGTCTCACTCTGACACCGGTCCCTGACCGACTAGCTCTGATACCAAATTGTTGAGTGAACTACATATAAAAAAAATTGTTAAGTGAACTGAACTCAAAAGCTTTAAAGAAAAGCTTTTTATTAAGTTAAACAAATTTTTTCATATAAGACAAAAACACACTTTACTTTTCTCTACACTATTTGTTGGCTTTTGTGCAGAATCGAGATTTTGATTATTACAATAAATGAATGAGTTTACAAATTAGACATCTTCAAAGACAAAAACAACTTGACGAAAAGAGCCAAACTTTGAAGAAAGAAGAACATGAAGATGCAAAGAGCTAAAATTGAAGTTTGAAGACCTTAGGGTATAATCCTTGTAACTATTTATTCCACATTTGACAAGGATTTGAATCACGCACTTGCATATCTTTCAAAACTTCCATAAACCGTTTTACCTTTTGTTTGAAAGATTAAAATGTTTTTAAAGGTTTTAAAACACCCCAAATATATTCTTAAACCCTTCATATACTTATGGGAATTAAGTCTTTAAAATTGGGTGTTTAAAGGTCAAAAACATGTTTTTAAATGAACCGGTCGATGAACTTTTTATAGCGGTCGACCTCTACATGAAGCGGTCGATCATTGACAGCATTCAAATTTATGACCGTTGTGCAACGACTACTTGAACCGGTCGACCGGTACATGAAGCGGTCGACCGGTACAACGGTAAAATTGTCAAATCGACCCCTAACGGCTATAAACGACTAGTTTTCATTTGTGGCCTATAAATACACCTTCATTTCATCTGAAATGAAGTACCAACGACCACATATCATTTCTATAGTTTGAGAAATATTCTAACATTCCTATTCTATATTTCTCATAGCATTCACACAAAACACACTTTCATATCCTTGTCTTTGTGTGAATCAAGAGATAGAGCTTCCATTTTTATATCTACTCTTTGAGAGAGTTTTGTTCATCTATCTTCATATCCAAGAGAGTGTTTCCTTTAGTGAGGTTGTTCACTAAAGAAGAAGCTTAGAGAGTGTATATCTCAAGCTTGTTAGGTTGTGAGTGGTGAGCCTGAAAAACCACTTAGGTGGGTTTGAGTGTTGATCCCGGGAAAACACTTGTACGGTTCACTAGCACCCGGAAACTAGTGTGTAAAGCTATTGGTTGAAGATAGTTGAAAAGCTCAAGGCTCGGTGAAGGAGCTTGAGAGGTAGATGTAGGCGGGTTTGCCGAACCACCTAAAAATCGAGTGTTTTCTTCTCTTATCCCTACTCTTTACTTTCAGCACATACTTACTCTTATTACATATTGTACTTGTGCTAAAGTAGTATCTACTAGCAAACACGTCTCTGGGGGTCAATACCGAAAAGTTTTAAAAAACCAATTCACCCCCACTCTTGGGTTGCCTTAATCCTAAAACTAGGACTCACACTATTTGCCTCACGTCACTCACACTTGCACACTTTACACTTCTTTCTTTTCACTCAAGGACACGGCTCACACCACTTGTTCACACCACTTTTCTACACTTCTCCACTATACAGCACACCACTTTTTCGACTTCTCTTTCTACACGACTCACTCACTCTTTTCTACTCTTGACTTCTCCTATTTATACTCACTATGTCGGTGGACTCATAAAGTCGGCAAGTGACATCGCCTTCCAGTAAATTTTACCACTTTCTTGCTGAAGCTCTCCGTCCATTTATCAAGTGGGTGTAGCTTATCTAGGGAGTTCTTGCTTTGCCGGCATGTCCAGATTTTTCCACCTCTCTCCGGACTTTTTATTGTTTGCCGATTTCTCTTAGTTGTCCTAGAATCTTCTAGAGAAATAGGTGCTGATCTTTAACAATGAAGAAGGAGAGGGAAGCTTCCGTTCATATCACGCATGCCATGACATTTCATGCCTCGCATAACATTAAGCATGCATGCTTCTCTTAAGCATCAGACTTTTTTCTACAGATCAGGTAAACCCACAGAATCCTTAGGACAAAATAAAGAGGTAAATCCATAGAAAGTATCAGACAGAGAGAACAATAAAACAGACTGAAGTTTCTACAAATTGCTTTGTGGTAAATGTTTTAGGGGCCAACCCCTACAGACTATTCCAAAAGCCCAACAGTTGAGTGAAATTTGATGAAATGTTACCACCCTGATCATTTCATATACATAGCAACTGCTTCCTTTTTGGTCTCTCATGGCTGCATTCTATCATGCATGAGTAAAAGTGTACTTTTAAACTAAAACAGATAAACCATCCGCCACTAATAAAATTTATTCCACCTATAGGCTCTAAGCCTATGGTCTAGAAACCCCACTAACTGTGTTAGGATTATTATTATCATTCAACCATGCAAGCACGAGGAGAGTGCCCTCTCTCATTGCTTTTAGATAGTTCAAAAGACAAACAGACCTAAGTTGGAAAAAGTAGTAGAAAGAATTTTAAAGGAGTCCAAAGAAGCATCTAGACACTTTTTGTATGCTGTTTTGCCAACAGAGGAATGCTTTTACCTTGAGAAGATAATGGTTATCAGCCTTCTCACCGAGAAAATCAATATAAATTTGTGCATAAGCAGTGATTGGGGCACCACCTTTTCTGAGATAACGGGGCACCTCAGTTGCTAAAGAGAGCCTATGAAGGAATGCAATTCACTGAATCAACACACAGGTTTGATCCTTTACCCTTCTTTCAGGCAAAATGTAAAATGATTTTATTAAATTAATAAAAGTCATTTATTGTCTACGCATTTGGTAACAACCTATTGCAATCTTGTAATCCAAAATTTTTACCTTCAAATATTTCTTTCATCCCGGAAGCAGAGCAAACCACTATCTTCCTTCCCAAGATTGTATTCTTCTGCCTCGCAGTAAACAAGGGCCAATTGGGTGTTACCAGTTTGCTGAAAGAAAGCACCAGCAGTATTGAATTTTGTAATTACTTGCGAGCTTGCCAAAACATCGGTCCATTAAGTGGAAAAGCATGTCGGATCAAAGAATAGTGTTAAGATTTGGCAAGCTGATCTGGGACGAAAGGAATTGTGAAGACAGGACAGTGGAGAGGGCACTCCATTCGCAAAAATGGTAGGGTCCGTTCTTGCTCAAGCTGCATTTGCCATCTGACCTATATTTTGGGTCATAAGGTGTGAATTTCTTTTCTAGCAGTCGATCCGCACACCTTAACCTAAGACTTTGACTTTTCAAGTGCGTCCATGAGAAAACTCTCGCACGTATTGTAGTTGAGTGGATAGCCCCAGGAGCATGAAGCCGACCATCATACAAGAAAAATCGTCTAAGAAATAACTTTTTTCAAGTCTTAACGAACATGTATATATTATGCTTCGCATGGCACAAAATTAACACATGCATGTAGATCATATAATCTAGTTGTATATACATACGTCGAGCGGATCACTGCAGAGCAATTTTTCTACCTTTGCTAATAAAGTAGCACATAAACTTCCAAAATCAGCAACTTCCTCTTCCTTCGTATTTCTCCTAATGTCATGTTTTTTGTGTTGTAATTGTTTTGCGATTTTCCTTCTACGGGTCCTTTCCTTTTCCATGTTTGCTCATAGAGAAAGATAGAATAAATAACAAAGGATGAATGCAATTACCAACTATCCTCTTTATTTTTTATTTTTTTATTTTAAGCAATTGAACTATTATATTACTATCATAACAGAAAAAAAACTAAACGGACTCAAAGGCCCTATTAGGGCTGCACAAAACCGGACTGGACTATAAAATCGGACCGAATATGTGGTCTTAGTGGTCCAAATCCGGTTCGGTCCCTTCTAGACCGGATTTGTAAAATCGGTTATATCCGGTCCATGCCATTTGGGACCGGACCATATTTCTTAATATAATTAATATTTTTTTAAAAAAAATTAATACAAAAAACACTTTTTCACACTTATATTTTTTTTTTTTTCGACTTATGGTACTTAAGTTTTTTTAAGACATTTGCAACTAATTTTTTTTATCTTAAGATGTGAGCTAATGATTAAAAAAAAAAAGCTTAAGGAAAAAAAACCCAGTCCGAACCACTTAAGTGGTCAAATTGGTTCGGACCACTTAAGTGGTCTAATCGGACCGGACCGGACCGCTTATAAGGGGTTCGGTTTTGTCCTTAATTTTTAGTACAACTAGAAATTTGGTCTGATAGGATTCCTGTCCAAAAACAGGACCGAATTTTCTGGTTGTTCACCCTTAGGCCCTATAATATGTTAGATCCCAATAGGGTTTTTAATACAATCATAAGGACCACAAACCAACCACAAAAGTTAGGACATAATACAATCCGACTATAAGGGTCGGGATGCACAAACCATTTATAAAGACCGAGACACAACACAACCATCACTCAAGATATAAATGGCGGCTTCCACTTAAAGAAGATGATCAGAAGGAATATCCAACTCTCTCTAAACAATCTCCAAGCAATGACTGATGCATAACAGAGAGAAGAAAAGACAGCTAAAGGTGACACACAACGGCAACAGCTAAGAGACCCACCGAAGGAAAACGGCCAAAACTGTACTCAAAACAAGGGGCGGTATAATAGCCTACCGGACTGGCCAAGGGGGCAAAACAGTCGCACGCACAGCGGCACACCCGAACTATCCAAACTCTTCACACGAACGACTTTTACTGAGACATCATCCACACAAAAAAATTCTTTTACTGAGATCACTTTTTCAAATTTTCTTCAGCTGAAGTTACAAATCAAAGGCTTCGGACATGCTTCTTAAGTGTTAAGGTTTTATAAGAGTATGTTTAAAATATAAAGGATAGGTTTGTTTTGGTTTTGAAAACATTTTTTGTGTATATTTTTTGAAAGTAATGTAGATTTTCTTGAGAATAGTGAAAGAATTGTTAAAAAATATTGGAATTTGTAAAAAATTATTGATATAGATGAAAAAGTTTTGGAATTAATAAAAAAGTTTTGATAGCCAAAAACTCCTCGAATTCTTGCCCTCACAACACCAAGAAGTACAATGATTCAGAGCATCAAAGACAAGTCAGGGACGATGACGATGGCGAAGCAGCGAAATGAGGCAATATTGGATGATTATATGTTAGGCTGTATATTGAATTTGCTCCGATTGTGTTCGAGTGTTAAAATTTTGGGGAGGTTAAAATTTAAGGGTATTGGATTTGGTGAAAAAGTGAAGAGTGATGATTTTTAATATTTATTATAGTGAAAAGTAATGATGTGATGGGGGAGAGAGAGATTATATTGTAATTTTTTATTGTGTTAAAATTTTAGAAATGGTAAAATTTTACATTGCAAACACACCATCCGTTATCCAAAAGATAAAAGAGTATATCTTCTTTTGAAAGCCTTGCTGTCGGAAAATCTGACACATCTTCTTACACCATGATTTTTGTGCACTCTGCTACATCATTAAAGTTAGGGGTGGTTCTGCAGAGAAGTTGGCATAGACCACATTTGGACTGAATCAATCACTCAACTTAAAAGTTTAAGTTGTTGAACCCACTTGCTGATGGCAGATAACTACCTAGTTGATAGTATATATGTATCTCTAAATTTCTTGAATAGTTTAGGTGATAGAACCGGACGTTCAATCGAGCTTTTGTATCTCAGTTATTTTTGAACTTGTAGACCAACTTACATATGTACTTTTTAGTGGACCGTTTCCCTATTTCTTTCTCTCCGTAGTAATGTTGACAAATATAATCGTACCTTTTTCAAGAAGATAAGCAAGTTTATGGTGGAAGCTCTTTTTTCACAATCTGCATTCGCACTCAACTAGCAGCTTTACTGGTCTCATCTAAGAACTATTCTTAGCCCGTCTGAAACCAGCCAGCAACCAGCTTCCATCGTCTAAGAAGAGCGCTCGTTACCAGAGCCTGGAAGAGCTTTTAGAAATCCTAAACAGATAACAAGTCAGCTATGACAACTCACCCAGTTAGCGCTTCCATGCTTAAGCTACATCTGAGTCGAAATTACATCGGAATCGGATCCAGATGGCGTTGTAACAACATAGAAAATAGGAAAGGTGATGCCATTACATCAAGGAAAAATATAGATTACAGGAAATGGGTATCGAAGAAGATTAAAAATGAGAGGGTTCTAAACTGGGTTGGGCCGTCTCCAAGCATAAGCAGGCCGACATGCACTCTAAAGTATGCGCTTCGTGGCTTGCATACAAACCACCGATTGGGGAAAAGGAAAAAAACAGTCCAGTCCCACCATGTGTTTGCTGGAATGGGCTCCAAGAAAATTTGTACACCCCAAACCTTAAAGGCTAGAGGGCGACTTACTTGCAATAAACAATTAGACTTTAGATTTAAAACATATCTAATAATAAATGCGGAATAAACTCTATTTAAAAATTTCAATAAATCTCTCTTAATAAAAATTAAAAAAAAAACTCTTTCAGCACACAAAGACAAATCTAAACATGTTTAGACTCATACTAGAGTCAAACATTTATTCTAATAATCACTCAGCTACCCGCCCACATGCCATCAAATCCTGACTATCGACATGCTCCTGATCAACATCTAAAAAATAAGGAAAACAATATGGGGTGAGTTCGACAACTCAGTAAGCAAAATCATTATACTAGTGTATATCCCATGAGCCACATTGTAAAAGTAAGAGATAGAATATTTAAAATCTTTCTAAACTGTTGAAAGTTGTTTTTGACAATTTCAATAAAACATATTTATCAATAAAACAGTTTATCAATATAACATAATAGTATAGAAAATCCCTTTTACAATAACTATGGGTCACGTTTACTCCCGTGACAGGGTTGTGCAGTTGCTACCTAGTTTGGGGATCAACCAAACTAAGCCAATACTATGGGTAGAATTCTTCCTTACTAAGGCTTGGTCATGTCCAAGTGTGCACTCGGTAAGAATCTACAAAAGAAGTCACTCTGTTTCCAGAATGAGTGCACTCAAAAGGCTGCAATTGGTACAAATGCGCTGTCTCTGTAACTCTGGGCCTCAGGGTTTGAAAATACATAACATATCATAAAATAAACTTCACTTTGAACTTTGCATCTTTCTGCTCTTTACATGAAATACATGCATAAATCTTGAATAACAATAAATATCAAAAGTTTTGATTTCAATTAATGAAAACATCATGTAAAACCATTGGACATAAAAATAGGCTCATATTTACACATTTCATGTTATAATCTTTAGCAGTTTTATCAAAACGTAATGCACATAAAACTCTGAGGGTTTTCATTAAATCATGCAATTTCTCAAATATCACCTCAGTCTTTTAGGAAAATCTAGCATAATAATCCTGCTTACCTTGATCTCCAAGCAAATAAGCATCTCACTTAACACCTATAAATACAAAATTGTGAACTTATAATAATACGCTCAAACGAAAAAACAAATGAAACTCTAAATCTGCCCGACATAATTAAATCCGAAATTCACTGGTCAGATTCTAAAATATATCTTACTTATCTTGGGTTTCCCTAAAATCCCCTAATTAAAATATGTTCTTCCCTAGGATGTTAACTATACACCTGTACTCCAAGAAACCCATTAAAACTATTTCAAAAGTCTTGAAATAATAAGGGCTAGATCTAGACACCCTATGGTTTGATCTCTCATAAAAAGAATACAAATATAATATCAAGAAATTCGAAATACCTGAATTTGCTTCAAGAAATTTCGTCTAGATTGTTGAAAGCAAGAATACCCTTCTTTTTCCTCTTGTTGGTATAAAATCGAGGTGTGTAAAAATTAAAATCAATGTGTAAATCTATATATAGACTCACACTAGTAATAGACTCCTTTTTGAGCTCTAAAACTTTTAATTTTAAATAATCATAAAATCTTTCAAATTTTAAAAAAGTTTGACTAGATAAAAATTCAACTATTTTAAATAATTTAAACTCAAATTTCAAATTTAAAGAAGACATTTCAAATATCAAATAACAAATTCAAATAATTTTTAAAATAGAAATATTGGGTGTTACAAAATTCAACCAAGGTCTTTCCTAAAAAATTAAAACTAAAATTTATTCAAAAAAAAACGATAAATTTATCTTTGTCGTTGCTTGTCATGACTTTTTTTCACCTCAAAAGAACAAAAGAAATATTAGGCGAATTGGAGTGATTCAATTTCACTCTTCCTCTTAAAACTTAGTAATTTTCTAATGAAAGAAACATATATGGGTTCTAAAATTTTTAAAACAACTTATATGTACTTGAGAGAATATTTATTGCACCATCACATAAGCTATATCAATTATATAGTCATTAGTTCATAAATCTTACTCGTTAATCTCACCCAATCTTAAAACATACAAAACGTTCTTCTACTCCAAAACTTTCAATGGTAGCAATCACCACAACTAGTCTCCATATCTCTACCACCTTCTTCACATCAATATTTAAGCCATCACAATGTTTCTCACGAAGCTACGTCATTGAATCATCACTTTCTATTATAATAATATCTATCTTCACTTTTTCACCGTTTCTCATACTCTACAATTTTAATCACTCCACATTTTGACACACAAATACTACCTTAATCATCACAAGCTACCTAAGTACATATCGGAACCCCTTCGTTGGTCCTCTTTAATAGGATAGGTTCATATTTACTCCTTAATTTTGTGTTGTTCGAAAACCTTTTGTACTCATTAAGAGATCGCAGATTTCTCAAAATATAATCAACTGGGTCTGATCAATAGCTTCAAGAAAATTTGATGTCCCGAGTACCAAACTCTAGCTAGTGGCCAGTCACTTTCGTGTCCTCTTGCTGTATGGTTATTTTTCACTACCCTGATTGCCTAAATATGTATAAACTCCGATATTGATGCGAAAAGTAGCTGCTGCTCAATCACCATGCCATGGTGACTTTGACTTAGTCCAAGAATTAGGTTGCAGTCCACCAATTAGCTATTGCTTTCTAAGA
Source organism: Myrica gale (assembly GCA_963930655.1). Taxonomy (NCBI): domain Eukaryota; kingdom Viridiplantae; phylum Streptophyta; class Magnoliopsida; order Fagales; family Myricaceae; genus Myrica; species Myrica gale. The sequence continues at coordinate 1,762,048 of OZ005599.1, forward strand.
ATATTCCAATTTTGTGGTCGCGCTTGCATTATATAAAGTTGATAAGCTAGCCTCTAATTATATAAAATCATTTGTGGCGCAATTATTTTTCATCACTAACTCAGATCTAGCGAGAACGGTAAGCTCATTATAGTCGTTTTGTCGAATTATACACAGCTGGTTCCGCTGCCAAATCTGTACTTTTTGATTTCGAAGAACGGATAAAATTAATCAGACAACTAAAAGATATACTTAGGGTCCATTTGTTTGTTTGGTAATTTATTTTATTTGTTTTACGGCATTTGGCAAGTACCTGAAAATGAGATCAAAATAAAAAGTTTTGAAGTCAATTGTAAAAACTTTATTATTTTTCAGAAAATAAACTACACTTAAATTTTCCGTAAACCAAAATGTTTTTTTGGGGGAACACTATAATAAGCCTCATATCTATGGGTCCCTCAAGTTATCAAATATTTTATTCCGCCTCATATATTTAAAAAACAATCATTTATTGTCTTTTGTTTGATTTGGTCGTTAAATCATATGCAAAAAGACCAAGATGCCCCTCCAACACAAAATTATTAATTTTTTATTAAAAATAAAAAGTAATATTTTTAAATAAAAATTGAATTTGAAAGTTGCATAATAGTTTTATATTCTTCTCTTTCCAGGCCACGTTGACACTTCTCCTTTAGTTGGTTAACAACAATTGAAATGCGGAGACTAATTTTTATCGTAAAAATGTATCTCAGGGACCTTCACGTTGAATCAATACTTTAAGGACTAAATATTAAAATTTTGAGAACATTTTCATGTCACGGGGCAACCTACTATTGACATTGAGATGACATCTAAAATCTGCGTAAGCACAATTCCTTCTGTTGGCTAACCACAATACGAGGGAAATCAATTTGTCTAAAAAACTTACTTTAAGAACCCAATGGCTGAAATCTTTATATGAGGGACTAAAATGTCAAAAGTGTAAACTACAGACACTTATATGATAATTAAGTATTTTTATGTAAATACGTAAATCACTAAATGTGTCAAACGTAAAAAAATATTATCTTTAAAATATTTTAAAAGAATAACCAAACACTGAAAAATAAATTTTTTTCTTAAAAACATTTCAATGAAAATTTTTTTTACGTAAAACTATTATTTTACAGGCAAACAAACGAACCTAAGAAATATATATAAAATCACGCATGATAGATAAATAATTAAGAATATTGGAGGCAGGTATTATTAAGCATCTTAAATATTATGACGCTAATGATCAGTAACAAATATATTGGTTTACACTTCCAACTAAACGTCAAACAATGTGATACTCGTTTCTAAATTCCTTAATATTAGCGTTTGTACTGCCTCAGCCCTCATTCCTCAAGTTGCAGGCCAAAAGGAAAGGAGGCCGGGGTAAATGCATGACTCATAAGTGCTTAAAAAAATCCATGATTGGCACAATTGGAGTTATAATAATTAAAATAAATAAATAGCACTAGCTAACAGTTTATTTGTGAATATGAACAAATCAGTAACTAATTTTCTTTAACCAAGATGTATTGAAGAAGTTGAATCCATGTTGTACACGTTCAACTTCAGTTACTCATATAAGATATATAAATATAAAAGAGTAGCGGTTTGGGTGCAGAGGAAACGTCAAGATAATGGCTTGGAGCATGTGACAACTGATTAATCTTTTCATCGGAGCTGAAAAAAAAAAGTTTGTTTTTGTAGAACGCAACTCAAAGATTGGGGAGTAAGCCTCGTATATAGGGTTATTCAGTGATACCAGGTTGCTGGTACTCGGATTCACCGGTGCTGGTATCGGTTTAGTTTTTTGCAATAAAGTCGGTGGTATTCCCGGTTCCCGGATTACTTGGCACCGGGTTCCAGGGAACCGAGAACCGAGATTTTTATTTTTATTTACAAAACGAACGTTTTGTCAAAAATCTCCCCCCTCCCCCATTGTTATTTGTTTTCCCATTTGTTGTTTTTAGGGTTTGTAATTTAACCATGTTACTTTTGTAACTAGTATGTATTTGTAATTACTTTAGTCTTAGATTATAATTCAATAGCATGTAATGAGTATTTCGCATGGAAGAAATCTTATGCCAGCATGCGAACTATGCGTACGAATAGAGCATATTATTGTGATGAGTCTTGGCAAAAGAGAAGATAACACATCATTTGATCTCTTAGACTCTTACAAAATAATAGTTTCATTTCAAATATTTTGAGATATTGGAAGAAATTAATCAGATTGTTTTAACAAACTCTTTCAATACCTTTACAAGCATTTCTGAGGGAAGCCGGGTAGCTGAGATAAAGCGGTTAGACCTACCTCCTATTTAGTTTCACTTAGCAATAAATCAAGCCCACCCTAGTTAATATCTACACTTGAGATTATGGAATACGACTCATATTCTAAATGTCAAATCTATATGAAACCTTATCCTTGAAAAAAATAAAAATACAAAAAACAGCAACTAGTTCTCATCTAAAGTATAAAAAGTGAGGACACTTCAAAGAGTCACAAAGACTTTCTTAAATATGTACACAATTCAGAGCCAAAACGTGTATCTTTTTCTGCAGGAGTGAATTATTCTCCTTTCAATAATGGCTAATGTTTTTCTAAGTTTATTGATTTTGGATTTTATTAGTATGGACTTTAGATTCTCATCTTATTTTTTAAGATGATCTTTAATTTTATTGGTCATTGGAACAAGAGGAGGCACAGCACTGCATTTGAAGAAATAAAGTTGTTGTCTTATCAAGAATAGGACCTGCTGCATAAAGGAAAGAAAGGAGCTGTAATGTTAGGCTGATAGCTGTTACGTTTAGTCTGTAGTCATAAATGATCTCTGCTTTTTTCAGGATCTGCTTTTTAGATTTATGTAGAGTTCTTTCTGTTGTAAAAACATTATATATACAACAACAAAATACAATGGAGAATTGGTTCACCGAGTTGGGAATCAGCCACAACCTCTCCTCTTCTGTTTTTGTCATGGTATCAGAGCGAGAGTCTTAAATCTCTGTTGATCCTGATTTTCCACGCACTTCCAACCACTTAACCAACCTTTCAACCAACACACATTAACTCCCATTATGACTGATTCAGGTTACGAAACTATAAATCCAAGCAGCCCATTCAATTCCAAGGAAGATTCGGCTTCCAACCCAGTCTTTCTTCACCATGGAGAGAGTCCTGGACTGGTATTGGTGTCACAACCTCTTACCCCTCAAAACCATCATGCTTGGAGCAGGGCCATGTATGTGGCCTTGTCTGCCAAAAACAAGCTTGGGTTTGTGGATGGCATGGTTAAGCAACCAACCGAAACAAGCTCACCATACCCCCAATGGTAAAGATGCAATCACATGATTTTATCATGGATTACAAACAGCCTGTCACCCGAAATAGCTGGGTATGTGATGTACTCAGATTCTGCAGCACAAGTATGGCAGAACTTAAGAGGCGATTCGCTAAGTCAAACAACAATCGCATCTTCTTGCTGGAGCAACAACTGACAGCTACCAAACAAGAAAAAAAACTAGTAAGTGTTTACTTCTCCAAAATGAAACAGATATGGGAAGAGATCTCCAGATATGAAGATCCTTTTAGTTGCTCTGCAACTGACTGTGGTGCCATCAGCATTATCAACAAACGACAGAAGAAAAGACAGATAATGCAATTCTTGATGGGTCTAGATGAGATCTATACTGGATTAAGGAATCAAATCCTCCTTAAGGATCCAATGCCATCACTTGACATCATTTTCAACTTGGTGTTGCAAGAGGAATCTAACCATGAGCTAACTGACAGCACTCAAAAGGTCCCCGAGGTCTCGGCTATGCTTGCTCATGGAGGAAAATTTTATGGACCAAGGGGAGCAGTCAAACAAAAGCAAAAGGGAAGCACCAGATCGTTTCTATCAAGGAACAAGGCACCATGTAGCAAGTGTGGAAGGACTAACCATACCGTGGACACATGCTGGGAAATCCATGGATATCCTCCTAACCACAAGTTCCACAAGCTGTCATCTGGTTCTAAGGATTACAGGGCTATAAATTTGACAGCAACTGAAGATGACTCAAAGAGTTCTTATACTCTCAATGTTTCTCAGGAGCAGATGCAGCAGCTCATTGCACTTCTTCAAAGTCATAATTCTAGCACCACAAATTCCAACACAAAACTCTTAGGTAACCATCCTTCAAACACCTCATGTAATCCCAAAAGAACTTTATCAGTTGTCTCTAAACACAGTTTGCGCTGCACAAATACCTCAAATGAGTCATGCACTTGGATCTTAGATTCAGGAGCCACAGACCACATAGTTGGTTTTCTCAGTTTGTTAACACATAGAAGAGCCATCAAAGCCACTCCAGTAAAATTGCCAAATGGGACATCCACACATGTCACTCACATAGGAACAATAGTCATCTCACCTACCCTTACTCTCACGGATGTTCTCTATGTTCCACTATTTAACTTTAATCTCATTTCCACAAGTAAATTGACCAAAGATCTGAATTGTCATTGTATTTTTCTTGCTGATTATTGTTACATACAGGAGCTGGTAACCAAGGAGATGATTGGAGTTGCTAAGGAAGTCCATGGTCTCTACCATCTACAACTAGACCAGCCCCGAACCAATCATTTTGCTGCCCCATCAAACTCTGTTTTGACAGCTAAGCTTTGGCATCTTAGAATGAGACATCCCTCTGTTCAAAGAATGAATTTGATGCATAGCATAGACTCTAGTATTCCTAAGTTTGATGCAAAAAAAATTTGTGATGCTTGTCATATGGGAAAACAGATCAGATTACCTTTTCCCTCTGGTCACCATTTTGTAGAAGTTGTTTTTTATTTAATACACCTGGATATTTGGGGTCCTTTCTCTGTTGCATCTCGGAGTGGAGCGCACTACTTTCTCACAATAGTTGATGATCACAGCCAAACCACATGGGTGTATCTCATGACAAACAAAGGTCAAACCAGATACATCATTGATAGCTTTTTAACCTCATTGAAAATCAGTTCAAATGCAAAATAAAGGTTGTACGATCTGACCAAGGAAAGGAGTTTAACATGACAGAATTTTTCTCCCAAATAGGAGTTCTCCACTAGCAAAGTTGTGTGTACACACCACAACAAAACTCGGTGGTAGAAAAAAACACTTGCACTAGTTGAACGTAGCAAGGGCCCTACGTTTTCAAGCTAGTCTACCTTTAAAATTCTGGGGAGAGTGCATCTTAACTGCTGCCCATCTAATAAACAGGACGCCCTAACCAAATTTGAAAAATCAAAGTCCTCACCAGCTTCTCTTTGGCAAAACACCTAGCTATTCTCACTTAAGAACATTAGGATGTTTATGCTATGCAACAAATCTTGATCCCCACAAAAATAAGTTTGATCCTAGAGCCCGAAAATGTGTGTTCATTGGCTATCCAAATGGAATAAAAGGTTACAAAGTCTTTGACTTGAAAACAAGAGAAACCATCACTAGCCGAGATGTGATCTTTTATGAAGACACATTTCCTTTCCAGCAAAAGCACAATCTATCTTCTCTGCTACCTACACCAGACATCACTACTCGAGATGATGTCCCAGTTATACCAAATCCCATCTTAGAGATTTTTGATCCACCTTCACAAACGGGTGACAATTCTAATTTCTTGAGGGAATCAACAATTGAAATCGATAATCATCATCATTAGGAATCTCTTACCTCAGAAGCTACTGACTTATCTCCTCTTCCCATTTTTGAACCACCTTCTCTCCAAGAACCTAGTAGGTCCACTAGAATCAGAAAAATACCTGAATACCTCAAAGATTTTCATTGCAAGTTGGTGACTTCCTTGGCAACTTCGGGCACTCTTCCTTCTGATGTAACAGCTCCTAGAGGTAATGATCATTCTCTTTCTTCAGTTCTTAATTATTCTAAACTCTCACCGATACACTTGAAATATACTCTATCCATCACCCTTGAGACGGAACCTCACACTTTTGAAGAAGCCCAGAAGTTCTCAGATTGGAGGAGTGCCATGAATGCTGAAATTCAAGCTCTTGAAGACAATGAGACATGGGAACTGACCAACTTGCCTCCAGGGAAGAAACCAATCGGTTGCAAATGGGTCTATAAGACCAAATATAAGGCAGATGGTAGGAAAGAACGACACAAGGCTAGATTGGTAGCGAAAGGCTACACTCAAAGAGAAGGAGAAGATTATTTTGAAACCTTCTCCCCTGTTGCCAAAATGCCAACAGTGAGATGCCTTCTTTCCATTGCCGCATGTAAAAATTGGTCTCTTCATCATCTTGATGTTAATAATGTTTTTCTATATGGAGAATTAGATGAATAAGTATACATGACTTTGCCTCCAGGGTATGGTAGAGAGGGGGAGCAACGAGTATGTAGGCTTAAGAGATCTTTTTATGGCTTGAAGCAAGCCTCTCGTCAATGGAATAAAAAACTCACCTCTGTTATCACCATGATTGGGTTTATCCAATCTATAGCAGATTATTCACTTTTTACCAAGAAAATTGATTGCTCTTTTACCGTAATGCTTGTATACGTTGATCTTATGGTAATTGCAGGAGACAATGAAGATGAAATTCAGAAACTGAAGCAATATTTGGCAGACCATTTCAAGATAAAGGACCTTGGAAAGTTGAAATACTTCCTAGGCCTAATATATCATACTCGGTACATGTCCTAAGTCAATATCTTAGTCAGCCGAAAGATGTGCATTGGAAGGCAGCAATAAGGGTAGTAAGATATTTGAAGACATCCCCATCACAACGGCTGCTTTACCTAGCAAAAGGTGTGATGCAGTTGACTGCCTTCTGTGATGCAGATTGGGGCACTTGTCCAGAAACTAGAAGGTCCATTACTGGGTTCTGCATCTTCTTTGGAGACGGTTTGATATCATGGAGGTCAAAGAAACAGAGGACTGTGTCTAGATCCTCTGCTGAGGCAGAATATCGATCAATGGCTGCAACAACTTGCGAGTTGGAATGGTTCAAAAGTTTATTGAATGATTTTGGCATATCTGTTGAGAAACCGATACAACTATTTTGTGATAATCATGCAGCTGTTCATATTGCTTCAAATCCGGTTTATCATGAGAGAACAAAATACATAGAGATTGATTGTCACATTGTGAGGGAGAAAATACAGGCTGGTTTGATAAAGACATTTCACATCTCAACAAATTTACAAAGACGTGATGACAAAGGCAATCGGTTAAAAGAAGTTTCAATGTCTTTTAGGCAAGATGGGGATTTATTCAATTGCATCTCCATCTTGAGGGGGAGTATTGAGATAGACATTAAAATTAAATGCACCAGAAAGACGGATCATTGGAACAAGAGGAGACACAACACTGCATTTGAAGAAATAAAGTTGTTGTCTTATCAAGAATAGGACCTGCTGCATAAAGGAAAGAAAGGAGCTGTAATGTTAGGCTGATAGTTGTTACCTTTAGTCTGTAATCATAAATGATCTCTGTTTTTTCAGGATTTGCTTTTTATATTTATGTATAGTTCTTTCTTTTGTAAAAACATTATATATACAACAACAAAATACAATGGAGAATTGGTTCACCGAGTTGGGAATCAGCCAAAACCTCTCCTCTTTCTTTTTTTGTCATTAATATAATTAATTGTATCAATATTTATGAGATTAATAAGATTGACAAGTGCACATCACTCTCCCGGTCAACTACATTTCAGTACTTTTCTAGTAACTTGTGGGCGAACATAGTGGGGGTGTTGAAATCGAATCCGTTTATTTCAAAAGTGAGAAGCACATAATTCATTAGGGTGGGGGCATTTTCTATAGAGACACGTTTAGTTGTCATGACTCCGGCAACACGCAATCTCCATGGCAAGTAATTTAGACATTCATGATTCAACGTCTAAGATTAGTTGCCCACAGGATATTTCATTTATGACTTTAACATATATATATATATATATATATATATATATATATATATATAGCCATAGCGTGCATTCACAGATAAAACGTGCAAGTTTACAGTACTACCTGTTAAAAGTGGTATTTCTTGCTTCAATTGTGCAAAATAGAATTTGATGGGGAATGAGAATCGAATATGTTATTATATATTGTAAATAAATTAATGAAGAAGCTGCTGATGGCATAACATTATAGACTTCATCAAAGTTGAGCTTACGCGGTTTGGTGCCTCTAGAGACTTCTGAAATATAGAAGACACAGACTCTGGCTCAGCCATTTGATGCAAACAGTGTATATTGACATCTCGATCACTAAATAAAACAAAAACTTAATTAAGCAAAGAGGGGGTTCCCTGTGAGTTTTGTAGCTCCGCATGAGAGATTCAGCTCAGGGCAGATGCTTGCAAACGAAGAAGGGTGCTCTGAATGACGAACGGAATGGTTGCGTGAAGAAGAAGAGATCCCAAAATTTTGAAATACCTGCGGGTTAATATTTTTGAGTTAACCGGTTGATTTTTTAGTTGAAACGGGTCGATTTTTTAGCTGAAATGGGTTAAATATTTTAATTGATGTGGCAGCTTGTGAAACCGTTAGATCAATCTGTTTTAATCTCCACCGTCACCTTGACCGACTAACTTTCCTGCAAATGACAATAACCGAGCGGTTTCGGTGCAGAGGAAACGTCAAGATAATGGCTTGGAGCAGCATGTGACAAATGATTAAATATCTTTTCTTTGGAGCTGAAAAAAAAATGTTTTTTTTCGTAGAACGCAACTCATAGAAAGGGGAGTGAGCTAAGGCTGCACAATGCCACCAAAAAATTCCGGTGGCACCGACACAGTACCGATTCCCGGTACCCGGCCTAACCGGTGCCGGTGTAGGTTTAGTTTTTTAAAAAACCGACGGTTCCCAGTTTACCTGGCACCGGTTTCCCGGTACAAGGAAACCAAGATTTTGTTTTTAGTTTTTTAGTTTTTTTAGTTTAGTTTCTACTCAATAGTTTAGTTTCACGTGAAGACGTAGTATTCTAGAAGCATGACAAGGTCTACTCAATAGTTTAGTTTCACCTGAATATTTGAGATTTTTTGTTGGTTTTGTCTAATCAAATACTTACATTCAAGTTTGGTACCAAGAAATTTGCTAGGTGAATGACCTAGTTATTTAAAATTTTTGTAGAAAAAATTACAAATTTATTGTATTTATAAGGGTATATATGAATGCATTGGAATCCTAATTAAAGAGTTTAAAGCCAAACTTTGGTAAGTACATCGCATAATATAAGTCAAGAGGTCGAGATTCTACCACGAAAAATTTTAAAATCAATGTATGAGTTTTTATGAAATTTTAACAAATTGTTTAAATTTCTAAAATTGACAAATCACTATTAAATTTATACCATGCTTGCAAAATCAGTCACTCAATTACATTTTAGTTCAAAAATTCAGACAGAGTCATCATGTTTGACTAGCGTTTGACAAGAGCTCGAGCGCTCCGTTAAAATTTCAGACAGAAACACAAGCGTTTGACGAGCTCTCGAGCGCCTTCCGGGAATTTCAAAAATTGCTGAATTTTTGGATTTTCCTTGTAAAACCAAAGGAACCCTACTAGGTTTTGAACATGTTTTAAATTGTTATTGATTTGTTAATTAGAGGGAAAACACATATTCTCCTCTCTAAGTGTTGTTAGGGTCTAAATTGGATTTTTCAGAAGGTAATAGTTTCTACTTACAGTGACGTCTCTATTACTTTGGACTTTAAATTCTCATCTTATCTTTTAAATGATCTTTAATTTTATTGATTTTGGAATTTAGATTTCATTAGTTTCGATTTTATTGATATGTGATTAATGGACCAAAAGAAAAAAAAAATACATTGGGCCAAGTACGTAAAATGCTAAAAAAAATGGCTCAATATAAATATAGGATAACTGAAAACCGCCACCGCTAAAACCCAATTTTTGTCCTTAACTGTGTAAGTGTAGGTGACAATTATTTAAAAATCGACCTACCCGGTCTAGGTGCCGGTTTTGACCAAAACCGATACTTACACCGAAGTTGTACAGCCCTGAGCCTCGTATACACTGACTACTAGCAATGGCTATGACGACTGAGCTGATGTAACTGTTAATGCCTATCTCCCTCCACGATGGACTTTTGGTGATTTTTCCTTTTCTAAGGCCACTGATTTGCTTCGGTGATATCTCATGAGGTCCGATTGGCATGTGCGTATAGTTCTGCCGATCAACGTACATTCCAGTACTTTTTTGTTTGTACTTGTGGGGCGTAGTTTTTCTATATAAACACGCAACTCATGAGATGTGAAAATAGCTTCCGAGCCACCTCCAGCAGTGACTTTTTTTTTAATCAAAATTTCATCTTATTCCAACAATACACACAATAGACAAATATTAAGGGGTCTGCGTCAGCATACATACAAAGTAAATAAAAAAATACTCACAACTACGGGAATTACTATTCAAGCTAAACTCAGCGGCGGCCCAACAAACTGTGAGTCCTAGTTTCAGGATTAAGGCAACCCAAGAGGGGGGGTGAATTGGTTTTCTAAACTTTTCGGTATTGACCCCCAAAGTTGTGTTTGCAAGTAAATACTACTTTAGCACAAATATATAATATGCGGAACTGTAAATAAGTGCTAAAGTAAGGAGTAGGGATAAGAGAAGCAAACACTCGATTTTTAGGTGGTTCGGCAAACCCGCCTACATCCACCCCTCAAGCTCCTTCGCCGAGCCTTGAGATTTTCCACTATCTTCAACCAATAGCTTTACACACTAGCTTCCGGGTGCTAGTGAACCGTACAAGTGTTTTCCCGGGATCAACACTCAAACCCACCCAAGTGGTTTTTCGGACTCACCACTCACAACCTAACCAAGCTTGAGATATACCCTCTCTAAGCTTCTTCTTTAGTGAACAACCTCACTAAAGGAAATAACTCCCTAGATAGGAAGATTTAGGAACAAGACTCTCTCAAAGAGTGGATATAAAAGTGGAAAGCTCTATCTCTCGATTCACACAAAGACAAGGATGTGAAAGTGCAATTTGTGTGAATGATATGAGAAATATGAAATAAGAAGGTTTAGAATATTTCTCAAGCTATACAAATGATATGTGGTCGTTGGTTCTTCATTTTAGACGTTTTGGATGTGTATTTATAGGCCACATATGAAAACTAGCCGTTTATAGCCGTTGGAGGTCGATTTGACAATTTTACCGTTGTACCGGTCGACCGGTTCATGTACCGGTCGACCGGTTCAAGTAGCCGTTGCCCAACGGTCATAATTTTGAATGCTGTCAATGATCGACCGCTTCATCTAGAGGTCGACCGCTACAAAAAGTTCATCAACCGCTTCATTTAAAAACATGTTTTTGACCACTTTTAAACACCCAATTTTAAAGACTTAATTCCCATAAGTATATGAAGGGTTTAGGAATATATTTAGGGTGTTTTGAAACCTTTAAAAACATTTTAATCTTTCAAATAAAAGGTAAAACGGTTTATGCACGTTTTGAAAGATATGCAAGTGCGTGATTCAAATCCTTGTCAAATGTGGAATAAAGAGTTACAAGGATTATACCCTAAGGTCTTGAAACTTCACTTTTAGCTCCTTGCATCTTCTTGTTCTTCTTTCTTCAAGGTTTGGCTCTTTTCGTCAAGTTGTCTTTGTCTTTGAAGATGTCAGTTTTGTAAACTCATCCATTTATTGAAATCATCAAAATCTCGATTGTGCACAAAAGCCAACACAAACAAGATGGTGCACAACCTCATTTACACCTCTATGAACATGTAGAGTTTTCCAACTCTTCATCTGACATCAACAATTTCCAGAACTATATGATGGATCCTCCCGCGGTGACTTTTACTTGGTCATCAAGATGTGCTGTGGTCACCAACGAAATCAGCATATGTAATTCTAACCGGCTCCAAATTGTATATGGTAGTAAACTATACAAGTTGCAAACATTTTAAGCCATAATTAATTGTATCAATATTTATGAGATTAATAAAATTACCAAGTGCACATCACTCTGCCGGTCAACTACATTTCAGTACTTTTCAAGTACCATGTGGGCGGGCATAGTGAGGTGTGAAAAATAGCCATAGCTGGCTACCCAACCACCTCCCGCGATGACTCTCGATCGATTGGTCTTCAAGATGTGTTGCGCGCGGTTACCAAATAAATCAGCAAATATATATTCAGTTCCCGATTACATATGGGAGTAAACTATATATACAAGTTGCAAACAGTTTTAATATAATTAATTGTACCAATTATGAGATTAAGATTAATATAATTTGTGCCTCAATTGATGAATAAGAAATCGATGACGAGTTGAAATCTCATAGGTTGATTTCAAAAGTTAGAAGCACATAATTAATTAGGGTGGGGACATTTCCTATAGAGACACGTTTAGTTGTCATGACTCCGGCAACATGCAATCTCCATGGCAAGTAATTCATACATTCATGATTCAAAGTCTAAGATTAGTTGCCCACAAGATATTTCATTTATGACTTTAAATATATATGTATAGGCATAGCGTGCATTCACAGATAAAACGTACAAGTTTACAGTACTACCTGTTAAAAGTGGTATTTCTTGCTTCAATTGTGCAAAATAGGATTTGATAGGGAATGAGAATCGAATATGTTATTATATATTGCAAATAAATTAATGAAGAAGCTGCTGATGGCATAACATTATAGACTTCATCAAAGTTGAGCTTACGCGGCTTGGTGCCTCTTGAGACTTCTGAAATATAGAAGACACAGACTCTTGCTCAGCCATTTGATGCAAACTCTGGCCAAGTCGTTGCATCGATCCAAAGGACCGAGTCAAAATCTTTATACAGGAGATCAAGCAAATATAATTCTACAAAGCCTAGAAAAAAAAAATTAACTCTAAACTAGAATATAAATTTTTTTTTTTCAAAAGTTGAATGATCGATCTCTCAGTCCTTAAGTTCTCACATAAAAATATTATAATATGTAAAATTTACTCAACGTGTACTGCGTAGAGAAAAAACTCAATCGGCCCCCAAAATACAGAGAGATCAAGGATTTACATGCATGATTCGTAAAAAAATTAATTAATTAGGTGAATTTTCAAGTAACAAATTATAAGCACAATTTAAGAAAATGATCACCGCAATTATAAAGGACGAAAATAAATAAATTTTTCATGTTTTCATATGGACACTGAACGAACTGATCCTCATATTTCCTTCTTTCCTTCATCTTTTTTTTCCCCATATTGAGCTTTTCCTCTAATTCATAAGAAATATTCCACAATAAAAGAAAAGATGTAACGAATTTCTTTGTAAGGATTCTTAAAGGAGTGGTTTTCTCTAAGTTAAAAAAGAACATTTAAAATATAAAACTTAGAGGGGATATTCTACCCTCGGCGTTTATTTTGATTTTTTTTTCACAAACTCCAACAATCACCTATTGATTGTAAAAGTCTCCAGAGAAAAAATTACAAAGTTAATGTAGGGACAAATTATAAGAATATATTGAATTTTGGAGGGACTGGGAGGAACACTAAATATGAAAACCAGCAAATAATTCCGGTGCGGGCCGTGGGGAGGGAAAGAAAAAGAGTACACCGGTTACGCAGGACTGTGGTTATCTTCGGTTTGGTTTTGAAAATATTTTTTGTGTTTATTTTTATTGCAGGAAGTGTAAATTTTTTTGATATTGATGATAAATTTGTTAAAAGTTGTTGGAATTTATAAAATAAATATTGAAATTGATGGAAAAAAATTATTGTGAAATTTTTTTAATTTTTTGTTGAGAATTAGCCCAACACAAGCGCACCTTTTGTTTCATTTTCCGCGATGGCCAATGACCAGTGACCAAACGAGATATTATTCGAAAGACCAGTTTGTTTAAACTACGAAAATACCCCACGGCAGGACATGGTATGACTTTGTCACCTAATGGGGGAATTGGGTAGCTCCACGAATGGGTCTCCCTTTCCGAGTTCCTATATAAAGTAGTATAGCATCTGCAGGAAGTGATAGCACCCAAAAACACATCAGACTTGGTTCCTCTTCTCAGGAACATCGGGGACAATGGGTTTCCATAAGATACTTGTGCAAGTGACGTGGGTTGGTGTCATATTAGCAGAAATGGCGAGTGCAGCAGTAGCAGCTCCATTAGCCAACCGTGATTGCCCCAAGATGTGCGGTACTCTAGAAATTCCATATCCGTTTGGCACAACTAAAGATTGTTACATTGACGAGTTCTTTTACATCAATTGCACATTAAACTCGTCGACCGGCCATTCCGAGCCACGGATTTGGAACTTAACTATTACGAATATTTCCAATCACGGCCACCTTGACATCATGATGTTTACAGCCGAAGCCTGTTACAACGAGAGTGGTCTCGAGTCTGGGAACGATCCCTATCTCAGAGTCGGCCCCAATTACACAATTTCCAGCGCTCAGAACCAATTCGTGTGTGTCGGCTGTGACAGTAGCGCCCTCCTTGTTGCTGACGGCAGCAACGACGAATTAGTTATAGCCTCCTGTAAGTCCATATGTCAAAGTATTAATAGAACCGTGATCAATGGGTCTTGCTCTGGGATTAATGGATGTTGCGAGCTGGCGATTCCACCAGGATTGAAGAACTTCACTTTGGTCGCAAGCAGCTTTAATAATCACTCAAATGTATTGAGTTTCAATCCATGCGCCAGCGCTTTTGTTGTTAAAAAAGACCACTTCGAGTTTCCCTCCGAATATCTTTACGGTCTGCAAAAGACTAAAATCGTTCCGATGGTTGTTGACTGCTCAATCGGTAGTGACACATGCGAATATGCTCAGACCAAGTCGGATTACGTATGTGGAGGGAACAGCACTTGTGATGATCTCGACGAAATGAATGGATACCGTTGTAGGTGCAAATCCGGATACGATGGAAACCCATACCTCGACGATGGTTGCCAAGGTACGTACTACACATCCGGCAAACTTCTCAAGCCCAAAAAAGAGAATTTGAATCAATTTTAGAAGTTATTATGTATATTTCTCTTCAACAGCGAAAAAAATTCTAAAGGGAAATCCCCTGTTTTACAACTCCGCCATAAATAGTTTCAGAGATTCATTTCTTTTCGTAAAAGTGGTGGGCCGAGAGAGAAGATTTTCAGGAAAAAGAACAGGTTTTTAAAATAATTCAGGCGATTGTAAAAATATTGGGAGTACGTTTGCTTTCCATTATACCTTTTCTTTTGCGCCCCGAGGAGGGAGGAGTTGAATGTTGAGTAAGGTTGGGTTTGGTACTTGTATGTTATTTCTTCACTGGGTCGACTCAGCGTACTTGATTAACTGATTTGAATAGATATTTTAATTACCAGTGTTTATGTTTGATAAATGAGGACTTTTTTTTTCACTGAATTCCACCTTCTTAGGTGCTGCAACGTGTGTCAGATATTGATGAGTGCGAAACTCAAAAACCCCTGCCACGACCCTAAAATCAATTATACTATTTTGGATTAAAGATATCTTAACTCTAGGCTTGATCATTCGATCTTCAACTCATGATATGCAGATATTGACGAGTGTTCAGCTCCAAGTCTCAATAATTGCACATATCCAACAAGATGTGTGAACACAGAAGGGAATTATACATGTTCTTGCCCCAAGTGGCACCGTGGAGATGGTAGAAAAGATGGAAAAGGCTGTTCTTCGAGTCTCTCGCTAACTGGGATCCTCAGTGGTAAGTATACTTCAGTAAAAAAAACATCCGGCCCATAATTGGCTATTGCTTTTGGAAAATTTGCTAATCAACGTGGTCATTACAAATTAGACCAGCGTTGACAAAAAATTAAAATTAATTAGAAATCCGTTCTACTCGATAGGATAGAACTCTATAACGAATGCTTGAATACGTGCAGGTGTCAGCATAAGCCTCTTAGTTCTGCTTGTGGGAGGTTCCTGGATATATTGGGGACTGAAAAGAAGAAACTTCATCAAGCTCAAAGAGAAATTCTTCGTACAAAATGGCGGTTTTATTTTACAGCAGCAACGTTCTAATCATAGAGGATCTGTGGAGACTGTCAAAATCTTTAGCACGGGAGAGCTTGAAAAGGCTACGAATAACTATGACGAGAGAAGAATACTTGGTGAAGGAGGCTATGGAACTGTTTACAAAGGAGTGCTATCAGACAACAAAGTGGTTGCCATTAAGAAGTCCAAAATTTGTGATCGGAGTCAGATTGAGCGGTTCATAAATGAGGTGATTGTGCTTGCCCAAATTAACCATAGGAATGTGGTTAAACTATTAGGTTGCTGCCTAGAAACAGAAGTACCATTACTAGTTTACGAGTTCATCACAAATGGAACTCTTTATAACCATATTCATGATAGAACTCTATCATCCTCATTGTTGTGGAAAGAGCGTCTGAAGATAGCTGCAGAAACTGCAGGAGCCCTTGCATACTTGCATTCTGAAACATCTATACCAATTATACACAGAGATGTGAAGAGTACAAATATACTTCTAGATGATCGTCAAAATGCTAAAGTAGCAGACTTTGGGGCCTCAAGATTGGTTCCTCTTGATCAAACACAACTAACTACTTTGGTACAAGGAACATTAGGGTACTTGGACCCAGAGTACTTCCAAACTAGTCAATTAACTGAAAAAAGTGATGTCTACAGCTTCGGTGTTGTGATGGCAGAGCTACTGACAGGTAAGAAGGCACTTTCATTGGATAGGCCAGAGAAAGATAGAAATTTAGCAAATTTTCTTCTTTCTGCAATAAGAGAGGACTGCTTACTCCAAATTCTTGATGATCAAATTGTCAAGGAGGATAATATTGAGGAACTAAAGGATGTTGCCAATCTTGCAAAAAGGTGCTTAAAAGTGAGAGGGGAGGATAGGCCTACTATGAAGGAAGTGGACATGGAACTAGAAGGATTGAGAAGTATGGAAAAGCATCCAAGGGGAAAGGTTGATATCTCTACAGAAGAGACTGAGTACTTGCTCAATAAACCTGCAGTCTTTCAACATTGATATTGGAAACGGTACTGGTTCTTCTACAAGTACAACTGCCGGGTATGAAAGCATTAGGAACCAATTGTTGAACTCACTTGCTGATGGCAGATAACTTCCTAGTTGACAGTATATGTGTGTGTGTGTGTGCGTGTGTGTGTGTATATATATATGTATCTCTAAATTGCTTAAATCGTTTAGGTGATGGAACCGGACATTCAATCGAGCTTTTGTATCTCAGTTATTTTTGAACTTGTAGACCAACGTACATATGTACCTTTCATTGGACCGTTTCCCTTTTTCTTTTTCTCCCTAGTAATGTTGACAAATATAATCGTAGCTTTTCAAGAAGATCATAAGCAAGTTTACGATGGAAGCCCTTGTTACACAAACTTTTAGATGCCCAAAGCGGCCGATCGAGATACAATCTGCTTTCGCACTCAACAAGCAGCTTAACAGGTTTCATCCAAGAACTATTCTCAGCCGGTCTGAAACCAGCCAGCAACCTGCTTCCACCATCTAAGAAGAGCGCGCGTTTAGAGAGCCGGGAAGAGCTTTTAAAAATCCTAAACAGATAACAAGTCAGCTATGGTTAACTCACTGAGTCAGGGCTTCCATACTTCAGTTATATCTGCGTCGAAATTACATCGGAAACGTATCCAGATGGTGTTGTAACAACTTAGAAAATGGGAAAGGTGATGCCATTAGGTCAAGGAAAAATGCAGATTACAGGAAATGGGTACCAGAGAAGTTTATAAATGAGAGGTTTCTAGACTGGGTTGGGCCGGCTGCAAGCTAAGCATGGAATGCACTTTAAAGTGCGAAGCGCTTCGTGGCTTGCATACCACCAATTAGGAAAAAAGAAAAAAGCAGAAAAGCAGTCCAGTCCCATGCTTTGCGTTTTGCTGGAATGGGCTCCAAGAAAATTCAACCAAATTCTTTCCTAAAAATTAAAACTAAAATTTATTCAAAAAAAATAAACGATAAATTAATCTTTGTCGTTGCTTGTCATGACTTTTTGTTTGCTCCTCAAAAGAAAAGAAGAGATATTAGGCCAGGAGTGATTCAATTTCACTCTTCCTCTTAAAACTTAGTAATTTTCTAATATGATAGAGGTATTCTAATATTTTCAATCACCCAATCTTAAAACATCAGAAACCTTCCACTACAAAACTTTCAATGGTAGCAATCACCACATTAGTATATATATATATATATATCTATCTCTCTACCATCTTCTTCACATCAATCGTTAAGCCATCACAATGTTCCTCACAAAGCTAGAACATCCTTACGCCTTACAAAAATTTCTGATCTTTGGATCCCTAAGTCCATCTTTCACAACCAGCTTCCCTAATTATGACACTTTAATTAGCAGAACATAACATTTGATAATTAGTATGAAATAAGTAATTGGCATTAGATAGACACATAATAGATGTTAAGAAATGATACCTTATACCTAAGTTACAAGCAAGAAATCACTTTGAAGTGGGAAACATTTAATTAGGATGGTGAATATTGTTGTCCTCTATGTGAAACCATTGCTTTAGGGTCTTAACAAACATATAATTATGCTTCGCATGGCACAAAATTAACACACACACGTAGATCATATAATCTAGTTGTATATATGTACGTCGAGCAGATAAACTTCCAAAATCAGCAACTTCCTCTTCCTTCGTATTTCTCCTAATGTCATGTTTTTTGTGTTGTAATTGTTTTGCGATTTTCTTTCTACTGGTCCTTTCCTTTCCCATGTTTGCTCATGGAGAAAGACAGAATAAATAACAAAGGATGAATACAATTACCAACTATCCTCTTTATTTTTTATTTTAAGCAATTGAACTATTAATATCACTATCATAACAAGAAGAAAAAAAAACTAAACGGACTTAATGACCCTATTAGGGCTGCACAAAACCGGACCAGACAACAAAATCGTACCGGATTTGTGGTCTTAGTGATCCAAATCTGGTCCGGTCTGGTCCAGACCGGATTTGTAAAATCAGTTATATCTGGTTCGGTCCATGCCTTTTGGGATCTGGTCCTGTCCGGACTGGACCAGATTTCTTAATATAATTAATAAATATATTTTCTTAATTTTTTTAATACAAACAACAACTTTTTACACTTTTATATTTTTTATTTCGACTTATGGTACTTAAGTTTTTTTAAGACATTTGCAACTATTTTTTTATCTTAAGATGTGAGTTAATAATAATAATAAAAAAAGAGCTTAAGGGAAAAAAAACCGGTCTGAAATGAGGCAATATTGGATGATTATATGTTAAGCTGTATATTGAATTTGCTCCCTTATCCAAAAGATTAGAGAGTATATCTTCTTTTGACAGCCTTGCTGTCAGACAATCTGACACATCTTCTTACACCGTGATGTTTGTGCACTCTGCTACATCACTAAAGTTGGGGTGGTTCTGCAGACAATTTGGCAGAGACCACGTTTGACCTAAATCAATCACTCAACTTCGAGGTAAGGGTAGTACCGGAACAGACGTAATCGGAATTGTCTATTTCAGTTCTGGTTCTCACCGGAACGTGTTTTTTATTCCGGTTCTATTCTGGAATAAACCGGAATGGAACCGGAATTGGAATAGGAATTTCCAGAACCGAAAACCGAAAATTCCGGTTCTATATCTAGACCTTAAAGGCTCAGATTTGGTTTGGGCCCATTGGCCCAAAATTTCAATTTTACAATCTGCTGCCTACTGCGCAATTGCCTTGCCTATTTCCCAATGCAGCAATGTCGTCCAACACTACAAATTCCAATTGAACTACATTAAAATTACATAACCAAATCAAAGACCCAGCCTACCACGGTCCAATAGACCCAATGAATTGCCAATTTTTCATCCAACTCCAAAACCAAAATAAACTCCACATTAAAATTACAGCTTAACAAATAAATTACAGCACAAAATAAACATATAATTAACAAAAACAAAAAAACTAAACAAACAATTAACTATATAATACAAATAAGTAAATAAGTAAACAACTAAACAAGTAAACATAAAAAATTCATGAACTAATCCAAATTCAAAGAAGCAAACTCTAAATTAAAATTACAATGTTCTTTGAAATTAAAAAAAAAAATAAAAGATAAACATTAAAGGACATTCAAATTGAAAATCTCAAACTTCAACTTCATAGTTCATGTAACATTCCAAGCTTCTCCAATCTCCGCCACTACAAAAAACAAAAACAAAAACAAAAACATTTATAGAAGAAGTAATAAGACAATCAATTAACAAAACAAAATAATTATGAGAGAAATACCAAGACAAGAGTCACAAGAAAACCAACCAAATAAAAAGACCCAACTATTCAAGGCTCCAAGCTTGATAATGTTTAGCATATCCTCAAGTTCTCCATCTCTACAAAAGACAAAAACAAAACAAAACAAAATATTTAAAAGCAAATTATTACAACAACCAAATAATCAATTAATAAAATAAAACGTATATCTAGTTTACCTCTATCTAGTCTGTAACTCAATGGATCATCTCCACCATCCACCTCGACGTCATCTTCATCAAGCATAGGTGGAGCATGCAACCAATTATGTGCACATATGAGGCCCTCCACAGTACAAGGTGCCAACGAAGAGCGAAAACAATCCAACACTCGACCAGATGTGCTAAAAGCAGACTCAGATGGCACGGTAGTGATTGGAATAGCCAACACATCCTTCGCAATGCGAGAAAGAATCTGAAACTTATGAGAATTCACCTTCCACCACAATAAAATATCAAAATCTGGCACCT
The DNA here is from genome assembly GCA_963930655.1 of Myrica gale. Lineage (NCBI taxonomy): Eukaryota > Viridiplantae > Streptophyta > Magnoliopsida > Fagales > Myricaceae > Myrica > Myrica gale. Next base: position 1,782,807 of record OZ005599.1, read on the forward strand.
TGAGTTCCACATCTTCAATCAAGTATCTATCAACCTCAGACTTACTATCTAGCAAGTTTTGAGACTGACGATAATTACCAAGACCTCCCCATAGTCTTTGCTCAATGTTCATCTCATCCACACTTACAGAACTTTGACTTCCACTACTATGCGTTGCTTGGGTTATGCTACCTCCACCAAGACCACCATTATACTGCTCAAATAATGTTTCTAGAGTTTCTCGCACCATGGTAGTGAAATCCACGCCCTTCTCCCTCCCAAAGTTATTGATAGCCGAAAACTCCAAAGTTATAAGCTTAAAACGAGGATCTAATACTGAATCTATAAATAAAAGTCTATTCACCTTCCTCAAATCTCCCCAATACTTATCATACTTACTTTGCATCCGTTTGGCCATGTCACGTAGCAAAATATCAGAACATGTGGTGAAGGTCTCCAAATGCAATTTAACTTTTGCCAACTCTTAAAAAAAACATTTGAAGTTACATATTCTGACCCTGATACGCATAGGGTGACCTCATAAAACACTTTAAAAAACCGAACAAACTGGTTAATGTGCTCTCAATCCTCAAATGTAGGTTTCCCTAATCCCTTCCTCCCATGACTATCTTCATTCAAAAACATCACCAAGTTCCCATCTCCCTCCAACATATCCTCAAAAACACCCCGAAATTTTTCAACCCTTTCTAACATAATATAGGTGGAGTTCCAACCAGTGGGAACATCCATTTGCAAGAAATGATTTTCAGATAACATTCTATCAGCCGCAGCCTTCTTGAACCCAGCAAGCCTTTGAGGACTAGATTTGACATACTTAATAATATTCTGTATCTTTGTAATGGAATTATCCAACTCCTTCAATCCTTCCTGAACAATAAGATTCAAAATATGTGCAGAACAACGCATATGAATAAAATCATGATTGCAAACAACTAGCACCCCTAGTCCTGTATGCCTTCTTTTCAGCTGTTCGATTGCAGTATCGTTGGAGGTTGCATTATCAACCGTGATCGTGAGGATTTTCTCAATCCTCCATCCATTCATACATGTCTCTATCTCTTTCTCAATAGTTGCCCCTTTATGATCAATTACACGGCGAAAATAAAGAATTATCTTCTGTAAACACCAACTCCTATCAATAAAGTGAGCTGTCACGCACATGTAATTCACATTTTGAACCGATGTCCATGTATCAGTTGTAAAACACACTCTAGGGCTTTCCCTCGCAATTGCATCTTTCAATTTATCTCTCTCCTCTACATACAATTCCATACAATCCCTCATGATCGTATATCTATAAGGCATCTTAAATCGAGACTCAAGTCTAGTAATCATTTTCCTAAACCTCATCCTCTGCACAGTTCTAAAGAGCATCTCATCCATGATAAAAAATTCAGCAATCCACCTCCTAACCTCCTTTTCACTATAATTGTCCAACTTTAACATTCTCGACTCATTCCCTTTTGCTTTCGATGCATCCATTGTCAACCTAGATTGAGACTTATCTAATAGGTTTTGTTGCTTCAAATATGGCAAGCAACGTTTGAGGTGACTTCTCATACCCGAAGTCCCATGGTAATCAGGATGGCACCCAACCTTGGCCTTATAATGATGACATTTTGCCTCAAGGTGTTCAGGTCTAACAACTGGTAAAATCTTAGTGAAGTGATCCCACACAAAACTTTTGGGAGTATTTCTCCTCTTTCTACTAGGTTGATCTTCTTCTAGCTGATTAATAGGACCCTCATTCTCTTGGAGATGAGGAGAACTAACACACTCATCAATTGGGTTAGATGGACCACCGATACCGGGGGAAGACCTCATATTTGTAGTAGGTGTAGCACTAATAGAATCCATCTGACACAAAACACATTTGATATTCAATTAATTAATTTCATTTCAGTAAGAATTAATTGCAAAATGACTCAATCTATCTAACTTTAACAGCTATGTTCACAACCTAAAACATCTAAACATAAACAACAAAATGAAATTCTATCTAACTCTAACAGCTATGTTCACAACCTAAATCATCTAAACATAAACAACAAAATGAAATTAAATATAAAGTCTAAATTAGCTAAGCATCATGCATCAAACTCCAAACTGAAAGCCCAACAACATAAAATCAAAGTCCAAAGTCCAACAGAAAATTGATTCAATTGAGTGCAATAACAACCCAGATCAGTGCCCAAACAGATACAATTTGGAAGGAATCTAACAGCAATGGTTCAATTTCTTTGTCTAAGCAATTAAGCAATCCAACAGAAATGGTCCAACAGATACGATCAATGCCCCTTCATGATTCCCCAAAAAATAAGCAATTAAACATCCTAGAATCATAAATTAAGCAATCCAACTGACTAACTACCATAATAAATTAAACAGTCCAACTGTATACGAATACTACAAATGAAGCAATCCAACAGATTAATAAAACCTAGTATACGAATCTTAAGTTCTCATTACCGACACAAACAATCATAAATCGAAAGTTACTACTGACTAACTACCAGAATCTTAAATTTTCATTACCAAATATTCAAAGTCGTGAGCCGTGGCATACCTTAGTAACGACTGAGGGAGAGAATCGGGCCAATAGGCCTAGGATGCGTCGTCGAGTGAGAGAGGGAGAGAGGAGTTGAGCACCAGTGGCTGAGGCCTGAGGGAGAGAAAACCAATCCAGCAGGGAAGGTGGAGGGCGAGTGAGAGAGGGAGAGAGAAGTTGAGCACACGGGTGGCTGAGGAAGAGAGGAGCAAACCAGCAGGGAGGGTGGAGGGGGGAGCACGGCTGAGGACTTGCTAACACGGTGACGGCGTCACGGGCCTCACTGCAGGGAGGCAAAGAGAGGCGGTTCACGGTTGGGGCTTGAGTCGTTGACGGCAATAGGAGAAGGCTGAAGGTGTCGCGGGGTCAGGACTCAAGAGAATGGGAGGAGTGAAATTAGGTCAAGGTCAAGCCTAATTCGGGAGAATCGGGACTCTTCTCAACTTCTCTTAAGTCTTAGATGAGACTTAGTGTTTTTTTTAATAACCGTTTTGAGCCCTGAATTTTCTTTTAAAAAAATTGATATGTCGGAACCGGAAATTCCGATTCCGGTTTCGGTTTTTTGTAAATATGTGATTCGGTTCTGGTACAGGAAGTGACCGGAACCGGATGTTCCGGTTAAAACCGGAACATTTGCACAGCCTTACTTCGAGGCTTAACTGGATAGGAATAGTTAGATTTTATTATTTAAATTATATTCTATAACACTCTCAATCACCTGTGTGTTAAATTTTCCTTTAATTGGAAGTCTCAACACGTGCAATATTTAATTAAAATAGTGTAGAGTCAGGTCTCGAATACAATGTGAATCAACCACTCAACGTAAAAGCTTAAGTTGATAAGAAGAGCAAGATTATTATTTGAATTCTAAATGTCTCACTTATCAATATAAATAATTTTTTCTTCAGTTAAAAATTTGTATTTCTAACTTGTACGACTAAGCTTCTGTTGTTAGACGAATGAGACTCGGGCTCAGAGAAGAATGTCGTGATTAGGGTTGTTCATGGGTCGAGTCAAGTCCGTACGGGTTGTAGACCAACATATATATGTACCTTTTAGTGGACCGTTTCACTTTTTCTTTCCCTCCGTACGTAGTAATGTTGACAAATATAATCGTACCTTTTTCAAGAAGATAAGCAAGTTTACGGTGGAAGCCCTTTTTACACCAACTTTTAGATGCCCAAAGCAGCCAATCGAGATACAATCTGCTTTCGCACACAACTAGCAGCTTAACTGGTTTCATCCAAGAACTATTCTTAGCCCGTCTGAAACCAGCCAGCAACCAGCTTCCACCATCTAAGAAGAGCGCGCGTTACCAGAGCCGGGAAGAGCTTTTAAAATCCTAAACAGATAACAAGTCAGCTATGGCAATCCACCCAGTTAGGGCTTCCATGCTTAAGCTACATCAGAATCGGATCCAGATGGCGTTGTACAACATTGAAAGTTGGAAAGGTGATGCCATTACATCAAGGAAAAATACAGATTACAGGAAATGGGTACCGAAGAAGTTTAAAAATGAGAGGTTTCTAGACTAGGTTTGGCCGGCTCCAAGCTTATGCAGGCTGGCATGCACTCTAAAGTACTCAGCACTTCGTGGCTTGCATACGTACCACCGATTGGAAAAAAGGAAAAAAAACAGCCCAGTCCCACCATGCGTTTGCTGGAATGGGCTCCAAGAAAATTTGTTTCACCCCAAACCTCAACTTGCAATAAACAATTAAACTTTAGATTTAAAACATATCTAATAAGAAATGCGGAATAAACTTTATTTAAAAATTTCAATAAATCTTTCTTCAAAAAACTTAAAAAAAAAACTCTTTCAGCACACAAAGACAAATCTAAACATGTTTAGACTCATACTAGAGTCAAACATTTATTCTAATAGTCACTCAGCTACCCGTCCGGCGCCCACGTGTCATCTAATCCTGACTATCGACACGCTCTTGATCAACATCTAAAAAATCAGGAAAACAATATGGGGTGAGTTCGACAACTCAGTAAGCAAAATCATTATGCTAGTGTATATCCCACGAGCCACACTGTAACAGTAAGAGATAGAATATTTAAAATCTTTCAAAACTATTGAAAGTTGTTTTTGACAATTTCAATAAAACATCTCTATCAATAAAACAGTTTTATCAATATAACATAATACTATAGAAAATCTCTTTGGCAATAACTATGGGTCACGTTTACTCTCGTGACAAGGTTGTGCAACTGCTATCTACTTTGGTGATCAGTCAAACTAAGCCAATACTATGTCTAAGTGTGCACTAGGTAAAAATCTACAAAAGAAGTCTCTTTGTTTCTAGAATGAGTGCACTCAATAGGTTGCAATTGATACCAATGCGTTGTCTCTGTAGCTCTGTAACTTTGGGCCTCAAGGTTTGAAAATACATAACATATCATAAAATAAACTTCACTTTGAACTTTGCATCTTTATGCTCTTTTCATGAAATGCATGCATAAATCTTGAATAACAATAAATAACAAAAGCTTTGATTTCAATCAATGAAAACATCATGTAAAATCATCGGACATAAAAATAGGCTCATGTTTACACATTTCATGTTATAATCTTTAGAAATTTTATCAAAACGTAATGCAAATAAAACTCCGAGGGTTTTCAATAAATCATGCAATTTCTCAAATACCACCTCGGTCTTTTAAGAAAATCTAGCATAATAATCTCGTTGCAATCATCAATAGCTCACATAATATTTGTTGAAATGCGATTATGAGTGGACGGGCTATTTTGGTTTCTTATATAAATTTTGGGAGCTGCGCTTGGCCGCTTGCTATGGCAATATATTGTGATTCTGAGTAAAATTTGTTGGGTATAAGTGATTATTGGTGGCGCCAGTGGTGGTGCTTTTGGAGGTGGTGGAGGAGCCGCTGTAGCAGCTCCTACAGGAGGTGCAAAACCAGCTGCTGAAGCAGAGAAGAAAGAGAGTGATGATGACATGGGATTCTCACTCTTTGTTTAGTGAATTTTCTTAGTAGCTACCGAGTTGTGCAAACTCTCTATTTTGTTGAATCCTTTAGACATGTTTATGGTACTATATATCTTTTTAGTTGGATGGATATCTTTGTTGGCCAATATATTGCCAGCATTATGAGCTTCAATTGAAAGTATTCAAATTCGCTTGTTTTCCCACATAATTTTCTCTGTTTTTCAATTGATCCATGCTTTTGTGTTTGCCAAAGACGGTAATTCCAAGACCCACTACAAGAAAAACGCGCTTTAGCTTCCTCCTCCAATAAATTTAATTTCTTTCCTATTATATTTTGCTCGCTCGGGCAACTTAGGGAGCATGTTAGAGGCATATTTAAAGTTAACTTCGCTGGAGCAGATTAGGTAGCATCACAGAAGCACGTTTTAAAAAACTTATTTACATATTTTGCTCGAGCATGTTAGGGAGCAAGAGGGAGGCATTTTTTAAAGCAAATTGAAGATGTTTCTAACAGCGGAACGTTAAAAAAAATTAAAAAAATAAACATTTGGCTCGCGCAAGTTGGAGCGCGCAAGATAAGCGGTGGTTAACGAAAAAATATTTACCATCAGAAAGAGGCACCTCCCCACCCTATACCATACGGAAAAGCAATTTAAAGCACATTACTAACATACATAAATAATCATTTCACAGACAGAGAGGCAGAGAGTTTGGGCGTGCTTGAGATAGAAAAATAAGGGAGGGAAAACGGGAGTGGCTTTATGGAGAATCTGGGAGTGCTGGTGGAGACGGAAGAGTTTGGGCGTCGAGGCGGCATAGAGTCCGACCGCCATGGAGCACTTGGGCCGAGCTTAAGATAGAGATCAAGTTCAAACAAAAGCTGATAGAGAGAGAGAGAGGCGGGGGAAGAAAGAGAGCAAGCTGCGTATGAATGTAAATGTGGTATGGAGAGATATTTAAAAACGTGACCACGTCAGCATTTGAGACGGATTTAGGAAAAAAAAAATTCAGGACGCCTAGCATTTCTAAAAGAACAAAATAACTCTGCTAGCACATAGTGCTGCTCTTTTCCATTTGTCTGGTTCTTTGATTCTAGCTCTATTCCTGTATCTATTTTACCTTGTGATTGTGACTCTTTTGTTTTATAATATCGCTTTGAGTTGTCCAAGAAAAAAAAAAGAGTGTACTTTGTGGTCTTGGCACGTTCTCTTCTATTAGTAAAACGTGTAACTGTAGCGGTGGTAAGTGTTACAAATTACTGGATTGTAAACTTAGTGGATGTTGGTTTTTCAAAAGAATGTTAAGATTTTGATGGAAACGTGAGTATTTATTTACATTGAAGTTTTATAGGATTTTATGTAAATATTGGTGAAAAATTTTAAAAATATTTAATTTTGATGAAATTTGTAAAAAAATATAGAGAAAGATTATTTAATATAATTATTTAATAAAAAATATTGAAATTGGAGATTATGTAAAATATATTGATGTTTGTGTATAAATTTTAAAGATTTTATATATTCGTTTTTAAATTTGTTGAATACATTTGTAACGTAGAATACTTTTACAAATGAACGTGCTTTAAATTTTGCTAAGAAAGCACTGTAACTTTGAAAAGACTTAAATTCATTAATAGAAATGAGAAAGATAAGGCCAGTGGCAAACCTCCATTGTCAAACAGTTCTTCACAGATTCGGTAATGACGAAATGAAAAGCAGGGTGCCCTGTAATCTGGTCTCTCATCCCACACACGGGCTGGGCCAGGTGCTAATAAACTAATGGGCCTTAAACCCAAAAACAGGAATTAACAAACCACTACAACTATTAGGCGCAAAGCCCACTGCTGCTAACAACCAAAGGTCCATGCCACAAAAGCCTTGGCCACGCTGGAAGTTGACCAAGCTCGCCCTCAATCTCCCGAAACTTTACTCCCCATCTAAACTGTAGTCAGCCGACTTCTTCCTTCACAGAACACATCTGCGCAAGCGCAAGACTCCCATCTTTCCAGCCCTGACCTTGTAACAGTCAGTTATTTTGTCTGAAGTTGTAACTGCGTTATTATTTTATCATCTCGCTTGGTTTGTAAAATATTGTGGTTTTAGACTTCCACAGTTCCACGTAAATGTCATTCTCCTCGTTTATAGATCCCATTATCTTCGACTGAAAAAGTAAACTGCCTCGATTTTTTTCTGGTTTTTTTTTTTTTTTGAAAAAAGGGAGTAGATGGATCAAAGAGAAAAGAAAAGAAAATCACTGAAACCGATGATTGACCCAATGGGCTTCATAACAAACAGAAAGAAAATTAAATTCGTCCATGGAAGGATATTGATGTTGGATGTTGTAAAATTTTGTAGCGATGTAAGGTTTTTTTTAGTTGGAGAAAAATGACGTATAGACAGAAAGAGAGATGTTGGTATCGGTGAAAATACAAGATTATGAACTTCAACCCCTGCAGTTATGCTTTTGTTGTGGAACAGGGCAAGTTTACCTTCTCCAGCGATTATCTCCGTGAGCTACCATTCGAATTCCTTCCAGTGGTGCTTGATTGGGCTGTTGGCAATGAGACATGCGAAGAAGCCCGGAAAATGGTATCAATTTCGAATATTACTTTCTCCGTTTTGATGCATGTATTCCCATATACGCTCATAATTTTACTAATTGAGTTTATATTCTTCATACACTATCCACAGACATTGACGAGTGCAATCCTCCAAGCCCCCGCAAAGATTCCAATCAAATATGCACCAATCTTGCTGGAGGTTACAACTGTTCTTGTCGAGAGGGGTACGAAGAGTATCGGATGACATTCGAAACAGTTTGCCGGGCTAAGGGCAAACAATCAAGGATTCTCATTATTGCATTGGGTATGTATTTGAAAATGGTGAAGTAATTTTGAATATTTCATTTTCTTTTGCTTGGTAATTTATTCACACATCTGGGATTTCAAATATCGCTGAACTCAGCCATTCCTTCAACCTCAACTAATATCCCATATTTACTAAGAGAACATATAATTTTAGTTAAAGACAAAGCTATTGAAGTTATATATATTTGTTTGATATCCTTGATACTCAAGTTTTGAAAGAGTGTGGAAAAGAAGAGATCATGCCAGTTGCAAGTCTTGCAAAACGATGCTTAGACTTGAATGGGAAGGAACGACCTAACATGAGAGAAGTTGCAATAGAGTAATTAATAGTGAAGAATAAGTCCTTAAAGGGATGAGAAGGATACAAACAATCATAGTTTGATGAAAGTGGTAGTCATGTGAAACAAAAATGACTTGAATAAGTACATTACTCCATAACAAAACCAGATTAACAGAAACCAATGCTAAAAAACTAATTTTTTTTCCTCTATATTCTATCAGTTTCTAAATATTAGAATTTGTGTCAAAATTTTGAGATTTTATTATTTGATTATGAAAATTTTTATATTCTAATTTTTTTTAATGGGAAGATTTTGATTCTACCAAACATAGGGTGCGTTTGCACAACAAAATTTTACACTTCCTTAATTTTTAACACAATAAAAATTACAATATAATCTTTCTCCTCATCAAATCATTACTTTTTTACTATAATAAATATTAAAAATTATCTATCTTCACTTTTTCACCGAATTTAATACCATAAAATTTTAATTTTCCTAAAATTTTACAAACAAACACACCCATAGTTAAATATTTTATTTATCGTATAAAATAAAATCAATAACTCACGCATAACCTTCGGTTGTCAGACAAATTCGGCTAGCAATGGAAAGCCATCCAATTATGGACGAAGAACCTGCAAGACGAAAGGGACATTGAGTGAGACTTCTATGTGGGGTCATCTCCAAAATTCAAGTCAGAGATCTTCAAAAATAAATCAAGAGGATGTTATATAGGGAGTAGTAAAGAGATTTGTTGATAGATCTCAAAAGATCCGCACCTTGGTAGTGACGTAGGAGAAGATATTTCCTGTCTTCCAGACGGGTTGCATACGAAAGGGGTCGATTGGGCTCAATGGAGGAAGGCTCCTCTGGGCCTTAATTTAGATCTTTGAAAATGTACCTCTGAATCTACTTTTGGGCCTTGTTTAATTGTGTTGAGCCCATCTGCGAATTGGAGGGGAAATTTCATATCCGTCGGCTCTTAATATTAGATATGTAATCGATTATTTGCAATGGGTCAGCTATTTTATATATGAAAAGTCAGATTGTATTCATTACCATCTCACTTTTCATTATATATATATTGCACGGATGGAATTTATTTACATAGTATTTTTTAAACAATTTTTATTTTTATTTTTATTTACCAATTTAATAGTATGTTTGAGGGTGAAAATTTTGGATATTAGGATTTGAGAAATATTATAAAGTAAATAAATATATTTAAAAAAATTCACTTAAAAAAATGTTAGGGAAGTTGGTGAAAAAGTGAAAAGAGAGAAGATTTTTAATAAATATTATAATAATAAAAAAATTATGTGATAAATTTTTTAGTAGTAAACCTAAAATTTTGAGTCCAATTAATTGAGGCTCAAACATGCACTAAATATCACAACTTTTTGAGTCTGATACAAAATTTTATTAAAATTTTAAAAGCGTAGCGCACTGTTAATGTTCTATAACCACGTCCACCAGTCCGTTAACGTACTTTTGTCAGAGCCATAATCACTAAATAATGAGAGTCGCATCAATCCGTCCATGGTTACATGTCAAACGTACCTTTGTCAGAGTCATAATAACTAATTAATGAGGGTCGCATCAATCCGTCTATGAAAATCATTTTTTATTTACTTGTCAGACGTACGTTTGTCAGAGTCGTAATGACTATAAAATACTGAGACTTCAGTAGTGTTTGTTTACTTAATAATTCGGAGGGAGAAAAATTTTAAATAAAAGAAAACACTTCAAAAATTTTAAAATCTATATAAATATATTTTATTATTTTTAACATTTAAAATATTCTTAAAATTTTAAAAATATCCTTTTAAATTTTGACAAAAACGTCACAAAAATATAGAAGATTGACCAAGTCCTTGATGGTGTATCCCAACGACCAAGAGAAAAAATATAATTAATAATTTTACGATGCTCAGAAGAAAAAAAAATCTCTAAATTAATTAGAACATAAAAATTGTTTCAAAACTTGATTTAAAACAAAATCCTTAAGTTCTCATACAGAAATATTTATAATATATGAAGGTGAAATTTACACAACAAATCAACGTTAATTTTGAAGTAACAAATAAGCTGCCAAATTTAAACAAATGCACAATTACTTGTCTTCTTTGAACACGGTACCAACACCTAATATTTCCTTTTTTTATCTTTTTCCTTCAACTAAAAATTTTATTTTGGAGCAATTTCCTTCAATTCAATATGAGAAACCAAAATAAAGTATATTTCTTAATAACTCATTTTCTTTAAGTTAAAACTTGACATGGTGGTGTATATGAGACTCTGACAGGACTTTAAGAAGGACTGAAGAGGCACTAATGCGAAAGCAAAAGCGAAAATGGTGGGAAAAGAAAGAAGAGCCAGTACGGTGTTTCATTCCTGTTCAAAAATCCGCAAGAGAAAAATCCACGGCCACGGCCCCACCAGTAGGCAGAAGACATATTCAATTGACCGGTTTGTCCAAACTACGAAAATTCCCAACTACAAAGCACGATGTTTTTTTTTTTTTACAAAGCACGTTGTTACGTTATCACAACAAGAACTCATCCAAAAAGTCCAGGTCTATAGCCAAAGTTTTTCACACAAAAAAAGGAGAGCAAAATTGAATCCTGGTTCTGAAATAATGGGGCATTGGGTTTCCATGGGATCCTTTTGCAAGTCGCGTTGGTCAGGGTGATATTAATGAGGATATTTGAGTGTGGAAATTTTAAAAATTGTTGTTTAGGAAATATTATAAAATAAAGATTATTAAAAAAAATTAATTAATACCTCCTTAATATGTTTTTCGCATTTTAATTTAGAGGCTGCTGCTCTTATAGGCATATGGGATGTTGGCCAGTTCAGCGCCCCAGGATCAGGGTTAGATTTATGTTCTTTTTATGTACGACGCCGACAGAAGCTTGACTCTTCTGTGGATTTTTTGTCTGGTTAGAAGACGCACGTCCTTTCGGATTTGTTGTGGCCATAAAGTTTAGAGTCTATTGGTCTTGGACTCTTGGTTTGTTAGAACTAATATTATAATTAATTTATAATATTTGATAAGATATTATTAAAATATTAGAGATTTAAATTTAAATGTAAAAATATCTTTTTTATTATATTTTATATTTTTTATAAATAGAAATTTTAATTTATATTTTATATATATTTATTATAAAAAAACATAATTATAAATTTTTTTTACAATATATATAAATTTTCTAGATGGAATACATTTATCTCTAGTTATTATTTATCCTCTCTTTTTCATATTAAACTTTATTTTTCTGCTTGTTTGCGTGGTTGACTAGGCTAGCTAATTGCGTGTAGATAGATCAGGTACTCATGACGCGTGTCCTTTTCTTATTTTCTTTCTATTTCCTCTCTTGGTAAAGCGCAAATTCATGGAACAACCCAAGCTCCACCATGTTAGGGTCGTGCCTCTTTATATGTACTAAGAAAATGCTAGTATTAATTCTACATCAAAAAATAAAAAAATAAGCTGCTCCAAGTATAAATTCATATTAAGCAAATAAAATAAAGATGTTTCTCCGAAAACTTTTATACAGTACTGGAGAATCGGAGATAGGCCCTCTGTATTAACCTAATTTAAATCTAATCTTCTCTTTCTTTTTAAAATTGATTTAGTTGTGTTATAACAAATATGATATATAATCCGCTAAACTTTTCAAACCGTATCTTTTAGTTGTTTTGGTTTTACAAATCTTATCTTCAGTTTGTAATGACTATGGATGTTTTTGTTATAGGAGAAATACGTCATTTCGTGTAAAATTTTAAATTGTATAAAGCCTTAAAAGTCTACATGTTGAGTATATTTTCTTCCAATTTCATAATACAATTTGGAATACAAAATTAAATAAAATCTTAATCCCTTTGGAGTCTTGTGTACGTGTTTCTGGACTTAGAATTGCATATTGTAGCGTAGTTCGGACGCGGGTGTCTTTCCGTGGGTAATCTTTTTCAAGTGCATCATAACTCTAACCCCACGTACAGCTCCACAAGGATGCCGAAGCCGATATTGATGAGGGAGAAGACTTTAAAGATAATACCTGCTCCAGGCCATGACCCAGTCAATGCTCCGTACATACCAGGGTCTACCCAATTCCCTTTTGGTGACAAAGTGATACCCTGTCCTGCCGTGGGGTATTTTCGTAATTTACACAAACTAGAGTTAATTTTTTTTCTAGGCATTGAGAATTACATTTGCTTGATCTACTGTATAAAGACTTTGACTCGATCGGTCCTTCTGATGCAACGACTTGGCCAGAGTTTGCATCAAATGGCTGAGCCAGAGGTGGAGCGAGGGGTAGCAAGCGTGGGCGGCTGCCACCCCTTGATTTTGTAAAAATCTTTATATATATATATATATATATATGCATTTTTCTTCAGGTGGGTCAGGCCCTCCTATTAGGTACAGCCCAGTCCCCCCTTTGGATCCAACCCCTCAAGTGAGTCAGGCTCCAACGCAGGGCCTGGCCTCTTGTTTTTGAACTGCCAGAGGGTGAAACTGTGAAACGTTCACCCTCTGTTTAAAAAAAAACATGAGAAATCAGAAAAACGACGTCGATTGCCATTTGCTAAATGCTAGCCCAGTCTCCCTCCTCCCCACACGAAGTAACGAACTCAGACCTGTCAGCATCCCCTTCTCGCCTCTCGGCTTCTCCTCCACGGTTCCAGCCTCCAGGCTCCACCGGCGGCCTCTCGGGACGACAAGATCTCTCTCACCTCTTCAGTCCTCGCTTCTCGCCTCTCCTTTGCCGCTTCTCTCTCTCTCTCCGGTGCTTTTTGATGTTGGTCTCTTCTGGGTAGTGGGTACTGTGAGTTTCTGAAAATTGTTGGGAGAACTATATGATATGCTTATAGCTAGAATCCTATAAGCTAGATAAATTTGGTTGTTCTATGCCCAGCCTCCAGGATATTTGCGTACTGGGATGCTTCCAATCGTTCGAAAGACTTGTCTTTATAAAGTTGCTATCTTTGGGGTGTTTTGACTTAGATATGATTGGCTAAGTCAGAGCATAAATTGGACAAATGTATGGACATGATGCAGGGAAAGGGCAGTGCTTGAGGAAAGGAACAGGGCAATGGGAGTTGGATAAAAATCTCAAACTTCAGAAAATATAGGAAAAGTTAACAATAGATTGTGCTAGCAAAGACAATTAAAATAGCAAATCAAAAGATAAAAACCCCATTTATTTTTCCTGATTGTTGCTGAAGGATATTAAAATAATGCATTTGTTTGTATTCATTCATTGTTATTTGTAAATAAGTAATAGGTGAACAACTCAAATTTGCTCAATTGTTTTTTCAGGTTAATTTTGAAGCTATAATTTTGCTTTGTTGCTGGCTCATTCAGGTAATTTGTATCCTAAACCCTATTAGAAATTTACAAAATGCTCCACTTGATTGTTGGTTGATATTGGAAGGTGACCTCGTAGTGACAGTACATAGTAGAATACATGTATTTCAATAATTTTAATGTTTTTTATTTTTTAATTTTCGATATTCTATCTATAAGATATTTTCTGCATTAAGTATGAAATTTTTTTGAGATTTCATTTTGCCTTAAGAATTTGCCCCCCCCCTTCACTTGAGTTCTGGTTCCGCAACTGGGATGAGCCAGGGTCTTTGTCTTCTATATCTCAAAAGTCTATAGAGGCACCAAGCCGCATAAGCTCGACTTTGATAAAGTCTATTATACCATGCCATCAGCAGCTTCATTATTAATTTATGGGAAAAATATATTTTTCACTCACAAAATACTATAGGTTTGTTACTTCGCACCCTAAACTACCAATTTTGATACCTTACACCCTCTCACTACCAATTTTTGACACTTTACACCCCTTTTCAAACTTTAAGACTAGAATAGCGATAATGTCCTTGACCCATTTTGTATATAGTAAAGGTATTGTTGTCAATTTATTAATTTTTGAAGGATATTATTGTCAAATAGAGGGTGAAAAGTGTTTAATATTAGTAGTTGAAGAGTGTAATGTGTCAAAATTGGTAGTTTAGGATGCAAAGTGTCTAACATTGATAGTTTGAGGGTGCAATGTCTTAAAGATAGTAATTTGTGGTGCAATGTGTCACTACCCCAATAGTTTATGAGTGGAAAATGTATTTTTCCCTTAATTTATTTACAATATATAATAACATATTCGATTCTCATTCCCCATGTATCAAAGCTTTTGCACAATTGGAGCAAGAAATGTCACGCCTAACAAATGTAAACATGTATGTTTTGTCTGTGAATACACGCTATGCCTATATATAGCTTTTTAAAGTCATATAAATGAAATATCTTGTGGGCAACTGATCTCTTAATTGAATCATGAATCATGAATCATGTACTAATGACTTGTCATGGAGATTGCATGTTGCAGGAGTCATGGCACCTAAACTTCTGTATATAGAAAATGCTGCGATCCTAGTTAATTTTGTGCTTCTAACTTTTGAAATAAAGGGATGAGATTTCAACACGTCATTAACTTCTTATTCATCAATTGAGGCACAAATTATATCAATGTTTATGCATAAGCATTAATATTAAATGTTAAAGAAGCTTAATTGGACAGAAGTCACAAGACAAATTAAAATATTCTTGCGCACAAGAATTTCCGCTAAAAGAGGGAGCGTTGTTGCCGAGAAGAACGCCCGACTCTGAGTAACAGTCGAAGGCTAGCTGTTCGAACATCAAGATGTCCAGGTGTCCTTGGATTGAAATGTTCTTAACGTAGGTTTCTGATCCTAAGTTGGTCTTAGCCGGACGAGTTGTCGCAAGGGAAAATCTCTCGGTTCTTAGGGTGGGTTTGTTTTGTAAAATTTTAGTGTTAATAAAATTTTAGTTATTGAGTTTAGTGCAAGAGTGAAGAGAGAGATATTATTTTTAAATTTTTTGTAGTGAAAAATTATGATTTGAAGGAGGATAGATAAATTATATTGTAATAGTTTATTGTGTTAAATTTTAGAATGTGTTAAATTTTATAACGCAAACATACCCTTAGTTGTGTTTGAGAATCCAAATATTAAGGTCGTTAAAATTTTAAGTATTAAGTTGAAAACAAATGGAAAAAAATAAAAAAAAAAATTTATGGAAAATAATAAAAAGGTGAAAAAATATATAAAAATTGATAAAAAAATAAGGAGAAAGTGTTTTATAATGATGATAAAATTTTGTGTAGCTAATCGTGGCGTTTGTTCATCAAAATTTCCACCATCAAAATTTTCAAATAAACATAAAATAATCTCTCTCTTCTCATTATAATATTCAATTAAATCTTCTTACTCTTTTTTTTTTATAAAATATATATATTTTTTCATAAATTTTAATATCTAAAATTTTCAAAATCTCAAACTTTCCTAAAACAAAAACCACCGTTATACAAATATAGACTTAATTAGATAACTAGCTTGCCGTATCGGATCTGCCAAGTGGACGGGAAATTTCATAACCGTTACAATTTGACTTTTCGTATATAAAAAATAGCTGAACATTGTAAATAGGACTTGTTCGTTTAACCAGTATTCTCAGGATTTTATAGAATCCTCACAACACAAAAAATTCTACAACTAAACATCATTTTTAACATTACATAAAAATAACAGAACACGTATACCGATAAAGTTAACCGGCGTATTGTTTTCCTCGTTACAATCTGACTTTTCATATATATATATATATATTGGACGGATGCGATTTGTTTAATGTTCAAATAACCACGTCCACTAGTCCGTCAAACGCATGTACCTTTGTCAGAACCATGCTGACTTATTAATGAGGGTCGCATCAATCTGTCTCATGTCACCTCTATATTGGCCTCCACACGTTAACTATTAATAAATGATAATAGCGTACAATCTCACGAAGACTTCTAGCTGCAAAGTCTGTGGAACGGGGATGGAATATGTTATTATTGTAAATAAAAGAAGAAACTGAAGGCATAACATATTGACCTCATCAAGTCAAGCCTAGCCTTAGGCGACTTGGTACTGAGAATTCGAGATGTATAAGACTGACCAAGTCGTTGATGGGTGCATCCAACGACCGAGAGAGATAAGGTTATGTTCGTTTTGAGTAAAAATGTAGAATTTCAGAGGAATTGTGAATTTTTATGTTAAATAGTGTTTTATGGGTGTTTATGAAAAGTGGAGAGAGAAATGATTTGATGTAATTGTTTAATAAAAAAGTATTAGAGTTATGTGAAAAAATATAGAGAGAGAAAATTTATGTTAAATAAAAAATTTAAAAATTGTTGGAGATTGTGTAAAATGCATTGGTGTTTGTGTTTGAATTCTGAATATGTTCGGTGGTAGATTTGTGAATATACTTAGAATCCTGAGAAAATAGTGAAAACGAACATGACCAAGGTCTTTACACAAAAGAAGAAAATATAATTAATAATTTTACGATGCCCAGAAAAAAACTCTAAATTAATTAGAATATAAAATTGTTTCAATACTTGATTTATCTGTAACTATATCCTTAAGTTCTAATAGAGAAATATTTATAATATATGAAGGTGAAATTTACACAACAAATCAACGTGAATTTTGAAGTAACAAATAAGCTGCCAAATTTAAGCAACTGCACAATATTATAAAGGTCGAAAAGAAATTAATTTCTTGTCTTCTTAGAACACGGTACCAACACCTAATATTTCCTTTTTTTAGCTTTTTCCTCCCACTAAAAATTTTATTTTTGAGCGATTTCCTTCGATTCAATATGAGAAAGAAAAAAATATATATGAGAAACTTAAATAAAAGATATTTTTAATAACTCTTTTTCTCTAAGTTAAAAAAGAACATTTAGAACGTAGAACATAACATGGAGGAGTACATGAGACTCGGATTGAACTTTAAGAAGGATTGAGAGGCAAGCTAAATGCGAAAACTAGCGAGAAAATGCTGGGAAAAGGAACAAGAGTCAGTACGGTGGTCATGAAAAGAAGATTGTTTCATTCCTGTTCAAAAATCCACGGCCCCGGCCCCGGCCCCGGCCCCACCAGGAGACAGAAGACATTGACATATTCAACAGACCGGTTTGTCCAAACTACGAAAATACCCAACTACAAGGCACGTTATTACGTTATCACCACAAGGACTCATCCTCCCATATATATGCCTTTAGAAAGTCCAGCATCTATAGCCAAAGTTTTTCACACAAAAACAGTAGAGTAAAATTGATTCCTGTTTCTGAAATACTGGGGTCTGGGGCAATGGTTTTCCATGAGATACTTTTGCAAGTCGCATTGGTTGGCGTGATATTATCAGAAATGGCAGCTGCAGGAGTAGCAGCTCAATTAGCCAAGCCTAATTGCCCAGACCACTGCGGCGATGTAGAAATTCCATATCCATTTGGCACAACTGAAGGCTGTTATATCGATCATCACTTTTTCATCAATTGCACCAACTCGTCCGGCCATTTCCTTCCAGTTTCTGGGGGCATCCTTGTTCGTAACATTTCCATCTATGGCCAGCTAGACATCTTGACGTATACGGCCAATGACTGCTACGACGAGACGGGCTATAAGAACGAACCCTATCTCTGGACCGCCCCGAATTTCACAATTTCCAACACTCAAAACAAGTTCGTGGCGGTTGGCTGCGACACTTACGCCTTCCTTAACGCCTTCCGGAACAATGAAGCCTTCACCATAGGCTGCACGTCCATATGTAAAAGTATTACCAACGTAATCAATGGTTCTTGCTCTGGGATTGGGTGTTGCCAGGTAGAGATTCCAAAAGGATTGAAGAACTTCACTTTGGAAGCTCGTAGCTACAACAACCACACGAGTGTAATGAGCTTCAATCCATGCAGTTATGCTTTCGTTACGAAACAAGACCTGTTCAATTTCTCCTCTGCTTACCTTCACAGTCCGATCAATTACAATCGATCTGTTCCGGTGGTTCTTGATTGGGCGATCGGTAATGAGACATGCGTAAATGCTCAGACCAAGTTGGATTACGCATGTGGAGGGCACAGCACATGTTACGATTCCGACAACCGCCATGGATACCTTTGCAAGTGCAAAGAAGGTTATGATGGAAACCCATACCTTCCTGATGGTTGCCAAGGTATGAATTGCATAGCAACAAGCTTCTCCAGAGAATAAGGATAAATAAAATTAATTTGCACGAGTTTCAAATATGCTAGCCTGTATGATATTTTCGTTTTTTTCTTTAGTGAAGAAAATTAATTTGCATGAAATGCTATAAAAACAAACGGCCATGTCGTAGAAAAGACAGACCACCAGCACACCATCGTACCCAAATGAAAATTCGGAAAAAATACAGCATATACGGAGCTACTGCAGGCTCTCAGGGTTTCGCGCGTCCATGAAACCCGAAAATATCATATGTTTGGCTATAAAATTTTAATGAAATTTTGTTTTATCTTAAAAAAGAGATAAGTCTTAGAATTAGTAAATTATCGTTAAAAATAAAAGTACAATTTTAAAGGGTTTGTAAAGGTAAAATTTTTTTATAACCAGACTATGATACATAATTCTTTAATTGACATGTTGGATATATATATATATATAGTCCTCTTCTATGAACCATTTTAAACCACATGACTCACTTGAACGTAGTACAAGCACCACACTAAGAGTGTGTTCGGTTAGGTGTATTGTGAGGATTTTTTGTATTTTGAGAATTTCTAGGTGATGTTAACTTTCTTGGTATGCGTTTTGTAGCTATTTTTATGTGAGATTAGAAATGATATTTAGTTGTAGAATTTTTGTGTTATGAGAATACAAAAAAATCCTGAAAATACTGCATAAACGAACATCCCCTTAACAGTTAAATCAAACTAACAAAGATCCAACGCAGACGAAATATTTATGAAGAATCTGCCAACTCTAAACAGATGGATTGAGTGATGAAGGTGACGTTTGTTTTTCTAATATTTTAGAGTATAATTTTTTTAATAAATTAAATATATTTTAAAAATTTTAATTTTTACACAGTCAAACTTTTAAAAATTTTAATAAATTTCTATAAAATAAAAATTTGAGAAATATTGTAGCAAACAAACACTCGAAATATCTTGTGATTGGTTACATTGTGTTTCAGACATTGACGAGTGCAAAAAACGAAACCCCTGCAAAGATCCTAATCAAATATGCAGGAATGTTGCTGGGGGCTACGACTGTTCTTGTCAAGAGGGGTACGAAGCCTATAACATGACAGATGGAGCTGCAAGTTGCCGTGCTAAGGTCCACCAATCTAGAATTATCATTATTGCGCTGGGTACGTATATAAGAGTTGTTTATGATTTTTTAGGAGCTTCATTTTCTTTTGCTTGTTACGTTATTAATATATATATATATATATATATATATATATATATATATATATATATTTTTATTTATTTATTTGCCCATTACCGCGTAAGCTCCCCGACCCCTCTTTTTGAATTAAAATTAAGGTTAGGTTTGCTTCTTACAATTTTTTTAAGATTTAAAGACATTCACAAAATTAACATCGAATATTTTTAAAATTTAAATATAAACACCAATACATTTTACACATTTTACAACAACTTTTTATTTTTTTTATTCAATATAAATTATCTCTATGTACTTTATCACATAACTCAAATATTTTTTTATTAAACAATTATATTAAATTATTTCTCTTTCCATTTTATACAAATAGTAATAAAATACTATTCAACATAAATATTCACTTTTCTAAAATTCTATATTTTTACTCAAATCGAACATACCTTAGGATTGACTTTAAAACCTGTTTCCATCACAAACTAAATAGCAAAGCATGTGCTTAGAAAAAAAACAAAAGACAAAAAAAGAAAAAAAAAAGAGAGCAAAGCAACTACAATCTTTACTACTACATGTTAATTAGTGCAATCCTCTAAGCCCCTACAAAGATACCATTAATCAAATATGCACTAATCTTGCTGGGAGTTACAAGTGTTCTTGTCGAGAGGGGTACGAAGAGTATCTGACGACAATCGGAACAGTTTGCCAGAAAAAGGGCAAACAATCGAGGATTATCATGATTGGACTGGGTATGTATCTAAAAATGTAGTAATTTATAATATTTCTTTTGCTTGTTAATTTATTCACACATCTGGGATCGAAATATTGCTGAACTAAACCATTCCTTCCACCTCAACTAATATCTCCCATATTTACTAAGAGAAAATATAATTTTAGTTAAAGACAAAACTATTGAAGTTATAACTTAATTTCCTAGCTCCTAAGAGACCTAAAGATAGCTAGCTACAAATTGTTTCACCTGATATTCTGTGGAAGTGGATCCATTTGTTTTTTTTTCCACCATTATATTTACCTGGTAAATAGGGAAAATCTGATCTCGAAATTAAAATAATCAATTCATTTTTTTGCACTTTTTTTAATAGCTATGCTTTCTTTGGTGCTGTTCAGTTCATATGTAACCAACCACTACGGCAGGGTTTCTCCCTTTCACTGTTCCTGATCACACAAGACTTCATCGAACCGCCAAACACGATAAAAAGTTTGCTCGACTTCCATTGTCCATTTTGGAAAGAACACTGCAGAAGTTTCATAAGTTTTTATATTTCTGAAAACCGCTCGCTCTTAATTTTTTTTTTCTAGATATCTCTTTTAAACATGTTCGGTTAAGGTGTTTTGTGAGGATTTTTTGTGTTTTGAAAATTTTTATGTGATATTAACTTTATGGGCATGCGTGTTGTAGTTATATTTATGTGATTTGAAAAATGATGTTTGATTGTAAAATCCCGAGGATTCTTTGTAAACGAATCCTCTGAATCAAATCACTGCAATTTATTCCTTTCGTTATTATTCCTTTTCTGTAACATCTTTCAACGGAGCAATAAACAAATGACTAATGTTTCAGCCCTTTAAACGTAGGTGTTGGCATAGGGATCATTGCTGCGCTTCTTTTCAGCCCCTGGCTGTACTTTGTACTCAAGAGAAGAAAATTTATCCAGCTTAAAGAAAAGTACTTTCAACAGAATGGAGGCTTCATTTTGGAACAACGACTCAACAAATCAGAACGAGGATCCCATGAAACAGTCAAGATCTTTACTGCGGAGGAGCTGGAGAAGGCTACCAAAAAATATGACGAAAGCAGGATCATTGGCCGAGGAGGTTTTGGTGTTGTTTACAAAGGATTTTTGTCGGATAATAGGATTGTTGCCATCAAGAAGTCCAAGACAGTGGATGAAAGGCAGGCCGAACAATTCATTAACGAGGTTGTTGTTCTCTCCCAAATCAACCACAGGCATATTGTCAAACTCTTGGGGTGTTGTTTAGAGACACAAGTTCCTTTACTGGTCTATGAGTTTGTCCCAAAAGGAACTCTTTCCAGGTACATTCACCAGGAGAGCAGCATATCCATTTTACCATGGGAAATTCGTCTAAAGATAGCTACAGAAACAGCGGAAGCACTATGGTATCTGCACTCTGCTGCTTCACCGCCTATAATTCATAGAGATGTGAAGTCTTCAAACATATTGCTTGATGATGATTTAACGGCCAAAGTCTCTGACTTTGGAACTTCGAGGATAGTTCCTCAAGATGAAAAGCTTTTGGCCACTGTCGTACAAGGAACTTTTGGATACTTAGATCCTGAATACTTGCAGACAAACCAGTTGACAGAGAAAAGTGATGTTTATAGTTTTGGAGTGGTCCTGGTGGAGCTACTGACTGGAAAGAATGTACTTTCATCCAATAGGCCGGAGGAGGAAAGAAGTCTAGCCGCGCACTTTCTTTCTTCTTTGAAAACGAATCGATTGTTTGAAATTCTTGAAAATCATATAGTTGGAGAAGGGAATGAAGAGCAGATCAAGGAGTTCGTGGAGATTGCAGAGAGTTGCTTAGAAGTGAAAGGGGTGGAGAGGCCTACTATGAAGGAAGTAGCAATTCGACTAGACGGACTGAAAAAGGGAAAAAAGCATCCGTGGGTTAATGTTGAGTCGCATGCGGAAGAGACCGAAAACTTGCTCGATGCGACATACGTTGCAAGCGCTGAAATAGCCGGATATGATAGCATGAATAACGATGTACCGGTAGCCTTGGGAGATGGAAGATGAATGTTTAAAATTGTGCTTGAACCAAAGGGGGGGGGGGAGAAATAAGATATGAACTGGCCGTTAGAATCTAGGAAGGATAAAAAAAAAACAAAATAACTCTGCAAAACTTGCTCGATGCGACATACGTTGCAAGCGCTGAAATAGCCGGATATGATAGCATGAATAACGATGTACCGGTAGCCTTGGGAGATGGAAGATGAATGTTTAATTGTGCTTGAACCAAAGGGGGGGGGGGGGGAGAAATAAGATATGAACTGGCCGTTAGAATCTAGGAAGGATAAAAAAAAAACAAAATAACTCTGCCAGCACGAATAATTTCTTGACTGTGCCTGATCTCCCCTCAATGCCAAGCACCATTGAGACTCTTTTGGTTTATAATATTGCTTTGAGTTTTCCAAGAAAAAAAAGTGTACTTTGCGGTCTTGGCACATTCTCTTCTGAGTAAATCGTGTGCGGCGGTCAGTGTTACAAATGACGGGGGGAAATACATTTTTCCTCACAAATTATGGTATTATTTGTACTCTAAAATATCAATTTTTAACACTTTAAATTATTTGTCAAAATTTTAGACTAAAAAGGCGATAACTTTCTTGACCCATTTTGCATATATTGAAGATATTGTTGTCAATTCATTAATTTCTCAAGGGTATTATTATCAAATAAAGGGTGTGAAGTGTTTAATATTAATAGTTGGAGGGTGTAATGTGTCAAAGTGAATACTTTAGAGTGCAAGTGTCAAACATTGACAGTTTAATGGTTCAATGTCTTAAAGATAGTAGTTTGAGATGAAATGTATCACTATCCCGATAGTTTATGATTGAAAAATGTATTTTACTTAATTACTGGATTGTAAACTTAGATTTTGCTGCTTAGGAAAAAAAACTTAGGTTATGTTTGGTTTAGTTCTCAAAACAAATTTTGTTTTTTTGTTTTTTTTTTAAAGTAGTGTAGATTCTCTTGACATTGGTGAAAAATTAGTTAAAAGATGTTGAAATTTGTAAAAAGTTATTAGGATTGATGAAAATGTATTGAAATTGATGAAAAAATTATTGGGATTGATGAAAATGTATTAAAATTGATGAAAAGTGAGAGAAGTTATTAAAAACTTTTTAAGAACTTAAACAAACATGACCTTAGTTTTTGTTAAGAAAGCACTGTAACTTGAAAATACTTCAATTCATTCATAAAAATGAGAGTTAAGGCCAATTCCACACACGGACTGGGAAATACGTACATTACATCTCATGTTCGTGAGATACCTATCCATATAAGTGCAATAATGTTACTAAAGCTAAAAAAAGCTATCACTCAAATGTTTTTAAATAGACAATTGTGATAGTCACCATTTACCAATCTACACAAATTCCAACTACGAACCCCACTACATTTCAAAAATTAAAAAATTACAAAGATTTATCCTTCATCTTTAGTTTGCATATGCTTACTCATCCCCTCCAAACCAACTTCCCTGAACACCATATCTCTTTACTCCATCCTACTAACTGCCAAAAATCATAGATTGATCAAATACTGGGGTTCTAACCAAGAAAAGACTGAGTAAAGCAACTTCATACCTCTGGCTCCATGGCATATTCTGCTACTTGCCACCTATAATCAACCTACATTTTCTTTTTCTTTTTTACGCATTTCCTACAACAATTCTTGAATCTCGTCGCAACAGAGACATCTTCCTTAACATCTATCAATGAAACTGCCTCAACATCCCTTGGCCTTGAATATCCTCAGACTCCACAATCCTGAAGACATAAAAAAGGAACCAAACAAAGGAAGGATTTTCGTAAGTGAAAAATAAAATAAAGAAGACATTCTATAATGAATGTGAACTCACTGTCAAGAGTGACCAACACTCAAGTTCTTCAAAGGACTCTCCCTGAAAATAAAAAATAAGATTCACAAGAGGTGACATAGAAAGAGAATGAGACTCGAAGAGAGAGAGATATACATATCATTCTTTTGAAATCCCGAGATGAGTAAAGCCTGAGCACACTACAAAGGCAACATTTTGGAGAGGATATTGTGGTCAAAGAGAGACAAGAAGCGTATTAGAACAACCTAGACTGAAAAACTTTAACCATTGCAGTAATGTCCTCGGAATCTACAAGATTTTTGCTGCAATGGACGATGGTGAAGCCAGCAGTGGTCGACGACGCGGGCAAGGGGGCGGAAGGAGAGAAGAGATATGATGAACAAGAGAAGAACCCTTGAAGTCTAAAATCGCGTGAAAAAGAGAGGAACCGACCCAAAAAAGTAAAGCGAGGCATTTGCCATTTAGTGAATTTTTTGGCGACGACTTTTGTTGTCACCAAAAGTTTCCTTTAGTGACGATAATAATATTTAGTCATTAAAAAACTGAACAAATTACAGATATGCCCTTATAATAAACAAAATCATTAATTTATATTTATCTGTAACTCAAGATCTAAATCCAAATAACCTATATAATTATAATTGAAAAACAACTTTTATCTCTACGTATCAATTTATTTTACCTGTGGTATACACAAATTACAGATATGCTCTTATAATAAACAAAATTATTTTAATACCCCTCATGAGGTAAATCTTATATTTATAATATGTTCATGTTCACTTCTCGTTTGAAAATCTAACATTAATTGCTGACGTGATTAAATTAAATACATTACTACTAATGCCAAGTCAAATTGCCCATGTTACCTGCCATGTCTTGACATGCCACTGACACGTCAGATTTTAAAAAAAATTTAAACCCCCCCCCCCAACCACACACACACAACGAAACACAGTCACGATCATTATCCCCAATTTCATTCCTCCACTCCCCCGCGTACGCATGTCAGCCCTAAAAGGGGAAAAATGATCCTGAATGTTAATCGTGGCTGAAGAACACACTGCAGAGGCATACACCTCTGATTAGGGCTGTTTACTGTGCGGTCGGATCGGGTATGGTCGGGCGAGTTTTCTGTTGGCTTACTCGACCCGAAAAACCGACCCGAAATAAACTGATTTCATTACCCGCCCGCACCCAACCTGTGCAGATCGGGTTTTTTTTTTTTGGTGGTGGTGTCGTTCTGGATACGCCTCTATTCTGCACTATTCGTTGGCTAATGTCCTACAGATGAAAACGAGAAAATTGCTAATGTTGCTGAAAAAGGAAGAATGAAAATCCAAGCTTTGATTAGTGAGTCACTGCTTTTACAAAGGTGGCTTCTTCATTATGTCTTCATCTGGAGGATTGAATCCCAAAGCAGTTGCTGGTGGTCCATCGGTAACAAGATTGACCCACAGAAGTTGGGCAGGTATCAGGCCTTCTGGAATACATAATGCTGTTGTGAGAAAGATTCATTTCTTAACTTAACATGTTGCACAACTAACATCAAAATGCAAAACTTCCATCAATATCTTGCTTCTTTGAAATAGAAGAAAGTATGAGAAGCTAAAAATACCTTGGTTCTGAATTAATCTCTTCCACTAATATAATACTAGACTCACAACCAAAAGTTCAGCCAACCTTCATCAAATCTATGATGAAAATATAACATGAATCAACATTTTTGGCAGGGGAAGGAAGAAAAAAAAACTCAGTTCAATTTCTAAGAGCTAAAACCATACCTCAGCACAAGAAAACTTATCAGAAGAGCCCAACTTCCCACAAGCACAGCACTGATGTTGATTATACTCACAATTCTTACAGAGAAAGCTCAGGAAGTCCTATGAAGTTTAAAAAAAGGAATCACATGTTGATATTAAAAGATGCAAAGAAAAGGAATAGGGATTTCAAAGTAGATAAGAAGCAGAAGCATTACAATTTTCAACTTATGGGTATGAAACCAGACAGATAAAAGGGATTATCCAACTTGACAATTTTCAACTGAGTTTTTTCCTCCCTGAAATTTAAAAATAGTCAAATTATCAGTAAGTTGTTTCCTAAAAGAACAAAAAGACAAACAACAAAGCAAAATTACTTCAGCATTAATTGCCCCAAATAAACAACAAGCAACACATGCTGCTAAAGTTTCAAGACCTACCAAAACTGTGAACTTCAGCAGGCTGAGAACCTGATAGCTCTTCAACGTCTAAGGTAGCAATGGGTATAGAGTGAACAGACCTGCTATATAGGTAAAATCGAAATTATAAAGCAGCAACTACAAGGAAATCATACCCAGTAACATATAATCATAATATTATATGTTACTGTCCATACTCATCTAAAACACACTACCACTGACACTAAGAAGAAAGGGACAAAAAACAACCACAACCCATCATACTCATCAAAGAAACTAATCGAATTCAAATACAGCTAAAACCAAACATATTACCCATAAGAGTGACCCACGAACATGAACAACCCCCCAAAAGTGGTCACCAACAAACGACTTCAAAACAACGACACTAGCAAGAAAACAACGCACATGGAAACACCTTTTGCTTTATTGTTAATATTAAAACGGGTAAAAAAAAGGAGAACCCAACTAGACCCACCTTGTTTGCGGATAAAATTCCTTTCCGCCAATTCGAGGAGTGTGCCAGAAAATCAAGCTAAGGAGGCAGATGCAGACGGCAGCGACTGGCAAGCAGCTTGAGGCACAGCCGCAGAGAAATACATAAGAGAAACAACAAAATAAGAGAAACAATCGGGAAGAGAAGAGAAGAGGAAGAGGAAGAGTGAGAGAGAGAGAGACTCAACAATCGGGCTGGCGGCTGGGAGGCAGACGACGGCAACTGGATTCTGGCAAGCAGGTTGAGGCACGACCGCAGAGAATGAGAAGGAATTGAAGCTTAGGGTTTTGAATCATGACATGATTTCGGGCGGATCAGTCGGGTTAAGCATATATAGAGGCGCAACCGAAAAACAGTCGGGCTGCAGAATTCTGGGCCCGCCCCCACCCGAGCCCGTGTAGAGCCCGACCATATTCGGTCGGTTTCGGTCGGGTCCGGGTCAAAACTGAACAGCCCAACCTCTGATATACGGATTACCAATAGAGGCACATCACTCTGCCGGTCAACTTAAGGGTGAAACCGGAACCGGATGGAACCGGAATGGGTCATTCCGGTTCCGGTTCCGGTACTCACCGGAATGGGATTTTCCATTCCGGTTCCATTCCGGAATTTACCGGAACGGAACCGGAATTGGAACCGGAACCGGAAATTCCGGTTCCTTATATGGGCCTAAAAAAATATATTTAGTTTAGGCCCAACTTTTTTTAAAAGCCCAAAGCCAAAATTTGGCTGTTTTTTTTCCTGAACAAATGTCTCTTTAATTATTTTTTCCAAAATATATAAATACAATCATGTATAAACGAAGCTAGAGTTAATTGAAATAGGATACCAGCCACTAAAATACTAAATAGATCATTGTGCTTGTCCAACTGATATCCTCAAGTTCTCCATCTCTACAAAAGAAAAACAAAACAATTATAAGATAAATACTAAGAGAACCAAATAATCAATTAACAAAGCAAAAAATTTAACAAAATAAAAAGTATACCCATATCTAGTTTGTAACTCAATGGATCATCTCCACCATCAATGTCGGCATCATCTTCATCAAGTATAGGAGTAGCATGCAACCAATTTTGTGCACATATGAGGCCTTCCACGGTACCAGGCGCCAAAGAAGAGCGAAAAGCATCCAACACTCTGCCGGAAGTGCTAAAAGCGGACTCAGATGGCACGGTAGTAATTGGGATAGCTAACACATCCTTTGCAATGCGAGAAAGAACTTGAAACTTCTGAGAATTCACCTTCCACCACAACAAAATATCAAAATGCGCCACCCTTGGTTCCACATCTTCAATCAAGTATCTCTCCACCTCAGACTTACTATCTAGCAAGTTTTGTTGCTGTCGATAAGTAGGAAGACCTCCCCATAAATGCTGATCAATATTCATCAATTCATCCATATTTGCAGAACTGTGACTTCCACTTGGCTGCTCTGATTGGGCTATGAAACCTCCACTATACTCCTCAAACATATTTTCTAGAGTACCTCGCACCATAGCAGTGAAATCCATGCCCTTATCCTTCCCAAAATTGTTGATAGCCCAATACTCTAAAGTGATGAGTTTAAAGCGAGGATCTAATACCGCAGCTACAAATAAAAGTCTATTCACCTTCCTCAAATCCCCCCAATACTTATCATACTTACTTTGCATCTTTTTAGCCATGTCACGAAGTGAGATATCAGAACAATTAACAAAGGTCTCCAAATGAAACTTAATTCTTGCTAACTCCTCAAAAAATGCATTTGAAGTTACATATGAAGATCCTGATATGCGTAGGGTGACCTCATAGAACACTTTCAAAAACTTCACAAACAGTTTAATGTGCTCCCAATCCTCAAATACCGGTGACCCCAATCCCTTCCTCCCATGACTATCTTCATTCAAATACAGCACTAAGTTCCCATCTCCATCCAACATATCCTCAAAAACCTCCCGAAATTTTTCAGCCCTTTCTAACATTATATAAGTGGAGTTCCATCGAGTTGGTACGTCCATTTGCAAGAAATTGCTATCAGACAACAATCTATTTGCAGCGGCCTTCTTGAACCCAGCAAGCCTTTGAGGACTAGATTTCACAAATTTCACAATATTCCGTATCTTTGCAACGGAATCATCCAACTCCTTCAAACCCTCCTGAACTATAAGATTCAAAATATGCGCAGCACATCGCATATGAATGAAATCATGCTTACACACAACATTTGACCCACCTCCTAATTGTTTTCTTTTCACTTGCTCAATTGCAACATCATTGTTGGTTGCATTATCAACCGTGATTGTGAGAATTTTGTCAATCCCCCAAATATTCATACATCCCTCTATCTCTTTCCCAATACTAGCCCCCTTATGATCAATTATACGACGAAAGTAAATAATCCTCTTATGTAAACACCACCTCCTATCAATAAAGTGGACTGTCACGCACATATAGTTCACATTTTGAACTGAAGTCCACGTATCAGTGGTAAAACAAACTCTAGGACTTTCTATGACAATCGCCTCTTTCAGCTTAGTCCTTTCTTCTATATACAACTCCATACAATCCTTCATGATCGTTAATCTACTGGGCATCTTAAAGCGGGGCTCAAGTCTCTCCACCAATTTTCTAAACCCTAACCTCTGCACAGTCCTAAAAGGCATCTCATCCATTATCAAATATTCAGCAATCCACCTCCTCACCTCCTTTTCACTATAAGTATCCAACTTCAAAACACCCTTATCACTCCCTGTTGCTTTCGAAGCATCCATTGTCAACCTAGATTGAGTCTTGTCTAATTGACCTTGTTGCTTCTTATATGGCAAACAACGTCTCAAATGAGCTCTCATACCCGAAGTCCCATGGCGTTCAGGGTGGCACCCAACCTTGGCCTTACAATGATGACATTTGGCTTCAGGGTGTTCAGGTTTGACAACTGGCAAAATTTTAGTAAAGTGATCCCACACAAAACTCTTGCGAGTATTCTTTCTCTTTTTACTTGGTTGTTCTTCTGACTGATTGGTAATATCCTCATCACCACCAGATTGAGGACTACTAACTGACTCATCAGGTATTGGACCACCACTAGGGCAAGACCCTACATTTGTAGTATGTGTAATACTAATCTCATCCATCTGACATTAAAAATATTTGATTTTCAATTCATTTGAATAACAAAAAATAAATGTAAAATGACTCAATCTATCTAAATGTAAAAATAAATGTAAAATTTTCAGTCTAAGTGTCGATAGTGTCGACACATAATACCATGGTGTCGACACATTGGTCACACACCAGAAGACATGTCCCAGGCCAATATGATGGTGTCGACACATTGTACAAAGGTGTCGACACATTGCACTATCAACAGAAAGCAGGTTTCCAGGCCAATATGATGGTGTCGACACATTGGACAAAGGTGTCGACACCATCAACTTGGCCTGGAAACCTGCTTTCTGTTGATAGTGCAATGTGTCGACACCTTTGTACAATGTGTCGACACCATCATTTTGGCCTGGGACATGTCTTCTGGTGTATGACCAATGTGTCGACACCATGGTATTATGTGTCGACACTTAGACTGAAAATTTTACATTTATGTCTTCTGGTGTGTGGCCAAACTTCACAAATTATTCTCATGAGCAATCAAACAATCAGCAAACAATCAACAATCTATATAAAGTAACTCATATTATAGTTGAGAAATTAACAAACCCTAAAATCAAATTAAGTAATTAACAAAAACAAACCCTAACTATGTGATTTAAATAATCACAAATCACAAATTCACATAATTCACATAATCACAAATCACAAATTCACATAATCACAAATCACAAATTCACATAATCACAAATCACAAATTCACATAATCACAATCAATCAATAATTAGCGGAGAGGGAGTTGAGAGAGGGATACGTACTGGGAGTGAGCCGGAGAGTGAGAGAGAGAGAGATGAGATATCTGTGAGAGTGAGAGAGAGAGAGAGATGAAGATTTCGGCAGGGAAGGCTGGGAGAGACGGAGGCTGGACTCACAAGTGTGGGGTGGGGGGGCTGTTGCTGGCGGCACCGCGGCTGAGAGATCTCTGGGGTGAGCGAGAGAGAGGGAGTGTCGAGCGAGAGGGGGGGGAGATTTCGGCTGAGACTTGAGAGATGACGAAAGTCGAAAATTGGATGGAGTCGGCTGAGACTCCAGTTTTTTGTTTTAAACAAGGGCTCAAACGGCACCGTTTGAGCCCTTCATTTTTTTAAAAAAAAAAAA
Organism: Myrica gale; assembly: GCA_963930655.1. Taxonomy (NCBI): domain Eukaryota; kingdom Viridiplantae; phylum Streptophyta; class Magnoliopsida; order Fagales; family Myricaceae; genus Myrica; species Myrica gale. The sequence goes on from OZ005599.1 coordinate 1,814,287, forward strand.
CCGGAACCGGAAAATTCCGGCATTTCCGCCGGAATTTCCGGTTCCGGTTCCGATTCCGTAAATTCCTAAAAAATAGTTCCGGTTCCGGTTCCGGAATATGCCGGAACCGGTACCGGAACCACGATACCGGAACCGGAACCGGAAATTCCGGTTTCCGGCGGATGATTTCATCACCCTTAGGTCAACTACATTTTAGTACTTTTCTAGTACCTTGTGGGCATATAGTTTGGTATATAAATCAAGCATGTGAAAATTAGGCATAGCTAGCTTCCAACCACCTCCCGCGGTGAATTTCTTGATCGATTGGTCTACAAGATTAGTAGCGAGCAGTTACCAAATAAATCAGCAAAGATATATTCAGATCCCAATTACAGATGGGAGTAAACTATACAAGTTGCCAACATTTTAATATAATTAACTGTATCAAATATTAGATTAAGATTAAAACACGTAAAGGGTCATCGTCCCATATATATATGCCTATAAAAAGTCCAGCATCCATAGCCAAAGTTTTACACACAAAAACAGTAGAGTAAAATTGAATCATGTTTCTGAAATAGTGGGGCAATGGGTTTCCATGGGATACTTTTGCAAAACAACTTTTATTTTGAAAAAACAACTTTTATTTTGTAAATTTGTGTACACCACTAGCTTCCCAACCACCTCCCGCGGTGACTTTCGAATCGATTGGTCGTCAAGATGAGTTGCGCGCGGTTACCAAATAAATCAGCAAATTATATATATTAACTCCCAATTACATTTGGGAGTAAACTATACAAGTTGCAAATATTTTAATATAATTAACTGTATCTAATATTAGATTAAGATTAAAACACGGAAGCGGTAGAAATAGAATAATCTTACATCATCAGCAATTCAGCATGAGACAAAAGCCGATCATCGGAAGCAGACAAAAACTGACAGATACGGTAAAATTAAGTGGTTCTTTTTAAGGCTAAATTACTCTTTCGGTCTCTGTTACGAGGAATTCTCATATAGGTCTCTAAGTTAATTATTCTGTTGCAGAGATTCTCGAGGTTTTGAACGTTTCTCATATTAGTCTTCCGACAAATAAAATAACGAATTTTACCTATGTGACTGACGAAAAACACATCAAAATCACTTAAGTGACCCCACGTGTTAGTTTTTGCTACGTCAGTCAACAAATTCCGAAATAAAAATCAGAAAAAATATAACTATAACGAGGATAACTTAAAAATAATTACACGGATATAAAAATATAAAAAATATTTAGAAAATATCAAAGTAACCATACATATCTGATAAAGCGCTCCAAACAACTTCATCCGAGTCCAAACCAATTCGCATTAGATACCCGTGAATCTTCTTCCCCGTCTGTAAAGCTGTAATCGCTGCCGACGCAACAAGAGCACTAGAAACAGTGAACTTATTCGATTTGGAATTCTCATGTCTTAACATCCTTTTGTATAGTTGCAAAGCCTCTTTTGGCTCGTCATGGCGAACGTACCCTGATATCATCACAGTCCAAGAAAAATTATCTCCCATTTCATCAAACAACCTTCTATCCTCTTCAAGCTTCCCAACTTTTGCGTGGTAATTTGGAGGAGATTCGGTCAATAATGTAATCATGACTACGAGCTTCCGAGGACCCCCAAGTTCTTCAACGCTTTCGAATTCATTTCCTCTATGTCGTCCGGGTTCGACCTGTCGAGCCTGTTCGAGAAGAAGCGGAAGGTGGGATCGATTTTCACATCGAGGTTTGGGGCGGCGTCGATTATGGCGAAAATTGAAGCGGTGGCGAAGGGGCTGAGCTTTCGGGTAGTGAAGGCGAAGGACTTCAAGGTAAGGATGGAGGCCGCCGCGGAGGGGAGAAAAGGGGCTCTGGCCCTCACGGCCGAAGTGTTCGAGGTAGCTCCGGAGGTTGCCATCGTTGAATTCTCCAAGTCTGCAGGTGACACCTTGGAGTATACAAAGTTTTTCGAGGACGAAGTTAGGCCTGCTCTGAAAGACATCGTGTGGACATGGAGGAGATTCGGTCAATCTGGTAATTTAACTTCTGATTTTTATTTTCAATTTTTTACTGACGTGGCAAAAAAATTGACACGTGTTGCCACTTAAGTGGTTCTGACGTGTTCTCCGTCAGCCACGTAGGCAAAATTCGTTATCTTATTTAACGGTGGACTAATGTGAGAAACGTTCCAAACCCTAAAGATCTCTGTAGGAGAAAAATTACCCTAGGGACTAATATGAGAATTCGTCATATCCAAAAGACTGGTGAAGTAATTTACCCTTCTTTTTATATCCTTAAGCTTTCAGGTCAAGTGCGAGCCTCTACACAACCACACCTCCCGTGGTGACTTTCACTTAGCCTTCGTGAAGATGTGTGTGCTAGCTCATGCGGTCTCGCACGATATCAGTCTATATATTCTATTAATTCGCCCCTAAGTAGGGTAGTAAACTAACGGGTTAAAAACACTTTGCATCATTATCTTTGGGGTCATTTATACTTTGCACCCTGATATATTATTTTTGACACATTGGACCTATAAAGTTACACATTTTTTCCATTTGGGCCCCGTACCCAAATTGTCTGTCAATTTATAAGGATTCAGTCAAACCTGGGGTGCAATGTGTAAAAATTTCCAAAGATAAGAGGCGGAATGTGTAAATACCCCCAAAGATAAGGGGACAATGTGTAAACTTTTTGACGGAATCTGTTTAAATTGACGGATAATTTGGGTACGAGGTCCAAATTGAAAAAAAAATGTGTAACTTTATGGGCTCAATGTGTTAAAAATAATACATCGGAGTACAAAGCGCAAATGACACCAAAAATAAGGGGGCAAATTGTATTTAACCTTAAAATATATTATCCTTGGATTAACTATAAGGACAACGTTTGGTGGAGAGATTCCTTGCGATGTGGGGATTCAATATTATCATCGTTACAAAACACTCTCTCCTCGCATTTTCATCAATTATCATATATTTTCACTTTTTCACCGTAAACTTTTTCACAGTAAACTTTTTCATTTTTTCACTCAATCTCTCCTCACTTTTTCATCAACTTCAAAACCTAAAATTTTAACTATCCTAGAATTTTGTTTTTCAAACACAACCGAAGACACAAGACTTTGTGCAGAAATTGCCATTTTATTCATGATAAAATTGCTTCGGGACTAATTACAACTTTTCATGTATCTTCTCGTCAAGAAGTTGCTGATTATGAAAATTTTTATATTCTAGTTTTTTTTAAAGGGGAAGACTTTGATTCTACCAAATATAGCCTTAGCCAACTGGATTGGTGAATCCACTAGGGGTGTACACCCGACCCTACGGGTCGGAATTTTTTTTTTTCCGACACCCGACCCGAGAACTTTCGGAATAAACAAAAACGTTCCGAGCCGAGCCGAATTCAATACATGTTCCGAACCAAAATGTATTCCGAAATCGCTTCGGAATACGGGTCGAAATTCGGAATGGGCCGGAAGCCCAAAATCTTGGCCCAAAATCGTGTTTTAAAGCCATTTTAATCAATTTTGCCAACTAAGCCTAGTTAATTCATTTTGAAGCCCAAGGGCCAAAACCATTTTATTAACCAAATTCCTCCTGTCGTCCAGAGTCCAGACTCGTCCAGCATATATCAACCATTTAACCAATTCCTCTATGGCTCTATTGGACCAATTGTAGCGAAAAGTTGCAAAAAAAAAGGAAATTTGTTACGAAGAAGCTCTTGGAATTCTTATCCACAACCAAAGCACCCAAAAAGAAAAGAGCATTCATGAATCAAACGTGCATAAAACATGTAAACAACTTCAGTTTTTTTAACAAGTATCTAACTATGAAATTCAACCACCATGAAAAATGAACATATGAAATTCAACGTATCTAACTGACTAACTATGACAACCTAACATATGAAATTCAACTATCTAACTATGAAATTCAAACACTATGAAATTCAAACACCTGCAATTCAACATATGAAAAACATGCATAGAAAAAAACCACCATTATCTCCTTAGTCCTCCTACATTCCAGAATCCAGATCTAACAAAGTAACAACCTATCTCTAAAGATGAACAAGATATGAAATCAATACAACTAAAAATTAAAATAAGCAAGTTACAATACCAAAGAAAAATATGAAATGAATACAACTAGAAATTCAAATAAACAAGTTTCAAGTTTCAACAACACAAGGTAACTAACTACAGGAACATCTCCTCAGTTTTCCATCACCCATAACCTACATGCACAAAATAGAACAAAGTGAGATGCTTATAAATTTATAATTATGCAAGTTCTAAGATAAGACCACAAATAATAGAGAAAACTACACGTACCAATTCATACTCTTCATGCACCATAAAAATCTCAAAGAGCTGACAATGTCACAATATACCCATGCAGCCATGCTTCAAACCTACAACAAGATTAAGTGAAGAACAATTAGAATAGAAAAAATTAAACATGATAGCATTGATCGTTAAATGAAATAAAAATTAAATTGGAGAATGATACCTGATTCTAGTTGATAGCTGTCTGCATCATCTAGTACATGTTGAGAATCATAAGTCGTAGGTGAAGACTTTAACCAATTTTGAGTACATATGAGTACATATCTCTAAAGTGTTTAGCCTTAAAAGCAAAATCAACCGACTGCCAATGCATCCATCTGAATTTGCAGAATAAAAAGTATGCTGTAAAAACTCTTCATTAAAAAACTCTGGCGCTTTTGGTTTGTCCATATTTATAGCAAAATCGAGTAAGATCATCTGTTAAAGGTCAAAATCTTAAGCATTTATAAGAACAAGAAGCATGGTATTCCCCTAAACAATGGAAATATTCTGATCCGTGGCCGATTATGTTAGAATTTATGTTCATCTTTCTTTTTCATAAATTTCAACTTTATCTACTGTATAGTGAGTTAACTTAGTACTAATTTCTCCTCTATGTTCTTCGCTCTAAATTGCTCCATTTGGTTGGGGTTCTAGGTGCAGAGAAAAGCTTATTGCATAATTCCAGATTTAACTTAGTACTAATCAACTTAGCTAGCCGTAGCATGTACTTTCCCATTTTTGTTCTTTGACGTTCATGAAGAACTAGCTAGACACACAACATGCTGGATTTGGCCAATTAGGATCGCAACAATAAACCATTACGGTGCAATTAATGATACCGCAACATAGTGAAATTTGAAAACAATACTAATTTACACAAATGATCAAAGATATGCAGATCTGAAAATGAATCAGTGAATCAGTACTCACAGATCGTGATGAGCCCCGTAAAATCAAAAACTGGCTGAGGAATATATCGAGCACGTACAATAAATTCCACGCAAATAGAGCCTCCGTACACACAAATGACAAATAGTTGGTAAATAAATTTACATAAATAAAAACTTGCTGAAGAATATATCGAGTTTCACGAATTCGTACCTGATGAGTGACGAATGAAGAAAAGGTTATAGATCTCGAAGATTTGCGGCACAGCGGCGTTTTCCCGTGAAGCCTGAAGACCAGAGATGTGCGGCGGCGTAGAGAGATAGAATCTCACCGGAGAGGGGGGCAGTGAGCGGAGGAGAAGATTTGGGAGGCGGGGAGAAATCAAAACGACGTAATGAAGAAGAATGGGGCGGAGGCGTTAGGTTAGGGCATAAGACTTAATGAAGTATAAGTAGAAGATCAAAACGACGTAGTTTTGATGCATATACATTTCGGGTACGGGTCGGGTCGGAAAACTCGGAAATTTCAAGGGTATTCCGACACCCGACCCGTAATATTCGGAAATAAATTTATTAACCCGAAACCCGACCCGTCATTTCGGAAGGCCGACCCGATTTCACGCGGGTCGAGTCAGAAGCCCGGGTCAGGTCGGGTTTCACCATTCCGTGAACACCCCTAGATTCCACAACAAATATTTACTCTAACAAAATAGGTAAATGTTTTATTTATCGGAATGAAATAAAATCAGTAACTCACGCATAACCTTATGTTGTTTTTTTATTTTGTACTTGATGATGCCAGAAAATTTCGGTCCAGTCCGTGAGCGATGGAGAGCCTCCCAACTATGGACAGAGATCCTACAAGACGAAAGAGAGAGTGAGCGGAACTTCCCTCTGGGTCAGTCTCCTAAATTCTAGTTAGAGATCCATTTTTGCGTGTATAACATCCCACAGCAGCATTTTCTATTTACAGAGCTTTATGTCGGCCTCCACATGTTAACTTTGTAGTAGTCATGACCCGGGCGTCAAAATCAATTGACAAGTTCAAAAATAGTTGGCTCTGATACCATGACTCGACCTCCACACGTTAACTGTGGGTCCTCTATAGCTTGGTTTGTGCTATTTGAAAGCGATTGCTTGGTTAAAACCAATTGACGATGTGAAGAGGTGACCCAACAGATATATGAAACACAAGATTAAATGATCTCTAATCAATGTGAGACTCTAACACTTCCCTTCACGTGTAGGCCGAATAAACATAGTACATGCACGTGGACAATAAATGAGGAACACAAACAAGTGGGCCAAGCCCAGGAATAATTGGCTATGATACTATATCAAATTTCATCTTAAAACCAATTGGTAATGTGAAGAGGTGGTCCAACAGGTATTTGAAGAACAAAATTAAATGGTTTCTAATTAATGCGGGACTCCAACAAACTCTAACACTCTCCCTCACGTGCGGGCAGAATGAACATGGTCATTGGACGTGGACAACAATGAGGAACACAAACAATTGGGTCAAGCCCAGAAATAATTGGTTATGATACCATGTCAAGTTTCATCCAAAAATCAATTGGCAATGAGAAGAAGTGACCCAACAAGTATATAAAGCACATGATTACATTGTCTCTAATCAATGTGAGACTGTAACATGATGTGCTGAGTTTAGAACGTTTGCATTCCCTAGATTCCACGTCGCCGAAATAGGGCTGCTGCTGCTGGTTGCATTGGGTTTTTTTCTGTTGGTTCTGTTCCTTCTTGTATTAGTGATTTCGGACTTGTTTGAGGCCCGAATAATTGGCCTTCAAATAATTGAGTTTAATATTAAAAAATATTTATTTTTTCATCAAATAATTTATTATTATTATAATATTTATTTAAATTTTCTTTCTCTTCACTTTTCACCAACTCCCATAAAATATCTTTATTGGGAAAAATATATTTTTCACCCACAAACTACCATAGATTTGACACTTTGCACTCTAAACTATCAATTTTAACACATTACACACTCCAACTACTAATATTAAATACTTTGTACCCTCCATTTGATAATAATACCCTTGATAAATTAATAAATTTACAACAATATCTTTACTATGGTCATTTTAGTCTCAAAATTTGAAAAAATGGTGCAAAGTGTAAAAAAATTGGTAGTTAGAGGGTATAATAAATCAAAATTGGTAGTTTAAGGTACAAAGTGCAGTGGCGGAAGGAGGGGGTGCGATGGGTATCGGCCGATACCCATCGCACCCCCAAAAAAAGATTTACATTTAGGTTTTTTTGTTTTTTTTCTTTTTCTTTATAAATTAGCTAGGTCCGATAACCATTAAATCCAGGCCAAATAGACTTAATGGGTATCAGATCTAAAATATTTTTTTTTCTATACATTGATTTTGCTCCTAGTGCTACATAATAATTAAGGCAAATATACAATTATTATAATTTTTTGTTTTGCGTTGATTACAAATTCTTCAACCGATGGGTAACTTCATGTCATCTTGCTAAATTTATGTTAGTAAAAAATTATTTACTCTTTGCTCCTAATTTTTCATAATCAAAATAACTTCATTTTTTCTCCCTATGTTGATTTGTTTCTTCATTTTTATTAGATAACTCAAAAAATGTTGTGTTTGTTTAGGATTCTTGTATAGATCAAACCAAAGTTCTGATCACTTTTAGGATATGTTTATATAAGGAACTCTTTTACTAAATCTTGCTTATATTGTAAATTTTATTTTTATTATTCAGAGCATGGTTTGTCATCAATTGTTGCTTTGTGTGTGTAAGTTGCTTTGAAGAATGTGAATATCTTTCAATTTCAAATCCATAGAACCTAGAGAAAATAAATTATAAATGCATCCCAAGTAACCTTTTGTCAAAAGAAAAAAAAAGGAAAAAAAAAAGACAGATCCAGTTGTGGTAGTAACAAAAAATGTAAGAAAGACAACCCCTAATGACATCAAGACCTCAACCATCAAAATTATTTGTAATTTGTTCTAAAATTTTAGAATTAAGTAGAGAAATAACTTAAATTAGATCATCAAAAGTGATTTGTGTAATAGGATGAGAGATAACTGAATGAATGGTTGCATGTTAGTGTACATTGAGTAAGAAGTTTTTAAAACTATTGAGAACGAAGCAATTTTGCAACATTTTCAGAAGATGCAAACTCGTAGGATCCAATTGTCACCTCTCATTCGCAGTATATATTACGGTACATGTATTCCAATATTTTTAATGCTTTTAGTCTTTAATTTTCGACATTATAACTCTAAGACAATGACGTAGAAAAAAAAACTCTAAGACAATGTTTTGCATTGCGAAAATTTTTTTTTGGTCATTTCGCCTTTAAAGTTTGACACCCATGGATTTTAATCCTGGTCCCGCCACTGACAAAGTGTCAAACCTATAGTAGTTTGTAGGTGAAAAATATATTTTCTCTATCTTTACTTTTTTACAAATCCAATATCTAATATTTCCAAAAACTCAAAATTTTCACACACAAATAACTTCGACTTTGTTGGTTATTAGCTGGTTTTATTCTTTTATATATATATATATAAAGAATTAACGGCATCCTTCAGATTATCTCATACTCCTTTTGTTTCATTCCTGGTCAAAAAACCACGGCCCCACGAGTAGCCGGAAGAGATTTTAGACAGACCAGTTTCTCTAAACTACGAAAATACCCCTCTACAAGGCACGTTATTACGTTATCACCACAAGGTTGGCTAGTTCCACGAGTGCCGAGTGGGTTTCCGTTCCGATTGTCTTAACATTTATTGACATTTAATTTTACTGTTAATTTTTTATTTTACTATGTGAGTTCAAAGTAAAAAAAATATAAAAAAATATAAGGAAAAAAAAAACGAGTCACGACCACTTACCAACCAGACCGTTTTCGACCGAAATCGGTCGGATTATTAACGAGGGTCGCATCAATCCGTCCCATGAACGCATTTTTCTATTTACAACACCTTTATGTGGGTCTCCACACGTTAACTTTGGAGCCGCCATGACTAGTGAGTCAATTCGATGTGGATGGAGTATGTTGTTATTGTAAATATACGACCGAAATCGGTCGGATTATTAACGAGGGTCGCATCAATCCGTCCCATGACCGCATTTTTCTATTTACAACACCTTTATGTGGGTCTCCACACGTTAACTTTGGAGCCGTCATGACTAGTGAGTCAATTCGATGTGGATGGAGTATGTTATTATTGTAAATAAATGAATAAGCTGAGGGCATAACATATAGACCTTATAAAGTCAAGCTTAGCAATAGGCGTGTTGGTACGGGAGTTCGAGATATAGGAGACTGACACCCTGGTAATCGGCCAAATTTGAAAATTTGGTCTTTGGGACGCACCCATCAAATTTTATTATTAAACTATCCACATTTTTCCCACGTGTACGTGAGCGCCCTAAAACTTGCTTCAAGGGGCGCGGAAATTGTCTAATTGAATAAACATACAAAGGGTCCAATACTCCGATAATATTTGTCTTCTCCTGAGGGTCCAATAATATTTCATTAGGTAATTTATATAAAATATCGCCAATCCGAAACGTTATATAGATAAAAAATTGTTAGAAATAAAAATTTAAATTTTAATAAGTGAGACTTACAATTATAAAAAAATTCAATTGAATTTATTATTTCTCATTTATAATATTAAAATGTTACATAAGAAGCTTATTTATAAAACACTAATTTTACTTTCCCATATTATTTAAGCAATGTGGGATTATACATTCCAATAAAAGGCAATTATTGTATGGGTCAGGATGGTCTCTACACTAAACTAACTTGTGAACAACATATATGCATTGACTTGTTTGTTTAAGGGAAGCAAATTGTTAGAAGTAGTCCCATGATAATTAGGAAGGTAATAGTGGCACAAAAAATGCAATTCTATATATGTAATTTAGAATAACACTTGTGAATTTTTGTTTTTTGGGTTATAAGTAGGCTCGTACAATTTAATTAAAGCTTGTTAAGAAGAAGAAAAAAAAACAGTACTGGAAGTAATTAACGAGGACCGCTCCATTCCCGTAGACAGAAGGATTTTTTTTTCCCTTTTCCTAGCTTCTGTCTTTGGTTTTTCTTTAGATCAATGATGGAGGTGGGTGTTGGATTAATTAAACAAAAGATAGCAATATTAATCTTATACGTGGGTGGAATTAGTATTCCAACTTGGCAACTTGACCCGACCACGTTCGAAACTGCCTAGCCAGGAACGACATCATAAATCATAATATATATATATATATATATATATATATATATATATATATATATATAATAAACCAAAAAGAAACATGGACGTCCGAGCATGGGGGCGGAATCCAAAAAGTATTTTAATGTGGTTTTTGTTCTCCCAGTTGAATCCAAAACGTATTTTAGAGTTCTGTGCTCCCCGTGCCCACATGCAAGTGCACAACTGCACATAATTATATGCTAGCTTTTGGCTTCTGCGTTCTATTATTGTTAATTTAACCTTTTGGCTTCTGGTTCTAGCACCCACCAAATTTGACGGGTGCGTCCCAGCGACCGAGAGTTAAGGTCTTTATACAGAAGAAATCCAGCAATCAGCCAAATATTAAAATTTTATCAAATAAAATAATTATACAATAATTTTTTTTCAAATTTTTTTTATTTAAATAAATATAAAAAATTCATTTAACAATTTCTTTTTACTTTTTATTTTAATTTTTATATCTCAAAATTTTAATAATTATACAATCTTGTAACTCTAAATTAATTGAAATATAAAAACCGTTTCAATACTTGACTTATTGGTAACTCCTTAAGTTCTCATATAGAAATATTTATAATATATGAAGGTGAAATTTACACAACAAATCAACGTGAAATATATATATATTTGTTAAAAGAGAAATATTAATGTATATTGAAAATAATGAACTACAACAAAAGTTAGAAATAAGCAAAAAAACAAAGCGGCCAAAGGCAAACTCTAAGGTGGTTTAACGCCGTTGAATTTCAAAAGTCCGCGGTTTAGAAGCAAGCACCAGGAACATTCCAATAAAGGAGTGGGCAGCCGCCGGGTTGCAGGAAAGGGGTAGAAACAATACATAAATAAAGACGAAGGAGAGAAGCCATCTTCCACGGAAAAAAATTTGCAAGCAGAAGGTCCTAAAGCTGGTAAAGGAGAATGCATTCCATGACTCAAGCGGAATCGCCTTGAAAAAAGAAGATTTGAGAGCTTCAAATCCGCCGCCTTTGACATTGCAAGAACTGCAGCTTCAGCTTCACCAACCAAGGGATCAGAAGACTTGGATCTCCATGCTCTAATAAAATCACCATTGGAATGGAATAAAATAGCTGCACTCGTAGAAAAAGATGGACAAACAGGCAAAAGTCATACAGAAATAATGCCCTGAAATAAAAGATGTAGGCAGTGGCGGAATCATAATTCAAGATAAGGGGGCAAATTTTTAAGGCAAAATAACATCTCAAATTTTTTTATATGTAATGCAAAACGTGTCTTAAAATTAAAATATTGAAAATTAATAATAAAAATATTGAAAATATTGAAATACATATTTTTTACTATTTACTGAGATTAAGAGGTACCAATTGAATCCTACGGGTCCACATGCATAAAGTAGATTTGTACTGCCTCATTAAATCCAAGCTCCTTCCTATATAACACATAAATTCATGATCTTCATCTAGATATTCTCTTTTAGCTATTTTTTCTTATTTTTATGAGGAGAGATAAACAAAACAATAATCAAATTTATGTTGGTTCGAGAGCTTTTTTTTCAGTTCTGGTTGATTTTTCTTTTTGGTTTTCAATTTTTTTTTTTATAAATTTTGACTACTAAGGTTTGTGAAATATTATAAAGTAAAAATATTTTATGAGAGTTGGTGAAAAATTAGAAGATAGAAGATTTTAAAAAAAATATATAATAATAAAAAATTATGTGATAAATTTTTTAATATTAAATCTAATAATTAGTACTAATTATTTCAAAAATTTCCTGAGAGACTGACACCCTGACAATCGGCCAAATTTGCAAATTTGGTGGTTGGGACGCACCCATCAAATTTGATTATTAAACTATCCACATTTTTCCCACTTGTACGTGAACGCCCTAAAACTTGCTTCAAGGGACCCGCGGAAATTGTCTAATTGAATCCTCAGCAACTTTAGAGAATAAATACAACATACAATGGGTCCAATAATATCTAAAAAATAAACATGGACGTCCGAGCATGGGGGCGGAATCCAAAAAGTATTTTAATGTAGTTTTTGTTCTCCGTTGAATCCAAAAAGTATTTTAGAGTTTTGTGCTCCCCGTGCCCACATGCAAGTGCATATGGTAGCTTTTGGCTTCTGTATTCTATTATTGTTAATTTAACCTTTTGGCTTCTGGCACCCACCAAATTTGATGGGTACGTAAGTCCCAATAATAAAATAATTATACAATAATTTTTTTATTAAAATAAATATAAATAATTTATTTAAATAATCTCTTTTTACTTTTTATTTTAATTTTTATATCTCAAAATTTTAATAATTCTACAATCTTGTAACTCTAAATTAATTGAAATATAAAAACTGTTTCAATACTTGACTTATTGGTAACTCCTTAAGTTCTCATATAGAAATATTTATAATATATGAAGGTGAAATTTACACAACAAATCAAGGTGAAATTTATATATATAGCTTTCTAAGAATATTCCAATTTTGTGGTCGTGCATTATATAAAGTTGATAAGCTAGCCTCTAATTATATAAAATCATTTGTGGCAATTAGTTTTCATCCCTAACTCAGATCTAGCGAGAACGGTAAGCTCATTATGGTCGTTTTGTCGAATTCGTCTTCTTCTTCTTCTTCTTCTTTTTTTTTTCTTACTTCCAAGTCCGGAAAGTGAAGTAACGTGGAATATACACAGCTGGTTCGGCTGCCAAATCTGTACTTTCTGATTTCGAAGAACGGGTAAAATTAATCAGACAACTAAGGGGGCGTTTGTTTCCCCAATAAATTGGGGTTCGAAATTTCTAACAAAACAAACACACTCCAAAATTTTTAACTTTTACACACACACACTACTTTTCACAAACCCCAATAAATCTCAATAAAGTAAAGATTCCCAAAATTTCGGAAATATTCCCCAAAATTTCCACAAACAAACACCCCCTAAAAGATATTTACTAAGGGTCGTTTGTTTGATTGTAAAACAAATTTCGTACTTGTTTTACGGTATTTAGTAAGCATCTGAAAATAAGGTCAAAGTAAAAAGTTTTCAAGTCAATTATAAAAAGTCTATTACTTTTCAGAAAATAAACTACACTCAAATTTTCCGTAAGCCAATTTTTTTTTTTGGGAGAACACTATAATAAGCCTCATATCTATGAGCAAAAATTAGTAAGTCTCCCTCAAGTTACCAAATGTTTTATTCCACATCATATATTTAAAAAAAAATCAATTATTGTCTTTTGTTTGATTTGGTCGTTAAACCATATGCAAAATGATCAAAATGTCCCTCCAACAAAAAATTATTAATTTGTTTTATTAAAAATAAAAAGCAATATTTTTTAAATAAAAATTGAATTTGAAAGTTGCATAATGGTTTTATATTATTCTCTTTCCAAGCCAATGCAAGTGGACACTTCTCCTTTAGTTGGGTAACAACAATTGAAATGTGGAGACTAATTTTTATCGTAAAAATGTACCTCAAGGACCTTCATGTTGAATCAATACTTTAAGGACTAAATATTAAAATTTTGAGAAAAATTTCATGTCACGGGGCAACCTACGATTGACATTGAGATGACATCTAAAATCTGCGTAAGCACAATTCCTTCTATTGGCTAACCACAATATAAGGGAAATCGATTTGTCTAAAAAATTTACTTTAATAACCCCACGGCTGAAATCTTTATATGAGGGACTAAAATGTCAATAGTGTAAACTACAAACACTTATACGATAATTAAGTCTTTTTATGTAAATACGTAAATCACTAAACGTGTCAAACATCAAAAAATATTTTCTTGAAAATAGTTTAAAAGAATAACAAAACACTGAAAAAGAAATTTTTTTCTTAAAAACATTTCAATGAAAAGTTTTTTACTTAAAACTATTGTTTTACATGCAAACAAACCGACCTAAGAAACATATATATATAATCAGGCATGATAGATATTAAATTAAGCATATTGGAGGCAGGCATTATTAAGCATCTTAAATATTATGACGCTCATGATCAGTAACAAATATATTGGTTTACACTTCCAACTAAACGTCAAACAATGTGCTACTCGTTTCTATATTCCTTAATATTCGCTTGTGCACTGTCTCAGCCCTCATTCCTCAAGTTGCAGGCCAAAAAGAAAGGAGGCCGGGGTAAATGCATGACTTGCTTAAAAAAAATCTATGATTGGCACAATTGGCGTTATAATAATTAAAATAATTAAATAGCACTAACTAACAGTTTATTTGTGAATGTGAACAAATCAGTAAGTAATTTTCTTTAACCAAGATGTATTGAAGAAGTAGAATCCATGTTGTACTCGTTCAACTTCAATTACTCTTATAAGATATATAAATATAAAAGAGTAGCGGTTTGGGTGCAGAGGAAACGTCAAGATAATGGCATGTGACAACTGATTAATCTTTTCATCGGAGCTGAAAAAAAAGTTTGTTTTTGTAGAACGCAACTCAGAGAATGGGGAATAAGCCTCGTATATAGGGTTGTTCAGTGACACTAGGTTGTCAGTACTCGGATTCAACGGTGCTGGTGCCGGTTTAGTTTTTTGCAATAAAGTCGGTGGTATTCTCAGTTCCCAAGTTATCTGGCACCGAATTCCGGAGAACCGAGAACCGAGATTTTTATTTTTTTACAAAACGAACGTTTTTGTCAAAAATCCCCCCCTCCCCCATTGTTATTTGTTTCCCATTTGTTGTTTTTAGGGTTTGTAATTTAACCTTGTTAGTTTTGTAACTAGTATGTATTTGTAATTACTTTAATCTTATATCATAATTCCATAGCATGTAATATGAGTATTATGCATGGAAGAAATCTTATGTCGGCATGCCAACCAGAGGCGGATGTAGGGGTGCGGTCCTGGGCGGCCGCCCCCCATTACATCCCAAAAAAAAAATTCATTTAGTTTTTATTTTATTATTCATAGATTGGTCTGGGCTTATGGGGTCCGGCCCAGGCCAGCCCCCATTTGGGGCATGAGTGGATAAGAGCTTTTATGAAAACACATGTTGTTTTATTTTTGGCAAGCTAAAAACTTGGCGGGAGATTATTTTGCTCCTCTGCAGTGGATGGTCTGCTGTGTTGCTGCCTACTCTTTCGTTTCTGTTTTTTTTCTACCCTTTTGGTGTGGGAGTTGGGGGTTTGATTATCTGTTGTAATGCATCAGCTCTTTGAGTTTTTTTTTGCTCAACATATATAGTTTGCAGCAATAGTAAAGGGCAACAAGTTGAATATGTGAGGTGTCTATTCTCTAATCTAAGTATATTTGATTATGCAGTTTTTTAGCCTTACAAAGACAGTAAAGTAGATCTTCTGTCACCTAAGTTGGTCTTCATTGCCCTTGATTTAAGACAGGTGAATACTTCCCCCCCCCCGATGCAGCTTTCTATGATGTGGTGAGAGACCATTTGAAATACCCAACATAATTGTTTCACCAATCAATATACCATGTAAGATACAAAAACTAGACTATTTGGAATTGCAGGTACTGGTTTGGGTATTAATTGTCATTTGGTTTTGGTATTAAGAGATTTTTCTCTGCCACATGCAGGTACTGGTTTCAGACTCCAGGGGAATGATTAATGAAAGAAATGATGGAAGTTTTGGAGGAACCGTTAAGCATAGGAAAAATGGGAGACAACTTGGTTATACCAAAAAGCAAGAGGAAAGACATTTTCGGAGAGTATGAAACCAAGGATCATATGAAGCGCAAAGCTAGCGAGATTGAGAAAAGCAAGGTTTTAAGAACATGTCCAATAGATATTCTTTTAAAGCTTGTAATTACATCTTATTACAGTCTATTCTTAATTAGTAAAGAATTTTGTGTTTGTTGTAAAATATTATTAATCAATAATGAATTATATTTTGTTTTATTATCCTTGTTTTTAAATTTTTACATCCAATTAATTATGATTATTAAAATAAATTTGTATACTGATTAAAAAGGCATGTATAGAAAATATAGGAAAAAATTAGTAGCGATCTCTGTATACTGATTAAAAAGCCGCTATATGTGGCAACTAACCGCCACTATAGGTCTATAGCGGCTGTCATGTTAGGTCTTTAACCTTTTTTTTTTGTAGTGACAGTTTTTTGCATGATTTTTTTTTATCATTTCGCCTTTAAAATTCGACCCCCATAGATTTTGATCCTGAATCCGCCACTGATGCCAACTATGCGTATGAATAGAGCATGTTATTGTGATGAGTCTTGGCAAAAGAGAAGATAACACATCATTTGATCTCTTAGACTCTTAAGAAATAATAGTTTTATTTCAAATATTTTGAGATATTGAAAGAAATTAATCAGATTGTTTTAACAAACTCTTTCAATACCTTTACAAGCATTTCTGAGGTAAGCCGGGTAGCTGAGATAAAGCGGTTAGGCCTACCTCCTACTCGTATACACCGACAAATAGCACTTGACGCAATGACTATGACATTATGCGGTCACCAACGAAATCAGCATATGTAATTCTAATTGGCTTCATATTGTATATATATGGTAGTAAACTATACAAGTTGCAAACATTTTAATTAATATAATTAATTGTATCAATATTTATGAGATTAATAAGATTAGCAAGTGCACATCACTCTGCCGGGCAACTACATTTCAGTACTTTTCTAGTAACTTGTGTGCGGACATAGTGAGGTGTTGAAATCGAATCCGTTTATTTCAAAAGTTAGAAGCACATAATTAATTAGGGTGGTGGCATTTTCTATAGAGACACGTTGCGTCGATTCAAAGGACCGAGTCAAAGACTTTATACAGGAGATCAAGCAAATATAATTCTACAAAGCCTAGAAAAAAAAACTCTAAAATAGAATATAGAAACTTTTTTTCAAAAGTTGAATGACGATCTCTCACTCCTTAAGTTCTTATATTAAAATATTTATAATATGTAAAATTTAGTCAACGTGTACTGCGTAGAGAAAAAACTCAATCGGCCCCCAAAATACAGAGAGATCAAGGATTTACATGCATGATTCGTAAAAAAAAAACTAATTAATTAGGTGAATTTTCAAGTAACAAATTATAAGCACAATTTAAGCAAATCATGAACGCAATTATAAAGGAAGAAAATAAATTAATTTTTCATGTTTTCATATGGACACTGAACGAACTGATCCTCATATTTCCTTCTTTCCTTCAACTTTTTTTCCCCATATTGAGCTTTTCCTCCAATTCATAAGAAATATTCCACAATAAAAGAAAAGATGAAACGAATTTCTTTATAAGGATTCTTAAAGGAGTGGTTTTCTCTAAGTTAAAAAATAACATTTAAAATATAAAACTTAAAGCGGATGTTCTACCCTCGGCGTTTATTTTGATCTTTTTTTTTCACAAACTCCAAAAATGACCTTCACCTATTGACGCTGAAAGTCTCCAGAGGAAAAATTACAAAGTCAATGTAGGGACAAATTATAAGAATATATGGAATTTTGGAGGGACTGGGAAGCAGTAAGCACACTAAATGTGAAAGCCAGCAAATAATTCCGGTGCGCGCGGGCTTGGGCCGTGGGGAGGGAAAGAAAAAGAGTACACCGGTCCCGTAAGGCTGCGGTTACGTTCGGTTTTGTTTTGAAAATAATTTTTGTATTTGTTTTTATTGGAGGAAGTGTAAATTCTTTTGATATTGATGATAAATTTGTTAAAGTTATTGGAATTTGTTAAAAGTTACTGAAATTTGTAAAAAAATTATTGAAATTGATGAAAAAAAATTATTGTGAATTTTTTTTTTAATTTTTTTTTAGCCAAACATAAGCACACCTTTTGTTTCATTTTCCGCGATGGCCAATGATCAGTGACCAAACGATATATTATTCGAAAGACCAGTTTTTATAAACTACGAAAATACCCCGCGGCAGGGCATGGTATCACTTTGTCACCTAATGGGGGAATTGGGTAGCTCCACGAATGGGTCTCCCTTTCCGAGTTCCTATATAAAGTAGTATAGCATCTGCAGGAAGTGATAGCACCCAAAAACACATCAGACTTAGTTCCTCTTCTCAGGAACATCGGGGACAATGGGTTTCCATAAGATACTTGTGCAAGTAACGTGGGTTGGTGTCATATTAGCAGAAATGGCGAGTGCAGCAGTAGCAGCTTCATTAGCCAACCGTGATTGCCCCAAGATGTGCGGTACTCTAGAAATTCCATATCCGTTTGGCACAACTAAAGATTGTTACATTGACGAGTTCTTTTTCATCAATTGCACATTAAACTCGTCGACCGGCCATTCCGAGCCACGGCTTTGGAACTTAACTGTTACGAATATTTCCTATCACGGCCAGCTTGACATCATGATGTTTACAGCCGAAGCCTGTTACAACGAGACGGGTTTAGAGTCTGTGAACGAACCCTCTCTCAGAGTCGACCCCAATTACACAATATCCAGCGCTCAGAACCAATTCGTGGCTGTCGGCTGTGACAGTTTGGCCCTCCTTGGTGCTTACATCAACAACGACCAACTCATGATAGGCTGTACGTCCATATGTCAAAGTATTAATAGAACCGTGATCAATGGGTCTTGCTCTGGGATTAATGGATGTTGCGAGCTGGCGATTCCACCAGGATTGAAGAACTTCACTTTGTCAGCAGACAGCTTTAATAATCACTCAAATGTATTGAGTTTCAATCCATGCACCAGCGCTTTTGTTGTTAAAAAAGACCACTTCAAGTTTCCCTCCGACTATCTTTACGGTCTGCAAAAGACTAAAACCGTTCCGATGGTTCTTGACTGGGCAATCGGTAATGAGACATGCGAATATGCTCAGACCAAGTCGGATTACGTATGTGGAGGGAACAGCACTTGTGATGATCTCGACGAAATGAATGGATACCGTTGTAGGTGCAAATCCGGATACGATGGAAACCCATACCTCGACGATGGTTGCCAAGGTACGTATTACACATCCGGCAAACTTCTCAAGCCCAATAAAGAGAATTTGAATCAATTTTAGAAGTTATTATATATATTTCTCTTCAACTGCGAAAAAAATTCTAAAGGGAAATCCCCTGTTTTACAACTCAACCATAAATAGTTTCAGAGATTCATTTCTTTTCGTAAAAGTGGTGGGCCGAGAGAGAAGATTTTCAGGAAAAAGAACAGGTTTTTAAAATAATTCAGGCGATTGTAAAAATATTGGGAGTACGTTTGCTTTCCATTATACCTTTTTCTTTTACGCCCCGCGGAGGGAGGAGTTGAATTTTGAGTAAGGTTGGGTTTGGTACTTGTATGTTATTTATCACTGGGTCGACTCAGCGTATTGATTAGTTGATTTGAATAGATATTTTAATTACCGGCGATTATGTTTGATAAATGAGGACTTTTCTTTTTCACTGAATTCCACCTTCTGATGTGCTGCAACGTGTGTCAGATATTGATGAGTGCGAAACTCGAAAACCCCTGCCATGACCCTAAAATCAATTATACTATTTTGGATTAAATATATCTTAACTCTGGGCTTGATCATTCGATCTTCAACTCATGATATGCAGATATTGACGAGTGTTCGGCTCCAAGTCTCAATAATTGCAAATATCCAACAAGATGTGTGAACACAGAAGGGAATTATACATGTTCTTGCCTCAAGTGGCACCGTGGAGATGGAAAAGGCTGTTATTCGAGTCTCTCGCTAACTGAGATCCTCAGTGGTAAGTATACTTTAGTAAAAACAACATCCGGCCCATAATTGGCTATTGCTTTTGGAAAATTTGCTATTGTCAATGAACTGCAGTCTTCCTAGCTAGAGCATATTCTCCAATCAATCTAGGGACTCGAAATATTATGCTATAAGAATTGCAATACTTCAGTTTAAAAGATTGTGTATAGTAATTTTTGAAAAGTTTTTTTCAGAGATCTTCACTTAATTTTAGCCCCTAAACTTGCATCAAAATATCAAAAAGAGGTTAGAACTACCAAAATCCTCATATTTAGCACCAAATACATTAAAATTTATTAACGCGTGTTCGCTATGTGTAGGATCAAACGGTCAATATTGTGTTAAATAGCCTATTTTCTGCATATTTCAATAGCCAGATCTTATGACATGGGACGAATGTTGATGCATACTTTTGATAATTTTGATGTGATTGATATATATATATATAGATTTTGGTAATTTGAACCTCTTTTGTAACATTTTAATGTAGTTTAGAGATTAGGGATTAGAAGTGATATTAATTCTCCTTTCTCTCCTTTTTTTTGGTGATTTATATCAATCACAAGGTGGGATATATATATATATATATATATATATATATCCAACACTACCAGTATATACCTGCAGCCTCTAATTGGAGATGGGGAAGAGGTATCGTTTTGTTTGGAGACATTGACTTTTGAATTTGTATATATAATGGTGTTTGATGGATATATATATAAATGTTGGTGGAGGTACACTCTATATCAAAAGTTATAACCTGTTCTTTTGCCCTTATACGAAGCTTAATTAGGTGCTTCTTCACCATGTCTATTCTACGTAATTTGTGTTTCTAACTTTAAAATGAACGAGTACACTTGACCGTGAATGCTAATCAACGTGGTCATTACAAATTAGACCAGCGTTGACAAAATATTAAAATTAATTAGAAATCCGTTCTACTCGATAGGATAGAACTCTATAACGAATGCTTGAATATGTGCAGGTGTCAGCATAAGCCTCTTATTCCTGCTTGTGGGAGGTTCCTGGATATATTGGGGACTGAAAAGAAGAAAGCTCATCAAGCTCAAAGAGAAGTTCTTCATACAAAATGGCGGTTTTATTTTACAGCAGCAAGGTTCTGATCGTAGGGGATCTGTGGAGACAGTCAAAATCTTTAGCACAGGAGAGCTTGAGAAGGCTACAAATAACTATGACGAGAGAAGAATACTTGGTGAAGGAGGCTATGGAACTGTTTACAAAGGAGTGCTATCAGACAAAAAAGTGGTTGCCATTAAGAAGTCCAAAATTTGTGATCGGAGTCAGATTGAGCAATTCATAAATGAGGTGATCGTGCTTGCCCAAATTAACCATAGGAATGTGGTTAAACTATTAGGTTGTTGCCTAGAAACAGAAGTACCGTTACTGGTTTATGAGTTCATCACAAATGGAACTCTTTTTAACCATATTCATGATAGAAGTCTGTCATCCTCATTGTTGTGGAAGGAGCGCCTGAAGCTAGCGGCAGAAACGGCTGGAGCCCTTGCATACTTGCATTTTGAAACATCTATACCGATTATGCACAGAGATGTGAAGAGTGCAAATATACTTCTAGATGATCATCGAAATGCTAAAGTAGCAGACTTTGGGGCCTCAAGATTAGTTCCTCTTGATCAAACACAACTAACTACTTTGGTACAAGGAACATTAGGGTATTTGGACCCAGAGTACTTTCAAACTAGTCAATTAACTGAAAAAAGTGATGTCTATAGCTTCGGTATTGTTATGGCAGAGTTACTCACAGGTAAGAAGGCACTTTCATTGGATAGGCCGGAGAAAGATAAAAATTTAGCAAATTCTCTTCTTTCTGCAATAAGAGAGGACTGCTTGCTCCAAATTCTTGATGATCAAATTGTCAAGGAGGATAATATTGAGGAACTAAAGGATGTTGCCAATCTTGCAAAAAGGTGCTTAGCCGTAAGAGGGGAGGATAGGCCTACTATGAAGGAAGTGGCCATGGAACTCGAAGGATTGAGAAGTCTGGAAAAGCATCCGTGGGGAAAGGTTGACCTCGCTACAGAAGAGACTGAGTACTTGCTCAATAAACCTGCACAGTCTTTCAACATTGATATTGGGAATGGAACTGATTCTTCTACAAGTACAACTGCGGGGTATGAAAGCATGAGGAACCAATTGTTGAACGTTGCACTTGCTGATGGCAGATAACAACCTAGTTGACAGTATATATATGTGTGTCTATATCTATATATGTGTATCTCTAAATTGCTTAAATCGTTTAGGTGATGGAACCAGATGTTCAATCGAGCTTTTGTATCTCAGTTATATATATATATATATATATATATATACTTGTAGACCAACGTACATATGCTACTCTCAGCGATCGTTTCCCTTCTTTCCTCTTAATGTTACCTTTTCAAGGTAAGCAAGTTTACGGTGGAAAGCCTTTGTTACACAAACCTTTACATGCCCAAAGCAGCCAATCGATCGAGATACAATCTGCTTTGGCACACAATAAGCAGCTTAACAGGTTTCAGCCAAGAACTATTCTCAGCCCGTCTGAAACCAACCAGCAACCTGCAGCTGCCACCATCTAGGAAGAGCGCGCGTTACCAGAGCCGGGAAGAGCTTTTTGAAATCCTAAACAGATAACAAGCCAGCTATGGTTAACTCACCCATGTCAGGGCTTCCATCTTAAGTTACATCTGCGTCAAAAATTACATCGGAATCGGATTAAGATGACGTTGTAACAACTTAGCAAATGGGAAAGTGATGCCATTACATCAAGGAAAAATGCAGGTTACAGGAAATGGGTACCGAAGAAGTTTATAAATGAGAGGTTTCTAGACTGGGTTGGGCCGGCCGCTCCAATCTAAGCAGGGCATGCACTCTAAAGTACTAAGCGCTTCGTGGCTTGCATACCACCGTTTGGGAAAAAGAAAAGGGCAGCCCATTCCCATGCTTGCTTTTGCTGGAATGGGCTCCAAGAAAATTCAACCCAATTCTTTCCTAAAAAATTAAAATCAAAATTTATTAAAAAACGATAAATTAATCTTTGTGGCTGCATGTCATGTCTTTTTTTCTTTTTCTCTCCTCAAAAGAAGAAGAGATATTAGGCCAAGGACTGGCAAGGAGTGATTCAATTTCTCTCTTCCTCTTAAAACTTAGTAATTTTCTAATACGGATAGAGGAATTCTAATATTTTCAATCACCCAATCTTAAAACATCAGAAACCCTCCACTACAGAACTTTCAATGGTAGCAATCACCACCACAAGTATCCATCTGATCTCTCCCATCTTCACATCAATCTTTAAGCCATCACAATGTTCCTCACAAATCTAAAACACCATTACGCCTTGCCAAAATGTCTTGATCTTTGGATCCCTAAGTCCATCTATCACAACCAGTTCCCTTAATTATGACTCACTTTAATTAGCAGAACTTATCATTTGATAATAAGTATACAATAAGTAACTGGCATTAGATATACACATAATAGATGTTCAGAAATAATACCTTATACGTAAGTTTCAAGCAAGAAATCACTTTGAAGTGGGAAACATTTAATTAGGAGGGTGAATATTTTTGTCCTCTGTGTGAAGCCATTGCTTTAGGGAAATGCAACATCCATATCAATTCATACAGACCAACTTAATCAAGAACACCGAGAAACTACATATAGTACAGTAAGAGGAATTTCCATTATTCTCCAACCAAAATACAGATTATAGGAAGCACTACATTGATTAGTCAAAATGATTATCACCAAGGCAAGTGATTTATTGGCATCACCCAAGCAATGCCTCTCAGGGATTATAAAAGAGTAACCAGTTAACGTCTCGCCGCTTAATTCTCCCCATGCTGTCATTATCCTCTGTACATTTCTGTTCATTTGTAAAACTCAGCTGTCTTTACAAAAGACTATATCCGCTGACCAAGAAAAACAAATCTACAAAGGTGTGCGTCTGTTCTGAAGCCCATGAAATTGCTATAGACTCACTGTGAAGACTTGTTTGCAAAACTCTCCGTGCTTCCTTCTTATAAGCGCCCTTCTAAATCTGCATTTCTTGTGGTTAAAAAGATAGTCAGAGTTGTTCGAACCGAAACTATACCTTCCCATCTGATGTAGGCAGGTTTCTGTCGGCTCTCTTGGCTGTGGAAGATGACGAAGTTAGAGAATTGGTGCCTTTGGAGGGAGATGAGGAAGGAGAGGGAAGCTTCTTGGGCAGCATCTGTTCCCAATATTTCTCAGGAAATCTTGATGCTTCTGAAAGAACAAGGAAAGCAAGAAGCGTCAAGAGCAAGCACTTGTGCCTCCAAGAGCCTAACATGTTGAACACTACGAAATTGGCCTGAGCGCTCCTTTAACTTTCGAAGCCTGCAGCCTTTAGAGAGACTGTTGCAGCAAACATGTTGAGTAATGTCTGGACACTGCCAACTTGGTTGTTTGAGGAAAGATGACTTAGTGGCAGACAAAGGGGTATTTGATAATTCTAATCTTTTAAGCAGCTCATGTTGTTGCTCTCATTGTCTAACATAGAAATATAGAATTTGAGAGTGTGAGATGGAAGAATTCAAGGGATTTTTATATTCAAAATCCTAATTGTTTAATCTCCTGTCTGATAACAAATCTTGCTATCAGCCTTATGGAAGTGATAGAACAGTAGTGTCTCTTAGGGAACTGATGACATTTTTAAAGAGCATTTACCTACTTGGTCTGCACTTTTTTCTGTTGAGATGCATATTCCTTGCATATCATGCATGCCATGAGATTTCATGCCTCGCATATCCTGAAGCATGCATGCTTCTCTTAAGCATCAGATTTTTCTTTTTCTTTTTCTTTTTTTACAGAACGGGTAAACACACAGAATCCTTGAGACAAAATAAAGAGGTAAATCGATAGAAAGTGTCAGACAGAGAGAACAATAAAACACACTGAAGTTTCTACAAATCGCTTTGTGGTAAATATTTTAGGGGCCAACCGCTACAGACTATTCCAAAAGCCCAACAGTTGAGTGAAATTTGCAGAATTCTACCACCCTGATCATTTAATATACATAGCACTGCGTCCTTTTTGGTCTCTCATGAGTAAAAGTGTACTTTTAAACAAAAACAGATAAATCATGCGCCACTAATAAAACTTATTCCACCTATAGGCTCTAAGCCTATGGCCTAGAAACCCCACTAACTGTATTAGGATTATTATTATCATTCAATCGTGCAAGCACGAGCAGAGTGCACTCTCTCATTGCTTTTAGATAGTTCAAAAGACAAACAGACCAAAGTTGGAAAAAGTATAGTAGAAAGAATTTTAAAGGAGTCCAAAGAAGCATCTTGACACTTTTTGTATGCTGTTTTGCCAACAGAGGAATCCTTTTACCTTGAGAAGATAATGGTTATCAGCCTTCTCACCGAGAAAATCAATATAATTTGTGCAAAACCAGTGACTGGGGCACCACCTTTTCCGAGATAACGGGGCACCTCAATTGCTAAAGAGAACATGAAGGAACGCAATTTTCATTGAATCAAGACACAAGGTTTGATCCTTAACCCTTCTTTCAGACAAAATGTAAAATGATTTTATAAAACTAACAAAAAGCATTTTAGTGTCTTAGCATTTGGTAGCAAGCTTTACAATCTTGTAATCCAGAATTTTACCTTCAAGTATTTCTTTCTTCCGGAAGCAGTGCAAACCACTATCTTCTTTCCCAAGATTGTATTCTTCTGCCTCGCAGTAAACAAAGGCCAGCTGGATGTTACCAGTTTGCTGAAAGAAAGCACCAGCAGTATTGAATTTTGTAATTACTTGCGAGCTTGCCAAAACATGGGTCCATTAAGTGGAAAAGCATGTCGGATCAAAGAATAGAGTTAATATTTGGCAAGCTGATCTGGGAGGAAAGGAATTGTGCAGACAGGACAGTGGAGAGGGGCCAGAGGGGTGGTAGGGTCTGTTCTTGCTTAAGCTGCACCTCTCGTTTGTTTCTTAGTTCTGCTGTCAAAATGCTTCGTGTGCATTTGCCATCTGACCTATATTTGGGTTATAAGGTGTGAATTTCTTTTCTAGCAGTCGATCCACACACCTTAATCTAAGACTCTGACTTTTCATGTGGGTCCATGAGAAAGCTCTCGCACGAATTGTAGTTGAGGGGAGAGACCAGGAGCTGAAAGCCGACCATCATACGAGGAAAATAGTCTAATAAATAACTTTTTCAAGTCTTAACAAACATAAAATTATGCTTCGCATGACACAAGAATCTACTTGTATATACATACGGCGGATCACTGCAGAGCAATATTTCTACCTGTGCTAATACAGTAGCACAGAAACTTCCAAAATCAGCAACTTCCGCTGTTGTTCCTTCGTATTTCTCCTAATGTCATTTTTTTTGTGTTGTTATTGTTTTGCGATTTTCCTTCTACTGGTCCTTTCCTTTCCCGTGTTTGCTGAGAGACAGAATAAATAACAAAGGATGAATGCACTTACCCACCTTGTTTTTTTTTTCTTCTAGGCAATTTAACTATCACATTAATATCCAAAAACAGTACAACTACTACAGAACAGAAAAAAAGATAAAAAAGTTAAAGAAAAATCTAAACAAGCCCAAAGTGAAGAACTATTTTGGATTGGCATGGTTTTATGACAAAGGTTTTCTTGAAAATATCATTAAGAGCCTGGAATTGTAAGATCAAAGGAAAAGCTGCTTAAAATGAGTAGTTTGCTTCAGAGTTTACTTGTAGTCTGAAGTAGTTTCCCTGGAGTGCAGAAACAACAACTACATTTTAAATAAAAAGGCGCTCCACGTGAGAAAAAGAAAGGGGGACTCAAGCTCGTGCAAAACAAGAAAAGAGGTAAATAAAAGGAAGAGGTTGTACCTGGCTAGGGTACCTAGAGAAAGAGAAACTGAAGAAAATCAAGATTCATTGAAGAAATCCAAAGTGTCGAAAACTCTAGATCCGGTCTTCCTTTCCTTTGATCTTTGATCTTTGTGTTGTGTGGATTCAACTTGAAGAATCCGAGTTTGTTGATCACATTTCCTCAGTTGAGATTGAGGATCTTTGTACATCGATTCCTTCGACGTTCTTGGACGGATTCGTAGTTGCTTGAGTGGCTCAAGCGGGTCAGCAACGAAAAGAGACTTGGTAGTGGTTGGGATTGAAGGTTTTTCGTTCCCTGCAGAGGAAGATTCGAGATAAGTATCTTGAGTAAGGTTACATTTAGTATAGGTTAACAGATCTGTTAGGTCTATAAGGTCACATTGTAACCGAGGCCAAATCCATAGTGAAATTCCGTTCTGGACGAGGTCCTTGAGAGTTTTTCTCTCAAATAGGTTTCTATTTGAGAGTTTTCTCTTCGTCAACATTTTCAGTGATTTGTGTTCATTATTCGTTGATTTAGATTACTGTGTTAATTACTAACGATTCTTGTGTTAGAAGTGTTCTCAAGATTAATTTTCAAATATTATCTTTACCATTGTGCAAGAAGAGTTCAGGTAAAGATCTGATCTGAAACTTGTATTAATTCTTAGAAGATATACTGTTGATTTTAAAGCGTGAAAATCGTAATATCTTGAGTTATATTGAATCTGGTGTGAGTAGTTCATTGCTGGAAATTGAAATAGTTTACTGCCTGTTAGTATAACTTTTACATCATAGTATAAATCTAAGTGTATTGTGTTTTTAGTGGTTTTCTATTCATAAGAGACCATCTGAATGTTATTAGGAAAAACTATAAGTGCTTGATTCAAATTTGAATATCGTTCTTACAAAGTTGTATAAAATTGCAATTTGATTGTAGGCTTTAAAGTGAAATTTTTGTAGTACATTCATCATATTAAATTGTGCATTTAATTTTTAAATACTTATTCACCCCCTCTAGGTTATTTGGGTGTAAAACAGTTTGTTCACAAAGGCTCTACAATAAGTTAGATCATATAAGAGTTTTAATACAACTATCAATACTACAAACTGGTCGTGTCAATAAAATCCGACCGCAAGTGTCAGGACACACAAACCGGCCATAAAGACCGAGACACAACACAACAACCACTTAAGATAATGGCGGCTTCCACTGGACAAAGAACGATCAGAACGGCAATCTGACTCTTTCGGACAATCTTCAAACAATGACTGTAGAAGAGGAAGAAAGAGAAAAGACAGTTGGGCAACACAAAACAGCGGGGGCTAGGAGACCATAGGAAGAAAACAGCGGAATTGTCCACAAAACGAGTGTCAGCAAGGGATGCATAAAAGCTACCGGCCAGGGGGCAAAACAGCCGCACGCATAGGCGGCACACGCGAACTATCTTAATTCTTCATACGAACCAACTTTTCCCAAGACATCGCTTTTCAAATTTTCTTCCGCTGAAGTTACAAATCAAAGGCTTCTTAAGTGCTTAGGTTTTAAGAGTATGTTTGAGTTATTGAATATAAAAACTCCTCGAGTTCGTCCCCGCACAACACCAAGAAGTACAACGATTCCAAATACTCAGAGCATCAAAGACAGGTCAGGGAGTAGAGAAATGAGGTAATGTTGGACGATTATATGTTAGGCTGTACATTGAATTTGCTCCGTTATCCAAAAGATAAAAAGAGCATATCTTCTTTTCTTTTTCTTTTTTTTCTCGATAAGTATATCTTCCTTGAAAACCTTGCTGTCGGACAATCTGACACATCTTCTTACACCATGATTTTTGTGCACTCTGCTCCATCATTAAAGTTGGGGGTGGTTCTGCTGAGAAGTTGACAGAGACCACATATGGCCAATTATTATATTACAGAACTTCGATCCGCCTGCAGAAGATATGTACGACTAAGCGTCCGAATGAGACTCGGGTTCCGTGAAGAATATCGTGATCACGTGAGTTTATCGAAGTGAAACACTTCCGACAAGAATGACAAAGCTCCATGCTCGAAGAGCTCCTACATTTGGTTCTCATCAGAAAAGAGTTCTTTTTGGGGGGCAACGAGTTCAATAAATTGGTTGGAATAAAGAGAACCTTTGGGGAGTTTCATCTCAAAGAGTTGCAACCTCCTTTCTTCTTGCTTTGGCTTCGCCTGCCAAATATCTGCCTCAACACATGAAACCATCAGTCGGCTGGCATATCTGGATTGCCAAACCAAAAACGATAGAGAAAGGGCTGATTTCAGATGCTCAATTTTTAGGACAAAATAGGCCTGTCAATAGAGATAAGAAGGTCCTGGGGCTGGGGAAGATAATCCTAGGGAACGGCGTGCTGCGATCAGTGACGGAACCAGGAATCCAATCGAAGGGGGTCGAACTCCTAAAAAAAATGACCAAATTTTTTTTTATTATGTAATGCAACTTAATCACTGTTTCACAACCTGGTCCTAATCACAATTTCAATATAATGCACAATCAAATCTTAATCAAAGATTCACACATTCATCACATTATTCATCAATACCTTGGGGCGTCATATGAAACACAAATATAATCAAGTAAACATGCCATAACACCATACATGAAGTTGAAAACGATAGGTGTTTTCTGGGGTAGCAACTTGAATAGGGTAATTAGTAACACACGGGAAGATGAAAACTCCAACATATTGTACTATTTCTACTAGTAAAAGTGCAGTTTATGCAATGATCAATGTGACCATAACAAAAAACAACTGAAGGGAGCAAAATCAATAACTTTTACTGCTTCTACAATAATCGGATGCACAGAGGACAATAACTTTTACTGCTCCTACAATAATCAGATGCACAGAGGATGTGATCTCATGTCTATCTCTTACTTTCTTTCTTTTTGGTTGCAAACACAACTTAGAACATGGATATATCATATATCACCAACCATTTTGTCTCTACTTTGTTGCCCTTCTTTAATTCGAAGGACAGAAAATAATGTCTCTGGGATTTAAGAACAGCAACCACGGGTCTTAACCACAAGAGCACCCCATGTTCAACACAGAATCAAACAAAATAGTACATTCTTCTTCCTCAGTGCCAGCACTGCTACGAAATATACAATTTTTCACTTCTCTAAATTCCAGAAAATAGTTTGTAAAATACATACAAATTTCCAGTCTGCTGCCAGTCACTCACATCAACAACTCAAAGATCACAGGATATATATACACCAAATCAAATAAATAAGCACCAATTTATTCGCTCAGAGGTCAGTGCCGCCTATATGAAACCTAGATTTTTAACTAATAACAGAATCTGGTAAGGGGAAAGCACTCTTTTAGACATTTATGGGAACCTGAAGCATGAAAAATTAAAATACAACAGCAGCGACAGAAAAATCTCGGTCCTCATACTGCCGGATGGGCTACAGACCAAGAAAAGGAGAGGAGGCTACCTCGATTAACTGCAAATGATGGTGGATGAAGTGCTGGGCAATGGATCGGAGCTACGGATGTCACTGGGATAGGGACGGAAAGGTGACGATGAGAGAGAGGCTAAGTTGGAGAGAAAAAGGGAGGCGATGGGGTTGCAGAGGAACGAGGGGGGCTGGGCGCCTGGGTTTGGGGGGCGGGCTGGGGTGGGCTAAAGACTCTTACACAAAAAAAATTTGGATGTTTTTTCTGGGCGATGGGGGTCGGCCGTCCCCCATCGACACAAGCTAGTTCCGCCCCTGGCTGCGATGATTTTAGCATGTACCCGTGCAAACTCTGTATTTGTAACAATCTAGACAATTCCGGAAATAAAGAGCTTAACAGCCTTCAGCAATGTACTAAACATTTCGTTCAAATTGAAGATAATTGGAGGATACAACAAAATTACTAATCTCAAGGCCTATAATTTAATCAGAAATATATGGTATATATATGGTAAAAGACAATTGGGAGAGAATCGACAGTATATAATTTATACGTCTATAGCGTGATATAGGTATTCCCTCCATGAATTTAAAAATGATGGCGTGAAAAAAGAACTAATGGACTAACAATATCAGTAGCAGCATCAGCAGACAGCCTTACATAATTGACGCATCATGCTTAAGCAATAGCTGACATAATTGTTTCCACCTCTGTGGGACGCCACAATGTCGTCTCAACGCAGAGCAATCCCTCGTTGTCTTTTGAATAAATTAATTGGATCTCCCACCTTAAAGATTTAGCAAGGCTCTCGAGTTCGCCAATGGTTTCAACATTGTCCCGTACGATCAGCTTTCCTTTTGGCCTAAGGATCCGATCAACTTCTGCAACCACTGCCATCAAGTTGCACCTGTAACAAGAAAGTTATTATAACATTATATCAGACAGATGATTTGAGTACTGTTTTGAGCAATAAAAATTGAAGAACTAAATTATAAGAGATATTGAACCTCTCTTTGAGACTGCTGAAGAGATGGTCTGCATGGAGAAGATCATAAGACCTGGGGTAGGTGTTAAACGATTCACACCAGTCATGATATATTCCAAATAAACCAAGCTCAAATATTATTGGAAGAGTGTCCGGAGAGTCGATCGGGACTACATTCATAACCCACACTTTCATATCTTTTAGGGCAGCAGCAAACCTGAAAAATTCTCCACAATGGAAAGTCTATCAAGATACAGGAAACAGAAGAGAAAATGAGGAGCCTTTATCCATTTTGCTACACAAGAAGGAAATGTCATAACAATAGTCATAGCAATGATTATCTGATGCTGAAGGAGTTTCTCATTGTTTTTAACTGATAAAGACACATTATACTCAAATTGATGGGAAATTATCACGTACTTGAAGCCAGAAGGATATTTCTCTCTTAAAATTACCTGCCATGGGTACCGACTATCATGGAAACAGAGCATTATAAAACCAAGTATGATGCTTACCCTCCATATACAGCTCTCATGTCCATAGCATTTCTCACAGAAGACCACGTGACTCCAATCCCATTCAAATAAGAATGAGAGACAACATTTTTCCAGTGTTCATAGTCAGAACTGAAATCCTCTGGACCACCTTTTCCATAGACTCCGGCCTGAGAATTAAACCAGTAAGGTGGTTTCTTCAACCTTAGTGGCCATTGCTCAGGCCAACGAAAACCCCTCTCCGATGCTTTGACTGGCACTCTGTGCATGCAGGCTTGCATGGTTATATTCCTGAACAAATAGATTACAGAACACTTAATGACACACATCCAATAGTAGATGTATTTGAGAATCATTTAATTTTCCCAATAACCAATACAGAAGAAATGCATTTTTAAGGCAGAACGTAATGAATTTCTAGAGTGTAAAACTAGTACTTCTAGCACTGCAGACTGAGAGAGCTATCGAAGTAATCTTCTCACAATGAAGACAGTGAATGACGGAAAGCAGAGATACCCTTAAATGCTTCCCAAGAGAAGTAAAATGTGATAACCCATTCTGTTTTGTGGAGATTGTGCGACTTCGTGGCATTATGCCCTACATTGTTGAATGCAATGTTTATGGGGCATTTTGACCACCTGTTTTATTTTCCTTTTTACTTTTCATTTAGAATCTTATCCGATCAATACACAGGAGATGTAAATAGACACCAATTATAAAGCATCCTTTCATTCACCATAAGTGGGTTGCAGAAAAGACAGCCTTCTACTACCAAGTGGAAATGAATCTGATATGTAAAGTCTATAGAATGGGCATATTGAAAAAATAACGCAACATATCGTCTGACACCTACCAAAAATCAGCAAATCTATAGTAAGAACTGTAGTTGAGGTCATAGATAACAGTTGAAATATAAAAGCTGGCAATCAACCATATTTGGAGATTTATGTTGGTCTAAATTTATTTTGTTTTTGAGTGTCGCAATGTTATTTTTGGCTTCTATTGGTCCTTTATTTTGTGTTTGAGAGTCTTGGCTTGTTTTGGATGTAACTACGGTATTCCTCCACCATAAGCGAGGATTTTTTAATAAAATTCGGAGATACCGTCCTCATTCCCAAAAAAAAATCATGGAAAATTTAATTATCCCCATATATATTTAAGAAGAAATATTCATTTTCTAGGAAACTGTATGTTACTTTATGTTATCTAAATGCAGCGTATTCTTATTTTATGCGAAAAGAACAAAATCATAGAGAAGATTAAAATTTCAACATCTGGGATTTATAAAATTCTTTTGGGATGATAAAAAATGTGTTATATCCCAATTAAAAGTGACAGATGGATAAAGCTATTTGACTTCCAAATGAATAGCGCACAATAACAGGCTAAGACCAATGTGTTAGTAAACCATGAAAAATGGAGGAATTACCAGGCTGCTTTGGGATCATCAGATTCTTTGCAAAGGGGAGGCTCATTTTGTGGTCTTTTGTCATAGCACTTATTGGAAGTTGGTTTTCTGTATATTGCTGCACTCACTCCATCCAATTTGTCCTTTCCAATCACCACCAGATTCCAACACATCGACTTTGTTAGCTTAGACATTGCTGCCAGTGATTACCAAAAAAAAAATTAATACAGTCAATCCCGAAGCCCATTTTTCTTGAGAGAACCTACAAGTTCTTCTACCTTTCCAAATGCCGGAATCTTCAGGATTCTTCCGATAAACAGGAGTAGCAGATCAGACAAAATAACCACCAGGTCGCAGGACACGATTTAGCTCCAAGAGAAGTTTACCACCTGCAAATGTACCTCAAAATATATCTCTAGACAAGAAAAATATCCTTACTGGGAAAGAGAAAAAGAGTAAGGTAAACCAAAAAAAAAAAGGGAAGCAAACACCACCTTCAATGTGCCAAGGAACCCTACAGCGTGCACAGTGGATAAGATCGAATACAGCACTGGGGAAGGAAAGTCTTTTGGTGCCCATAACAGACAGTATGGCAGGGATTCCTCGTTCCAGAGCAAATTGTACTTGAGCTTTGTGCTCATCTTTGGGAGCAAATGACATCACGAGAACATCTCTTTCGAAAAGATGACCTCCAAAACTAGCAACTCCACACCCCACATCCAATATCACACGGCTTCTTTTCCCCCATGAAATATCAGGAAGAGACTGCATTCCCCATACAAGTATTCATTTTGTACATAAAACTAGTTTGGAATTGAATCTCATGTACAGAAAACACCAACCAGAAGGCACCCTAGCTGAATTTAGAAAGTAGAAGAAACTTTGAAAATTTTGGAAAACAAGACTAAAGATAAGATATGTTAAGATGTATATAAAACTGGTGTCGGACAAGCAAATAACACAATGTCACATGCATAGAAAAGAAGCTAATGACAACCCACAGGAATCGAAAAATTAGAGGACATGTTGGTGTGTTTATAAGAACCATGGGAGGTCTCCTCCAGTTAGAAAACACGAAAAATTTATACAGAAGGATCTTATTTTCAACATTAGGAGAGTCCCCACAAGTCCAAAAAGGCTACACAAGGATCTTCAATATGCTAGCTACAAATAATCAAGTACATCTCAGAGGGCTTTCACCAGGTAGAAAAAGAGGCAAAAGAGTGTAAATATAGGATGGTTCCTTCTTTGGAAGCTTTTCTTCTCTTCATTCTTTTGCTGACTTAGTAATAGTTCCCATAGAAATCCCATGTGGGCATAGAAAAAAGAACTGCACTAGTGAACAATAAAGTTAGTACATAACAGTAGACATGTATAGCTCCAGGACATGTTTACGGCCCCTCGTGTTAAGCACCAAAGACTGAACTTGAAGAACTAAGAACTGTGCTAGTTTACAATCAGCAGAAAAGAACACAAGGGAGCTCCTGAGCACGTTTAAGCAAAACGGTTTTATTGTACAGGCACATACAAAGACCAAGACAGAAGCATTAGTATTAGTTGATATGAGATACAAAGTACCTTATCCTCAACATATCACAATGCTTTCTACCTCCTTGATATCCTTAATGCACTAATATATACAACTAGGGTGATATTTAGACTTCAAAAATATTTTGTTACCCACTGGATGCAGCTACAGCATAAATAAAGTTGACCAGGGCTCACCTTTTGGATGAAATCGATGTAATGAAGAGCACCATTTATAAACTGAGTTCCACCACCAGGAAAAGTGAGGTATTCACCAGTGACTTTAACCCAATTTTGGTGCCCCTTAACCTGTGCAAGCTTGGTGTGGGGAACATTATAATACCATATCTGCACTAGGCAACAGAATAACAATTTTCAAGATCAAGTAAACTACATAAGAACTTATCCATCAGCGCACCAGCTCCATGATAATACCTTTTCCCTGCTTTTAGGCCACCGAATTGTCTGTCTGTATCCTTTCGGTAAAGGGACAAGACATGTTGGAGCTTCATCAGGACAATGCCTTTCTCGATGTTGATAGTGGCTCATACTTGGAAGCTTTCTAATAGCTTGCAAATTGTCAAGGCAAGGGATGTAGTCTGGCCCAGCAGTTGTCTTACAGATTTTCCAACTGTAGCCACTGTGGTCCTTAGTTCTTGAAAGTTTTTGTGATTCTTTTTCATTCTGCGACTCCAGTACTTGGGTTGACCAAGCCCCATTTTGAGTGGTAGTTTCATTCAAAAGTTCTGACTGTGCACCAGCAGGAAAAACCACATGTGAACCATGATCTCTTTCCTGGTTTTCCTTGTCAGTATCAGCAGCATTCTTTTCCAAATGCTTATCCTGATTGTTCGCAATCGCCTCCTCCACAGTCTCACTGAGCGCTTCTTCCTGCTTCATTCCATCTTGACTCTCACCTGTCTTCAATGGTTTATCGCCCTCAACTGTGTCGGATTTCTTCTTACCCTGTGCCTCATCTGATACTGTACGCTCACTATCAGAGCTCTCCTTTGTAACCACTTCCTCCTGATTTTCTTCAGCTATATTCCCAAACCCTGTGTGGGCTATGTTTTGGTCGTTTCTGGTGTACCCATCTCCATTTGTTGAATCCTTAGGCAAAGCACCTGAACTGTCCTCAAATTGCTCAGAACCATTTTCAGTTATCCTATGTTTTACAGGCTCCTCAGAAATCAAGTTTGAATTTTGAACCCGGACGGTGGATGACATTGAAGTCCAAATTGCAAGTAAGCAAAATGCAACAAGCACCAGTATGGATATGGTCTAACAGTAACTCGAATATTTCCTCCCATCAACTCGAGAGTACTTGCCTTGAGCCATGTTTTCTAGGTGCAGCTATACTGTAATATAGCCCTGGGAGGGTAATAACAAAAATTCAGCCAGCCCACAAAAGAGACCTCATGAAATTCAATCTCAACTAAACTCTTTGATTATTGTGAGATCTCTAATTCTTCCCTTATTTTTCCTCTTCTTCATTTTTTTTGGTGAAGTTCTTTTTTCCAAAAAAGTAAGCTTGACATAGTTCTCATGCTTCTAATGCAACTAAATTCATGGACCTAAAATAACCAGACTAGCAACTGCGATCACAAGCTTTTCAGCAGAAAATTCAAAGAGCCCACTCAAACGTGAGTCAAGTGTGTGACTACTCTATTGAAAACTAAAATGCTAAAATCTCAGAAGGAAAAAAAAATTCATACATTAGTTTCAAAAGACGCTGATACGGTGATGGATAGACGAAGGCGGTGTATTAAAACATAAACTGAAACAGGAAGAGGAAGAGGAAGAGCAATAAAAAAACAGCAATACCCATCAATGTGAGAACCAATTTTTCGGTATAGAAAAGACCAAAGTTCACCATCCAAACTCGATGTAGTACCTCTAAAGTAATACTACAGAGCAACGGGAACTTCTGAACCACAAAAATTGTAAGAGGAGCGTTGAACTCAGATAACCGATCTCAAGCACTATATCTCACTCCAAACAATTATGGGCCCATAACTTCATTAAAGAGAGCAACACCTATCAACTTAAGAACCAATATTTCAGTATAGGAAAGACCAAACTCGCACCATCGCGGTTCAAGACAACAGCTCCAATATAAACAATAGAAAGCAAAGAATATGTTCGGCAGCACAAAACGTAATAAGAACTGGGTGCGCAGAAAAGCGATCTGAAGCGCTGTACTACATTCGAAACGTTTATGATTCGAAGCAAAGTAAACAAATGAACGAACAAAACTACAACCGACCCAAACTTTTTTGGAGTGTAGATAATAATTTGGCAATATAACAAGGGGAAGGAGATAGGGAGTAGTGGGATTTGAGGTATACCTTCTTTTCCTGAGGGTGATCTGAGTGAAAAAGCGATGAGTATTATATCATTGTCTTTGCTCGCTTCATGTAGAAACTACAGGCAGAAGGAATGAATTCAGGAGCAGACTCGCAAGTTCAGAGCTTGGAGTCATTTACTGGGAGCCAGCTTCCGTTTATTTCGGATTTTAATTTTCAACCATTTTTCTTTTTCTTCCTTTTAGGAATTCGCACTGTGTCGAAAGGAAAGACTAAAGTGAAGCGTTTTTTTAAAATATCGAGAAGATCTAATTGCGATGATTTTGCAAACGGGGTTTATGATATTTCAGTATTTTGATTCTTTTAATTCTAGATGGGATCATGGGAAGTCAAAAAAGAGCGGAGGGGTTAATCTTTTCTAGAGCAGGACGGATAAATTTGATAGACAGAATTAAACGAACTGACATGGATCTTGACCAGCGCCGCAACCAATTGTTTGCAGCGCTGCGAGAGATTCTTGGGGTATGTTCGTTTTCACCATTTTTTCAGGATTCTAAGTATATTCACAATTCTACCACCGAATATATTCAGAATTCAAACACAAAAATCAATACATTTTACACAATCTCCAACAACTTTTTAATTTTTTATTCAACATAAATTTTCTCTCTCTACACTTTTTCACATAACTCCAATACTTTTTTATTAAACAATTACATCAAATCATTTCTCTCTCCACTTTACACAAACACCAATAAAACACTATTCAACATAAAAATTCACAACTTCTCTAAAATCCTACATTTTTTCTCAAAACGAACATCACCCTGGTCAGAAAAAGTATATATAATATAGCCCTCTCGGATTAGATTTGGATCTCATTCGCAAACGTCATCGGTCTAAATCGCTAGTTTTAGTAATTAGCACCTGTTATTATGGGTTATCTTGATTAAGATTTCGAAATTTAAAGTAGGTAAAAATTATATCCCCTCACATTTTTTTAATGCCAGATTTATCAACATTGTTTAAAAAAATATAGAAATTCAAAATAATATTTTTTTAAAAATAAATACTTTTTTCTCCCACCTATTAACATTGCACTTGAAAATTGATATTTTGGTTAAATGAAATAATAATTTTAGCTCTAAAAAAAAATTATGGAAGTAATTTCATCAAATA
The DNA here is from genome assembly GCA_963930655.1 of Myrica gale. NCBI lineage: Eukaryota > Viridiplantae > Streptophyta > Magnoliopsida > Fagales > Myricaceae > Myrica > Myrica gale. The sequence continues at coordinate 1,852,613 of OZ005599.1, forward strand.
TCTTTCGGTTCAAATTGACACTTTAGGGTGCAAACTGATAATGATTAGTAATTAATCCAAGAAATATAGTGAAATCCACAATTTGGGCCTAAAGTTTAAAACGCTAATAATTAATAGGCAAAAGTATATTTAAGCCTTTTTTTGTGAGCAAAAATTCAAAAAAGTTATTGTTAAAATCAGTAATTTAAGGATCTGATCACTTTTGAGACTTTTTTTTTTCTTTCTACTTTAGAGACATTGCATTGTATTTCAAATAGACTATATTTGATAATATGCTTTAGATTATCAAATGTGACACATTATATTTAAGATATTAATAAGCATCAAATGATCAAATTATGTGGATCATTGTTTCCTAGATCACATCTAAACAGACTTTGCATATTAAAACTTACTAATAATTTAGTGTTTAATTTATGTTAATAATTTAAAATAAAAGGAAAACAGTTTTTTTATCTAAGTAAAAGGAGAACAGTTTGAGAGTACTAAGCGTATTATTATTATTTTCTTCTAAAATTGAGAAGGTTACTGGCTCTACGCAACTCTAATGAGCTCCCCCCCCCCCATTCCCCACTATATGCGACGCCGCTACTTATGGTAACAAAAAGAAACAGACAATTGGAAGCTTTGGTGATTAGAAAAATTGGAAGCTTTGGTATTGATATAGAGGATGAAAGATATAGGTGATGTTGTATGATAGCAATGGAGAGAGCGTCTGCCCTCTCTCTAGGCCTCTTATCTTTTGTACCTGACCGGCCTTCCTTCTCTTCTCCGGCGACGGGAGGAGCTGCGGCTCCTCCCGTCTCTCTCCTTCCTCTCCCGCTCTTCCACTGCTCCTCCCCCTTGGTTTTTTCTCTCTCGTCTAGCCTCCCTCTCCGATGACATTAGATTCACGGTTTTGTCGTTCTTTAAGGCTAGATCTCGGCTCGTTGATGGTTTTTTGGTGGCCACGCGTTTCTCTTCCGGGTTCCTCGGCCCACGGCGCTGCTCGTCGTTTTCTTCCGGGTTCCTCGGCCCACGGCGCTGCTCATCGTTCTCTTCCGGCGATGATGTGGCGGCGCGTGGCGATTCACGCGCGCGCGTGGATCTCACGAGCGCGCCATCTTTGTGTTTCTTTTGGGTGGTTTCGTGTGGTGGTTCGGTCTGTTGGGTGTTCGGTCTTGTTTTTCTGTTGTTTTTTCTAATAAGTTCATTTCACTTGGCTTTTGTAGTAAGGGTATTGCAGCAACCCGTTTGTTGTGTGGACTTCCGGCGGATGTGAACATGGTGGTTCAGTGGTGGTTTGTTGATTCCCTTACTTTGGTTGTGCTGGTATGGAAAAGTTTCCGGGGCAGCAGGAGCGCGATGGTTGCTCGCTCTCTTCTCCGGCCTTTGTTGTCTCCGTTTGCGGCGGAGCTTGCTTTGGGTCTTTGGACCCGTTTCAAAATTATGGACCTGTTGGTCCGACTGTATGTGGCCTTTATGGCCAATCTGATTTCGGCCCTTATGGCCAGTTGTTGTATGGCCCATTGGGCCCTTAATATTACTGTGATGGACTTCAAGTCCCTGTGCCATGTAATCGGCCTCGGAGGCCTTCTGTATTCAGCACTTGTGTACTGTTCCCTTGTGAAATGAAGTTTTTGCGTTTGCCTAGAAAAAAAAAAAATCCAGGCTAGGCCTGTAGACAGTAGACCCAACAACAGCCACGTAGTCGCATTATCCACAACTTATCAGAATCTGAATCATTGGTCATGACGTGTACGTCAACATTTAGCTCCATCCACCAGTTATATTTCCCCAGACTTTTTCCTCGAGTCTTTTCTAAGCTCCCCAGACTTGTTCCAATTTTGAAAAGTGTGAAAACAAATGTGTGGATGGAACATTTTGACAAAGAATTTAGACTGTGGGGCAGGAGAATCACTATCCACATGACAAAAACTAAACTACAATTCTCCACATAATAATGTCCTCCCTCCCTCTCTCTCTCTCTCTCTAAGACAAGCCTGAGAGCAGACAATGGTGGGGTGTGAAAGATGAGGAAACCTGTGTTATGCATCTTCCATGGCCTGCCATTGCGCTTACTATGCCTCCTCACTATCACCGCAGAGGGACTTCCACCACAAAACCAAGCTAAAGCCATCAAGTAGATCCAAACATGTTTTCCTTTCTTCTGTAAGCGATACTAGAGCCTCCTACAACACTCTTGTCTCTGAGGTGCTCTTCTCTTTCCCATCTCTACTTCAATGTGCAATATACCTTGTGCAATGGGCATTGACAGGTAGATTGTTAGGAGGACAGGACACTGTGTGTTAGCCTGTTAGGGGATAACGAATCAAGGTTGTTTTAGATACTTCAGTTCGAAATTAGTGAGCAGTTGTTTAATCTGTACTGTAATAATATACGTACCAGCCTAATTAACAAATTCCCTTCCCATTCCTTCGTAGGGAAGATTAGTTAGCTTTTGTGATCAATTTTTATGTGTCATTCTGGCTACAATTACTTCAATAAGTTCTGGAGGTGCGAAGCTAGTTGGTACTGGGCTTTTAAAAACCTTAATGTAAAATCCTGTGTGTTGTTTTCACACTTACAATGCAATGATCGCTTAAAGGCATTTCAGGATTGAGCTCTCAAATACTTCTTAGTTGCTTGAATTGAGTGTGCAGTACTCTACCTGCTGTCATAGATTACCCTGAACAATATTTTGTTATTAGATAAACAGGGAAGTCTCGGTCCCAAAATGGTTGTAATTACCATGGAGAATAAAATGTGTAGGCATTGCGTTGCTTCTGATTCTCTCAGATTTCTAGTTTCAACCTCAATCTGGAATTTTAATACTCCCTTCCGTATGCATATCTTCCCATCTCATACTGATTTAATTCCAAATTGTGCTTTCTTTTCCTACGGTCTGCTAGTTAGAGCTCAAATTTCTGCCCTTCCAAGCAACCAATAATCATCTCACTGCTGATTATGCTATTCTACTAAGTTTCCTCGAAATATTCTAAAAGCCTATGAAACATGTATCGTATCATTTGAAGGTAGGAAGAGGATTGGTTTTCTTGGTCTCGATTACTGGGGTTAAGGCAACTTTTGCTATTTCTTGTTTTCTTATATACGTCATGTAATGAATTGAGATCCGCAGCAAGAACTAATACTACTTTTGGAAGCTTCTTCAGTTAGTTTTGCTTCCATTATGTTTTTAGGAGTGAAAACAAAGCTATAGTCAGGATTGTAAGGTTTCAAATTCGTATTCTCTCTCTTTATTTCCTCTTGAATTAGATATGGTCTCAACATGGTTAAGTTCTTTTTTTTTCTACGCCTCAACATGGTTAAGTTCATTTTGCGCCATTGGTCTTCCTAATTGCCCAATTCGATGGCATATTCTTGATATTAGGCTGCTAGGCTTTTGGGTCCTCCAGCAAGATTTGAAGCTTCAAAGTTGAAAGTGGTTTTCCTTGGAGAAGAGTTGCACAAGTATTCAGGAATCATACCAAGAACCTACATCCTATCCCACTGTGATTTTACTGCTAACCTAACCTTAACTATCTCTAATGTCATCAACCTCGATCAGGTATTCATTTTTGTTAGTTACTAATTTTTCCATTTTCACCTTGCACCTGATTTCTAAACTGCAATTAGGAAAACATGTTCACCAGAAATTTGCTTTGACTACATTTTCATGGCAGTTAAATGGGTGGTACAACAAGGATGATGTAGTTGCAGAATGGAAGAAAGTGAATGATGAAATGTGTCTTCATGTTCACTGCTATGTCAGTGGTCCCAATCCCCTGCTAGACCTGGCTGCTGAGTTTAGATACCACATATTCTCAAAGGAAATGCCTTTGGTAAGTTTGCCTTCTAGAAGTTTTGCTTGCATTATGCCCGTTGTTGTCAAAAAGTTCAGATTTACAAGGACTATTGGATGTTTGACATGGAAAACACCAGAGACCCAAAAGTGCAGTGTTTTTGCGGCGGCTGAGCCAATAGGCATTGCTACCTTAAAATTGATAAAACTGCTATTCTCCTTTGTTTTGGTAACTCATACATGCTAGGTCCGGAGTCTTACTCCTTTCTAGAAGAGCTTTGGGGGGGGGGTGTATTTGGCATAGGCACCTCTATACTAATTCCTCATGCTCATTGTTGTAGTCATTTCAGAAAGGGAAATCTGTCTCCCTCTGTGTATTCTCATCCCTGCTATATACACTGCTAAAATGCTAAATGGCTTACCGGACTTGGTTATGAATTCCATATTGATGCAAATTAAACAGGTGCTTAAAGCTGTGCTCCATGGAGATTCAGAACTTTTTGGAGAGCATCCTGAGCTACTCCATGCTTTGGTTAGGGTATACTTTCATTCCAGTTCACGAAAATACAATCGAACAGAATGTTGGGGGCCTCTCAAGAAAGCTGCAGAGGTAAAATCACACATCAGATGTACTCCATCTCCTCATGTTACAGACCTAACTTTGTCTTTTGGAGGGTAACTAGCTTATACGACCTTCAATAACTTCTTGAAAAATACTCCTGAACGTATAATTGAAATGTCAATGTCCAATAATGAAGTCCCATAGGATTTTTTTGGCATCGAAATTTGAAATATAACATAAGGAGAGCATGAATTTTCACGTGATTCATATTTTTCTTCAATTAATTTTTCAGGGAAGACAAGGGGACCATATCCAGGGTTTATTAAGTGGAAGTGAAAATGGTTTGAGGCAAAAGTGGAGAAGTCCAATATCCATCTTTCAAGCTCTTTTTGCTTTGCTTCTTTGAGGTGCAAACATGATCTCAGAGGGTTTTCTAATCTTCATGCCACTTGGGTTGCAATTTTCAGCTACCTGAACTAAAAGAAGGATTCATCATGTGCAACCTCAAGAAGCTCTTTCGGAAGTAACAAAGGCCATGATCCCTTCACATAAAAAATGTGGGATCACTTGATTCTTTTCAATCAACACATTTTTCCAATTGGAAATATTCACTCATATTCTTGTGTAACTGGCACCGCTTCTTTCATTTGTTAAAGCAGAAAATGGCCGACGTCTTTGTTATATATGTTTTTTTCCTTGTAAGTATTTGTTCATATATCTGTGTTCATTATATTCTATCTCAAACCAGTTCAATTAGGACAGAGCAGAGCCTACAAGAAAGCTCAGGATCAGATTACGAACCAAGCTCCCCATTATTAGGCCTACCAAACCCGTTTCCTTTTTAGTTTTGATCGTTGACATCCCAATAGGTTGTTTTTGGGCCGGCCGGCACACTGCAGTGCTGTTCTTGTAAAGCTCCTGACCTAATATAAGAAATTCAAACGCAGAGGAATTTGTATACAAATTACTTGAACCTGATGCACTCTAAAGATATTGCTTGATCCAATGACCTTTGGGCATAAACATTTGGAAGACTAAATATTTCTAGAAACGACATTCTTTTTTCTGTTCATTGAGGGTCATTAGATCTATGGCCTATAGAATGGGAGTCTGTTTCCTCCTTTTCCCTTAGATCAAACTAACACCCAAAAGACATAAAAGTAAGGGAAAAATACCAAATTTGTGAAAGAACCCTGTCATCTCCCGGCCCAATATCATAAGCTCATGATAATGATTGCCCTTTCTTGGCAGCAGCAACCCGCAATTTCATTAAGATTACGGACACACATTCCTTCACTCAACTAATATTATTCCCGCAAAACAGTGTCCATACATTTTTGTTATGTCCCACAAAATCACTTTCATACCAACAAGGTAGGTGATAATCCACTATTAAACTTCTTCAGGGAAAAATTGGCACATGGAGGACAAGTCTGTAGTATTTAATTCGAAACATGCAAAGCAGCAAAAAAATTATCTGTATGAAATTATCAATCAAAGAATCCAAATTCTTAAGGGTCCTAGTCCAATGTCAGATGTGGAACTCATGCGTACCATTATGGAGCTGAAATGACACTCTGACATATTCCCTTTCGATAATCACCTACAATTCTGCACTTGGAGTTGGGGATAAACGCACACCTCCAGTACTGCAAGGTACGGCATTGCTTGTTTGGACAATGAAAGTTGGCGCCTTTGGCACCATTGTACCCTGTATACTTGTAGCAATGTGCATGCATGAAGGTCGCACGAAGGTTCCTCCTCCCTCCTAACTGTTCATGTTGCGTATAGAAGTGTCTGGTATATGTACTCACTACTTCTCATGCAGTTCTCCATCTCCCTTTTGTGTCAGACAGACTAGTGGAAGATGGTTGAGGCAGAAAAGTTGGAATTAGCGCCGCGAAGGGCGACTGCTGGTAGGAACGCGAAGAGGTGCCTAGTTCCTCCTGTGAGAGGGAGTGTCAAGCGCAAGATACTCTCCCTTTTCTATGGAAATTTGAAGCTCGCAAGCCAACGTGCCTCACATTTCCTTCTTAGCAACAACAACAACCACAATCACAGTTAGCCGTTCTTCCTCTTTCCATATAAAACGTGTACATACTCCAGGGAGCTTACCTTTCTTGCTCATAATATTGCACAATGGGCTGCGTCCCTACATCCTAGTGATATCCCTAGCTGGTGTTTGATTTCTGTAGAAGGTTGTTTATAGTGTAATATATTATCTTTGCTTCAAAAAACAATAAATATAGACCCTAAAAGTCATCTTAAACATACTCTTTTCTTTTTGCTGGCTTTGGCATTTGCACTATTAATGCTCACCTACTTCTTATTTCGTTGTTTCTGTCCTTTTTAGTTGTCCTTCTCTGGCCATTTGAAGTCCCGAGGGAATATATATGGTATCAACTTGGACATATATACCAGATTATAAAAAATGAATCATTTCGTAATGATTTTGATCATGACTTGTTCTTTTAGGAAAGGCTGTAGGAAACTCTCATAATTTCTTGGCCATTTGTCCTGGCCAGCTACTAGGCAGGCAATATGATCTGTCTTTAGTTTTCTCCCATCACCTAATATCATGTCCTAAAAAATCAAACAGTAGTGGACACAAAACGGAAAGCTGAAGATCTCCACAGGTCGTCTACAATAATACGTTCTAAACTTCCTCGGCATTAATGTTGCCCAGAAGATGGTCTCACATCCATGGATTCGACCTTGCATTTATATATTGTGAATATATATCTAACAATAAGATCAAACCAGGAAAATATATATATATATAATAAAGGTCTTTGCTGAAGCAACTGTGCCTTTTGTCTCAGGTGATGTTGGAGGAATTATCATCGTGCTTTATCAGCAGATTGACGAGAAGAACTGGATCCAAGTTTGAATTGGAAGAGCACTCAAGGGGAAGAAAAGACAGTACTGATATATTTGTTGGAGGAACTAATTAAATGAAAGGACGCCAATAAAGGAGATCATCCTATGCTTATGTTTTTTTTCCTTAAATAAGATAATAAAAAAAAGGATAAAATTAGAACTTAAGACCTCTCAAGTATCTTATCTTATCCTCACCGCTTGAATCAAAGTCCAAGTCATGTTCCTCGGCCTTTTGCTTTTGCTCCTTTGGTTTCTTTGTTTCACTTTTAGTGCCGAAATAACTATTCAGCCCAGGCCACCTACAGATACTATTGGTGGCTATTTATCTTTTGAATGTACCTGATATTAGTTGGGACTACTCTTGACCAAATCCGAAAGACATAAGGAAAGGATGACCGAGGATCGAATGATTAATAGCTCCTCAATTCAAGAAGGAAAGGGAATCATGCACAGAATATGTACAAATATACACTTGTTTATAATAAAAATATGTACAAAATATTGACTGCTTAGGTCTACTAAGACTGATATAAAAAGGGCAAGTATATCTCCCACTCTCTTGAGCATTTTCTTTTTCTTCTTAGAAATGACGGGGTAAGTCCGAATTTTATTAAAAAGTCCGAAATACTGTGGTAACAATAAAACTTGGTCTGCTACAAACAAACACCAAAAGTGAAGCTAAAAACTGCAAAGACTTAACCAACTCAACAATATAAATTCAAATATTAAATGTACCAAAACATTGTTATCCTTTAACTCATTGAGACAGGAGTTTCACCCTCTAGATATGGGTTACAGGTTATGAATGTTGTCATCTCATCAGGCTTTGCATCAGATCGTGAGATTACAGCCTCTTGTTAAATAATTGTTTTATGTTGGGCCTGAGAATACTAAAGGGTTGACCATCGCTCATATGCTGAGCCGGAACATTTTCGGTCACATTACTTTGCTATTCGTATAAACCAGAATCTATTGTAGAAAAGCGTGAGCTAGAATATCTTGTTACGTCCATGTTTAGGATAAAACCAGGTGCTGCTGGCTAAGCACTCTGTTTGGCAAGCCAATTTTCGAGTACGCCAAATGAAAGGGAAAAGAGAACGCAGTCTGGCAATGGATTCAATAAAAATATCACACCCATCACAAGTTAGTGCAAAAAGAAATTAAATAATTGAAATCGAAGTACACAGGTATAGCCCCAAGAAATGTTCGAAAAGGAAAAAAACACGAAAGATATGCTCAAAGCATAAGCCGCGAAGAAATGAATAGAAAAAATAGGGTACATCAGTATATGCGGATATATGCAATCAGCAGTTCATCTCAAAATAAACCAGCTATTAACATCGACGACAAATCATGATCCAAAGTATCTAACAACAATTATTTAACAATAGGTGATCTCACGATCTGATGCAAAGCCTGCTGAGATGACAATATTCATAACCTGTACCAACCCATATAAACCACACTCAAATCGCTCAAAATGACCGATTGGGTTTCGAAGAAGAAGAAGAGGATTTGGCTTTCGCAAAATCAACCAGATCTTTGAAAAGAGCGTCTTCAGGATTCGCTTGTTTCGTAGTAGTCGATGGATTAAGAGATAGAGTCTGAGTATGATCCACTAAGCTGTCATAAGAGGAACCAGATCCACTACTTGACTGTGACGCACCAACTGGATATGTTTGTTGCTCAAAATATTGTTGTCTCTGATTATACCTGGAAGGAGGGGGTGGAAGGGCACCAGAAGACTGAGGAGCATCCCAAGGAGCAGGAGGCAGGTGCTCTGCAGATTTGCTTAGAGGAGCTGGTCCGTCATATTCGGGCTGTCCAGTAAATATAGGCATTGATGCAGTGGGATTAACAGTATCGGTGGAAGAGAGAGAGGAAGAAAGTGTAGGAGTCAACGGTGTAGTGGAAGTTCTGTTAGAATGATCTGGAACTGTAAAGGATGTTGGTTCCGATGTCCCACGGAATCCATCAGATTTGTAGGCATCGCCACTGAGATAATCAATCACGCCAGAATCTGTGGCAATGGGCTTCTTTGATGAGGGTGGAGGAGGAAGAAGTGGATTGACTCGCACTGGTTCAATTTTTGTGTTTGCTGGTTTCCTGCAGAGTTAAAAAATCAACGTTACTTGCCCATAATATTAGAATAGCCACTTAGCTGGAAAAAAAAAAATTATGTATATATATTATATACTATGAGAATAGCCCAGTTGTGCCCACATATGTTTGACGCTCATAGATATGAAACGAATGGAAAACAGGACTATAATCCAAAAGAGATCCTCCGATAATTGTCACCTATGAGCTAGCTGGGCAAAATCATCTTCTGGTTCATCATCCTCATGATTCACATTCCTGAGCGGCACAACTGGTGTTTCAGTTTCTCTGACTCCTACAGCAGAGGTTCCTTTTGCAATGTCATCATGCCGACGAAGTGCACGCTGCAAATTATCATTCAATGCCAGTCCCTGACAAAGGAGCTCCTCATCTCTGTAGAGGGAAATAGTCCCTGTCAGATCGATCATTTCAGCATGAAAACGAAAAAAAAAAATTATGTACTTCTTACGCTGTGTTATTCACAAGAAGCATGACTCGTTTTTGGTAAGAACGGCATTGGTCAACAAGGTCAACAATTATTTCTTGCTTCACACCCTGCCATATAATTCCCGAATCGTGAGATCGATCAATAGGCATGCATTGTGATTTCTAGTACCAATAAAAATCCAGAAGTGTGGAATTTTGTGTCAGCGTACGGAAAAACAGATATTACCTGAGGATTATGGGGGTCCAAGGCACCAAGCATATCATTTAACACATCCGACAGTCCCTGAGCATTTTGAATCTCTGACAAGCTGATGATAAACAAAGTTTAATTTGGATGGTAATGGGTAGGGACAGGGCCAACATGCCCTATATGAACATGAAGATCAAACTATGAGGAAAAAAGAGAGAAAAAAAATACATTAAGCATCTGTTACACAATTTGCATAGCTAGAAAAGATTATCTAAAGGGCAATCTTTGACATAGACACAAACATTCTGTGCAGTAATTGGTTCATATACCCTTTGTTAGAGAAAAATTTGAAAATTAACATGTAGGAAGCTTCATTTTCTGAGAAATTGATGAACAGTATGCACATGTAGGGGAAAGGAGAGCTCATTATCAGATTATTCATATCTTTGGTTTGCTCTGTTTAATTTTCCATTCCAAACTTGTTCCTTCACTCAGTCATTTAAGTCTTTTTTTCTAGGAAAAAAAAGTGGGGGGGGGGGGTGATCAGCGTAGCCTATTCCCAAGAGCATTTCAGTCATTTAATTCACTTGTACATGATCTATGCCACTAAAGTTAAATAAAAAAAAAACTATGAAGAGAAAGTGCATATAGAGTCAAGTTGAAAGATTTTAAACAATCACCATTAATTTGTTTAAGGTAACAATTCCCAGTGACATATATCCACAAATATCCAAACACCAATCCATCAATCACTTGGTACTTCATTGTGAGAGATTTACAGTCATTAGATTTCTTTGTTCAGACCTCATTGGTTATGCCCAAGTTGGTGGTGGACTTAATTTTGTATCGGAGTGGTTGCTCTGTAAACACCTAAGTATTAGTAGGAATGAAATTAAATATCGTTCAATGGTTTTAGGTTTTAGTTACCAATACTGAAACCGACTTTATTCCCAAAAAAAAAAGATGCCTATTTTTTTGGGATCACCATTTGATTGGCTGAAGACATTATACTAATCTTTGCCTTTCTACGATTTCCTACACCTTTCTAATAGTAGAGGTTGAGCTTATCTCTTTCGTATACTTCCCATATACCAAAGCTGTGCCTTTGTTCACAGTAGAAAACCATGATCATTTCCCAAATGAATAGGGGAAAAATTATAAAAAGAAATCTAAGATACAATTCAGGTACTTATGCAAAGTAATTGGAGGCTGCAGCAGTGCAAAAGGAAACCCAAAAAGGGAAATTAAAGTTTGACTTAAGTATCACGGATATATCGAAATGATAGATAACACAAGATGCAGAACAAAGATATTGTTCAAGTAATACCTGAGGCCAGAAGCATCAGTCTGAAGAGAGGCCTGAATAGCAGCTTCTTCATATGGTGAAACATGATGAACTATTGGCTGAGTTTGGGGTGGAGTAAACAAGGGTACACTGTTCTCTTCTCGGGGTGGAAATTCAACGCCAATAGACTGTCAATTACAAAATTGGAGTTCATTAAAGAAAGAACATAAACTGAAGAATATGCAAAAGTGGAAAATTAGAAAAACTGTTTGGCAAATGGAAATTTTGGAAAATTTTGAAAAATTTTGGTGTTGGTGTGATAATTTAGGTAGATTGAAGTTTATGAAAAGGTAGTATTTTGAAGTGGAAAATTTTGGAGTTTTATAGAATTGGTGAGAAGGTGGGGGGAGAGAGAAGATTGATAGAGTTTTTTAATATTGAGAAAGTGAAAAAGCGGGCCCAGCATGTCTGAATGTCAGAAAATTCTTAAAATATATTTTTGATAGTGAGAATTTTTTACATGAGCAAAATTTTGGAAAATTTCCATATGCCAAACATGCCCTTAAATATCAAAGCAGCAACCTAATGTGAACTAGGATTCAGAAGGTAGACAAATTTAAAATTAAAGCAACCAGCCAAAATTCGTTTTTCTTGTCAACCGCAACAAAGAACCTCCCCTACTGCAACTCAGGGTTTTCATACGTGCAGAAGACATCCACCCATTTCTAATATGGAGAGAGAGTGGAAATGTATTTCCAAATGGACTAAGAATTGAGAACCAAGGTCTCAAAGCAGCATGCAATCAGATCAGGGCAATTACTCTGATGATCACAACAGATAGAATAACAGGAAAACCAGCCTTTTTAACCACTAGAAACATCTACAGTTTATCATGCAATTATGTGTTAATTTGGAGCAGGAAGTATTAAGTGCAATAAATTCATATAGAAACACCTTCATTCTGAGACAACTTAACATATGTTCGTTTTCTTCAGCGCTATTAAGAAGCATGCTTTTTATATTTTTTATAAACAAGCATGCAATTGCACTAAAAAGAACTGTTCAAACTACCAACTCTATGCTCTCAATTTCATACACCACAGAAAAGTATGTTTTAGCTGTTACATATTTAGACCTATGGGATAATATCTGGAAGAAGAAGAAGACAACAGAACTTCAAGGGACCACATCAACCCCCCCCCAACAACTCTCTCCCCTTCTTTTCTCTCTCTTGGCCTTGCTTTTGGGAGTGACACTCCTTTTTTCCTTTCACAGGCAAGAAGATACCAAAAACAATATGATGCATAATACAAAATGTTCAGGAGATACGTCATTTCAAAGAAAACATCATGCCACTTAAAATAGTGTGCACTAAAGGAATTCGTGCTCAGTTTACCACAAAACAGTTGGTTCTGTTTGTTTGAGAAAAAAAATCTTTTGTTGTTTACCGGTCCCCGGTATACCCAGAACCAGAACACTGGTTCCATATGTTTTGGAAAAGAATTTTTTGTAGTTCTTTACAGGTTGTGTTGTACCATATCAGATATCCCACTCATCATAAACTAATTCTTAAGTTATATGATATCGTGGTAACTGAGGAATGTAAAGAAAAATCTTTCACAGTTGTATGCCCATTTGGCAGACCCAAAGATCAAAAATAGGCGGACATATATTAAATAAATAAAAAAGTGAGCTAGTTCAATCAGACATGCACGCACACTTTGCACCTAGGCTCTGTGAGGCCTTTGTGCTCACTATATACACAAAAGCTCGACAAAACAGAACTCATATGGATACACTAAAGCAATCACCTTCAGTTCATTATACGCTGCATAGTACTGGGGATACTTTCCTGTGGGCCCACCAAAAGCTTCTTGCCATGTATCTATCAAAATTAGTATCTTTTCTCTCACATTCAAGTCCGGCTGCAATATTCAATAAGTGTGGTAAACAAGTGTCCTAGACACGGGCCAGCATGTAGGGCAAGCAGTCACCAATAGACTGGAACAACAGGAGAAAGATACAAATCACCAGACTGAAGAAATAATTGTGCACCTTTTTCCTCACCTTTTTCCTCACTATCTTAACCATATCATGTAAAATGTCACGCTCAATGATCTGCTGAAATACATTCTCGCCACAATTTTTGGTGATAGTCTCCAATGCCTAGATCAAATCATTCCAGTAAAATAATCAGTGTTAGGTCGATACAAACTGTAAAGCTTAGGTATGTCTCTAGCATATGGTTAGACAACAACATAGCTCAACATATTTAACGCAGGAATCAACATGTTTGACATAATTTGCACTGTAGCATATACCCAGCAAACAGCAACTTTAAATCACTTAATCTGTAATCTTTAGAGCCAATGAGGAACAATACTGCAATCTTGCAAATATTACGACGTGAAGTAACATGTCCAATATACATATCTAAGAGGTATGAGAGAGGAAGACAAATACTAACAAAAAGAGCCAGAAGTTGTATCTTAGGATTTTTAACGCCTAGGCGCTTCTTGAGTATCTTCAAGGCCTCCTTTGCTTGCCTGCAACCCTCAACAAAATTCCAAACAAAAAACAAAAATGATTGCAATGCTACAAAAAAAATATATCATGATGTTGATTTCAGATAATTGATTGGAGCTCCAAATTTAAGGAACTTCAGTCCAACACAAATTAACAGGTATAAATTTCATACATTTGACAGGAGCCATCACTAATTAATGTTGAGAAACTCTAGTAAATGGTATAGAATGGTCAATACACCCTGCATATTAGCTAGTAAGCAACTGACTATAGACATAGTACAAAAAGATTATAATGCAGTCATCGCAAGATAGCGAAGAGGGAAACCGACTAGGAATTTGAATTATGCAACTACAAGATTCTGTATGGACCAGGTGAGTTAGTTTCAACCTACTGAAGAACCAGTATTCACCACAAAAAATAACAAGAAATTATTGTTAGTTAATGTGCATTCTTTGGTGCCTGTAAACAGTCTTGCTTAAGTTTTTCAGAATCATGCCTTCCTATGTCTTTTTGTTGTTTTTACCAAAATAAAATAAGCAAGGAGCAGCCAACAAAGTGTAAGCATTTCTATGCTTATGATCTTTATCAATTCAATTTATCCCAAGTTTTATGCGCATGTCTGTACTGTGAAAAGTAGCACAGCGTTTCCCTGGATGATTCATGCAGAATCCAAAACTGATTATAAGGAACAAATAAATTAATGAAAAATCACAACCAATCCTCATGTTTCATTGTGATACATTCAGTATGCATGTGTTTCCCTTAATGTCAGAAGCACATGCCATGGTACAGCTATCTCAGTTCTTGTTGCATAAGTTTCAGCAACCTTAAAACAAAGATCTGTACAGAGTCAAGGAAAGGAAGAGGGCACTGAAATAAACAACAAGAGAGAGAGAGAGAGAGGGATCTTTAATGAAAAATGGTGCTTGGTTAAGGATCGATACCAAATAATACTCTTATGGTATAGAGTTGCAGTTATCACTATTTCATCAGGTGTACAAAATCAATATATCTACACAGTCCATATACTTGATACCATTGTCAGGTAGGCAACTAAGTTTAAACAGACACACGATCGCACAGACAAAATTCATGTTTTCTAGAAATTTATATTGTCCCCAATCACACAACAATCACCGACCAAAACGGAAAAAAAAATAAAAACGGACGAGAGCAAAAGAATGATACCCAGGATCCATGTTAATAATATCGCACAACTCGATGTTTATCGCCCAGTCTGGACCAATCAGCATATCACTCGTTGCCCTCTCGGCATAGGCTGCAGCATTACTGGCCATGTCCAGACAAGTCCTTTATCCTCAAAATTCCTAAGAAGAAAAATCCTCCGCACGTTCAATCATGCAATTCAATCCATCACATAATTCTTAAGCAGCCCAACCTAATCAAATAAGGCTGCCACTAATCAAAATTTCATCAGTCGGTCCTATATTTATCAAAAAGTCAATTCACTGTGCAGCTAAACTCAAGAAAATCAAAATCTGGTGATAAAGATCAATTAAGCACGAATTGACCAAGAAAATTTAGAGAATCTGTTGATAATTGAGGTCAGAGACTTTACTTTATGCTAAAAGAACGAAAATAAATCCTCAAAAACCTGATTGACAACAAAAACCCGCATCGATCAAAACACGACAAGCTCGGATCACTCCCAAGTTACAATTGAAATCAGACTAATTATAATATCCGCTTCAAACAGAAAACCGACGAGAATTTGTACCAAGAAACCAAGATTCAGTAACCAGATTAGCAAGACTCCAAATTCCACAAAGCTAATACACCATTCAAACTAAAACACCCATAGTTCATATAAAGATCAAAAAGAAAACGATGGAATCGGAAATGAAATCTGGAGGACTCGAGACTCAAATCTAAGAGGTGCTTACCTGTCAAAGTCCACGAGGATGAGAGAATCGAAAGGGATTTAGACGGTGTCTCGGAATGAGTCTAGAAGATGGAGAGAGAGTGTGGTTTTGTTGTACCCTTTTTCTTCTCGGGGGTGGTGGGTTTGTTTGGTTGGTGGTATTTTTCGTCGCGTCAGCCAATCCTTTCTCTCTTTATTAGCGCATAATCCTCTACTTTAGTGGGCCCTTGGACTTTTTAGCTCTGACTGTACAAAAAATTTTAAAAATAAATAAACAAAACACTGCAAAGTATTACCAAAATATCCTCCACTTCTCACTAAATTATCATTTGCTTCAAAACCTTATAGAATAATCTTAAGAAGTGCCACAAATAATTACCAAAAAGTCTAATTTATTTATTTATCCTTGTCTTGATGTGTTTTATTTTGTTTTCTTTACCATCTCAACTAGGTGATCTTTTGTTATACAATTCAATTAATTAAAATTAGGTGCAGGTGTTGATTATTATAGCAATATTTCATGGGATTTAATCTAATTAAAAACATATTATTACCAACATGATGTAAGCCATTATGTTAAAGGTATGATAGTTTTTCTAGAAAATGAGTCTTCAGTTTTTTTTATTTCTTCTATTTTAAAATAATATTCCATTGTGTTTCAACTTGTATTAATGATAAAAATAAGTTATATACAAATTGTTAAATATCAAACATAAATAAAAGCTCAATAGGAAAGACAATGCAGGTATTAAAATAATATAAATTTCAAGGATGAAGCTGAGAATTTACAATTGGTTACATAAGAACTGGAGGGGTCAAAATGAATAATATATACAAAAATTAAAAAAAAAAATCCTTAAAATATATATATATATATTTTTTAAATTATTTTTATTTTTATTTTTTGTAAATTGCCTCCCCCTTTGGCTTCATCTCCGAATATAGATGTTATCATGCAGAGTATCATTTCTTCAATTATGAGTCCAATCAGTATACATTTAAAAAATTTGTAGGGAAGAAAAAGGGTGACGTTTGTGATTTGTTAATATGTGCCTGTCATCGCCGACCAAATAACCGTTGGTTATTATAATCAGCTAACCTTTGTTTTTGATCATTTATTTATTTTTGTGATTATATTATTTTTAGAGATAAATGTAAAATTGGTTCAGCAAAAATCGATTTAGTTTCTGTTATATGAAAAATATAAATTTAATCTCTGTTATTCTATTTTTATTTGTCATTGATCTTCCATTAGAGTCTAATTTTATCACTTTCTAAAATTACGGGGACTAAATTTATATTTTCTATATCACAAAGATTAAATCGATTTTTGAGTATAATACATGAATTTTATATTTATCTTTAATTTTTGAGTGGGAAGTATATTTACTATTTTGACTTTTCTACAGCAGTGCCAGCGCGGAAAATGTCAACATGTTGATCTGGTTCCCACCGGGGCCCACTTTAAGGTTTTCCCTCGGGAACTGGAGGAGCGGAGTTGCCTTTTGTGCTGAATTCCGAGATAAAGCCATAAGTTCAATGAACCGGAACTCGGACCGGAGTCGGCCCCTTGAGTTTTGACTGGGTCCGATCCGGATGGAACGGCGGAGACGAGAATCACCACAATGTCCGAGTTCCTGGTGGGGTCCAAGTCCACTTCCATCACACCTGTAGAACGAAGAATTATTTTTCCTCGTTCTCTGTCATATGTGATGTTGAATGGAAAACCGGGGAATCCAAATGGAAAGGCCAGCTTTGAAAGATTTGGCAGGATATATTTTTCTCACAAGGTCAGCCTCCAGGGTATGATATTAAAGTATGAATACATACGTTTATATTTATGATCTTTTAATATTTAACACAAATTTTTTTATGATAATTTTTTATCTGAATTATGCCGTATAATTTAGATAGAGATAAATAAAATAAATAAATTATATATTACTCAATGTAGTATGTATAAAATTTCAGACAATATAAATTTTATAATAAGGTCTCTCTATCTATTCAAATTGTAGGTTGCAATTCTATTAAAAAATTATTAAAAAAATAATAAGAATATATGTTATGAAAATTTTAAGAGGATCTTTTGACCAAAAGCAAGTATCTGAGGCTGTGCCTTGTTTTATTCACGAGGAAAGAAAGTTGAAAATGATGAGAATTATATTCCTAAACTCCAAAATCAAGGTCGTCTCGAGGAAAATTGTATGCCCAAATGGCATCACGGGCGTGGGCATCTATCATTCGCAAGTTGTTCCGTGTCAAAGGTATCTAAGGTTGGGTTTGTTTAGTAAAGGGGTAAAATTTTACAATGCAAACACAGCCTAAAGATTTTACCAATAATTATTCCAAACGAGAAGCTTGTTTTAACTTTTGTTAGTAATATATATATACACGAAGCAATATCTAATAAGGCAGGCTTTACGTAGCAGACAAAAGTTATTGTGTGAGTGAAGCTATTGTGTGAGTGTGTGAGTGGACGGATGAGATTAGAAGTTGAGAAATCTAACGGCTGACAAAATGTCACGTCAATTAATGAATCTGACCCGCACAACCGACCCGGTTTCATTAATTGACGTGGCATTTTGTCAGCCGTTAGATTTCTCAACTTTTAATCTCACCCGTCCACTCACACACTCACACAATAGCTTTACTCACACAATAACCGGTCTCTTACGTAGCATGGTGGTTGGTAACAAAATTTTAGTAAAACTTTACCAGTTGGTTGGTAAAAAGTGAAGAGTTATGTGAAAGTTATGAAAAAAAATGAAAAAGTGAAAAGAACGAAGAGTTAAATTTTTGTAATGATGATAAAATTTTAGGATTATAATTTTTGTTTGCCAAACGTCTTGCTAATGTCCCAACTCAAATATCTTTGCCAAGTCAAACCCAACATATCGAGTTGCTTCTGAATCTGTTAGGAGCCTTTACGTCGAACGCTTTTATCTTATATAAATGACACGTGATCTTCTCCTTATTTGAAAAAATAAATTTGACCACATCGATTCTAAGGTGATGTTTGCATACCAAAACTTTGGTCGCGAAAGTTGATGAAAAAGTAGATAAATGATTTTAGTGAATTTTTTATATTTATGATAATGAAAAGAGAGATATTATTTTATTATTATTTTCTTGAGCAAAATTTTGGTACTCAAACTATGTATTCCCCGCAAGACCACGCCCCATGCTACCCCTCTCTCTACTCACTCACTCTCCGTTGTCGACGCCGCCCACCCTAGTGCATTTGAGCTGTCGTTTTGAATACGGTGTTTCCAATATTCATTGCTTCTAAAGATGCATTTTTTAGTTTTATTTTTCTTTTCGTGGATTTCTTTTGTGATGGTTTTGTGAATTTTGTGTTTTTCTAGTTAATTGAGGAATAAAATCGCAACGAGAAATATAATTTAAAAAGTGAGTTGTAACAGATAATACAAGATCAACACCCTAAAAGTTTGATATGTGGAAAATTAACTTATCAATTCTATTTGTTGATCTCCGAGAATTCTTCAATAATCTTTAGGTTCTGTCGATCTCACAATCTTTAGGTTCTGAGTTCTAATGGCCAACTCTAAACATACGATTAAGATAGACTATCTCATAACTATCATTTTAAATGAAACCCTAGTTGTGATAGTGTGTGAGATTGTTAAGGATCTCAGACTTCGACTGTAGGATCACATGGAAAAACTCTTTTTTCATTAACGCCCTTAGATTCTTTTATTCTGAATTTCAGACTTCTATTAATTGTAATCATGTCCATCAACATATTATAATTCACTCCCGAGTATTTGAAATTGATTTATGAAATCCATTTTGCTAACAATTATATTCGTTTATTTATCCTTCCACCATACTAAATTTCATATGAGCTAATAAGACTAGAATATTATCATTGATAAAATCTCTAGCTTATATAGTTCATAAAATATATATTATATATTAATTTCAAAAAAATATTTTCACAAAATTCTTCTGGCCAGATATTTCTTTTCCCGAGTCCAACTTTATACAGATATACTTAAATATATCATCTTACGAAGAGACTGGTGGATTCCTTATTGAGCATTTATACAAACTCATTCATCATGCACAAGACCCGACGTTGTCTGGAATATTTGACCTAGAAAGACTATCACCAAATGATTAGGTCAGAGTACAAGTACACAATAAACAAATCTGCATAAGCCTCTCAGGTCTAAGGATATCATAAACAAATTATGTTGAATACCAGTAATAAATAGTACAACATAACTTCTTTCTTTATTTTACCCAAAAGCTAAGGCATGTTCTTCATGTTGCAAATGATAGAAAGGTGCAAAATCACCTTAAAAATAAGTGTTTGTGATGTTAAAATTTTAGTAAAATTGTAGGAGTTGGTAAAAAGGTTGAAGAGAGAGAATGAAAAAGTGAAAAAGTTAGAGAAAAAGTAAGGAGGGAGAATGAAAAAGTAAGTAAAAAAGTGAAAAAGTTAGAGAAAAAGTAAGGAGAGAGAATGAAAAAGTAAAGATGTTAAAATTTTGGTAAAATTTTGTTAAAATTGTAGGGTAGACAAACACTACGAAGATTACGTACTTATGTAATCCCAAATTTCTTTAGCAGTCGCAAAATGAAATTCATAGAAAAGTCTTTGGGACAGAGGATATCCATCCACTTCACGGGAGATATGAAAGGATTATAATTGCTAGAAAAGCTTGCCAGATTGTGTCCAATATGCATATTCAATGATCGCAGAAAAGTATTTCCTAGTCGTATCTTTTCATGTGTTGAGGTCCTATAAGAGTATGACAAAAAATCACAGAAGTTGTGATCCAATTGCTTGGAGGGACATTTAAAACTCTATAGATTGGAAGAATGATATCTACAGAGGATAATGAATTAGATCATAAGTTTTGAGTTCGGATATGAGTAGTTTTTACCCTCTTTTTCTGTCAAATACTCAAAGATCATGTAGATCTGCCTCTTGATAAATAGGGTATCAAATAGATGTTTTCTTACATCCTATGAGATGTCAATATTGCAACGGGTTGAAGCAAAAGTCTAAAAGCAGAAATAATTTGAAGCTCTAATCGTAATGCCACGGTTCATAGTTTAGTGATAGTCTCAAATCTCAATGATCGCCAAAAGCAGGACCCTTTGGAGTATTCAAACATATTATAGCCGACACGCATTTACTGACAAACAAAGACCCAAGAATATAGTAAACTGGAAAGAGAGAAATAGATACACACTTTGAAGATCTGGTAAAAAAAAAGGAGAAAGAAAACAAAAAGAAATATAGAAATACTAACTTGGAAACATTCCTTTCCCATAATCTTGTATACTCTACTGTACCAAAACATTATTGTAAGGTAGTTACATGAATATTTCTCTCGTACTTCTAGTTTTACTAGAGGCAGCTCATTCACTCGGGGGACTCTGCTTTTTCATGGTGCGGATGAAGGACCAGCAGCCACCATTCTTATGCCTGCATGCCATTCCAAAAGTTGAATATCAGTAATAAATTCTAATTAATAATGAATAAGACACTTAATCTCCAAGTATAATATACATAACTAAAGAGGATAGGCTCAGCTGTATCAGAATGGGCCTAGCTAATATGTTCTGTCCATTTGTCCAACTCTAGGGACTAGGTTGGTTGGCAACAAAACTTCCCATTTAATATAACACCTACTGCCTGACTGATTTCCAAGCCATTTCTTTGGAAGTACTGGGGATCCATAAAAGTCAGAGATATCTGTTAATGGTTTTTGGATACTTATGACTGACAAAACCTCCAACCTTTCAGAATTTCTGAGCTTATTAATGGATACCCACTTAATTATCATCCCGGGACCTTTAACTATTCTCTCAATTATCACCAGCCGCCAAACTTCACACATCTTAGTGTTTTGAAGCTGAGCTATGGGTTTGGCTTTGGCCAGAGCAGAAGGATGTCATGCGGCCTGAACATCTAGAAGTTGAAAATGGCAGAGGCTTTGAAACCATATTTATTTAATGACACAAGGAACTTTCGAGACAAAAGTTTCACCTAAACCTGAATTTCCAAATAATGATCTATTTTGATAGAGAAATATTATAGCTGTGTAATTTTCTTTCTTTTACTTCATTGGAGTTTTGTTCTTTGCTATTGATGGATCCATAGAAACAGGGTCCTCTGTTTCACAGCAAGAACAGCTTCTTCATAATTGTAAGGTAATCAGAAAACAAACAAGGGATAAGCTTCGCAGCCAATATCACTCGCTCTATAAATAGATCAGAATAAAGGTTCTTAGATTCCCAAATTTTAGGGAAAAGACGACGAAATCACTGATTTTAATACAGAGCCATTATATGATATCCATAGCTGCAATTTCGGATTTATCTATTCAAGAAGTCAGATTACCATAGTGATGTTGGAGAAACATTAATTTGTACTCAAAATCTAGAGTTTTGGCATACCTGCTGCTGCTTCTACTGCTGCTGCTACTGCTACTGCGGCTGCCACTACTTTTCATGCTTCCACTATTGCTACTCGACCTGCCACTTTCACTGTCCCTGGATGCTGAAAACCTCTTCTTCCACCACTCGTTATCTACACCACACTTTGCAGATCCATCCGGTGCCGGAGGTTTCGGAGAGACTTTTGCACTTGTGTTTATCAAAGGATCATTTTTCTTAATGCTCTTCCTATATCTTAATGGCATCGGAAAGCCCATCTTGATGTAAAGCCCTCCACTATCTATGCGTCCAGTACTTCTTCTCGCCATTGTCCTCGTATCACTCATCTTCTTACTACTATCCCTCCTATACAAAGCTTCGTCACTCTTACCCTTCTTGTCCGACAAGCTTTCTCGGGGAGTTTCTACCAAGGGCTGTTCCACAACAAGATCCTTCAGAGTAAGCTCGTAGGACGATTCCGGCATGTTCTTTACCATTTCCATGAGTTCCTGCTGCCCTCTGGCAATGGCTTCGGTTCTTGCTCTTGCAGATAGGCTACGATAGTGATTTGCCCGGTGCTGCGGGCTTCTGGGCGGACTTGTTGTCCACAAAGGTGGTGAGCAGATACCAGAGTCATCGCCAGCCTTCGTTTCTGGTTCTAACCGCACTTCCACGCCATTCCAGCTATTATACTTCGTGTAGTGTTGAGCTGTTTTTCGAGCCCGGGAACCATAGTTCCGCGCTTCATAACTGTCACAAGTGTCTGTTCTTCCTTGCCCTGTATGATCCGAAGATCGGGTGCAATTTCCGAGCAGTTTTGTCCCAGGATCAAGCATGGCTTTTTTCTGGGAATACTGAGAGGAAGAAATGGGGGACACGGGGAGAGAAGGAGAGAGAGACGAAGACCTCCGATTGTTTGTTTGAAGGAGAGGTAGGTCTAGGGGCATTATTATCACCGCCCCTTTTGGTCCTCTTGTCATTTTCTTGGCAAATAAGTTCTTAATGAGGGACTCGTGTATGGGTTAGACTCATAAAGTCAAGGTATTCTAGATGAAGTGGATGGAGGGCCATATCTTTCTCAATTTGAGGAGCTTAGCCTTTTGTCTTCTTTTTATGTGGAAAGAAAAGGCTAGCATGTCCCCCTCCACTTTGCTGACTTTTTGGCTAGATATATTCTAATAATATCTCCAAGGGATGCTGCTTAGGGCTTAATTGTTTTTACGTGTATATGATATTGTAAGCATATACAGAGGATACAAAACATTGTGGGATTTTAGAACCCCCATGATTATTAATTATCTTGTCTGGTTAATGCTAGACCATTTTCGACTTTCAAGGGTCTTCTTTCTTTTATAAATTTTTGTTTCGCTTAACTATCCTTTCTAGCCAAGTGATATCTTGCATGTTTTACTTAGAAAAAACAAAGATATCTTGCATGTTTTTTTTGGAAAAGACTAAACTAAAAACAGTGACTAATATGATTTTACAAGAATGATATATTTTTTCCTAGATAAGAAAAAAAAGGGAAAATTTTAAAATAACTGTTTGGGTTTAGACCATGCTTTCAATATCACTTTCTCTGTCTAAATTTCTAATAGAATTGATGATGTAGCATGTCATGTGTTAATATATGGTCATGCAAACCAATGAATAAAATGAGTTTGTTGCGAGAATTCCCTCGGAGTAGGATCCGGAGACAACTTGATCCTACCCCAATCAAAGATATAATGGTAACAAACCAAAGGTTGATACTCAATGGGTGAAAAACACAATTATTGTCGCGTTGCTTGGGTTAGCATGCCATCATTAACTAATACCCTGGCTTAACAACAAAGGATGCCGTTGCTGTTAGGAAAATCTGGTAAGTGCAATAACTATTATCTCATGATAACATACTTTTAAAAGCTAGCTAGTAGTGGAAAAGTGGACCCACTAATGTAGGAAGTGTACTAACCCTATAAGCTAAGTAATGTGTGAAGTTACTGATTTGGACTTGGTTGAAGTAGAAGTGAAGGTCAGAGAGGTCCACTTGGCTGTGAAAGTGGGGTTCTTGATTGTCTGACTCAACTTTAGCTTACCATACTGACCCAATCACTTCCTGCAACCTGTAGTTTTCTTCAAAGGGGAAAAAAAGAAGGAACCTGAAGCCACTAGTGTAACCTGAAAACTCCTCCCCCACAAACTTGCATTATTGAAGTAAAAGCCTAAACCAGAGCCAATTTGTCTCTAAAGAGGATCTCCATGAAATGATAGGACGCACTAAAACTTATCGATCACTAGCTTTTGCAAAGTGGAAAGATTTTTCGAGCCATTTGCTCAGAGAAAACGAAGAAATAGTGGGGGAGATCAGAGTCCTACCTAACAATATATTTTTCTCTCTTTTTTCCACTAGATAGACTTGGGTTCTGGTTTTAGTAATTAGCATTTGTTTATGTTCTCCAGAACCTGCCAAATCATTCCCTATTCGCTTTTCCAGTGGATATTCCTTTCACCTTACCCTAAAAGTGAAAGGGTTTTCTTGGTTGATCAGGCAACCCTCATCCTGCTTAAACACGAATATAACAGAGGATTGTTGGGGAAATCCATTTATTCTCCACAACTTAATTAAAAATTGGTCCCAGCCATGATTATTTTTTATGGATACAATAAAACATTTTTGTAGATCATTAAAGTTGAAGATTGTCTGTTTATCATACATACACTAAAACTATTCTTTTCCTTTTAATATTGGCAATGAGACTCCCACTATTAGATTTCAACCAAAAATGTCTGGAAAGTCGAATGTTGGAGCTTGTGATCTCAAGATAATCTCTCGGGCTTCCTTCAAGATCCTATTGAAAAAGGAAGTTCAATTGGAAAACAGTCTTAAAGCAGAACCAAGAACATGGGTAGGGATATATGGATGATAATAGGAACAAGAAGAGAATGTCAAAACACCATAGAAAACGTGGGAGCAACAATTTCTAAGGTGTATATCTTAGTATTTTGGTATGGCGTCTTACGGTCTACAAGAATATATGACCAACTTTTTCTTCCTAAAACTCTTATTAGTTTTCCATACGTCAGGAAGACCAGCCAATTGGCTTAGAAAAGTCAAGGAAAATATCGTATGTATCTGGTAGGCACAGAACTTGCGTTGCAGACAGGTTGTAAACTTGTAGCTCAAAGGTATATCCGTCTAGTGACGTTGTGTGGCCAAATTTAAGTCACGGTCTTGTTTTGAGCAACAATCTAGAAGGGCTCTGCAGTCACACACACACGTATATATATGTGTGACCAAACTTAAGTCACGGTCTTGTTTTGAGCAACAATCTAGAAGGGCTCTGTAGTCACGGTCTTGTCTTGTCTTCTTTTGCCCTCAAGAAGTCCCTTAGGTTGATGCATATATTTCCACAAAATGGTGGGACTAGGTTGATAACATATATTTCCACAATAGTCGCCAACCAATGGAAGATTTTTTTTTTGTGTTTTTGTTTTTCTCTTTTGTCCTAACGTGAGCATAATAAAGCTTCAAGTATGAGAGGGCAAGAAGCATATGCCTTTCCCTTGATGGTACACTAAACAATGGAGATGGTGCTTATGGATCTCCAAATCTTTTTTATGGTGTTTGACAGATAATGGATTGGGATTATTTGTAGGGTTAATTTCTAAGTCCATAGTCCTGTTACATCCATTATGTGCCATCAACATCTTAATGAAAACAATACCACTCGAAGGGCAATATTTTGTTGATAAACCTAACTTTTTTCAGGAGATTTGGTGGATCAAAAGTTGTTTTAGGTTTAATTAGCTAAGATCTGAAGGATTAGTATTATAGCCACCTGCTTACTACCACTCTACTTTGCCCATTTGCCTGACCCATCTAATGAATATCGTATGGATCGGAGAAAAAAAAAAGAATATCGTATGGATCATGGTCAGTCATGGTTAAGCTCAGGGTAGGAGGTACAACCACTGTCGGCGTCCCTCCTAATTTGTTTTTTGTCTGTATAGAGGGAGGGAAGAAAAATGAAATGGAAACCGCAGCTATACGTTAAGAGCAAAGGCCAAGATCCACCCTATCTTTCCTCCCCCATATAATGGTCCAGCATTTGAATGTTTGAACTTTTAAGTTCCAGCCATTTCTTCTTTAAGCGTTACATGGATGCGAGCGCAGCCTCTATACTCAACCGCCTGCTATACAGCCGAACCCACAAGGCCCAAACTCAACCCGCCAGCGCCAAAGCCTTGACGAACACCGTCCTCAATCTCCTTAAACGGGGTGATCTCCAGAAAGCCGTTTCGGTTCTTTTTGCTTCCCCAGTCCCTTTCCCTTATACCCTTTACGCGCGTCTCTTCCAAATCTGTTCTGCAACTCTCGCCATAGTCGAGACCCGGAAGGTCGAGTCCCATTTGGTCACCTTCTCCCCCACACCGCCAGTCTTTCTTTTGAACCGGGCAATTGAGGCGTATGGAAAATGTGGGTCCTTGGTTGATGCAAGGGAGCTATTTGAGGAAATGCCTCAACGGGATGGGGGGTCGTGGAATGCTATGATTACCGCGTACGCGCACGGTAGGTGCCCCGAGAAGGCCATGTCATTGTTTTCAAACATGAATAGATCAGGAGTTTATGCGAGCGAGGTCACGTTTGCGAGTGTTCTTGGGTGTTGTGGTGCGGTGTTGGCGCTTCTTCTTTCGAAACAAATTCACGGGCTAATTGTGAAATATGGTTTCCGTGGGAATTTAATCTTGGAGAGTTCACTTGTTGATGTATAT
This sequence comes from Myrica gale, assembly GCA_963930655.1. Taxonomy (NCBI): domain Eukaryota; kingdom Viridiplantae; phylum Streptophyta; class Magnoliopsida; order Fagales; family Myricaceae; genus Myrica; species Myrica gale. The sequence continues at coordinate 1,879,441 of OZ005599.1, forward strand.
GGGAAATGTCAGGTTATTGACGATGCACGTAAAATGTTTAATGAGATCGAGAATCCAACTGCTGTTTCTTGGAATGTGATTGTGAGGCGGTATCTTGAAATGGATGATGGAAAGGAGGCGGTTTTTATGTTTTTCCAGATGTTCCCAGCAGCTGTTAGGCCCTTGAATTTTACGTACTCTAATGCCCTTATTGCTTGTTCACGTATATCCGCACTAAAGGAGGGGATGCAAATTCACGGAGTTGCAATTAAAGTGGGTTTCGAGGATGATCAGGTTGTGACAAGCTCTCTCATTGATATGTATGTCAAGTGTGGGAAATTACAGAATGCTTGGGGGGTATTTGAACAGCCTGGTTCAAAAGATTTGATTTCTTGGACTTCAATTGTGTCAGGGTATGCAATGAGTGGAAAAACTGGAAAGGCAAGGGAGCTCTTTGATCAGATGACTGAACGCAATGTGGTCTCCTGGAATGCGATGTTGGCAGGGTACACCTGTGCCCTCCAATGGGAAGAGGCCTTGGACTTTGTGATTTTGATGCGCAATACAACCAAAGACATTGACCATATCACACTTGGGATGATACTAAATGTGTGTGCTGGCCTTTCAGATGTTGAAGTGGGAAAACAGGTCCATGGTTTTATCTATCGAAATGGTTTCTTTTCAAATCTCACTGTTGGCAATGCCCTTCTTGACATGTACGGTAAATGCGGTAACTTGAGAAGTGCCAGAGTATGGTTTCACCAGATAAGTCAATGGAGGGATAGTATTTCGTGGAATGCTTTGTTGACTAGCTATGCTCGTCATGGCCGGAGTGAACAGGCCATGACGATTTTCTCAGAGATGCAGTGGGAGGCTAGACCAAGTGTTTTTACATTTGGTACCCTCTTGGCATCTTGTGCAAATACTTTTGCTCTTCAGCATGGCAAACAAATTCATGGATTTATGATTAGAAGTGGTTATAAGATGGATATTGTGATCAGAGGAGCTTTAGTAGACATGTATTCAAAATGCAGTTGTCTGGAGTTCGCTCTCACCGTTTTTAAAGAGGCAGGTTCAAGGGATGTAATTATCTGGAACTCTATTATTTTTGGATGTGCTTACAATCAAAGAGGGAGAGAGATACTTGAATTGTTTAGTTTAATGAAGGAGGATGGCATAAAGCCAGACCGTGTCACCTTTCAAGGTATTTTGCTTGCTTGTATATATGAAGGCCTGGTTGAGTTAGGAACTCGGTATTTTAACTCGATGAGCGATGAGTATTATGTCATGCCATGGTTGGAGCACTATGAGTGTATGGTTGAACTTTATAGTCGGTACGGGCGAATGGATGAGCTTGAGAATTTCGTCAAAAGCATGGCATGCGAACCCACTGTTCCAATGTTGACAAGAGTATTCAATGTTTGTAGAAAACATGGGTGCTTGAGGCTGGGTGAATGGGCTGCTGAACGATTAAATGAATTGAGTCCTTCAACTCCACTAAAATTTGAGTTTGTGGTTGGAGAGAGGTAGTAATCAGGATAATTGCATAATCATGCGAAGCAGATATATTCCCTCATTTCAGGTTCTGCATCCTAAACTGCCCTTTGCAGGTAGACATGAGGGCATTTGCTTCAAAATGTTTCGTTCTACATATTGGTATTTCATTCTTCTTTATTTCTCCAAAACATACTGTTGCGCTTACATAATCAAGTTGCATCGTAATTTTAACAACGGGCCTCCCAGTGATATTGATCACTGTTGAAACCCTTTTACAATGTCTCTTACAGGATAAGGAATTGTGGAGGCATCTCCATTGGTGTGACCTACTGCTTTACGCATAATGCAATGGCAGGTTGGATCCGGTGGATGTCAAAACATATGGAGAGATGATTGGCTGCCAAGCAAAATCGATGCGGTTCCCAATGACTCTTCCTTTTGTTCTCATTCCCAGGCTTTGTTGGTGAGTTGGTGGACACTCCTGGAGTTGCTTTAAGTGTCTTTCCAGGCTGCACTTAAAAGTAAGGAACTTCTCTCAAACCATCTTTCTGAGATTCTTCCATTTGTTCCTACTATGTGCTAACCAATCCCTCCCTTCTATGGGGTTGATATTCGTTTTTCAGGTTTTAATGCATTCAGGGTTTCGAGAAAGCTAATAAGATTAGAGGGAAAGAACACAGACAGTTATTTGGTTGGTTTTCATTAGCAAAAGAATGATAGAGCTGAAAGCACCTGAGCTGCTAGCAGTGGTTCTTATGTGGTAATAAACTCCACGGCAAGTTTGCAACAGTCTTCATTCTTTGTTTGTTCTCTCTTCACAATCGTAGGTTACTTTCATTGTAAAATTCAAAGATCTTGGAGAATTTTCAAGATTAAAGATCAAATTATTGGCCGAGTTTAATGGGGCAAATGGATTTGGTTGGGAAATAAAATTTATGCCTGCCCACCCGTTTGTATAATTTCTTAGAGCATATGTTTTTTTTTTGTAATTTTTGGGCAGCTGCGCCACCCTTCTCTCTTGTTTGCTAATTGCTTGTGCTAACTGCAGCGTGAGCGGTGCGCCGACTGTGAAAACACTTTGCAAAACACAGACATGCACCAGCCGGGAATCGAACCCGGGTCTGTACCGTGGCAGGGTACTATTCTACCACTAGACCACTGGTGCTTTATGATCGTCATCTCTGGGAAATTGTAGTAACAACCCTAAGATATTGAAAATAAAAAGATATTTTGACAAATTCTCATACCTCATAAGCTCAAAAAAAAAAGACCAAGTGCATATTATTGAAATTTTTTAAATCGAAAAATATTGTTGTTCAAAAATTTTAATCTCAATAAAATAACTATACAAAATTTTTTCTTTATCATCACTTTTCACACTAAATAAATAAATAAAAAAAGACCAAGTGCATATTATTGAAATTCTTTATCATCCGGATACTGCAAGTCACGTCCTGAATCTGTTGAAGGAACCAGATGACTTCTCACTATCGGCGTTGATTTCAGGCTAAGCAAAATTGTGGTAGAATGAGTGATGCAAGGAGAATATTTGATAACAAAAGTAATCCATGTGTCGTCTTATGGAATTCACTAATTTCTGGATATGTTTACAGCGATGAGGGAACTGAAGCATTGGTTCTCTTCAATCAGATGCGGAGAAAGGGCACGAGGCATATTGCTTCAGGACTACAAATGCCTTTTCTTTTCGCCTTTTAGAACATGGATCCTTAAAAGGTAGCTGTTCACTAGAATATTTTCTCAAACAAAACATCAAGGAAATCCCTCCTTAGTTTTCCTCTGGGAAAACTTGTTTCCATGAGATACAAAAGAGACGAGATTAATGGACTTCCTTACACATGACATGCAAAGAATGGAAAAGAAAGAATCAGTGCAGAACCTCAACCTACTGGCCCAGTTTTCATCCATTGTTTTAAGTCGAGTAGCTTATTTTAATCAATATAATGATTTCTTTTTCCAGGGATTATTTGTGAAGGAGATAAGAAACGATAACTCCAAAAGGAGTACGCTTTAAGCCTTTAACACTCGACTCTCTCTCTCGCTCGGGTTCTTGGATATTTTAATTTTTAACCAGTTAGTGGTTTCCTTTTACCGCGTGAAAGAAAAAGATAAAAAAGGGATAAATATATTTTGTGCCTATAATTATTGATTTCAATTTTTTATATTTTCTGTTAAATTTGTTAGTTAATTTACATAAAATGATTTTTTATTGTGAAAATGACATTTTTGTGCATATAATTTTTTTTACAGTAATCATATGAAGGTGAAATTGTAATTTTGAAGTAAAAATAAATTTAAGATGTGATAAAAAGAATATATTATGGTGTAAAGTGTACGGTTAAAAGTGTATCTAAAACAAAGCTAAGAGAAGAGGAAAAAAAACACCGAAGGGTGAAAGACAGTATCGTTACGCTGACCATTTGACTATAAGTGGATTCTTGACCACCCTGTAAAAGGGCCATTGGGAAGTTAGCCGTTCTTTTATTTCGGTGGAGGGAATTACCGCTGAAGTTGTTCACATAAACGATCGTTCATATTCCGAACTGTTCCCGACTGGTTGCTTCAGCAAATGAACAAGAAGAAGAAGCAGAGCCAATGCCAAACTTGTAATGTGCACCTATATACATTTGTAATCTCTTTATAGTACGTAGTGTCAGAGCATTTGCATGTACCCATTTCTAAAGCAAGTTCAAGGTCCTCCAAGAACTTCGATTTCCTATTACTCTGACCTTATAGACCACTGCTTATCGCTCAAGTCTTCAAATTTTGCCAAAACCATTCATGCTCCGTTGGTAAAATTAGGGTTGGATAGCCATACTTTTCTCGGGAATCGTTGTCTCGACGTATACTCTCAGTTTGGTACTTCGAGTGATGCCTTGAAAATGTTTGATGGAATTTCTGAGAAGAATTGTATATCTTGGAATATATGCTTGAAGGCGTTGTTTCAATCTGGCCATGTTGAAAGGGCAGACTGGTTGTTTAATGAAATGCCAGTGAGAGATGCTGTTAGTTGGAACATGAGGATTTCGAGTTATTTTTCATGTGGGTTTGTCGATAAATCATTGGAGACTTCTAGGGAGATGCAAAATGCTGGAGTGCGACCAAGTGGGTTCACATTGTCAATTTTGATTTCTCTTGTGTCGTCTGCTCATTATGGTAAGCAGATTCATGGTCGACTGATTCGTGATGGTCTGAGTTTATGGAATGTGGTGCTTGAGAATTCATTGATTGAGATGTATGGGAAGTTTGGTCTACTTGATTATGCCTTTGGTGTGTTTTTGACTATGGAGGAATTGGATACACTCACTTGGAACTCTTTGATTTGTGGTTGTCATAGGTCTGGGTACGGACAATTGGCACTGGATCAGTTCTATTTAATGAGAACCACAGAGCATTCGCCCGATCAGTTTACCATATCGACAGTCATCAGTGTCTGTTCAAATTTGCAAGATTTAGAAAAGGGTAAGCAGATTTTTGTCTCTGCATCAAAGTGGGATTTAATTCTAATAGCATTATATCGAGTGCTGTTATTGATCTGTTTTCTAAATGCAACATATTGGAGTATTCAGTCCAGCTCTTTGAAGATCTACATCAATGGGATTCAGCACTTGGCAATTCCATGATTTCAAGCTATACAGCACATGGTTTCGTGGAGGATGCTTTGCAACTCTTTGTGAGGACTTTGGGGGAGAACCTGAGGCCGACTGAGTTCACGCTAAGCATTATTCTAAGTACAGTTTCCACTCTTCCGCCAGCAGAGCAGGGCAGTCAAATTCATGCTTTGGTTGCAAAATTAGGTTTTGAGTCGGATGCAGTGGTTGCTAATTCACTCATAGAAATGTATGCTAAATTTGGGTTGATTAATGATGCCACAAAAATTTTCGCTGATATGGGTGTACGAGATTTGATAGCTTGGAACACTGTGATTTTGGGTTTGACAAACAATGGTAGAGTATATGAGACCCTGCACATTTTTAAGGGACTAGTTCGGGAAGGTCTATCACCAGATCAAATCACACTAGCTGGAGTGCTATTGGCTTGCGAGTGCGGGAATTTTGTTGATGAAGGAGTGACTATTTTTTCATCAATGGAGAAAGAATATGGAGTTCCACCCAGCCACCCAGGGATGAGCTTTACGCTTGCATAGTGAAGTTGTTGAGTAGGGCTGGTAAGTTTAAAGAAGCAATAGACATTGTAAACACAATGCATTATGAACCTAGTTCTAGCATATGAGGATCAATTCTTCGTGCTAGTGTGATTCATGGAAACTTGAAGCACACTGAAAGAGTTGTAGAGAGGATGATGAAGTTGGAATCGCAGTCATCTCTGCCTTATATGGTTTTGGCTAAGGCATATGAGATGACGGGCAGATGGGAGAGCATGGCTCGAGTTAGAAGGTCCATGAAACATAAAGTGGTCAAGAAGGTTACTGGATGCAGTTGGATTGGGATAAGAGACCGCATATATACGTTTAGTGCAGACCAATTACAGCATCATGGAGGCAAAAACATTTATTTCGTGTCGAGTTTATTGGTTTGGGAGATGGAGGATATTGAAGGTTGTTTACATCAACAGTATGATGGGGGATGCTGAAGGGTAGGAAGAGTCAAGTGGATCACATGAGCCGATAAAGATAATGGATATAGATTGTTTTGTTTCAGTTTACCTTGTTATTGCCATAATTATTTTGTGGCATGCCAGGTTTTGGAAGACCAATATGTACAGTTAACATTGTGAAAGTATTTGGTTATACCTTAAAATTGAATCAAAATTCATTTTGAGTTTTTCTTTGTGGTTGAGCTTGCTTTTGGTGCTCTTGTCTTAATATATTCATCTAGTTCTTACATCCAGTTGATTTTAGTGCATGGATATATAAGATAAAGAAAACTAGAGTGTTTGATTCATCTTTTGGGGTAATGCATTGAGCTCCTTATAATTGATTTTCTATAAAGGTGAATTCAACTATTCTTTGAAAGAACATTATTCTAACTTGAGATGGAAAAATCTAATTTTAAAAGTGGACCGACTCTGATTTCAAACTATTTTAAATTCTTTTGTAGTTCGGTACATGGTAGGAATTGTTTTTAACCTGAGGTAAAATTATGCCAAAAGTTTATTTCTTTATAACCATTTTCATGATTCCCTTTATGGCGGTTGTTGATCACCAGTTTTTTAGTTGCTTCTGTATTTTTAACACCTCAACTTTAATAACAGGGGTATTTACGTCTTTTTAAGGTAATTGTTAATTTCAAACTTTAAATACAGGATTAGTCCTAAATTAGTTCTAAAGATAATTTAAAAGTCAAGGCTAGAGATTTTAATCCTATGTTTGATAGAGGTAGATTTATTTGCTACCAACACTTTGTCTTGAATTCGAGGAAGAAAAGATTGCAGCTACTTCTCAAGCCCCACCGCCAATCTTGCAAGACCGAAAAGCATAAGAGATCTCATATCAATTGAATGAAAATTGATTGCTTTTGTAAGGAGTTGTTAGGTTTAAGTTGCAAAGCATAAGAGCTACGTAAGTAGATATATACGATTATGCAATTTTTCTTGCAAAGCAAAATGTTAAATTTTTTGAAAAAGGATATTTGATATATAAAGACCCTTCTTTTGAAGCCTCTTTTAACCCACCATATATTTGCTTACAAAGTAAATATTTTGTTATGAATGCTATGAGATAGCTATATTCATGTTATGAAAATATTAAGCAAAAGAACCCCCAAGGGTTTGGTGTGGTGGTAAGGCTTCGGCTTGGGTTCTAACATGTCCCAAGTTCGAGCCCCAACATCCCCATTATCGCCCTTGACTTATCTGCTCCCTGGGTTGTGGGGTCGGTCCAGTGGGCCGGGGTTTGTACTTCAGGGTTGGGCCAAAAGGGTCCGGCTTTGGAGAATTTCCTCGTCATCAAAAAAAAAAAGAAAATATTAAGCAAAAGAAAAATGAAATGATGAATGAATGCATGTGAATATTTTGACGCCATAATTTCTCCAAGTTTTTTTTTCTTTAAATTATGAAATCATATTATTTTTATTTAACTCTATAGCATGTTGTGACATTCCTTACCCTATCTGGGAAGAGATTGTTACAATATTTGAAAGAAGTTTGAGATAATGTACTCTAGATTCATGATAGTGACTTGGCAAGATCAATTTGGCATCATATTCTAAAGCAATTACAAACTGCAGATTTATATTTCTTGACATTTTGTGCAGCCAAGTTGATGATTGTGCTTTTACTGTTGTATGGTTTAATTCATATTCAGGTGGGACTATATATTTCAAAAGATGTCGTAGTAAAGAATCTTGATGTCATTATTTCTCTATTTTTGTTTGAATTTGTATAGCTACACATAACTATTTGGATCTTGGAGTGTAGTAGAGATCATTAGTGCTTTATTGCGGATGGCTGAACTTGAGGTTCATAATGCCGTATGGGTCTTGCACCACTAAAGCTATGGCAGCATTTTTATGGGTGTTTGTGGTTTTGGCCCTTTGGGGTCCACATTGTGCGGGACAAAATATTATGACAGAGACACTCGGATCAAACCCTTTTATATTTTGTTTTTCTTGCATATGTTCCAGGACTGCAAAAGGTAAGCAGGTATTTATCTTTTGGGAAAAAACTTATTTCTTTTGAGCGTGAATTTTATTAATAAGATATAAAATAATAATAAAAACAAAAAATAAAGCTTATATATGAGAATTAAAGTCAAATTAGCTAACCAAATGTGCACGTTAGCTTTCCCTGTTCTGAGTTATTTTCTATTCCATACCAAACATGTGTTGCTCTTTTTTTTTTTTTTTTTTTTATCACTCAGCATTTAAACATGGCATGTCGTACCTACTTCTTTTATACGTTGTAACCCTTGGGCCTTGAGTTCTTCTGCTTATTTTTTTTCTAAATACATTGAGATAATTATCCCTAAAACTTATAATAAATTAACTTAATTTAAGGATAAGACCCTCATGACAAGTCTATGAACCTTTCCAGAGTAGTCCTGTCCTGTCTCCATTTGTACCACAGGTCCACAAAAATGATTTCTAGAATGGATTTTTCAAAATTCTACTTATTATTTTTAATTGGCTAATTTTTTTTACCTATTTAATAGTTTATTCTTTCTTTAATATAATAGCTTGACGTGAATTAAGCCGAATCATTTAATCATCCATAATTATAATGATCCGTTACGAGCTCTCGCTCCCCTAGATGTAGTCAGTTTTCTAAGCTGCACATTAAACGCTTCAATGAATATTTATTTTTTTTTCTTGAAGAGAGAGTTTTTGAGGAACAAAACTGTCCCTGACAGTGACACGACCATACCCAAGATCAGTATCAAGATGACGCGCCCCCACCCACCTTGGATTACGATGAAATGGAAAGACACGTCCAGCAAACTTCCATAACTCCTCGTCGATGGGCAAGAATCCATGAGTAAAGGCGTGTGAGAATTGAACTTCTCAGACCCAAACGTGTTTTAATTCCAAATTTGGTTCACTCTTTCTAAAGGATTAAGCTTAATATATCATAATTGGACCAAACTAAAGGATTAATCTTAAATGGACCAAACTAAAGGATTAAGCTTTTAGATTGAAGCCATGCTATAATTATGACTCCACAGAAGACGACGTGTTCATCTCCCCCAACATTATTGTTGTTTAATTTCTTTGACAAATTATCTTACAGGGCTCAGCAACATCTATACATATCCTCCCAGTCTTGTTCATCTTCTTTATCATTAACTTTCACTCTGTTTTTTTGTGAGAAAGAGCTGAATATCTATTCTCATGGCAATTTGGTTGGCGAGGTCAAGAATCATCTTCCATCGTCTAAGCAAACAGATGGGTATTCTCGGAGTTGTCCACAATAATAATTCATGGAAAACTTCTTCCGTTCACTCTTCTGGTTCTTCTGCAATGTCACGTGGCGACAAATATGGGAAACCACACGCATTTATGGGCACCTCAGCCTCCCGTTTCCACCTTCAACGTTTCAAATCCACTGAAGTTGAGAGCGAGTTGGATTCGCAGTACATCAACGAGAACGATGATGATCAGGTTATGTATATGCTGCTTTTCTTGCTCTGTTGTTTGGAGACTTTCTAAAAGCATTGTGGAAAGTTACTCTTTTTTTTACTCATTGGCAATCTGGTTCTCTTTCCACATTTTTTCTCTCGTTTGGTCTGTTTTGGACAGATCATGCTTGTGGGGAATAAATATAGCGTGTATCATTTTGTCCCTTTTGAGATGGATGATAGTTATTCTTTATATCTATTATCTTATTTAGAAAATTTCCGGGTAAAGTTCTAAAGAGGAAAGATTAGTTTATTGACTGGATTTCCTGCAGAATTAATACGAATTAGGTCTTTTTGAAACAGAATCCAAAGGTTTGAATTTCCCTCATCTGTTCCATTCGGACGAGAAACTCTTCCAACCAAAAGGAGAGAGCGAGAGAGAGAGAGAGAGAGAGAGAGAGAGAGAGAGAGAGAGAACTTATTCGGCCAATCCTCGCTGATTGTTTAATTTGTTTTAGATCCATCTTATTGATCAAGCCAATAAAGCTAGAGAACTGAGAGACTCGAGAGAAATTGCCTGACGTGGGACTCAGGGAAGGATAAAATTGGTTAAGTCGTGTGGGGCGGACATTGTTCCATTTACTACTAGAACTCTTATAGAGGCATGTTTTATCAGAGCAACGTGTTCGTTTACTCTTTTACCAACTCGAACACTACATTACAACAGGGTAAGAAATTAACGCCTGTAGTCTGTAGATGTATGTGTATCAACAGATGTTGTTTCGTGTTTCAGTATAATCTTGCTCCACATTATTTGGGGATAGCTTCAGGCACTTCTTTGTGTTAAGTTCTTTGGGAATTACTTTTTCTTTTCAAATTTCGAGTTAATATGAATTTCACTGGGGTCACATTTTGGATCTGTTTATGGAGCAGCAGGTCTTGGATTTTCCAGGAGGGAAGGTTGCATTTACTTCTGAAATGAGTTTCATTTCGGAATCTGACGAGAAGAGGATTCCTTGTTACCAAGTTCTTGATGACAATGGAGAGCCAATCGGGTCCAAAAGCTCCGTACAGGTATCTCTCAAATTCCTTGTTACTATATGTGTTCTGTTTCGGACTTTCTTATAACCAGGTAAAACAATGTTTGTAGGGTCAATTTTGAACTGAATCAAACGTGAGCAAAAGCTCAAAAATTTCAGATAAGAACAAGAAGACAGTTTGAGTTCTTTGCTTGCTAAAAAAACATAATATCCAGTTAGTAAAAAGGATATGTAAGCTATCAGGATTCATCAGAGCTTTTAGAAGTTTGTTTGTGACGGGACTAATTGTTCAATAGATAAGCAAGGAAGTGGCAGTAAAGATGTACAGTTACATGGTCACCCTGCAAATGATGGACAACATATTCTACGAAGCACAAAGGCAGGGTAGAATTTCCTTTTACCTGACCACATCAGGGGAAGAAGCAATCAACATTGCATCAGCGGCTGCGCTTACTGCAGATGATCTTGTCTTGCCTCAGGTAAGCTTGTTATGTCCATAACCTTATCTCTAGGACTGGATGATGCGGATAGTAGACACCTGAAGGCTGCTTAACCTTCCTAACTCATTGGGAACATATGCTTTTAAGTTCAATGTTCAAATAGCTTCTATCTATTTCTGCTGATCTTACTTTTTTGGCCCTCACATTCTCCATCCTAGCATCTTCAGCTTTCAGTTAACAAACAGTCCTCAGTAGTTTCTCTCTTGATTCCTCGTTAACATGTTCTCAAATAGGTTGAATTGGATGGATTGAAAGGGTTGTGAAGAAAATTGTGGCAAAGTTACATGGAAATAAGCTTTCCCATATTAAATATTTACTCGATGAAATTGAGTTATGTAAGCTGTTAAGTTCAACATCTTCGACTCTTACAGAAAGACAGACAAACAATTTTCATCTAATTGTTTTTTTGGGATTTTCCTTGGTCCTAGACCTGGAATACAGAAATGGAGGAAGCATATCGGGGTGATGAGGGTTTTGTTAACTGAAATCTGCTATCTATTGACCTTTTATGCCCCCAAAATTAATGCAAGTGGGTACATGTCTGATGTAATGCTAGTACCGGGAGCCTGGAGTTCTCTTGTGGCGTGGATTCACACTGCAAGACTTTGCAAACCAGTGCTTTGGAAACAAGGCTGATTCTGGAAAAGCCAGACAGATGCCTATCCATTATGCCTCGAAGAATCTCAACTATTTTGCTGTGTCATCACCTATGGCGTAAGATATTAACACCTCATCACCACACTTTAATCTTTGTCATCTGTAGAATTCTCGATGTTAATTTTTGAGAATAACCAACGCTATATTACTTTATCACTCATAATGCTTCTCAGCACACAACTTCCTCAAGCCGTGGGTGTTGCTTATTCTCTTAAGATGGATGGAAAAAATGCATGTGTCGCCACTTATTGCGGCGATGGCGGAAGTAGTGAGGTGACTGAACAATAAACTCTTGCTCCTCTCACTCTGAAAGTTATGATAAACGATGTTGAAATTCACATTAGTAACTTGTAACTGGTGTTTCAGGGAGATTTCCATGCTGCTTTGAATTTTGCAGCAGTTATGGAAGCCCCTGTCCTTTTCATTTGTCGGAACAATGGGTGGGCTATTAGTACTCCTATAGAAGACCAATTTCGAAGTACTCTGCGTCCCCTATCTCTGAGTTCCATATATATAATATCAGACCCTCGTGGAGGTTTGAGTTTTTTCTTTGTTGTGCTAATTATCCATGTTTGGCAGGTGATGGTCTTGTTGTTCGGGGACGAGCTTATGGAATTCGAAGCATCCGGGTAGATGGCAATGATGCTCTTGCAGTATATAATGCAATTCACACTGCTCGTGAAATGGCTATAAGAGAACAGCGCCCACTATTAGTGGAGGTGGGGCTAAATAAACTTATTTTTGGTGTTTGTTGCATATGGAGAAGGGTGCGAGTGTGACCCTTTTTGCATAGGGCCCCAGCCCTTCTTACCAATGACATTTCTAAATAGGCGATGCAGAGGAAGTTGTGTATTCCAAATTGTGATTTTCTCTGCTGTTTATTTAACTTTCAGGCCCTCACATACAGAGTAGGACACCACTCCACATCTGATGATTCCACCAAGTATCGGCCATTAGATGAGATCAAATACTGGAAAAAGGCACGAGACCCTGTAAATAGATTGAGGAAATGGGTAGAAGGGAATGGCTGGTGGAATGAAAAATATGAATCCGAGCTTCGAAGCAGCATCAGAAAGCAGGTGCATGCATGTTGATATGCCATTTGATACAATCTCCATTGAATTGGACAACCCCTTCCGACGCTCTTTCTAATAAAATTTATGTTTTGCAGCTACTGGAATCAATTCAAATTGCAGAGAAGATAGAAAAACCTCCACTTTCAGACTTGTTCACTGATGTCTATGATAATCTGCCGTCAAATCTTCAAGAACAGGAGAAACTACTTAGAGAAACCATCGAGAGAAATCCGCAAAACTACCCATTTGATATTCCTATTTAGAAAAAACGCAGATGATTAAGAGAGGTTCATGAAAGCTTATATTGATGAGTAAATTTATATATAATTCAAAGAATTCACAATTAAGCATTTTCCATAATCATGGGCGCGGTGTTGGCATCAGAGTACTGAAATAGAACCCTTAAAGTGTTGCAGCACTCCCGAAAGTAAACTCAAGGCCAAACCATGATCTGTGTAAAGGTGACCCCGGGATTATTATTTTTTTCTTTCTGAATAACATTGCTTCATAGGTTATACGTGCTCATGCAGAGCCAAACTATTACAGTTCAGTACATTGTCGGGTAAATTATTAATACATATCTCTCTTATTACATTCTCCTCAGCACTCCAATTAACTTGCTTATGTGTGAAAGTGTTTGTAATGTTGGCATAATTTTCCATGATCAAAACAATCCTTTGTTAAATGTAATTTTCCATTTGTAGATGTGTAAATGCAACTTGATTAAGTTTGGAATGATGTGGAGCTAAGGAGAAAGTTTCTGGAAGGTGCTGGGTGCATCTAGAATGGTTGGAAGTTGGTTACGGAGCTGTTAGACAGATTTTCAGTCGGCTGGGTTAGCCTTGGGTCAGCTTAGCGAGAAAATTGCAGATAACGTAATAACCTTCTAGAAAATTGCCCAGTCATCATAACTTTTTCGTTTTGACTTATTTGCCCTCACTAAAGTCATATACCACTTTCCCAAATGCTTTGGATGGACTACTCATCGTCTATTCTCTCGAAACTTCAAGAAATCTCTCTGTACTCGATTTCCCCCAATTCTCTCTTGTGCAAAATTTCTGTTCTAACCAGATCTGATTGTGAGAGTGAGTAAATCTTCCCTCTGGTGGAAGATCAGTGAGCCTTGTCGTCGACTGAAGGCTGGAAGTTCTTAGTTCGTTGCTATTGAAGATTCACATCACCAAGAGTTGAGTTTCTTGAGTGGGTTCTCAAGAAAAGTTGTAGCTGAAAGTTTCAGAGGAACCTCAAGCCCACGAGTTCGTGGGATCTGCTGTAGAACGAGCACCAGAGTTGCTGGTCTTCGAGTGGGTGCTGGGCACCAACCCAATTCGGTGGATTTGGGTGATTTTACATAGGAAAAGGGGTCTTGAGGCCAAAAGGTTTTTGGTTAAGATCACCATTGTAAAATTCGGACGTTCTAGTGGAAAGACTTGGTGGAAACACCCGGAGTGTTTTTTTTTTCTCAGAAGACGTTCTTCTTGAGAAATTTTTCACTTCGTTACCAAAAATTTCTGTGTTGATTCTTTTCTCTTCTTTCTTGATATTTTTGCAACTAACTATTTCTTGTTGATTATTTTGCAGATCTGAAAGATATTGGTAACTTGAAATTGTCAACTTAGTGACTATTGAATTCTGTCCGAATCTTTGTTGGTTATTAGTCTTAGAAGTGTTGAATATTGTTGCTTAAGAGTTTGAATTTGTATTGTTGGGTCTGAGAATATTTCTTGTGTGAAATAGGTTCAAGAAATCCTTTATATGTTAAGTGTTGCTTGCTGAAATTTGGATAGGCTGTTGTTGTGATATTATTTCTTGAAGTGCAGTTTTTAAATTGCTGAAAAATCATAATTAAGTTGATCATATTGTTGCTGACTATATTTCATTATTGTTAATTGATAGTTGTCAAAGTTACATGTCAATCTTGATTTTTCTGTTTTGAGTCTTTGATATATTGAGTAGTGATTGCTGCTGTAATTGTTTCTCTAAAAGCTATTTGGTCAAGATTGAATCATTCTTAATTTGATTGTTTGAGGTTGCTGTTAAGTGCTTATATCATATTGTTTGAATAGGTTTAATAGTGCAAGTGTATTAGTTTTTGAACTTGGTTTTCTGTGGTCTTGTAAAGAGAGGTGTATTAGTTTTTAAATACCTATTCACCCCCCCTCTAGGTATATTCTAGGGTCTAAACGTAGTTTCAACTGGTATCAGAGCCTTATAGTAGATCCTTGACCCTTTGTTACCTAGATGGAAAGGAGTCAATCGCTGTCCGTTCCTCCTTACTTCGATGGCAATAATTATGCCTATTGGAAAGTAAGGATGAGGGCCTTCTTGAAGTCCCTTGATGAACGAGTATGGCACTCGGTAGTAATAGGTTGGTCGACACCCATGACTGCAGCAAAAGTTACTGAAACTGGTACAATCCCTGCTGAGCCTAAAGACATTAGTTTGTGGACTAGAGACGAAATGAATGAATGCACCTATAATAGTCGTGCCTTGCATGCTATTTTCATGGGCATTTCTGCTGATGAGTTCAAACGTATCTCCATGTGTGAAATGGCTAAAGATGCCTGGGAGATTTTAGAAACCACACACGAAGGCACTAAGATAGTCAAAAATTCTAAACTTCAAATGCTTGCGACTAGGTTTGAAGAAATTAGAATGAAAGAAGATGAGACATTCGATGAGTTTTACGCCAAACTCAACGATATTGTTAACTCAACCTTTAACTTAGGAGAAAAAATTCCTGAATTGAGAGTTGTAAGAAAAGTCTTACGATCTCTCACTGAAAAATTCAGAGGTAAAATTACGGCCATAGAAGAAAGCAAAGACCTAGAAAAAATCAGAATTGAAGAGCTTGTAGGTTCATTACAGACCTATGAATTATCTCTGCCTCAAACCAAAAATTCTAAGTCTATTGCTTTGAACTCTTTTGCTGATAATGAATCTGAATGTTCTGATGTGTCTATGGATGATGAGGACATTGCTTTGTTTGTTAGGAGATTTAGAGAAGCTCTTAGTTTTAAAAAGAAGAATAAATGGAAGAAACCACCTACATATTCTTCTAAACATACTGAAAAATCAAGCTGGAAATCAGCTGAAAAAGGAGAAAAAGTTTTTCCTAAAGATTCTAAGAAGAAAAGTTCAAAAGAATTTCAATGTCATGGCTGCAAAGGCTATGGTCATTTTAAAGCAGATTGTCCAACCTTTCTTAAGTCAAAAGGTAAGACTAAGAACATCCCCCGGATATATTCTGATTCTGATTCGTCTTCTTCAAGTGATGATGAATCTGATGGTATGGTTAATTACATGGCTTTTACTTCTTCTATTAATAGCATTGGTGATGTTAGTTTAAGTGATGATGAATTAGAGGATAATGTTGACATTGATGAACCTCTTCAAATTGCCTACAATAGTTTGTTCGAAGAAAGCCTTAAGGTGAAAAGAGAGAACCTTGTGTATTCAAAAAGGCTTAAGAATTTAGAAATTGAAAAAGAAGAGTTATTGGCAAAGAATTGTGAACAATCTATCTTAATTGATAATCTGAAAAATAGTAATGCCTCTCTAGATCTGAAAGTAAAGAACTTGGAAATAGAACTAGAGAAGTCCAATTCTCAACTGGAATATTTTTCAAGTGGTGCAAAGAAGCTTGACATGATGTTAAGTCTAGGAACCTCCTCTAGTGATAAACGTGGATTAGGTTTTAAGAAATCTGATTCTAATTCTTTTATTACTAACAAGCTTGTGTTTGTGCCAGCTACTAGTAAAAAGAAATTTTCAGAGGTCAACAATCAACTGGATGTAAGTTTACCCACTGCTGCTCATGGTAAGAATATTTCACAAACCTCTTATGTAAATTCAAGATCTGTCCCCACTTGTTTCTATTGTGGAAAAAGAGGTCATGTAAGATCAAAGTGTTTTAAATTGAATTCTAGCAATTGTAAGTTTTCAAATTCACTTTCAATTTCAGCTTTTGATAAGTTAGTTTCTCAAGTCTCTACTTTGTCTAAACAAGTTGATCTTATATGTAAGAAAATTGAGTTGAGCAATTTAAATTTTACGAAAAAAATTTGGGTAAGAAAAAAGGATGACACTTGAACATATTATTGCAAAACAAAAAAAACCAATTGGTTGATTTATTTACCAAACTACTTGATGGAATAAGGTTTGAATTTTTAAGAAATCAATTGGTATTTGTTTAATGTTGAAAGTATTTCTTGCATTTTAATTGATGTATAATATGTTGTTGTTGTAAGTTTTTTAGAAGTTTTTAAAGTTCTGGACAAATATTGATTTTTCAAGAGAATTTTGATTTTTTTGAAAATTGTTGATTTTATGAAAAACTGTAATGTGAATTGATAAATCTGATGTCCTTTTGTTTTAAGAGTGTATTGGTATGCTCACACGTGAAGGTAAGAGTTTTTATGGTTTTACTAATGTGTTTTGTGCCTTTAGTTAGTTTACCATATGTGCTATTTTTTTTCCATGTGTCTCTAAAATGCTCTCTACCTCTCACGTACCTTCTCTCTAGCCTATCACTATTTTGCTCATAACATGCTCAAATCTTGCTCATTTGAAGAGATTTTTGTTGGGTTTTGTTCAAAATTCAATCCTCTACGATCTCTAAGGTATTATACTTGATTTTTGTGAGATTTAATGGATGATATATGCTAAATTCGAAGTTCTTGAAAACCCTTATGAGTTTTGTGAAAATTTCTTAGATCTACTTTGTTTTCTTAGCTAAATGCTTAAGAAATCATATGGGCTTTGTATGTGGAGTCATTTGGAAGAAGATTTCATCATTTATATCTCAGATCTACAAGTTTAGTGCTTCAAATTTCAATGTTTTTTGAGAATTTCGGGTTTGACATTTTTTTTTGGAAATGGAAGATTTGTCTTGCTTAAATGAATGGGTATTGTTTCTTCTTTCCTTATAGTGACTGAATATGTTATAAGAATGAGTAGTTTGCATTTGTTGAATATAAAATGAAGTCCACTTCTATTTGTGGAGTCATTGTTCGTACAGGGGGTTACACATTTTTGTGCTTAAATGCTCTCTTTTGGTTATGTGTTCATTTATTATTCTTCATCTATATTGTTTGCAAAATAATGGTTGTTGAATAATTGATGAGGAGTGATGAATATTGCACATATTCAATATATTGAGATTACATTGAGCATATTGTATTGTCTATGTGAGCTGAAAATATATAGTGATGAGCTGGAACTATATTTTGATGTGGATTTCTTGAACAGGTTTTATTGTCTTAAATGTAGATGATATGACTTTGTATTGGATTATTGGTATATTTCTATGAGCTGAAAGTTATATTCAATTTGGAAATGTTCTTGAAATTGATTAAGAACTTTCATGTGTTGGCAATGTGCAAGTATATGTTGTATGTTGACTGAGCTTACTAATTTCACATATTGTGGTTTGTTTTGACTTCAACATATTTGGAAATTTATTTTGAGATGTTGTATTGAGCTAGACTTTGGTTTAAGTTTCAATTGGTATATATAATTGGAGTATGTACATGAAGAAATGCTTCACCTTTTAAGTCCCCTTCTCCTTCATTTAATATTGAGCATCTTCCCTCTGATGAGGAAGATTATGGTAGTATGAGTGATATGGAGGATTAACTCCTTTGTCTTTTCCATGACAAAAAGGGGGAGAAATTAGAGTAAGGGGGAGCTAAATAGTAAAGGGAGCTGAAGCTTATAAGGAACTTATTCTTTGCATATGTAAGGGGGAGTAATGTGGTGTGGTTGGGGAGCTGCTGCTGCTGTTATGGAGTTATGAACTTGAGGGGGAGTTTTTGCTATCTACTATTATGCTATGTTCTGTTATGCTATGTTCTGTTATGAGCTGCTATGTTATGTTTTGCTATAAGCTACTGTTATGAACTTGTGTTGTTGCTATGATATGTTTAAAGTTCAGTTATGCTTAGCTATTATTGCTAGGGGGAGCTTGAACACTTTTGTGTTGTGTTAAGACTTGTTTAAATAGCTAAGTCTTGTTTTTTAGTGATCATCTGTTTTCAGAGTATATTATCTTGAGTATATTGATCACGGTTGAGTTTGAGTGTTTTCTTTTCAGGTACTCAAACCATTAATCAAGTTGCTTAGGGATATTGTTAGAATTTATCTAGGCTGCTTACTAAACTGTAAATCAAGTTCTGTTTTGGTGATGACAGATCTTGGGGTAGGTTTAGGCTTAGCTTAAGGTTTTGTCATGGAAATTGCCAAAGGGGGAGATTGAAAGTGTTTGTAATGTTGGCATAATTTTCCATGATCAAAACAATCCTTTGTTAAATGTAATTTTCCATTTGTAGATGTGTAAATGCAACTTGATTAAGTTTGGAATGATGTGGAGCTAAGGAGAAAGTTTCTGGAAGGTGCTGGGTGCATCTAGAATGGTTGGAAGTTGGTTACGGAGCTGTTAGACAGATTTTCAGTCGGCTGGGTTAGCCTTGGGTCAGCTTAGCGAGAAAATTGCAGATAACGTAATAACCTTCTAGAAAATTGCCCAGTCATCATAACTTTTTCGTTTTGACTTATTTGCCCTCACTAAAGTCATATACCACTTTCCCAAATGCTTTGGATGGACTACTCATCGTCTATTCTCTCGAAACTTCAAGAAATCTCTCTGTACTCGATTTCCCCCAATTCTCTCTTGTGCAAAATTTCTGTTCTAACCAGATCTGATTGTGAGAGTGAGTAAATCTTCCCTCTGGTGGAAGATCAGTGAGCCTTGTCGTCGACTGAAGGCTGGAAGTTCTTAGTTCGTTGCTATTGAAGATTCACATCACCAAGAGTTGAGTTTCTTGAGTGGGTTCTCAAGAAAAGTTGTAGCTGAAAGTTTCAGAGGAACCTCAAGCCCACGAGTTCGTGGGATCTGCTGTAGAACGAGCACCAGAGTTGCTGGTCTTCGAGTGGGTGCTGGGCACCAACCCAATTCGGTGGATTTGGGTGATTTTACATAGGAAAAGGGGTCTTGAGGCCAAAAGGTTTTTGGTTAAGATCACCATTGTAAAATTCGGACGTTCTAGTGGAAAGACTTGGTGGAAACACCCGGAGTGTTTTTTTTTTCTCAGAAGACGTTCTTCTTGAGAAATTTTTCACTTCGTTACCAAAAATTTCTGTGTTGATTCTTTTCTCTTCTTTCTTGATATTTTTGCAACTAACTATTTCTTGTTGATTATTTTGCAGATCTGAAAGATATTGGTAACTTGAAATTGTCAACTTAGTGACTATTGAATTCTGTCCGAATCTTTGTTGGTTATTAGTCTTAGAAGTGTTGAATATTGTTGCTTAAGAGTTTGAATTTGTATTGTTGGGTCTGAGAATATTTCTTGTGTGAAATAGGTTCAAGAAATCCTTTATATGTTAAGTGTTGCTTGCTGAAATTTGGATAGGCTGTTGTTGTGATATTATTTCTTGAAGTGCAGTTTTTAAATTGCTGAAAAATCATAATTAAGTTGATCATATTGTTGCTGACTATATTTCATTATTGTTAATTGATAGTTGTCAAAGTTACATGTCAATCTTGATTTTTCTGTTTTGAGTCTTTGATATATTGAGTAGTGATTGCTGCTGTAATTGTTTCTCTAAAAGCTATTTGGTCAAGATTGAATCATTCTTAATTTGATTGTTTGAGGTTGCTGTTAAGTGCTTATATCATATTGTTTGAATAGGTTTAATAGTGCAAGTGTATTAGTTTTTGAACTTGGTTTTCTGTGGTCTTGTAAAGAGAGGTGTATTAGTTTTTAAATACCTATTCACCCCCCCTCTAGGTATATTCTAGGGTCTAAACGTAGTTTCAACAATGTGCTGCATAATTTCCTTCTCTGGGTGTCCATTTCATCTGCCATGATTGTTGGTTCTGTAGCATTTGTCTAATGGTCAGCACCTCTCCTTCAATTTCCCAATCCGGTCTCCTGTTGCTTCTCAAGACTCAACTAATTACTGGGAGTCTCCTTCAGTCGTGATGGTGCTGTGACCATCCATTTTCGATTCTGGTGAGCAAGTCAATCTAGCAGCCCTTGCCTCTCCTTTGAGAGGGCTCAACCCCCCTGCTTCTTCCCCTTCTGGCCTTCAGAGTCCCACCTGATTATTCCTACAGATAGCTCCATACACCAAGTACTCTTGGAAAGCAGCAACATCGAAATTGATCTTCAATGCCCCCTCCTGAGGTGGGATCCAAACTATCTCCTCCCCAACCTATTTCCTCTTCCAAGCCGCATTATGGTCTAAGCAGGTTCTCAATAATTCTTTCAATAGAACCCAAATATCAGGTTTCACACCCCCAGAAACTAGCTTATTTCTGGTGAACCATACAGAGTCCATAATTAAAACTGCACAGAGAATGACCTCTGGCCAATTCCCCCGATTTTCATCAGTGAGGTTTTGGGGGTCCAATGAATGATTGGTTTGTGAGCAAACATCTCCGATATAATCGGCCACAGGCCATTCTGCCACAACATCGATCTAAATTCACAACCCAAGAATAAATGATTAGCTAATTCCACATTCTTCCGACATAGGGGCTTCCCCTACTTTGTAACTCCTGATCTACTATTTTGCTCCCCATCTTCCCTTGAATAGGAAGTGCATCAGCTGCTACTCGCCAGAGATACATTCTCAGCCTATGTTGCATCTTTAGCTTCCAAATCTTTTTCCATTCTAGATCCAAGCTCAAATAGGTACGCTGATTTAACAATTAACGTGCCTTTCAGATTGTGAATCCACCTCGGCACATCTTATGTGAACCCTAGGATTAATTCAAGTGTTGGAAACTAGGCCCTATGAAGGTTTTCCTCTATATGAAGGTTACATTAAAACTATTTCCCTTTTAGTTGAAATTCTTAAGGAAAAGCCATTTTCCCTTATGGTCTCTCCGAATTCGACAAAGGTCTTGTTAGAACTTCAAAATGATCCGGAACTGTAAGCTGCCAGTCTACTAAAATCTAAATGGCACCAATACCACTCCTGAGAACCAGATGATTAATAAATTAAGGAGAAATGCATAGCCCCTGGTGTTGGGGTGGCCACTAGCTCTAAGAAGTCAAATAGAATAGCACTAGCAGACGTATCTCTGAAATACAGTGGTGGTGGCATTGGACTATTAAGTTCTTCACGTACGCCATTAAATCACAAAAAGAAATTAACACCTTCCGAACTGCAACGTGTCAGCAATCCTAATATTTGTTTTTTTAGACAGTTATATGATAAGCAATCTTATTGGTATACTATCTGCTAATTATATCCTAGGCCGCCTCCTGCAAGAAAGCCTTCAGCCTTGGGAATTCAGAAAGAGACGTAGCATACAGGTGCTGATATGATGTTGCTGGAGACTTCAAAGAAAAAGTCAAACTGGGTCTTTTTTTTATGAAATTGCTTGAGTTTGTTGATACTCAAATCGTCTCAGGTTAATAGCTAGGTTCACTTAATTAAGAAGGAAACCTAGAACTGGGAACCGGAGTCTCACCTAATATGCATGCAATAGATAGGAAAATAAATCCACATGGACACATACAAGACAAAGTTTTCTGTAAGCATAGATTATCAATCCAGCTAGCAGATTGATTCTACACGAAAAATATAAATTATGAGTGATCATCCACTTAATTAAATGGATCCTTAACTTTATCCACAGTAGATTAGCTTCTAAAATATTTTTCCCTTTGGCTAAAAACTCCTAGCTAGCTAGTGACCTGCATTATAGCCTCCACACTGCCAAACCTGCTAGATTCAACCAAGTGCGTGAAACTATTCAAATTTCAATAACAGAAGTCAAAATGCATCCACCCCGGTGGAGCATACTCGAAGTCTTTGCTTTCTGGGAAGTACAAGTTGCTTTCTGCATCCAACGCGCTCTATCGTATGGATAAGGCTGAGGCAACTGCATGCCGTGTTAAGAGCATTCCTAGAACCAATTTAACAAAAAAGTCAAAAAATACTCTTTAACAGCTTATCTATTTTAACAGTTTTTAGCTAAAAATTTTAACATGTGAACAGTGGTTCTCTATATTTAGATAACCACTGTTCACTTCTCTATAATAAAATATTAATATTTTCTTATTTTTTTTGTTCTTTCTCTTTTCTTAATATATTTTAGACTAAATAAAGACTAACTTAATACATTTTAAACTAAATAAAGACTAACTTAATACATTTTTAAAAATATAATCGTTAAAATAAGACGACTATTTATAAATATGACCGTTAGGATAAGAAATTTTTTTAAAAATCTAATCGTTGAGATAAGATAAACTTAAAAAATGCTGAGCGTTAGGAAAAGACAAAAATTAAAAAATCCACCCTTTTTAGGATAAGACAAATATTCAAAAATATAACCGTTACAATAAAACGAATATTAAAAAATATAAATGTTAGAGAAATAATAAAGAAATCTTTGAATAATAATATTTAAATAGAATAGTAAAAGTAGATGGTTAAAATAGAGAAGCTGCTGTGGGTGTTTTTAAAAAGTTGATAGTTAAAATAGAGAAGTGTACTTTTTGGTTAAAATAGAGAGCCAAATTTGAATAAACTACTAGGAATGCTCTAACAACGATAAAGGATTTGCTTAGAAAAAAAAAAACAACGATAAAGGATTTGACGTGTGCCACCAAGCTGTTTTTGAGTTGTATACTCATTCTAGTAGGTTGATTACAACGTCGCAAGCTTTTATATTGCTCTGATCATCCAGTTGCTAGCTCTGCAGTGCCCTCCACAACATGGAACGCAGATTTTGGCTTAATCCAGATTCCATACAAAAGTAAGCAAGCATGAACTTTTCAAAATAAACATTTTGGTAGATTCCAGGTGATGAGGAGCCGTTCAAAAAGCATGTCCATGAAAAGTGGCGATGGTGCCCGTCACACTGGACTGCAAATTGGATGTGACAGTAGTTATTAATAATTCTGCACTATTTATGGTAATCATGAGTTACTTGCTTTGCTGCCCTTTAGAGTTATATATATATATATATATATATATATATATTAAACATGAAAAAATTGTTAGAATTTGTAACAAATGGGTTAAAGCTTATAAAATTGTTAAAATTTATAAATAAAAAAATTGATTATTAAAAATATTTCAATATTTTTTTCTCCATTCAAACATAGTTTGAGCACTTAAATTATATAGATAACGTTCAGGTTCGACTCTCCCAGAATAAGATTAATAAGTGCAAGGCCATAGAGCGAGACCGGCCGCCACACTAATCTATTTGAGGATTGTCAGTACTTGAGATAGGCTCATGACTTCAGCGAGTTTGCTGCACATTGTCTCGCTTGTTGAGCCGTCTCTTAATTTATTTTAGGAAGCTCTCCTTTGGGCTTGAGCAAATTGATTTGAACTGATTATTTACAGGGATTGATCCCCTGATGATGTATTTTTGAATAAGAATGAGGAATCAATTGTCTTTATTAAAAAAAACACTGATCCTTACCAAATTTATTCGTTACAAAATCGTTATTCATTAAGGATGTTAAGCTGTACTACAACCGGTATGTTTACAACTAGAATATTGAATACGTACTAACATAAATAGAATTATTATGTCGTTCAGTCTGTCTTACTAAACTTTGGTAACTAATAGGACACCCAACATATATATTTGAACCAATATTGTTATAGCAGACTTTCAAAAGATTGGTTAACGTTCGGGGTTTTGATTCCTAAGACTTAATCCAGTCTTAATTAATCTATCGTTTTTTAAATGTTGAGTTTAAACTATTTTAGGAAAAATATTCTGATCAAACTCATCCTGCTCAGATGGATACCCCTACTGATGGAGAAACCCACTAAACTCCATCCCTATTGCTTTGAGCCCATCCAAGCACTAGTGACGGCCTTCAGCTTCCTCTGACTTAATAGGGCATGTCGAAATTCTTCTTTATTTTGTTCGGAAAGCTTAAATGACCAGTCAGATCAGATGCATCTCATGATCTGATGTACCTGCAGATCTCTAGGGCTTACTTACTCGCCTCTTTGTTTTCATGCAATGAATTTGGAACTTGGAAGTAGCATACTGAGCAAGTGGCCGACTTCAAAAAAGTACCCCACATATTGGAAGTCTGACAAAGAAAAGAGCACAAAGAAGTAAGACATAATCATAAATAAGGTTATTTCGAGGAGTTAAAAGAGAAGTAGCTAGGGTAGAGAGATTGTGTGGCCGAGTGGTCATCCAACATGCCCTGAGGTCATCAACCTCCATTGGAGGGCCTTTCTTTTTTGACGAGAAAGCTACTGGAGGATCTCTATGAACCACGAAATGTGATTCTTGCTTTTTTAGCATACTTTGTGCAACTGAAAGCCAATATAATCAATTGAATCATTAGATGCTACGGATTTTTTCTACAACGATAACATTTACATTTATATAAAGGCACGTGCGAGTACGTACTTCTTTTTCTTGAGATCCTAGCAGATATATATATATATATATATATATATATAGCATAAGTAGCTGGAAGTGCATGTATTTTGCCTTTACTACTCATTAGAGTTTATGCCATTTGTTATGCTAGCTCCTTAACAGGCCAATGACACAGATATCATGTTGACCGGAAACTTCTGATCGTGTCACTATTTCAACGAGATTCCAATATCGGGGGGTTTGTTTCTCAATTTTTTCAACCCTCAACATTTCCAAACAATCATAAAATAATATCTCTCCTAATTAAATTATAAAATAATATTATACTATTCAATTAAATCTTCTCTCTTCACTTTTTTATAAAATACTATATTTTTTCAAAAATTTTAATATCCAAAATTTCTAAAATTTTAAAATTTCCACAAACAAACCACCGTTTATACTCAGTCATTTTATGGACGACCCTTTAGTCCTACAAACTGAGTATTATCCATCTGGTAATTACCGGTAGGCTTTCTTTTCCCGCTGACAGACAGGGTTGACGAGACCAGAGACAAGAGATAAGGGGACTGGAATTAAGGGAAGCTCGGCTGGTTCCACATGGGGGGACCGAAAAAGGTGTGGTGCACGGCTGAGATTCACTTATAAAGAAGAATACAGAGGAATGTTTGCAATTTGACCACCTTTGCATCTTCTGCAGTTCAGCATTTCTCTCTGCTTTCTACTCATATTTTAGCAAAATTTTACATTAACAACCGAGTACGTACCCCCACCAACGTTTATAAGTGAGATTTGTTTCTTAATTAGAATGGTAAGTTTCGCGTAACAAAATTTTAGCCACCTAAAATTTTATCATCATTAGAAAACGCTCTCTATCCTCACTTTTTCATCAATTTTCACACTTTTTCACTCTCTCTCCTCACTTTTTCATCAGTCTCAATACCTAAAATTTTACTTCTCAAACACAGCCTATATGTTTCGAGAGACTTTAATATATCATTTTATCTTTGAGCTTGTTCGTTTACAAAGAATCCTCAGGATTTTTTGAATCCTCAGGATTCTACAACCAAATATCATTTTTCACACCACATAAATATAACTACAACATGCATACCAATAAAGTTAACATTACATAAAAATTCTCAAAACATAAAAAATCTTCACAAAACACCTTAACCGAACATCACCTTTATTTATATATTTCGAAGACAACAAAAGGAAAGAAAAATTACCAGAGAAAATACATTTTCGGACAAATATTTGCGTGCTTCTTTTCCATGTACTATCACATGTTGTACGATTATAAACTTTAATCATGCCCGTATTGCTATTTAAATAAAGATTTCGCAGTTGGACAAAGATGTGTGTAAAAAATATCTTACTTATTCAACATACATGGAGTAGATATATTAGTACCCAATGAAACTTGTGAGATCATGAGAGACTCCCAAATTTGCTTGGAACATTTCTGGTAACTTGATAATTCAAAGCGCCTGAACCTATGAATTTACGGGAGCAATATAGAACATAAAAAAAACATGTTCTTACTTTGTTTCGGGTAAACCATGTTATATTGTGTTATGGGTAATTGGATCTCATCCATTGTATACCTTAGGGGATTCGTTTTTATGCTTTAATGGGGACAAGCTTTCTTTCCCTCCCCATATTTAGGCCTACGTCATAAAATGCTGGAAATATTGTAAAAGTTGAGGGGATTATAATTTTATTAAATTTTGAGAGAAAATAATGAACTTCTGAAAAAATGAAGATAATTAGAATAATTTTTTTATATTTATTATAATAAAAGATAATTTGATGGAAAAGTAGATTTATTTATTTTGACTAAATTTTAGTAAGCCATAGTCTTTTTTTTCTGAAAAACCTTGTATTATTAGTCAGAAAGCGAAAAACTAAGAGCATGTTCGTTTAAACAAAATCTTCAAGATTTTTTTGAATTTTCAAAATACAAAAAATTCTACAACCAAACATCATTTTAACCCTACATAAAAATAATTAAAACACGCATACCAATAAAATTAGCATCATCTAAAAATTCTCAAAACATAAAAAATTCTCAAAAAACTTATTAACCGAACACCCTCTAAAGATAGGAATGCATATCACAACGTCCAATATGCTCGGAAACGTCGAACTCAAAAGAAAAGCCAAGCCTACCACCGCTTGCAGCCCACATGGCCAAGCGATGAGCCAAACCATTCAAGTAAGCCGTAGTCACTTCTAGAATTTTCGGACGTCCATCACATGCTTTCATATAAAAAACAAATATTTGTGTCATATCATAGTAAATACCCTACCTCTCCTTGGAAAGTACCTAATCACTAATGCTTCACTTTCATTAAAAAGACATATTTCCTAACAACATGTGCATGCTCGTTGAAATATTTCGAATCTAGCTCGAAAGAAAATATTGACTAGACCATGCATCTTTCAATTCTAGACATTTGAGAAATATAGAAGGTCCAATTAGCACGGTCCATAAAATTCGCATACCATATATGGTATGGACAACGAATTATTGTGGAAATTACTTTATTGATATATATATATATACCCCAAATTTGTTTAACTTCTTATAAGCCAAGCAATCACTTTTTTAAAAAAACAAAACTTTTTATGCATATATAATAATATTGTACATGTACGCATCTTTATGTAAGTTTCGTATGAACTTCTGTAAACACCAAAGAAATTTCATCCCAGTTGTATATAATATGCAGCAGATACCCTCAAATATTTTAAGATTTCTATAAATTAGTTTTTTCCTGGCAGGCAAGCTGTATCGATCTTTCGATTACTGTTAAACTAACCAAACCAAGCCAATTAGTTTAAGCTAGCTAGCTCACTAGTACTCTAACTTTATGCTCAAACTGATCAATCTAGTAAGCTGTCGTGGGCCGGCATTTCATGATTAAAACACTAATTAATCAAATAAAAGGTATTTCATCTTATTCGCAACGGATTTAATCAGTGTGCGGACAGGTGTGCTGTATTTTGTGAACTATAAGAGGCATCAAAGCTAATAAACATTATCACCAAAAGTCCGAGCATGTGATCCCCACTTTCCCGAAAAGACAAAAGCAAAACCCTGAGAACCTATGAAACAACAAAAATGGTGCAGGTTTAGTTCTGATATGAAGTAGGGCGGGGTGGGAATTCGATTCCATTTCTCTCGGTCCTGAACAACATGCAAAAGTTCATTATCAGAATGTGCTGCAGACTTACGAGGATCCCCCAACTCCCTCGCTACCTATTGGAATATGATCGGTCATAAGTCAATTAGATCAGTTGTAGTAATTACATAATTACAGCTAATCCATTTCTCAAAGCCTGGCCACTCACAGACGACTTCAGCAAATGCCCTAGGCCGCTCCTCTACATTTGCCTCATAGAACGGAAGCAAGAGACTGCAGCAGATACCTGTATACCAGTATATTTTCATTTCTCTCTACTGGTAGAAGCCACACCTGTAACACGCGCTTGCTGCCTGCGCGTCCCGCTCTTTCGTCCATTTACAATAAAGGTAGATCAGCTTGATGAGAATCCCGTCATGTCGTCACTAGCAAACACGAGAGAAAAATCTTTTTCTTTCTTGCGGGGTACAAGTAAATGTGCCGACTCGTAAGCCTACGATGGTGAGAAGTAATTAGGGTCTTAAGAGATTTTAGTGAGGGTTGAGATGTTGCCAACATATTAATAAATAGTATTGGAGGGCTGAGATGTTGCCAACACATTAATGAATAACATTAGTAATGTTATTCATTAATGTGTTGGCAACATCTCAGCCATCCCTTAGGACCTCGTAGGACTTTAAGATTAGGACCCTAAGTGACCAATATTGTTCTTAACTTTTTTCACAACTTGTAATTAATAATTATAAGAGTAATTTTATCTTTTATGCTAATCGTTCAGAGTTTTAGGTGAGATTACCGGTCCATATGGTAGGTCAATTATCTGATTAGTAAGCAAATCATTAATTACAGGCTATTAGACAATCACGTACATGCATGAACACAATAATCTACGACCTGATCGAAGAAAGAAGAACAAAGTAAAGCGACACCAACTAAAAATATAGACCACGCACATATCCATGTCACGATTATTAATCTCCGTTCTTTTTGTGTCAAGCCAAAAGGTAGAACTAATATTTTAGTTTGCACAAGAGTTCAAAGCTTAAGTATAGAATTATCTTATTAACATTCATTAATAAGTTATAACTTCTTCGAGACAGATATTTATAAAGTATATATGGAAAATTTACAAACACAAAAACACTTTCAAGATGACAAGATCCATCGAGGTAGGATTCGCTCAAGCTGGCAAGACATAATTATAAATGGGGAAATTCAGGAACACTAAATTCATACCATAATCTGATCTCACGCTGGTAGGGGTGGTTAACGGTAGTGTAGGTGACAGTTTGGTGAAAACCGTCACCGTCACCGCAATTGACGGAATCATATAATTAACACCGTCACCGCACCGCTAAAGCACAATAACCGCTCCTACTGGTGACGGTATTAAAGATAACGGTTATACGGTAACCGCTTAAACAGTATAACCGTTGTGCCAAAAAAATGGGCTTTTTTCTTGGGCTTTTTCATATTTTTCACTGTTTTAGACTATTTAAATTTTCAACATAATATCATAATCAATAATCATATCAAATGGACAAATATCATAACATATTCAAACATAATATCATAATTATTAATAATCATAACAAATATAATAAGTTGTCCAAAAGTTCAACATAATATCATATTCAAATATAAAGACTAAAGTCTAATAAAAGTGTCCAACAATGTGACATAAACCAACTAACATATTCTAACAAAAGCCCACTAATAGTATGTCACATAATCAATAATCATTTCAAGTCTCAATTATGGGTGGTTAATGGTAGTGTAGGTGACGGTTTGGCGAAAACCGTCGCCGTCACCGCAATTGACGGAATCACATATTTGACACCGTCACCGCACCGCTAAGGCATAATAACCACCGTTACCGATTATGGTACCGGTGACTGTGACGATTTTAACGGTTAAAACGGTCATCACT
Organism: Myrica gale; assembly: GCA_963930655.1. Taxonomy (NCBI): domain Eukaryota; kingdom Viridiplantae; phylum Streptophyta; class Magnoliopsida; order Fagales; family Myricaceae; genus Myrica; species Myrica gale. The sequence continues at coordinate 1,909,689 of OZ005599.1, forward strand.
GATACAAATGAACACCCCTACACGCTGATAATGTGAAAGAGTAGTAATTATTTACTTCCCAACAAGGGCTCTAATAGATCAAACGAAGAAAGAGGTAACAAAACAAAAAGGTTAGATTTGATTTCCGTATCCGAGGTGGGAGCCGGAAAGGTCTGAGACTCTGACGGGTGCGTGCTCACACGCTCTCCATAGTTCTTTTAACGGGAGAGATTTGGTCGCCCCGTCATTTCAGAAGTATAAACCCCCCAAACTTTTTGTTTTGTTTTTTTTAAGAATCTTTGCTGATTATTTAAAAAGCTCCTCCACGCCGTGCCCAAGTGTCCGATTCCATTTGCTTCAGAGAGAGAGAGAGAGAGAGAGCGCATTCTTTTGCGTAACGTTGAGATAGAGTGTGTGTGGTATTCCTACGTCGAAAGGGAAAAGCAGTGCAGAGCTATAAAGATGAGGACGAAAGATCTGTCTCCCTGATTTATCTCCTCTGAGTTCTCCCTTACTCTCTCTCGATCTGCGCTCCGAGCTCTGTATGAGGATGTGATCACTTCCAACTTCCAAGGTAAAGGTTTTATCTTTTTATTCTGTCTCAGCAGGGGAGAGACGACCCTACTCTCAAATTGTCATCTTGTCTGCCTAGTTCTGTCTCCGGGGATCGGATTTCTTTTCTTCATGCAAAACTGCAGAACTATATTCCATCTGAACTATCAAATATTTCTGGAAGTCCTATGCTCTATTCTTTTCATATGCTTTGCATGTTGTTTTGGTTCAATAGGAGGATATAATTCCAAGTTTCTCATTGGCTGTCTCTGTAGGCTTGGATGGAATTCACAGGTATCCGCCTGTGATTCTGGTTCGCCATTTCGTTTCCTTGAACGACTGAATTTTTGAAATCAGTAACTTTTTCCCAGAAATCCGCTTCCTTTTTTTCTTCAGAGAAACATTGATACTTCCGGCTTTAGAGGTTTGATTAATGAATTCTGATGATTTCTGTGTTCCTTGAAAGTTTGAGTTGCATGAGAGATGCTAACTTTAATATTAGAAGTTTTTGTTTGGTAGTTGCCAACTGAAAAGGAATATTAGTTAAAGAAAATTTCACCTCCAGTAGTCCATTTAATCAAGAATCAACAATATAATATCAGAAATCCTGGCCAACAGTGCAAGTGTGGCCACCTCCAATCAGTGGACCTTCCGTGATATGACCGTTCGATTCTTGATTTGAACTACATGGGGCAAAAACAAAATCATGAAAAGCAAAATGGACGGTCATAGCTCATTCCTTGACCTCTTAGGAAATTATTGGTCATAGTAGTCAGAATTGATAGCTTTATTCTGTCATGTGCTTTCTCCTCTTGGTCTGTTCTGTTGTTAGTTTTATCCTATACACGATCCTACTTGTTGAGTTTCCAAAACTCTGTTCTTGTAGTAAGTTTTTTTTCCCCTGAGCTTCAGTTTTAGGTAATCATCTTCCACTCTAACGCCTCTGCTACTGCAAATTTTGTCCCGTAAACAACACATATTGCCATCCTTTTTGCACATGTTTTTCCTTAAGAACTAAACAGCTACTAACTGTTCATTGGGGTGGTGGTCTATCGCACTCCCACTCTTTGCCTTCTTTTGCACTTTAAGAACTTTCCCCGCACAAATCAGAATTTTTATTTCAGCATTCTGCTCATGTAATGAAGTAGAATGTAAGATGTTGTTGCTTTATGCCACCTTGCTAAGCTTTTAATTTCTCAAGATTATATCTCCGTACTACTTTTGAATTTGGTTAAGTTTTTTTTTTAAGAATTCAAGATATAGTCGTTGAAGATCAGCATTAAATTTGGTACAATTATTTAAAAGAATCCATATGTCCAAGTGACTAGATTATAGCAAGTTTCAATTCATCAAGTTACAGCTAGATTGTTGCGAACTTGCTATCATAGGCAGACCCAGAATTTCAACTTGGAAGCCAAAACCTATCTTGAATGGTCAAATGTAAGCTCAAAAAAGCTCTCACGTAGTTTTTCTATGTGGATTTGGTTGTCTGGTGCTTTCTAGTAGAGTCGTGGAGGATACTAATGAGATTTAGGTACAAAGATTGAGGACCAATATTGAAAAGAGTTTAGCTCAAATAAGAGTTCTCTTTTCTGTTTCTGCTTTTCCCAATCATCTTGTGAAGGATCAAACTAGGCATAATGGAACGGAACTGTGTACTAGTTCTCCTCACTTGCTTCTTACTAAAATGCTTGCCTGTACCAATTTATGTATTGATTTCCACTTGACTAAGAAAGCAGTTAATAACAGGAAAATCAGTCTTTCAACGTTGGTGATTCTTGTCGCAGACCGGAGAAGCTTGATCTCTCTGCAATTCAGAAAAAGTGACATCAGTTTGATTGCCAAAGGTTTCAACTGAATGGCAAAAGTTTGTTGGCCATACTTCGATCCTGAGTACGAGAACTTGAGCACCAGAATCAATCCTCCAAGGTTCTCTTTCTCTCCTATACCACTCATAAGTGAAATATCTGTCAAATGAGTTACTATGTTAAAAAATCTCACCGGTCCAATCAGTATAGCAACATCATCATAGTGAAATAACATTGATTCATCATAGTGAAATAACTACTATTTTCTCATTCTAGTCGTGATTTTCCAAATTCTGGTAGTACCTACTGACTGTCTGAGGAATTCTGAAAATTATTTGCTGGTGCCGTTTTGTTCTTCTCATGAAGCAACTCTCGCTTGTTTGCAGGGTGTCTGTAGACAACATTAGTTGCCGTGACTGTACTTTAATCAAGGTGAATTCTAATATCTTTGATAGTTGTGCTTCATTATGACCTCGTCAGTCAGGTTATTTTATGTCATGCAATGCCATTGCCTTGAGCTAAAGATTCAACATGTCTTTTTTACTATGTCACTTATAAATTTCTTACTTTTACATTCAGAGAATCATAATCACGGCTACATCCTCTCCAGCCCAAGTTAATTCATGACAGTGGACACTTAACACCACCTATTTTGTAGCAAAATTCCTGTCTTCTTTATGTAGAAGTTATTGTTTTCCATCTAAGTTTCCTTACTCATAGCATATTCCTACTTCAAAATATCATATCCATGGATCATCTCCTTTGTACTTTTTTCTATGATTACCTTATAAGTGTATCACATGGAGCTTATGGAATGTGTTATAGGTGGACAGCCTTAATAAAACAGGGATTCTGTTGGAAGTTGTGCAAATTCTGATAGATCTTGACCTCATCATCACCAAAGCTTACATCTCCTCTGATGGTGGATGGTTCATGGATGGTTTGTATATGATCTGACTTCTGCTTGATAAACACTTAGGCTTTGTGGATATTTCCTTAGTATTCAATGAGCTCCCTCTTCAATTGACAATTATACTAGCTAAATGTATCTCTTTCTGGACGCCCAAATAAAAGAAAAAAAAATAAAAGAAAAACACCATATGTTTTCCTTGAACAATTAGGTGACGTGTTTGAAACTCTTTGAAATGGACAGTATTTCATGTCACGGATCACCAAGGAAACAAGATAACAGATAAGAAAACTATCGAGTACATAGAGAAGGTACACCCTTGTCTTCCTCTGTATCTACTGCAATATTTCACTTAGAGAACAAAGAGTATCTAATAAAATGGCTTAATTAAAAGTTACTTTTCCATAAATATGGAAATATTACGCTCGTGATACTTGTTGCTAGCAGTTTCTTCAACTCTTTTGCTACCATAGGCTTTAGGACCAAATAGCCACACGAAGGATGAGGTGAAGGCTTGGCCGGGCAAAAGAGTTGGGGTGCACTCAGTTGGTGATTACACAGCAATTGAGGTCATTGGCAGGGACCGCCCTGGTCTCTTGTCTGAGATTTCTGCTGTCCTTGCCAACCTCCACGTTAATGTTGTTGCAGCTGAAGTGTGGACACATAATAGACGAATAGCTTGCGTTGTTTATGTCAATGATAATACCACAAACCGTGCCGTGGATGACCCAACCAGATTAACCCTTTTGGAGGAGCAACTCAAAAACATCTTACACGTGTGTGAGGAGGACAAAGAAGTGGGCCGCACAAGTTTCTCCATGGGCTTCACCCATGTTGATAGACGGCTTCATCAGATGTTTTTTGCCGATAGGGATTATGAAGGAGGTGGACTGACTACTGAGGTTGATCCTACTCCTTTCAGACCACAAATTACAGTTGAGCATTGCAAGGAAAAGGGGTACTCAGTTATCAGTGTCCGGTGCAAAGATCGTGCAAAACTGATGTTTGACATCGTGTGCACTCTCACAGACATGCAATATGTTGTTTTCCATGCTACCATTTCATCAGATGGCCCCTACGCATCACAGGTACATGAATAATGATTTCTAGTCAACAATTTAATCAAGTAATTTTCAAACTTCACAGACGTGCAATATGTTGTTTTCATGCCTAAAATAAGATGCCAATTTAACGTAGCTTTTGAAAGGATTCCATCTTTTCCTTTTGTAGAATTATAATTGGGCGTGTGTTTTGGGTCAGTCCATTTTAAGGGTTCAACGATTACACTTTCTCTTCTAATTTATTATCGCCTTTTGTATTGACTCCAGCATTTTGAAGTGATTCAGTCCCATAGTGACTGCATCTATGTAATTGGATTTCATCATTAAAAAGACATAAGAGGGAAATTCAAAAAGGAGATTCCCCTGCATCTGTAGAGATTTGGTCAGAGTGGCTGGACTAACATGCATATATACTTGTAGGAGTATTATATTCGTCACAAGGATGGGTGCACCCTTGATATGGAAGGAGAGAAGGAAAGAGTCACTAAGTGTCTTGAAGCTGCTATTCGGAGAAGAGTATGTGAGGTGAGTGAAAAGTCTGACCAAGTTTTGTGCTTAACCTCTCGTTCTACATAGAGTAGATAGACTCATATTCTGATTAACATAAGGGTCTTTTTTTGTTCTGCAGTCTCCACTGCAATCCTGTTTTTCCTTTCAATATCCATGAGCCAATGAAAAGAACTTTTCTAAATTGGACAGAAAAAACACTTGAATAATCATGCATATACATTTTCTTGTATAGGCAGTTGTCACAAGATAGATATGAAACCAAGAGACTGGCCTCAGTTCATTGGTTACCGTGACCCATGGTCAATGTGATTTAATCTATATTTGGCTTTCAAACTCTGTTTTGGTTACATACCAAGTAGATTGCTAAAATTGAGTAGACACTAGTATGCCCATGGCAATTGGCAATCAAATACACCATTAGGGCACAGTACACACCATCTTGTATTTGTCAATTGTGGTTTGTACCTATCCTGTAATTAGTTAGAGATATCACTTAGTAGTAAAAAGGAGGCATTAACACGAGATTTGTTATCAACAGTTAAACCATGCTAGGACACTCTCTCGCTAAACCACTTAAAAACATAATAAAAATTATTCTTGTTTCTGAAAGAAATTTCCAATAAATTATTAAGAGGAAGCACAGTGTTTTAATTCTGGAAAAGGAGTTAAAAACATGGAACTCTGGGTCAAGCTTTTTAATCAGAAAGCTGTCTGAAGCATGAAGTCCAGAGAGAGATGCTTTCTGGATAGATGCAAGAAAGGGACTGTACATGAACTTCATATGATATATGTCAAGTTCTTTGCTGATTTTTGTAACAATACCTTTTTAATCTATGGTATCAGGAAAATCCTTATTTTTATGCTCCGTTTTAGTTCTTCATTTTTTATTTTCTTTGGTTAATTTTTTTACCAGTGTGATGGTAGCATGCTACTTCATCTTTCATCTGTAACCATCTAGTCGTGTTCATTTAATGTAGTGAGAAAGGCTGTCAATGTAGCCCTTCGCCCTTTAGTCTGAAGCTTAATGATCTAAGTTTTGTGAATAATCACTGTTACCCAACAAACAAAGTAGATGAAGAGGAAAAATCATGCTCCACAAATTCTACTTATTTAGCAAATTTAAATGAACTGCAGCATAAAAGCCCATTTCCAAAGTAATCCAGTAGAGGAATCATCCGAGGATATTGGTCATTGTTTTATTGATAAATTCTAACTCATATACAAGAAACACATTTTTTTTGCCAGATGAGCTACAATTTACATAGTTTCAACCGTGGATTCAGGGTCTAAGCCTAGAGCTCTGTGCAAAGGACAGAGTAGGCTTACTATCAGAAGTAACAAGGATTTTGCGAGAGAATGGGTTGAGAGTCACCAGAGCGGATGTCACAACAGTTGGGGAACAAGCAATGAATGTGTTCTACGTTAGAGATTCTTCGGGGAAGCCAGTGGACATGAAGACTGTTGAAGCACTTCGCAAAGAAATTGGGAACACAATCAAACTCAATGTGAAGAAGGTCCCAGCAAGTGCAAAGGCACCTGAGACCAGCGGATTGGCCAAGACAAGCTTCTTCTTTGGCAACTTGTTTGAAAGGTTCTTGGCTTGAAAACTATGTCCATATACATATGACTGTAGGAATCACAATGGAAGCATATAGAATAATGGAACTCTTTGTAATGAATGTGGGCAGGCCTTGTATATTTTCAGCAAACACGAATGCTAGCAATGTCATACTTTGTGGACTTGGTTTTTCAGTTTTTCTTTGGCTGTTTCTGTTTATTTTTGTCTGTCGAAATACACTGCTATGTTTTTTTTCATCCTCTTCCCTCTTTTAAGCGGAAAGGCCGGGGGAGAGTAGAAGCAGGAATTCTCTACCTTGGCCTCCCTACTAATTCTCTGGATGCCAATAATGAGGAGGCTAAGAGACCTGAGAAACACGCTATGTGAGAAAGGCATGGGGTTTTGTTTCGCAAGTGCTTCGTCGAGACAGACCGCATGATAGTCTGATCTAAAGACCTATGGAGGACATGGTAATAGGAAGTTGGCGGACAGACATTGATGGACATGAGTCTCCTATCCACAACATTGTATGTAAATTATTTACACTTTTTGTGAAAGATAAGATGAAGCTTATGTCACCCACTGGATAATCTCATTTGTCAAGAGTCTGATAATTAACGTGGAATGTGGACATGATGAAAACATGTGAGGTACAGCTAGAATGATGATATATGCAATCAAGCCATTACGATTGCGGATTGCCGCACAAGTGCCATTGATCCAGCTGGCCTTTGATTGATCAACCAAATGAATCAATTTTGAGTAATTCATGCCCGCACGCAAAAGCAACCAAAACAGGGCCGTGCTCTAGTGGGTGCATAATTTGTTTTACTTTTGGATTATGAATTGGGGTTAGACCTGATTAAACAATTTTAGTGACAATTATTTGAGAACTACAAAAAAGAGAAGCTTCGGAGTTATGTCTTCTAGTTTAGATGCTCCATCCTTTTTGGTCAGAACATCCATTGCGTTCAGTTTGTTGATAATGCAACAATTGACTGTCGAAAGTTCAAGAGATCAAATAAAACAGAGTGAATTCAAGTCAGTTTGAGGCACAAAAATCTCACTCTTTTTAAAGAGTTTTATGCCCTTTTACGGCTGGCTAAGTTCAGAAACCATAGAGAAAAACCTTCTCTATGACTTGTCTATTCGTTGCATAGTCAGATCAACCTTGTATGCTCAAAGCTTCACCAAAAGAACACCCAATGAACCAATATTTTTACATGGTACATGAACTATATGAATACATTGCCCCATCTAGGACATTGAACACCCAATTTTATCTTCAAAGTACATACATTTTTCACCGATTTGTTTTATTTCCCATCTCCCCACTAAATACAAAGAATAAAAAATTAACAAGACTAATAGCCCAATTGGGTTGGGGGCCTAAGAAGGGACATACAAGAGCAAGTGTGGAGGCTGGATCTAACTCTCCTGCTTCCAATACAGACATTCTACAACGGAGGAAGATTCCTATAATTACACTTAGAAGGAGTAGGTTACGCTCGTCGTCCCCTCCACCTTTTTATTTATATATAAAAAAAGAATAAAAATTTAATAAGCTAAACATTTGCAATTCATGATTGAAAACATTATAATAAATTCTGTTGCCGACAAGGAATTGAGCACTACATGAACAGTGTGTCCCAAATACATTATATTTTAGCAAACAAATGATCACTCGCCGATCATCTCTCGGCATGGATACATCATACGGGTGCGTTTGCGTCCTAAAATTTTACACATTCTAAAATTTTAACACAATAAAAAATTACAATATAATTTCTCTCTCCCCCATCAAATCACTACTATTCACTACAAAAAATATAAAAAATTACCTCTCTTCACTTTTTCACTAAACCCAATACCTAAAATTTTAACAACACTAAAATTTTACAATACAAACACACCCCTAGAGAAACTTCTTATTCATTGGATGTTTTTTTTATAAGAAAATAATTCATTCATACTAATTATAAAGGTGGAGTCCGTAGACTCATACACATGCCAACAGCTTCTCAACTAGTTTTCAATTTTTCATTGCATATGATGACAAAAAATGATGTTGGAGACATGATCAATGCGATCTCTCAATTCCTCCAATGGATAGTTGTCAAGATCATGCATATATATTATGGGTCATATAAGTTCATGAATCAGCAACCTGAAAGGTGAGTCAATTACTCCAAATCCTTCATTCCTCGGATGGACCTTGACAAAGACCCTCCTTAAAATGTGATGTACTCTTCTAGAATGCATGTTCTGATCTTTTATATTTTGTACCATTATTGTATACGTATATGCATACTATAGGGTCAGAATTTGAATGGAGGAACTCAGTTGGATAAAAAGTAACATATTTGATCAAGAATGGCCGAAAACAATTGATCACGGAATCTGTATATATTCTACTACAATTGCGTGGTTCTTGCGGCTTCAAACTCACAAAATCTGCATATAGAAAAGAAGGGAACCTTGACAGTACGCATTGCGGGCAGGAGAGGCGTGGAGAACAAGTAGCATTAATTGTACGCAAACAATACTTATGGGAAATGACAACCGTAGCCTACAAGGTAGTCCTGGGTTTTAGAGCCTAATGGGATCATAGACTGATGGACACCTGAGGAGATAACCTGCTCAATTATTGTAATCTTGAAATTACCGAAAATTCAGATTACTTTCGTCGCATCAATCATGCAAATGTATCCGGTCGAAAAACAGTGCAGAATTCATGGGCAATTTAGAGGATGGAGAGATGTTTTGGTTCAGAAGTGTCTTTGCACCCTTGTTGGAAAAGATATAGACACGAAGATATGATAGAAGAATATTGTTGGGCAAAAGCTAAAGAAGGAATATGTAGGGAAGAGCCAAAAGATACGTATGGCACCCACCAAGTATCAAAAGCAATCGGGCCACCCACCATGCACACAGCTTTTTAAAGGAAAACTGAGATGGGACAAGGCTGCTCCCAATTATCACTTTGTCCTTCAGGAGGAAGTAATTTGCAACACTAAATCGTTTTCTTCTTCTAAACAAACAATGTTCATACATCAAAACCAACTATGAAATCGGTCCTCTAAGAAAGGGAATAAACACACAATAAACTATTAATCTCAGAAATAGGCCCAACTCCAAACACCCATCTCAATGAATCCGTCCGTCTGGCCACCATCTGTTCCAATAAATCCGTTATAAAAGGTTTTCGAGGACAAAAAATTTGTTCCGCTCCAAAATAATCTAACCTTTCGAAAAGGTTTAGAATCCTGGTATAGGGATGGAATCTGGATACCCATTAAACACTCCGTATGACAAAAAGAACGACTGAGGTGGCTCGTATGCTACCTATTTTGGAAACATTCCCTACGTTGAGGCTCCTTTCAAAGCTGTTTGATCGATTAACGACTCTGACACCTTCAAGATTGAGTACTGGGTTAAGAATAGTACGTGAATTTCAAGCTTTGACTAATTAATCTCCTTATTAAATTACATTCTTTCGGTCAAACAAATAATATGAAAAAAAAATTCTTTCCTATACAAGGAATAGAAAATATCGGGGATGTTTGTTTGCCAAAATTTTGGGGAATATTTTCAAAATTTTGGGAATCTTTACTTTATTGAGATTTATTGGGGTTTGTGAAAAGTGAAGTGTGTAAGTGTAAAAGTTAAAAATTTTAGAGTTTGTTTGGTTTGTCCGATTTGTTGAGACCCCAAATATTTGGGGTCTCAAACATGCTCGATCATATGGCAGTCAATATAAAAATTAGGGTTATGTTCGTTTTGAGAAAAAAATGTAGGATTTTAGAGAAGTTGTGAATTTTTATGTTGAATAGTGTTTTATTGGTGTTTGTGTAAAGTGGAGAGAGAAATGATTTGATGTAATTGTTTAATAAAAAAATATTGGAGTTATGTGAAAAAGTATAGAGAGAAAATTTATGTTGAAAAAAAATTAAAAAATTGTTGAAGATTGTGTAAAATGTATTGGTTTTGTGTTTGAATTTTGAATATGTTCGGTGGTAGATTTGTGAATATCCTTATAATCCTGAAAAAAATGTGAAAACGAACATATCCCTAGGTCACACCATGCAATATATGACAGTTGAAAAATAAAATGACCTGCATCTTTTTCGCAATAATATAAAAAATTGATTTTGATGCATAATGATAATTACTCAAAGATATAAAAGCTTGTATTAATCATGTCTTAATTTGTAATATCGTAAGACAATAACTATTCATACTTAAATCATACGTAGAAGTTACTGATCATCAGGAGCCTAGCTAGCTGCTAATAAATCTTGTCAAGAAATAAGAAAGGAGCTGACCAGGACCCAAACTAATGGACTTTGATTTATTCCGTTCATCAATGTCTTCCTAAGATAATTAAGGATTCAAAGGAGGCATTCAGCTGGTCCCTATCAACCAAATTCCACACCCAAATGGTCCTGTAAGATCTGCCTTAATTTGTCTTTGAGAGAGAGAGAGAGAGAGGGCGACAAGTGGGTGTTGCTTTTATCACTGTACGTAAGGAAAGATTGTGACACTGCTAACAGTGTTTTTAATTAATAAATAGTTTTTGAAAATTGTTCCTAAAGAAACAGAAGGTGAATAAGATGTTTCCGCTATTTTTTTTTCTTATTTTTAAGTTTAATTGTACAGGAGGTTCATGTGGTATAACGTTTATATAAATTCATCTTTGTGGTATCATTTTGTATAAACAAGTTCATGTGGTCACGCTTCTATATAAAAGTTAGTCCCTCCGTCCATCAGACGTTAACACACTAACGACGAGCTGGTCGACCGCTACATAAACCGGTCGACTGATTCTCATTCCGTTAGTGTGCTAACGTCTGATGGACGGGGGATAAACTTTTACTTAGAAGGAAAATCACAGGGACCTGTTTGTACAAAGTGATACCATATAGACGAATTTGTAAAAAGGCTATACCACATGGACCTGTAATGCAATTAAACTTATTTTAAAATATAAAATATATGAAACAACGTACCTGCTTAATTTTGGTATTCTCACAACAAAAAAGCTAATTGGAATTTCACCTAAAAAAACAAAAGATTAAAATAAAAACAGTACTCAAGCAAATGAATCTTTAGTTTTTTTTAAAAAAAAATCTAAAATAGCAAGCATTCTCTACGAATAGTTATAAACAAGCCCAAATCCATCGTTTAAGCATTATGTCGCATGTGCAAGTAAAAATCTTATATCCAAGTCATGAACACATGATACAACGCACATGATACGTATTATATACTTTCTTTTATATATAGATGGAGTGGTGTCCCAGAGATTATTCAAATAGCTTTTATAATAATAATGATAGCTTAATTTCATTTATTATATATATAATGTGTGTGTCATGCTTAATTAATTTGCACGCAAGTTTACGCATGTTTGTATACATTCTCGACAAGATAAATCTCTTAAAAATCGTATTTAGAATATGAATCAATTATTTTTCAGATGATCAAAGCTGTCTCAAAATAGATATATAATTGAAATCTTCAAATGAGTTTTTGGCTTTAATCCATTAATATTGCCACATAAATTTCATTTACTAAACCTAATGGGTTAAGAAGTAATAAATTAAAAAAAAAAGAAATCATAGCTATGGCGTGAAATTAGTAAATTGAAAGTTAGAGAAGAGGATTGAAGAATATAACAATTATATGGTACGAAAGAATTATCAAAGCGTGACAAATTAGATAGAAAAGAGCGAAGGAAGTCGACTTTGACAGGAAAGTGTTTATAAGAAATTATTTGCACTTAAGAAGATTTGAACATAAGACTTTAGAGGGAGTAAATCTCTAGACCTCATGTCTTGACTACTCAAACCAAACTCTTGGAGTTAAATGTAGTATTTTTGGGTAACATCATATTATAAGAAAATAGAAGTATTAATTAAAAACAAATAGTAACACTTAAAGCTCTTAAAATTGACATTAATTTATACAAATAGACTATGAATTATAACAACCAAAAGGATACATTACACAAAAGCTGCTAATTTAAAATGGTAACAGTAAACACTAGTATATGTACAGCCAGCTTATAATTAGGTACTTAATAATTTATTCTTTATAAATATATAATACGACAAATATATATGCAAAATAAATAATCGTACTTATTAAAAAATATGGAAAAGTCTTGACCCAAAAAGCAAACGAGGTAATGTGACTGCCATAGCCTTAAAGCAAAGTGGATTGCTTTTAGGCGCGGCTTCGGTTTTAAACTTAAATAGAACCTTCTACACAAAACCACACTTTCTAGTTTCTTTTGGCCTCGCCCTCAATTCTATTCCTCAATTTTTTTTTCCCGAAATTTGTCTTATTTTCCCTTGGCTGACCGATCAACATCGCACAGTCATCATTTGAATGCCACGTGGCGGAATACGCGTCGTTAAATCCACCTCCACCCGTACGCTTCTCCCTCCTTTTTCCCTCGGTCTTCGAAATTAATAAAAAAGGAAAAATGGAGTACTAAATGCATTCATACAAAAAGAGGCAAAGAGCCCCTCAATCTCATCCTCAATTCCTCGTCATACAGCACACGCGAAACCAAAAACTGATCAGAAAGCTAAGAACTTTATATCACCTTAGTCACCTGACAGAGGTATAGAATCAAAACCCTGGTTTATGTTCCGCAGATTACCTGTTTTTGGCAAGCTTTCTTGGTTTTCTCTTGGGGGTTATTCGTCAACTGGTTTGTTAATTTCAAATTACGGTATTGGTTTGCTTTTAGAGTCTTGAAGAGGTATCCACTTCGTCAGTTAATTTCTTTTAGAAATTTAGATATTTCCTTCGTGTTGGTCAGAACAGTTTAGTCTTGGAGTGAAAACTTCTCTATTTCTTTTTCATGTTTTATTGATCTTCTTCTTCTAGAATTTTAGCTTACTGGGGTCAATATGCAACTTGTAATCAATTTCTGGGAATAGGCGTTTCTAGTTTCACAGAAAAAGGAATTCTCTGTTTTTCCATCTTCTGCTTCTTAAAGCATTTTCTGCTATCTCTGTCATTAAATTTCTCTGCTGCGGCTAATAGCCGGTTTCTTTGTATCACCACGCACTTGCCTGTGAGTAACGCAAGCAATACATGGTAAAAAAAGTTCATTTTATGTACTGGTGTAAATTCCTGGGTTTCGGTTGTAATTTGCAATTTATTCTCTGCCAATCTCTCCTGGTGAAGACAAATGGGTTTGTGTTTGTTTTCGTTGTTTCTTCACATGTGCACGTTTTGTCTCTGAATTCAATGCCTTGGTATTTGTAGTGGCTTATACTTTTGCTCTCGTTTTTGGGATAAAGAACATAGGAGTTCGACAGATATAAGTTGAAGTGAAAAGGTCGGTACTGGGCTGAGAGGGAAATGGTGGGTAAAGACAACTTGAGGACTGAGGACTTGAATTTGTGCTTTGAGAAGCTTATGATGCTTGGTGGAGGTGGTGTTAGTAAAGGAGGAGCGAAAATGGAAGGTATCGCTGAGTGGAAAGATATTCCCATGGAGCTGTTGTTACAAATCGTTTCGCTTGTCGATGATCAGACAGTGATTGTGGTGTCTGGAGTTTGTCGTGGATGGAGAGATGCTCTTTGCTTGGGCCTTACCCATCTCTCTCTCTCATGGTAATGGTTATGTTTCCTTATCCTCAGTATCATTCGCTTAAAAAGTGTTTGTTATCTTTGAAATTGGGAGAAGTTTGAATAATAGCAATTGGTTAGACTTCCTCTTCTATTTTAATTTTTCCTTGATATCATTGCATGCGTGAGCATTTCCCTTGCTTAAATTCAATTTCTATATGTGCTCTTCTAATACTTTATGGATTTTACCAGATTCCCTGAAAGGGGGAAGAGGGATATTTATTAAAGCTCAGAGCCTTGCAGTTCTGTTGTGGATTCATTAGCTTTAAGCGTGAAAGTCTTTTATCTCTGCACTTAGGTTAATTTTGTGTTGTTGTTTTTTTTTGTTTTCTTTTGTTTCTATAGGACTTTTGCCTTGCATCCATTGCATTGAGTGCAGATTCCTGTTCGTTTAGGTTTTTTTTTTTTTTTAATGTTTTGACAGCTTTGGTGCTATGAGTTCCTGTTATGATATTATCACTTCATCCTTGAAGAAGATAACAGTTTCTGAATTTTTTTGAACTGATGGAGATCTCGACCTAAGAGATGACTTATAATTGGTTTGGAACTTACCTTAAAGTTCTCAAGATCATCTCCGTGTAATTAAGAATAAAGTTGTGAGATCTTGGATTGTGATATCCTTCTATGCAACACGACAGAGTAGGTTTGTAGTTCATGCGATACCCAAAATAACTTGTTGATTGGGAGTTTTTTAATTTCTTTGACATGCATTGGAAAATTACCAACCCAGGAAGAAAAGATCTTCTAAGTTTTGGTGCCTTAAGTAATTGACTTTTGTCGAGATTGTATAAAGGACTTTACTTGATCATCTATTCTGGTCTCTTTTCCTATTGTCTGAAATGAGATAATTTAGAAATCAAGTTCTTTAAGTTCTATTTGTTGAAAAATGCATCTTCAAATGATGTTATCATGTGACTAAACTGATTGAGTTCCTATGAATACCTTGCCTACCCTGCGCCATGAACTTATTTTTTTTAATTTTATTTTTCAGGTGCAGCAAGAACATGAACAACTTGGTCCTATCTCTTTCTCCAAAGTTCACAAAATTGCAGAGTCTCATACTTCGCCAAGATAAACCACAGCTTGAAGATAATGCTGTTGAATCTATTGCAAATTTCTGTCATGATCTACAGGTCTTGGACCTTAGCAAAAGCTTCAAGCTTAGTGACTGCTCCCTATATGCCCTGGCTCATGGTTGTCCTAATCTTACGAAACTCAACATCAGTGGGTGTTCTGCATTCAGTGACAGTGCTCTTGCATATCTGGCTGGTTTTTGCACAAAGTT